>JABWTJ010000478.1:0-643461 GCA_016801875.1 Solanum sitiens | reverse complement strand
GGTGAGGGGGCTGGTATTGGGGTGGGTGGGGGGTCGAGGGTAGGGGTGAAAAAATAAAATTTTTAAGCTCAAAATATTTTTTTAAAAATAAACTTTATAATTATTTTTTGGGGGTGGGGGTGGGGGATCGGGGGTTGAAATATTAATAGGGACCCATGTATGAAAGTTTTGAAAAATCGCTTCTAAAACTTGGCAACAGACAGTTTCTTGAAAATTTTAAAAAAACTTGCAATACCCATATATGACCCGTAGTTTACCCATAAAATACCCATATTTAAAAGGAAAAATCACGCGGCTAAGCAAACTTATACTATTTAATTACTCATCATAGCTATATTATGCTATAATACTACTCGCGACTAACATTATACATTAATTACGTGAGTTGATTTCGAGTTTGTAAAATTAGTCACGTTTATATGTGTATAATTCACCAGGATATAAAATACATATGTATGATATACAATTATTTAACCTATTATATACAATTCACCTCTCTCCCACTCTCTACCCTCTCTCGCTTGCCTCTCTCCTCCCTCTCTCAATTTCACTCGCCTCTCTTCTCCCAATCTCGCTTGCCATATATACAAATGCATATGTATAATGTACAATTATATACAATTATATACACATACAATTCACCTCTCTTCCCTCTCTCGCTCGCCTCTCTCCTCCCTCTCTCGATATCGCTCGCCTCTCTCCTCCCTCTTCCAATCTCGCTCGCCTCTCTCCTCCCTCTCTCGATATCGCTCGCCTCTCTCCTTCCTCTCTCGATATCGCTCGCCTCTCTCCTTCCTCTTCCAATCTCGCTCGCCTCTCTCCTCCCTCTCCCAATATATACAATCATCTAACCAATATACATATACAATTCACCTTTCTCCACTCTTTTCCCCCTCTCTCTGTCTCTCTCCTCTCTTTCCCAGTCTCGCTCGCCTCTCTCCTCCATATAACATGTAGCTACAAAATTGTAATTATCAAACTATAGCTATGGAGAGTAATTAATTATTTTTAAATGGCTATATGTGAAAGTTTCCCTATTTAAAATCACTCGTTCAATCCATATTTGATGGGCTATTTGAACGGGTTAGTGAAAAGTGGACTTAAATTGCGAGCACTAATTGTTGCTACGATGCTCAACAAATATAACTATCAAAGACATATAAGTATTTTGATAGTCACATTTATTGAGTATCACAACACAAACAAAGACAAGTCCCATGATCATCTACCACCAAAATGTTGATAATTTCAAATAGATTTAGAAGACTTCTTCATAGGCGTCTCAACATCGATTAATAGACACAGATGACTTTGTGTCAAAGATTATACTAGTTAATAAAATATGAAGATCTATTAGATCAAACTAAAAATGACAATTGTGGAGGTGCAGTAGATGGTTTTGACTAATTTATAGATATTCACCTTAGACCAAAAAAGAGAACAATTTATGTTCTCCTTTCCCACAATCGTGTGTAAATACATTTTCAAGAAAATCTACAAAAAGAATACTTTTATTAAAAGTTCAAATGTCTAGATTTTCTTACCATATTATATTAGAATGTATATACAATTTTACTGATTTTGTTACTATAGTTTCAACATCCACTATTAGATCTTTTGCCTATAGTTATTGTCACTCATTCATTTTTTTTTTTTTTTAATTTGTACATATTTTTTGGTAAGATTTTAAGTGGATGGTTAACTAGTTGATTATGATTTCACATTTATACACACTTGCATGATAGGAATTTAATTTGATTGATGACCAAGTTTGTAATGGCTTTAACTAAAGCAAAATGTTCTAAAAGTACAGTATGTGACATTACTTGAATTTCATTGGTGCATCTTTTTTTTTTTTTTAATACTATATCTCCAAAGTGATATTGTTGTAAGCTTAATTGAGTAATACAAATATGTTTTTTAACAATTAAACTTTATATAAGGTTGTTATACTCTGAAATATGATCTTAGCATGCGCTTTCCCTTTGTAATGAAAATATCAACTATCACCTACTTTAAATCAAGTCGGAATGCTTTATGCACATTCACTTTCCCCTTGTTATGATACTAAACTTGTTCTTCGCCTATAAACAAGTAATATATATAACACATAATTAAAGCCAAATGACCTAATTACATCTGGATTAGAACTAAATTCCAAACTCCAAGCCAAAATCATGATAATCCCATCAGATTCAGGGCTTTTTTCACCATTAATTCTCCTAAAACTACCAATTCAATGGTCACATCACTGAATTAATGTAAATAAATTAAGAACAAATATTTTTTCAAAACAACCCGAGGCCTTACACCCCGAAATCTTCATAAATCCAGATTTTTCCATCTTTGGATGAATAGAAACCCTCCCCAAAGGCCATAAATAGCACCTCCAAGGCCTAGAAATCAAAGTACTAAAATAGGGAAATAGATTACCTACCTTTACAAAGTCTGAATTTTGACCTAAGTTGCCCTTGCTCTTCTCCAAAATGTGATTGTTGAATAAAAAGCGGTTATGGAGAACTTTCTATTTTAAGTGCGACTAACCCCACTATAACGGCCCAATGTTGCTATAGCGGCAGTGTTGTAGTGGGACCTTCCACTATAGAGGAAATTAATTCAACCGCTATGACAACTTGATTGGGAGAGAAACTCAGAAATCTGTTAAGAAGTTTTCATTCCGCGACATACCTTCGAACCTTCACGTTCTAAGCCAATCCCTTCACGCCAAATTCAATGTTAGAAGTCCTAGTCACCCGAATTTGCTTTTGAACAGTCCTACATACTTCTTAACCTCTTAGATAACAGAAAAATCAACTCAAGCTTAGAAATTTTACCTAATTCTTCCCTGGATTGCCCTAGACCTCACATTACTTAGATTTTATTTGGTCTTAGCCTAGCCTGAAATTTTTAACTCACTAGTCACTACTCCAAAAATTTTCTTGCCCGATTTCTTTCACTAACCACTTACCCATAACGATAGGGAGGTTTTACAAAACGAAACAACAATAATACTCCCTCTGTTTACTTGTTCACTATTCGAAAACTAGATTTGTACTCTCTCTCTATATAGCACAATCTTTAGTTTTACTTAAAATTTGTACTCTATGTTGGGTTTTATTTGCCCTGATTTCTTACCATAAATAGATTTTCCTTTTAGGAAAAGGTTTTGGATTGGCTATTCCTTTTTCTAGTCCAGAAAAAGGTTTAGGACTCTATAAATAGAGGCATGTTCCTTCTAACTTAATTAGCATTCACAATGTAGTCTTAAGGGCTTTGAGAGTTTTGGTTAGGGGGAGAATTTGTGGGTCACAAGCTTGATACGTTATCACTTGTGTAAACCTCCCATGTATTCCGAGTGAATTGGTTGAGGTTGTTTCTCTCTATATTTTGTACTCTCATATTTATAGTGGATTGCTCATCTCCTTTGTGGACATAGGTCGATTGACCGAACCACGTTAAAATCTTTGTGTCTTTTGGTTTATTTCTCGTCTGTCTTCTTACTCGTGGTTTTTCGAGGTTTGCATTGCTAGCTTCCGCGTTTACACCTTCTTATTTTCCGGTCCTAACAAGGTCTTGGGCCTTCTCAACCCAAAAGCTAGCTCAAAGGTTGAGGCTTTCCCTCACACTTATAAATTGACCACCAGTCCCTTCCACTTTCGATGTGGGATAACCCAACAATCTCCCCCTTCACACATCGGGCCTTGGGCTGGAGAGAGCGACAACCCAGTTTCTCCCGGTAGGCTGAGACTTGTTGACAACCTGGGCTCTGATACCAATGTTGGGTGGTCTTGGGCCTTCTCAACCCAAAAGCTAGCTCAAAGGTTGAGGCTTTCCCTCACACTTATAAATTGACCACCAGTCCCTTCCACTTTCGATGTGGGATAACCCAACAATTTTTATTGGGCTATTGCCCATGTTCCAGCCAAAGGCCCATGGCCTAATCCTACTTGAAAAAGAATTGGAATTATTCTCTTTATTTGGTTTCCAATTCTATTAGGAAAAGGATTGGAATTGTAATCCTATTTGTAGTTGGTTTTGGCTTTGTAAGGAAAAGCACAACTCTATAAATAGAGGATGGTCTTGAGAGAATAATTCAATTGCTCATTGGTATTGTCTTTGAAAGACAATAGAACATAAGAGAGGTTTTTTGAGAGAGCTTTCAACAAGAGAAAAGAGAGAAGAAAAAGAGTTCTTTTGCTGCAGTCTTTTTCTCCGACCAGCAAAGTTCAGATCGTGTTTCTCGATTAACTAACCGTTGGATCGGTCTGAAATTTGGACTGAGTGTTCCTGACATCTTGGTGGTTGATTTGAACGGTGGAGATCGAATTCGGAGGTCAACAAGATCCTATTTTAGGTCCCGAACAGAAGCTGGGTTTGGGTGGTGTTTCTTTCTATTTATCTTTTGTTGGTGTAGCTATTGTTTGTTCTCTTTTGGCACTTGTTGTGTAGCCATTAGAAGAATATTTGTAACCCTCTTATTGGTATAGTGAAGCAATTCGGATCTTGTCGATCCCGTGGTGGTTACCTTCGGTTTGAAGGGTTTTTTCACGTTAAACTTGGTGTTCTTTATTGTTTGATTTCCGTTTTCATCTTTTTTCGTTATAACAAGTGGTATCAGAGCCAGATTCAATGATGGAGTCAGGTTTTGTGGTTTGATAAACGATGATTGAACCAGGTTAGAAAGAGGTGTTCATCTTGGCGGGTGTAGTTCTAGCCGCAACCTTTTTGACAGTAACGAAAATTCTGTTGGAGAAATTGTTTCAGAGAGGTTCTCTGTGTTGAGACATAAATTTTGCAAGGAGATTATGGAGAGGAGAAGCAAGTTGTTGAAGATTAAGTGAAGAAGGTGGACAAATTTATTTTGTCAGAAATTCAGGCCAAGGGGGAGATTTGTTGGGTTTTATTTGCCCTGATTTCTTACCATAAATAGATTTTCCTTTTAGGAAAAGGTTTTGGATTGGCTATTCCTTTTTCTGGTCCAGAAAAAGGTTTAGGACTCTATAAATAGAGGCATGTTCCTTCTAACTTAATTAGCATTCACAATGTAGTCTTAAGGGCTTTGAGAGTTTTGGTTAGGGGGAGAATTTGTGGGTCACAAGCTTGATACGTTATCACTTGTGTAAACCTCCCATGTATTCCGAGTGAATTGGTTGAGGTTGTTTCTCTCTATATTTTGTACTCTCATATTTATAGTGGATTGCTCATCTCCTTTGTGGACATAGGTCGATTGACCGAACCACGTTAAAATCTTTGTGTCTTTTGGTTTATTTCTCGTCTGTCTTCTTACTCGTGGTTTTTCGAGGTTTGCATTGCTAGCTTCCGCGTTTACACCTTCTTATTTTCCGGTCCTAACAAGGTCTTGGGCCTTCTCAACCCAAAAGCTAGCTCAAAGGTTGAGGCTTTCCCTCACACTTATAAATTGACCACCAGTCCCTTCCACTTTCGATGTGGGATAACCCAACAATTTTTATTGGGCTATTGCCCATGTTCCAGCCAAAGGCCCATGGCCTAATCCTACTTGAAAAAGAATTGGAATTATTCTCTTTATTTGGTTTCCAATTCTATTAGGAAAAGGATTGGAATTGTAATCCTATTTGTAGTTGGTTTTGGCTTTGTAAGGAAAAGCACAACTCTATAAATAGAGGATGGTCTTGAGAGAATAATTCAATTGCTCATTGGTATTGTCTTTGAAAGACAATAGAACATAAGAGAGGTTTTTTGAGAGAGCTTTCAACAAGAGAAAAGAGAGAAGAAAAAGAGTTCTTTTGCTGCAGTCTTTTTCTCCGACCAGCAAAGTTCAGATCGTGTTTCTCGATTAACTAACCGTTGGATCGGTCTGAAATTTGGACTGAGTGTTCCTGACATCTTGGTGGTTGATTTGAACGGTGGAGATCGAATTCGGAGGTCAACAAGATCCTATTTTAGGTCCCGAACAGAAGCTGGGTTTGGGTGGTGTTTCTTTCTATTTATCTTTTGTTGGTGTAGCTATTGTTTGTTCTCTTTTGGCACTTGTTGTGTAGCCATTAGAAGAATATTTGTAACCCTCTTATTGGTATAGTGAAGCAATTCGGATCTTGTCGATCCCGTGGTGGTTACCTTCGGTTTGAAGGGTTTTTTCACGTTAAACTTGGTGTTCTTTATTGTTTGATTTCCGTTTTCATCTTTTTTCGTTATAACAAGTGGTATCAGAGCCAGATTCAATGATGGAGTCAGGTTTTGTGGTTTGATAAACGATGATTGAACCAGGTTAGAAAGAGGTGTTCATCTTGGCGGGTGTAGTTCTAGCAGCAACCTTTTTGACAGTAACGAAAATTCTGTTGGAGAAATTGTTTCAGAGAGGTTCTCTGTGTTGAGACATAAATTTTGCAAGGAGATTATGGAGAGGAGAAGCAAGTTGTTGAAGATTAAGTGAAGAAGGTGGACAAATTTATTTTGTCAGAAATTCAGGCCAAGGGGGAGATTTGTTGGGTTTTATTTGCCCTGATTTCTTACCATAAATAGATTTTCCTTTTAGGAAAAGGTTTTGGATTGGCTATTCCTTTTTCTGGTCCAGAAAAAGGTTTAGGACTCTATAAATAGAGGCATGTTCCTTCTAACTTAATTAGCATTCACAATGTAGTCTTAAGGGCTTTGAGAGTTTTGGTTAGGGGGAGAATTTGTGGGTCACAAGCTTGATACGTTATCACTTGTGTAAACCTCCCATGTATTCCGAGTGAATTGGTTGAGGTTGTTTCTCTCTATATTTTGTACTCTCATATTTATAGTGGATTGCTCATCTCCTTTGTGGACGTAGGTCGATTGACCGAACCACGTTAAAATCTTTGTGTCTTTTGGTTTATTTCTCGTCTGTCTTCTTACTCGTGGTCTTTCGAGGTTTGCATTGCTAGCTTCCGCGTTTACACCTTCTTATTTTCCGGTCCTAACACTCTATAAGGTGCTTTTTCATAGTTCAAATTTTTAATTGACACCTTCATTAATTTGATCAAGTACCATAATATCCTTAGCAAATAGCATGTTCCATGGAACCTTAATCATATTATATTTGTTAATTACTTATCCTTTATTTGCGTATATAGTGGCTCAATGTTGTTGCCTTTTGTAGAGCCACTATTGTGGAAAATTTCTTTGTATCTCCAGCAACTTTTCTTACACTAGTGATGACTCCTTTGTACATGTCCCATATAACAATTATATATTTAATATGATTTTTTTAAATCTTAATTATCCAAATAAAATCGTTGATGCTAATGCAATTAACGAGTGATCTATTATGCAAGAAAAATATAGAAACATTACAAAACTTTTAAGAATGTTATATATGATAGATTTTCTTACAAATGTATTCACACTTGATTTTTGTATTATCATTTTCCCATCCCGCACCTCCCCTTGACCCTCCTAAACCCCCCACCCCCCACCCCCCATCACATTCCATCACCTTAATATTTTGCTAGATAACATTTAAATACTTTTGAGATAATAGTATTTTTATTTATCTATTACATATGAAAAATAAGTAAGCAATTCACTTAGTTCGAAAAAACATATTCTAGGGGTCTAGGTCAAGTCCTCCGCCACGACCGATTGCTCTTATCCTTCCTTCGCTGACACTGAAGAGAGAGCGCACTCCCCAAGCCAAGGATGAGTGCCAAAGAGAAGATGTGCAAGCTAGAGAAGATGTGCAAGCTAGTCTATCAGAAGGAGAAAGCGAGGGAGTGATATTTTAGGTTTCATTAGGGAGGACTGAAGACCAAGCCAATCTCGAAATAAAAAAGAAAACTTGTTGCAATACGAACATGAACATATGCTTTCTCATAGACTATCAGACACAATTGCACTGTGTTCATGCGAAAATATTGAAATTTTCTTAAAATTAAAAGAAGAGCACAAATCTTTTATCTCATTAATCGGCTATGCAAAAAAAGCTACTAAGAAACCTAATGAAAGATAATAGAAAATTGAGTTCAGAGACACGTGGTTTTATCTATTTTGCTCTACTTATGATAATAGTGGCACAGATTTATCATATTGGTTAAAAACTATTGGATAAAATTTGAGAAAGGAGTGTATAGACGTTTTTCGAGTAGACAAATACTATCCGACTTGAATAAACAAATCGATTCCACTTTAAATTTAATTTCTCGAACTCAAAATGGAGGCTTTCTTTACCAAGAGAGGAACCAACACCAGGTATAGAAATAGGGTAAAAATAAACGGAGTCTACGAATTAATTTTTTTTCTTAAACTAAAAGGCATTTGTAAAAATAGAATCTTGGCATAGTATAAGAAATTTCCTCATTGGTTCCCCTGATTAAATAAATAATAATCAAATATACAAATCTAAAATGTAATTTTCAATCGTATAGCTTATGATTTTGATTAGAATAAGTAGAAGTAAATGATTAAAAAAAAGTAGAGCAAATGATACAATAGAAATAGAACGAGACAACATAATTACTAGTAAAAATTAAAGAATACAACGTTCAAATAAACTTCAACTAGGAAATAGCAACACTAATATTAAGATCTAATGAACTAGGTATCACTAATTTCTAGATTTGTCTCGTCAATAACGATCCTATAGAATAATCATAAAGATTGGTTCTTATCTTACTCATAAAAATTGTAATTAATCAAATCATACCAATTGGTGTTTGGTTCATAGTGCATGTTTTCGAGAGGAAATGGTGATAGAAGGTTTAATCCATGGTTTAATGTTGCTTCATAATAGGAATTATTATTTATGCCAATATTTGGATTATTGTGATAAGTTGGCTGAGATTCTCCACATGAATTCATAGTTTCTTCATAAGGATAATTCGCGACCGCCCATGAATTGATAGAATTCCATACCTGAGCTCCTGAATTGATAGGGTTTTCAACCACCGCCCATGAATTGATAGAATTGATAGGGTTTTCAACCTTCGGCCCTGAATTGATCGAATTGATAGGGTTTTCAACCTCCGCCCATGAATTGATAGAATTGATAGGGTTTTCAACCTTCGGCCCTGAATTGATAGAATTGATAGGGTTTTCAACCTCCGGTCCTGAATTGATAGGGTTTTCAACCTCCGGCCCTGAATTGATAGAATTGATAGGATTTTCAACCTCCACTGAATTGATAGGATTCTCAACCTCCGTCCCAGAATTGACAGGGTTTTCCACCTCTGATGAATTCATAGAATCTTCTTGCTCGTGGTCGACATCCTTACCAAGAGTTTTGGATGACTTGTTAGCTTTCTTGTAAATCTTACATAGAACCCAATCGTCGAGCTACAATAACAAAAATGATAACTATAATTCTAGTAAAATGAAAACTTAATAAAGTATACCAACATACTATAAAATATTTTACCTACATACATGTAAACTAGAAAATAAAACAGATAACATGGTATAAAGATAAACAAGTAAACACTATTGATAATTTACCCTCATGTCAGATGCATGCGTTTTGATCATGCGCGATTCATCGACTCTAAATTCGTGCATAATCCAATTTGTTTTAATACCGTTGGGAGGTTTACCTTGGTAGAAAACCAAAGCCTTTCGAAATCCAACTTTCAGATTTTTGTGTATAATAGGCTTGTCAGCTCCAGTAGCCTTCCAGTATCCTGTTCCAGCAGCACGATTTGGTCTTTCACCATTAGGATATTTCCTAACCCTTGGAGTAAAAAAGTACCATTCCTTTTCTCCCAACATTGAATAGATCTCTATTTCATTTGTCAAAAAAAAAAATTTAATATTTTAATTAGAAAGTTAAAGAAAAGATTATCCATTATCTAAGAATAACTCAATAATGCAAAATGTAACTCAATAATGCAAAATGTAACAATATTTATTTACGAAAAGAATGGGCAAAAAATAGATACAAAAAGAATCACTTAAAAAAGTTTATATTAATTGAGATCTTTGGAGTTTATACGAGGGTATTAATTGATATCTTTTATTGGTATTGGAATTAGATATTGGTATTGGAATTAGACTCAGATAGAGCATTCTATCTCAATGAATTTAACGAAAAATATTACTATTTATTTATAAAAAATTACTTTTCAGGTACATATTGATCTCGTGTGTTTACTATATATTTTTAAAGGTTAAATGGGTATGTAAAGTAGAAAAGATGTTAGATCTGTATAAATCTAAGCAATCTTTTAGCAAAGAAAAAAATAATAATTAAAAATGCTAAGAAAGATAGAATAATCTTGATTAAGATTTCATGTGATTTGATAATAAACAATTTTATGAACAAATATGAACTACAAGAAAATATTTATATTACATATATACATAAACTCTAACAATTGAAAATTATTAGACATGTCATGTAAACAAAAACAAAGATAATAATGAAGTTTTTTGAATATGAGAACAAGTAAAACTAGATTTGTTTAACATATACATAATCGATAAGGAAGAAGAAAGAAAACCTGCAAGCTCATGAGGACAAAACTTGTAGAGATTAACGTCTTTGATTATGTTGTATGGTATAAGTTGGTTCATTACTTTTTTCTTGAGATAATGAAGAATAAGTTCTTCATCATGTGGACAAAAACGATAACCTGGTGGATAAACAAAGTTGTTATTATCCCTTGTTTCAACCATATTAGGGTTAGGAGAAAAATGTTTCACAAACAAACTTATTATACCTCATGGACTCTTATAATATACACTCCTTAATATTCTAATACGGTTAAAACGGATTATAAAATTTGTTTGAATTTTAAAAAAAGATTTACGAAATATTTTCATCTTATCTAATTACTTAGGCTTTATATATTTTAAAAAGAAAAGAAAAGATAATGTGGCCATCTTCTAAATGATTTTTTTAAAAGAAAAACTCGGATCATCTCTTAATTAAATAAATTTGCAAACGATCAATGTAGTTTATCATATCGTTTTTACTACTCCCGTCGTCTCATTTTATAAATAGATGGAACACGATAGTTGTCATTTTATAAAATTTATGCATAAATTATCATATGTTACCTATTATACCCTTGATAGAGTAGTCAATTAATCTTGAAAATGTATTCATCATTTATTATATAGTTGACTTAAGAAAACATTAAATAAGAATAAAAGGATGAAGTTTATAAAATGAGATGGAGGAAGTAATTATTAATCATAATTAATATTGAGCATTAGCGACTTTTTGGCCCGCTAATTAAGATTTTCTAACTTCTAGAACTACTCAAAGTTTAGTTAATTATTAAATGAAAAAAATATATCCTTTATTTTCAAATCATTTTTCCGGAAAATTTTGTCATCTGATTTGTGTGTATTTTATTTTCTTAAAATCAGTATATTTATAATTTAGTTGATATGACTAGCTTTTATATATATATATATATATATATATATATATATATATATATATATATATATATATATATATATATATATATATATATATATATATTTATATATATAATTTTAAAGTAATTTTTTTTAGATTGTTAAAGTTAAGAAGCCCTTATAATTAGTTAAACATATATAATTTATCTCTTTTCAAAGTTATCAATTTCAAAAAAAATTCAAACACTAATTTTGCTAAAATACCAGAGGACCAGGTTCCTTCACCCATTGATCCCTTTTAAGCAAATAAAATTGAGAAAATTACATAAATAACAAAGATAATAATCCATTTAAGCAAATAAAATTGAAAAAAGTTCATAAATAACGTCAAAGATAATAATTCCTTTTAAGCAAATAAAATTGAAAGAATTCATAAATAACAAAGATAATAAACATCATAAGCTCTATAGTTATATTTCGTTTGTCAATATATAAACAGGGTAATTCATTATTAATTTTTCATAAATTCTATACAAATAATTAGCATAATCATATACAAATTCTGATTTTATACAATCAGAGATCGAAATAAGTAAAATTTGAATTTATACAATTAGAATCTAAATTATACAAATTATGGATTCATACCATAAGAAAACCAAAAAGAAAGTTTCACAAAACTATAACTATAAATTAAATTAATCAAAATTATAACTACATTACATAATATACTCTAGATATTACGCTTTTTTTTTTCCTTTTCTCGTGTATCTTCTTCTCTTTCTTTTGTTTGTTTCTTGTTTTCTTTTTAAAAAAACAACCAGCATAAATTAAAACCACGTGTAAGAGTTAAATCAAAACATGATTAGATAAAATTACTATTCGTGAATTCTTTTACCATTATTACTACTGCTATTATTAGTATTGTTTTTGTTGTTGTTATTAGTATTATTATTAATGATAAATAATAATACTAATAACAATAAGAGTATATTTTATATAATATTAAAATTAAATAAATTCAAATATCATATATGAAAATACAATTTTGTGAAATAGTAAAAGTTTATTTTAGAATCCTCTACTTATGAATTTCTATTTTTAATCCTAAAAAAAGTTATTTCTTTTTAAAAATTTAATGAATTTTCAAATTCAAATCTTTTAATTCAAAATTTTTACCGCAATATTTGTTAATTTTATGTTAAAATTATGAAGTGACTTTTCATTAGCTTGTCACTTTGACTTAACCTTATTGCAAAGTATTCTCCTTTATTTTAGTAACTTAAGCGGTTGTCACTACAATTATTTCAAATTAATTTCTCTCCTGCAAACTGGTATGTTATGCATCTTTCTGCACAAATACACCTGTGAACATGAACTTTTTTTCATATTTACGATTAACAAAAAGATAAAATAAATTAACAAAAGATACAAAAAAAAAATAATACTGTAATTACAAAGCATGTCCAGATTACTAGTTCATCTAGTGAATAATATTACTCCAAGAAAACAAAGCAATCAATAAATAAAAGAAACTCATATCATAATTCACAACCATGTGAAAAGATTACATTTTTATAAACGAGTGATGTGATTAACCAAAGACAATTAATTTTTTCTTTCACACTGATTAACTGAAAATCATGTTATATGTGTTCAGACTTATGCTCCTTTATTGAAATTTGAATATTTTCATAATCAAGATCAAAAATAAAATTCAAATTCTTGTTATTTGTATGGCGCGTTCTTATATATTTCTTATTCATCAACTTCTCTCATGTAAAACACATCTCTTGGTTGTAGATATATGGTTACACACCATTATTTATTAGTTTCATCATCGATATAGTAAATCATATTTGCTTATGATGCTTCGATATAAGGATCATTAGACTCACGCACTGAGATGTTACGATTTAGACCACAATCTCTACATTCTCATTCTCAACATTCAAAAGGCTATTCCTTTCACACTACTGGCAAATTCAACCACTTCCTCAGCTTGAATCTCGTTCAATCTATAAACATGTGCAATCCAATCCCCATCCTCGCAATAGCTAGTGTGAATTAATTTGGAAAAATTGCATGTGTTTCATTGCTTTGTTATGAGTTAAATTATTCATGAGTTGAGAAGAGTCAAGGTACTCGACCTAACTAGGTGCTTGATTTTAATTGTGATGACGACTCATAAATATATCTAAAGTTAAAATTTATAATATATCATAAATTTTAAGATAAAATTCTAAGTAGTTTTTTTTTTAGTTCACTCTATCATTTTTCTTTATATAGTAAACTATAAATTTATAATTTTAAGATTAATCCTACATACATTTTTTAATGGACGTATAGAAATAATTATTCTTAAAAAAAATTGTGAGTGAGTATGAATGCGTTAAATATCATTTTACAAGTCTTTTTAATATCAAATTTCATTATCTTCTTGTATATTGACATAAATATCATTTTCAAAACTTTTTAATATCAAATTTCATTATTTTCTTGTATCAATACACAAGAGTGCATTAAATGTTCTTTTCAAAGTTTTGAATTTTAATTTCTATATTTGGAATTACGATCAAGTTTAATTATTAAGAAAAAACATTCTGATAACCATTATAAAATTAATGTCTCAAAAGATTATAATTAATATTTAATTTTTATTTTCATGATATTAGAAATCAAGTAAATTCCTTTCTTAGTTTTTAAGTTTTTACTTTTTAGTTAGAATATTATTACTTTTTTGTTTTTGTAGGACTTTGCCAACTATTTTAGAACCTTGAATTAAATTATTTAAATATAATATCTATAAATAAGTTTTGTGATAACATATTCAAGATATTGTATCACAATAAATGGCTAAAATTTCACTAACTTAAAAAATATTTATAATATAATATAAATAAAGTATAAATAACAAACATAATTTTTTTTTTTCTCATTGGCTATGAAGTGCTTCCGGCAACATAACGCATTCAACATAGATATTTTCTAACTTTTAATCTCAAATAATAATCAATAGAAAAAGTTTCACATAAAAATCAAAATTATATATGTTTGTAAAAATACAAAATTCAAATGAATGACAACCACATAACAACATCTATATGATAAAGATATCTTTTATTTTTGGAATACCTAATCATTTAGGAGAAAGAAAGTTATAAATAAAAAACTCTATAATAATTAAGTATAATTAGGTTCCAAATATGATAATACAAAAATCTTATGTTTTTTCAATTTTATTTGAAAAAAATACCCAACATAGATTAAAAACACAGTAATATATTTTGTTTGATTAGGTTCCAAATATGATAACACAAAAATCTTATGTTTGTTTCAATTTTTTTCGAAAAAAACAACCAACATAAATTTAAAACACTGTAAAATATTTAAAGTCAAAACATGATTATATAAAATTAGTACGGACTATTGCTATCGTTACAGTCGTGGTTGTTTTTGTCATTATTATTATCAATAATAAATAATAACATTAATAACAATAATACTATATTTTGTTTAGTATCGATAAATTCAAATATTATATCTGAAAATATAAGTTTATAAATACTATAAGTTCATTTAGAATTCTTCCACCTATTAATTTCTATTTTTAATCTAATAAAAAAATAGTTCTTTTAAAAAGTCTAATGAATTTTCAAATTCGAATACTTTTAATTCAAAAAATTTATTACAGTATTTACTATCTTTGTTTTAAAATTACCCTTGCCATTTGACTTAACCATACTCTCCTTGAAAATATAAGTATATGAAATAGTAAAAGTTCATTTAGAATTCATCTACCTATGAATTTCTATTTTTAATCTAATTAAAAAGATAGTAGTTCTTTTAAAAAGTATAGTAAAAGTTCATTTAGAATTCTTCTACCTATGAATTTCTATTTTTAATCTAATTAAAAAATAGTTCTTTTAAAAAGTCAATTTTCAAATTCGAATACTTTTATTTCAAAAAATTTATTACAGTATTTACTAACTTTGTTTTTAATTACTTATGTTCTTTATTGGAATTTGGATATTTTCATAATGAAGAACAATAATAAAATTTAAATTTTTGTTATTGGTATGGCTCGTTCTCATATAGTACTTCTTTTTCATCATCTTCTCTCATGTCAAAAACATCTCTTATTTGTAAATATATAGTTACACCATTATTTATCAGTTTCATCATTAATATAGTAGAACTATAAAATTTGTTTGAATTTCAAAAAAGATAAAGATTAGGTAAATATTTAGAAAATATTTTCATCATATCTAATTACTTAGGCTTATATATTTTTTTAAAAAAAGAAAAAAGGCCTATCTAATTTTTTTTGAAAAAACAGTACTGTCATCTCTTAATTAAATTTGCAAGCGTCAACGCAGTTTATCATATGGTTTTTTTCTAATTATTAATCATAAAATTGACCATTAGGGACTTTTTGGACCGCTAATTAGTATATGTAGTATATCTAAAACTATTCAAAGATTAGTTACTTTTTTAAAAAAAAATTTTAAAAAAAGATCCTTTATTTTCAAATATTTTACGGGGAAATTTCGTCATCTGATTTGTGTGTGTTTTATTTTCTTAAAATCAGTCAATTTACAATTTAGTTGATATGACTAGTTAGTTTTTTTTTATATATAATTTTAAAGTAATTCTTGTTAGATTGTTAAAAATTAAAGAAGCCTGATAATTAGTTATAAATATAAAATTTATCTCTTTTCAAAAAGTTTTCGAACATTAATTTTGCTAAAATACCAAAGGACCAGGTTCCTTCAGCCATGATCCCTTTTAAAAAAATAAGGTTGAGAAAATTTAAGAAATAGCAAAGACGGGTGATAACATAAGGCTCTATAGTTATAGTTTTAATAGTTGCGCTTTATATTATAATTTTGTTTGTTATGGAGGTTGGGGTTTGTATATTTTGTTGGCAAATATACAAACAACGTAAGTATATAAAAATGAAGGTTGCGGTTCGTACATTTCCCTTGCCTATTTACATATTTCACTTTCCGTCTGTATATTATGTTTGCGAATATTACAAATTAATTATGTTAAAATACCAAAGGACCAGGTTCCTTCAGCCATGATCCCTTTTAAGCAAATAAAATTGAGAAAAAAAATCAGAAATACCAAAGATAATAGACATCATAAGGCTATATATCTATAGTTTTGATAATTGTGGTCCATAATTATAGTTTTTTTTGCTATGAAGGTTGCAGTTTGTATATTTTGCTTGCAAAAATACAAACAAGGTAAGTATATGCAAATAGAGGTTGCGATTTGAATATTTCGCTTGTCCATTTGTATATTTCGCTTGCAAATATACTAACAAGGTAATTATTTATAAATGGAAGTTGCAGTTTGTATATTTCACTTGCCCATTTGTATATTTCGCTTGTCCGTTGTAACGACCCTCTTAGTCGTTTTATAAAATTTAAACATTATTTTTATATTAACCCTTTTAGTAGCTTTTATAAATAATTTATGGCTTATAAAAATAAGTGACATGATTTTCAAATTTAATAAAGAATTATTTTATTGCTAATAATAATAGAAAAGGAAAATAAATAAATAAAAAAATAATAAACTAAAATTTTAAAGAAATAAGGGGCAATGCCCTCTATTGTTGAAAGTAAACTACCGACGAAACAGAGAAAAGAAAAACATATTGTGGATGATGAGTACATCGAATAATTGTTAGGAGATTATATACAAATTAATATGCTAAACTTAACTCTAAATCTCTTGGTACATGCATTAATTGTTAGGA
Organism: Solanum sitiens; assembly: GCA_016801875.1. Lineage (NCBI taxonomy): Eukaryota > Viridiplantae > Streptophyta > Magnoliopsida > Solanales > Solanaceae > Solanum > Solanum sitiens. The sequence goes on along the minus strand of JABWTJ010000478.1, from coordinate 626,390 downwards.
GATTATATACAAATTAATTATATCTATTGATGGTTGGGCAAGAAAAGGTGAATTGTTGAGTTTAAATTAGTTTTCCATTAACTGCTAAGGATGCAAAGGTTTCTAAAGTGGGGGGACAAATTTCATTATCTTCTTGTATATTAACATAAATATCATTTTCAAGACTTTTTAATATCAAATTCCATTATTTTCTTTTATATTGACACAAGAATGCATTATCAATATGGGTTGTGGTGTACTGGTGGGAGTGTTTCATCCTTAATCAAAAGTTTTGGGTTCGAGTCCTGGGTATGGAGAAAATCCTGTTGGGAGCGCCATCTCTGAATGAGCCATGCAGTGCGCTATCCGAATTTAGTCGGAGCTCCAATGTGTACTCCGAACATCGGGTGAGAAATTAAAAAAAAAGACACAAGAATGCATTTTATGTTCTTTTCAAAGTTTGAATTTTAATTTCTATATTTCGAATTACAATTAAGTTTAATTCTAAGGCAAACGCATTCTTATAACCATTAGAAAACTAATGTCTCAAAAGATCACAATGAATATTTAATTTGTATTGTCATGACATTAGAGATCTAGTAAATTCCTTTCTAGTTTTTAAGTTTTTAGTTAGATTTTTTTTTCTGTTTTGTTTTTGTAGAACTTTGCCTACTATTTTAGGACCTTGAATTAAATTACTTAAATATCATTTCTATAAATAAGATTTGTGATAACTATTCAAGGTATTGTATTTCAATAAATGGCTAACATTTTATTAACCTGAAAAAATACTTTATAATATAAATAAAGTGTAAATGACAAATATAATTTATTTTTTTGTTGTTATATTTCGAGTCGTTCTGAAGTGTTTCATGATATAACACATCCAACATAGAGGTTTTGTTTTAATGAATTAATAATGAATAGTTATAAAAAAAAAAGTAGCATAATTCAGTATTGAGTATCAATATTCAAGAGTAACTCAATAATGCAAAATGTAACAATAATTTTTAAAGATCTATTTATGAAATTTTTCAAAAATAAATGGAAAAAAATACCCAATACTCAAAGTAACTCAATAATGCAAAATGTAACAATATTTTTTAAAGATCTATTTATGAATTTTTATAAAAACAAATGGAAAAATTTATATAAAAAAAATCTCTTAGAAGTTTATACTAGCAATTAATTGAGATCTTTTATTGGAATTACACTCTTATAAATAGTGGTGGAGCATTCATTACAATACATTCAACGAGAAATATTGCTATTTATGTAAAAATTATCTTTTTAAGTATATATATAATAGATATTGATTCATTTTACTAGTTCGTGTGTTTACTAAAGATAATTTATTTTTAGATGTTTATAAAAAAGGTAAAAACGTATGTAGAGTGGAAAAGAGGTTGGATTTCTATAAATCTAATTATCTAATCAGTCTTTTAGCAAACAAAAAGATAACAATTAAAAATGCTAAGAAAGATAGAATAATCTTTCTTTTCTCACGTATCTTCTTTTCTTTCTTTTGTTTGTTTAAAACCACATGAAAGATATTTAAATCAAAACATGTTAGATAAAATTACTATTCGTGAATTTTTTTATCACTATTACTATTGCTATTATTACGATCGTTTTTTTTATGTTATGATTATTATTAATGATAAATAATAATACTAATAACAATAATAGTATATTTTATATAATATTAAAATTAAATAAATTCAAATATCATATATGAAAGTACAATTTTGTGAAATAGTAAAAGTTTATTTTTAGAATCCTCTGCTTATGAATTTCTATTTTAATCTAAAAAAAAGTTAGTTCGTTTTAATAATTTAATGAATTTTCAAATTCAAATACTTTCAATACAAAAATTTTACGGTATATTTGTTAATTTTGTGTTAAAATTATCAATTAATTTTTCATTAGCTTGCCACTTGATTTAACAGTATTACAAATTATTCTCCTTTATTTTAGTAACTTAAGCGGTTGTCAGTCACTACAATTATTTCAAATTAATTTCTCTCCTGCAGACTGGTATGTTATGCATCTTTCTGCACAAATACACCTGTGAACATAATGTTTTTTCTTTATATTTACGATTAACAAAAAGATAAAATAAATTAACAAAAGATAAAAAAAAAAATACTATAATTACAAAGCTTGTCCAGATTACTAGTTCATCTAGTGAATAATATTACTCCAAGAAAACAACAGTAATCAATAGTCTAAAATACAACAAAAAAATAATTAAAAGAAACTCATATCATAATTCACAACCACGTGAAAAGATTACATTTTTATAAACGAGTGATGTGATTAACCAAAGAATTAATTTTTTCTTTCACACTTAACTGAAAATCATGTTATATGTGTTCAGACATATGCTCCTTTATTGAAATTTGGATATTTTCATAATCAAGATCAAAAATAAAATTCAAATTCTTGTTATTTGTATGGCTCGTTCTTATATATTTCTTATTCATCAACTTCTCTCATGTGGAACACATCTCTTGGTTGTAGTTATATGGTTACACACCATTATTTATTAGTTTCATCATCAATATAGTAGATCATATTTGCTTATGATGTTTCAATATAACATTATTAGAATCACACATACTGGGAGGGTACGACTTAGACCACAATCTCTACATTCTCATTCTCAACATTCAAGGCTATTCCTTTCATGTTGCTGACAAATTCAACCATTTTCTCAGCTTGAATCTCGTTCAATCTACAAACATGTGCAACCCAATCCCCATCCTCACGATCGCCGGTGTGAATTAATTTAGAAACATTGCATGTGTTTCATTGCTCTGTTATGAGTTTAAGTTATTCATGAGTTGAGTAGAGCCAAGATTACTATTTCTTTCAGAATCTTTTCAAGCTTATGTTATGTTTAGCATTTCAACTTACACACTCGTACATTAAATGTACTGATGCCAGTAGGCCTGCATCGTCTTATGATGCAGACCCATGTAACTAGGATCGGCATCCAGCACACCGTTGATCCAGTAAGCAGCTCAGAGTCAGTTAATGAGCCTCCTTGCATTTCAGAGGACTCTTTTTATCACTTACTTTCTAGTTTTCAGTTGTTAGGATGATCAGGGCTCCTGTCCCGGCGTTCCTCCTTGTCTTAGAGGCTTCATAGATAGTTATATATAGTTCTTTGGTCTTATTCATTTCGGTTGTATTCATTTAAGACTTGAGTTGCCATTTTTGGCTAAGATATTATTTATTAAGTTATTTCATGAATTATATCTCTTGTGTTTAAGTCTTCCGATGAATAAGTAAGTCAGGCCAAGGGTTCGCTTGAGACCAACAATGATTTACGAGTGGCAGTTCCGTCCAAAATGTAGGCTCGGAGCGTGATAAAACATTAAAAATTTTAAAAATAATAATAGTAAATTGATTTACTACTATATCAATAATAATAATAATAATAATAATAATAATAATAAAATATGCGATGGATAGCAATGATGGTTGTGGATAGGGGTGTTCGTGGTTCGGTTAGATCGGTTATTGATTAACCAAAACCAAACCAATCTAGTTGGTTTTTTTAAATTTCTAAAACCAAACCAAACCAAACGAATAAAATAACCAACAGTTTGGTTATTGTCGGTTTGATTCTATTTGGTTCAATTTTCATGGTTTATTCCGTTTGAAAGTAATAATTTTCTTGAGTACGTACGTATCTCGACAGACACAAACACCAATTACATGAGCAATCTACAGAAAAGCTAATGTCGGTTTAGTCAAGCAATTAAGCAATATTAGAGTGTATGACTATTTTATGTGAAGTACAGTAGTATGTAAAGACTAAAATGGATTTGGTGGACTTGAGTTTGGAATTGTTATACTTGGGCTGAAATGTTGGGATTGAGAAAATGATAAAATTAAAAACTTAAGTTAATTAAAATTTAACAAAATATTTTTAAATTTATTTATGAATAATATATAAATAATTATAAACTCTATATATCTAATTTATCGGTTCGGTTTGGTTATTTTTGCGGCTGTTTTTTAGTTAAACCAAAATCAAACCAAATAGTATCAATTTTTAAAATTTAAAAACCAAATCTAACCAAACTATATCAAATATCAATTTTTTTAATCAATTTGATTTGGAATGCGGTTTGGTTTGGTTGTTAACCAGAACCATGAACAGCCCTAGTTGTGGATGTCAATTATGGATGATGTTAGCTAATGGTTGTGGTAGAAACAGTTAACGGATATTGTGCTTTTAGTAGTAGTTGATATGATGATAGTAATTGGTGTGGTGGCTAATAGTTGTGGTGAACAAAAATAATAGGTTGTGATGAATAACAATAGTGGTTGGCGATATATAGTAGTTAGTAATGGAGAGGATTTATCGATTATAATAAGTGATAGTTATTGTAACAAATTGACACAGTGAAACACTAGCACACTTATATTAATACTCTTTACTCAACTTACAAGTAGTAGATATATTGAAGTTCCTAGAATCAGAAATACAATAGGAAATTGCAGAAGTAGTAAAACTAATGATAGAAGAAGAAGGAGGTGAGAAACTTAGAAGAAATTGAGAGAGAAAGAGTGTCCAGTGATAACAACAAAAATCGATCCCCCGCACTGCTCCACTCACGCTGCTTTATGCCATTTGCTTTGCCAATTTTACCCCTTTTCACGTGAACTTCCCCTTTTTCAAACGTAATCCCCAAGCCTTTTGGGAGGAATGACCTTTCTAGCCGTCTACGTGGCAGTTCCATGTGCTCATCCTGAGTGGCATCCCAGTCAACACTCGTCTCATTCACAACATTACTCCCTTCCTGGAAAGCAACCTTGTCCTTAAGGTTGGACTTAGCGAGATCCTCTGTATTAGGAACACTCAGATGTAGAGGAGTCACTTGCTGATCCGGAGTGCCAACACAACGCTTCAACATAGAAATATGGAAAACAGAATGGATTTTTGCAGATTCAGGCAGTTCCAGGCGATAAGCAACAGGACCAATGCGTTTTAACACCTGATAAGGCCCGAAATAACGCCTCCCAAACTTATGATCTCGCTGCAAGCGTATAGTATTCTGCCTGAAGGGCTTAAGTTTGACATACACCCAATCACCCACTTCAAGGAAGGTATCAGTCCTAGACTTATCAGCCAACCGTTTCATGCGATTCTGAGCCTTCAACAAATTATTTTTGAGGATGTGCAAGACTTCATCCCGCTGCAACAGATAGGACTCAACCAGTTCGCTTGCACTACTCCCCAAAATGTACCGAGCAACAGTAGGAGGTTCACGACTATATAATGCCTGGAAAGAGGTCATACCAGCTGAAGTTTGATATGAAGTATTATACCAAAATTCTGCCCATGGCAACATAGCAACCCATTTGGAAGGCACCTTAGCGACGTAGCAACGCAAATATTGTTCCACACATTTGTTAAGAGCCTCAGATTGTCCATCTGTTTGAGGATCATAGGCTGTACTCATGGCTAAAGTGGATCCTTGTAAGCAATTAATCTCTTGCCAAAAAGAATGCAAGAACCGTGGATCACGATCTGTTACAATAGAACGTGGAGGGCCATGAAGCCTAATAATACCCACCACAAAGGCCTCAGCTACTGTATGAGTCGAGAAAGTAGATGGCAATGGAATAAAATGACCGTACTTAGTGAGACGGTCTACGACTGTCATGATCGTGGTCTTTCCCTTGGAGCTTGGAAGACAAGTAATGAAGTCCATTGCAATATCCTCAAAGACCTGATTTGGAATCGACAATGGTTGTAATAGCCTAGCAGGATGTAGGTGAGAATCTTTCATTTGTTGACATATATGACACGCAGCCACAAATGTTTGTACATCCTTGCGCATCTTTTTCCAAAAGAAATTAGATGACAAACGATGGAATGTGCGTGCAACCCCGGCATGTCCTCCTATAGCAGTAGCATGGAACTCAAGTAGTAATTTATGACGCAAGGGAGAGTCCGATAGAATCACTATCCTGCCTTTATAAAATAATATCCCTTCTTTGAACTGATAGTCATCAAAAATTTTATTCCCAAGATCCAAGGCTTGCTGTATTACTACTAACTCGGGGTTGGTCTGATTCAGCTGCTTTAAATCAACCTCTATAGCCAAAGAATTAAATGAAATAGTCATGAGAACAGCCTCTGAATTACGCGACAAGGCATCTGCTGCTGTGTTCTATTTTCCAGGCCTATACAAGATACGAAAGTCATAGCCGACAAGTTTTGTGAGCCATTTTTGTTGCTCAGGTGTTTGTATAGTTTGAGTAGTTAAGTTACGCAGTGATTGTTGATCAGTAAGGATAGTGAACTGACGCCCCAATAGATACTGTCGCCATTTACTCACAGCTTGAGTAATGGCAAACATCTCTCGGTGGTACGTTGAAGCTTGTTGCATCCTAGAGCTTAACTTTTTGCTAAAAAAAGCAATAGGGTGGCTTTGCTGTGACAAAATAGCTCCAATACCTCGCCCAGATGCATCAGTTTCCACCTAAAACTCCTAACTGAAATTAGGCAAGGCCAAAACAGGGGTAGAGCTTAATCGAGATTTCAAAGTGTTGAAAGCATGTTGCTCAACTGCTGTCCATTTGAAGGAATCCTTGGGCAACAGGTCAGTTAAGGAACCCGCAATAGTTGCATAATGGTGAATAAACCTGCGATAATACCCAGCTAGCCCAAGGAAACTACGAACTTCTTTCACTGATCTTGGTGGCGGCCACTGCTCAGTGGTACTGATTTTGTCTGGATCTACTGAGAGGCCTTGAGCAGAGATGATGTGGCCTAGGTAATCAATAGAGGATTGACCAAATAAGCATTTCGAGCGTTTAGCCACAAGTTGATGTTGCCTCAACAACTGCAATACCGCTGCTAAATGCTCCAAATGGTCACTCCAAGATGCACTATAGACCAATATATCGTCGAAAAACACCAGAACAAAGCGACGCATATGTGGACGAAAAATTTCAGTCATAGTAGCTTGAAATGTTGAAGGGGCATTAGTTAATCCAAATGGCATTACTAAAAATTCATAATGACCGTCATGAGTACGAACTGCTGTCTTAGCCACATCCTCAAGCTTGACCTTTATCTGATGGTAACCTGATAACAAGTCCAACTTTGAAAAGACTTTAGCACCATGCAATTCGTCAAACAACTCATCAATGGTTGGAATAGGGAAGCGATCTCGGATTGTGATGGCATTGAGTGCTCGATAATCAACACAGAAGCGCCATGTACCATCCTTCTTACGGACTAACAGCACCGGTGATGAAAATGGACTGGTGCTGGGCTGTATAACTCCATCTTTAAGCATATCTTTCATCATCTGCTCCATGACCTGCTTTTGGAAGTGCGGGTACCTATATGGTTTAACATTCACTGGTTGTGCCCCTGGGATGAGGTGTTTTGAATGATCCTGAGCACGAGAAGGTGGCAATCCTGTGAGTTTTCGAAACACATCATGATACGATTCCAATAGATCACTCAAAGTTGTGGTCATTTCACCTGCACAACTCCCTTCAGGAGTAATCATTGCCAGAAAAAAAGAACGAAGCACTATCATCAGTCGTTGTCATACGCCTTAAACTATGCAACTGAATTTGCTGAGCATCAGTGGGTGAATCTCCCTTCCATAACCACTTAGAACCATGTAAAGTGAATTGAAATTCTCTTGTTGCATAATCAGTTATAACACGCCCCAATGTAGCCAACCATGCCACTCCAAGGACTACATCTGCACCTTGGAAAGGTAAGACGTAAAGGTCCTCGACTATAGTACACCCTTGAATCAATACGGTGACTTACTTCACCACACCTTCACACGGGAGCCTTTGTCCACTGCCCACCATAACTGCAAAACGGGGAATAACCTCAACTTTGAGCTGGAGATGTTTGTCCGCACGTGGTTGCACAAAATTGTGAGTACTTCCGCCATCCACTAAAACATGGACTGGTGACCCATTTAACTTTCCAGTGAATCGCAATGTGGAGGGTGAAATTCCCCCAGATAAAGCATGATAAGATATAGATGATTGCTCTTGTAATTCTAAACCTTGTGATTCCTCCACTAAGAAATCCTCATCAACAAACGGTTCTGGCAAGATAGGGTCCAAATCGGATCCATCAGTGAGCAACTTAAGTTGTGGGGTTTCTTACACTTGTGTCCCGATGAGTACTTCTCCTCACAATAATAACATAGTCCCCATTCACGGCGGCTCTGGAGCTCTGCATGAGTGAGCCTTCTAAGAAGAGTGTGGTTCGAAGAGGAAGGTGAGACACCGTAAGGCATTAAAGAAGAAGAAGGATTTTGATTTAGGGTTGCAGAATTTGGGGTAGGCAAAAGGGGAGTTGATCTAGCAAAAGCTGGCCTAACGGGTCCTTTCTCAACTTGGATCCGTCGCTCATGTATATGGGCTAAATTAAGTGTCTCTTCGTTACTCTTAGGCTTATGGACCAAAACAGAGTTCTTAATATCTTCATGAAGCCCAGAAATAAAGAGACGTACCATTCGATTATCATCCATGTCGTCAGTCTCGTTTGTAATGATCTCAAATTTGGACTGAAAATCTGAGACAGTGGTCATCTGCCGGAGCTTCGTTAAACGTCCCTCGGCGAACGCCAGTCCTTTTTTATGGAAACGGATTCGTACCTTCGAAGCAAAGTGATCCCAATCCACCAGTTTTTTATTTCGAAAAAGCCACCGATACCATTCCAATGTATCCCCGTCCAGATAAAAAGAAGCAAGCGACAAACGCTGGTATTCTGTAATCTTGTAAAATTCAAAATATCGTTCTGCCTGAAAGATCCAAGCCTCCGAATTTTCTCCACAGAAGCGTCCAAACTCCACCGAAGCTGGTTTGTGACGTAAGTTAGGGGTTGTCGGAAAACGGTCATCATGTGAGTCCCTCTGCGGGCGTTGGGTTTTGCTTCCCACCACTTCCAGTAACAAAGAGTGAATATCTGCGAGAATGGAGTCCTTCATACCCTGAACTGATTCTTCAACAAGTGACTTGAGTCTTTGGTCATCCATTGAAGACCTCTTGATGAAAGCACCAATGTAACAAATTGACACAGTGAAACACTAGCACACTTATATTAATACTCTTTACTCAACTTACAAGTAGTAGATATATTGAAGTTCCTAGAATCAGAAATACAATAGGAAATTGCAGAAGTAGTAAAACTAATGATAGAAGAAGAAGAAGGTGAGAAACTTAGAAGAAATTGAGAGAGAAAGAGTATCCAGTGATAACAACAAAAATCAATCCCTGCACTGCTCCACTCATGCTGCTTTATGCCATTTGCTTTGCCAATTTTACCCTTTTCACGTGAACTTCCCCTTTTCCAAACGTAATCCCCAAGCCCTTTGGGAGGAATGACCTTTCTAGCCGTCTTACGTGGCAGTCCCATGTGCTCATCCTGAGTGGCATCGCAGTCAACACTCGTCTCATTCACAACAGTTATGATAATAGTGATTGGTGATAATGAGATACAAATACTAACAAAATTTATCATATTTGTAATAAAAGATTGTGTAATATTTATTTTATCATTTACACAAATATTACATTTATTTTTTTTAATAAAAAAAATTATATTTATTGTTTGATGTGATACACAGGTGCTGACGTGCAATGCATATACACTAAAATAATTAGATAAAAGTGTGAAAGCAAATATAAAACACAAATTTACTCATACAATCCAAAGTGATCAAGCCACGAAGATACTAATATTTGGAATACAAAATACGATACATGGCTCGATAATGTACTATTAAAGACATATGCTCCTTTATTGAAATTTAGATATTTTCATAATTAAGACCAATAATAAAATTTAAATTCTTATTATTGGTATGGCTCGTTCTCATATATTTCTTTTTCATCATCCTCTCTCATGTTTAGAGATGTCAATATGGGCTAACCCACCAATCCGGGCTAATCCATACATGCATTGACATTTTACGGGTCAGACCAGACTAGCATATTTTTGGAGTGACTAGAAAATGGTCGGCCATCCCACAAGTACGTGGGCTACATGCTTGTTGGGGAAACTCATTTTTTTTAATATTTTATTTTTTTATAATTATTAAATTAAATTATAAATTATTATTTAAAAATATTATCATAAATATTGACAAAACAATATTAAATGATGTTAATGTTACTACTTGAATTTGGACTCTCTATAATTTCAAATTTTAATATTATATTATACTTTTTAACTAATTTTTATTGGTCCACGGGCCAGTCTTACTGATATTTCTCACCCACACAAATCAACAAGTTTATTCAAGTTGGGCTAAAAAACACTTTTCTTAAAGGGAAACTTACATAAATGTGCTATAGTAAAAAAATATTTAACATTTATAGCAATAACATTTTTTTTCACTTGATCACTTTTAATTCATTTATAATATAAGTTTAATACATATTACAAAGAACAATTTATTATTCACATATAATACAACTTTTAATGATGGATAATACATTTATCACACATTTTAATACACTTATAATACAGTGTGACCATTTTTTACCAAACAAACACAATATATTTCAAAAACAATTATAATTCAAATATGTTGCATAAATAATTTACTTTTTATACATATTACAGATTTATTACGGTATTGCTATAAATGGTAATAAACAAAAAGTATCGCTAAAATCAGCAATTATTTTTTAAAATGTATTAATTCATGTAATTTTTCCTTTCTTAAATGGGCTGCAAAAATCTTAGTTCAACCCTATTAAATCCCGAATTAGGCCAGACCGGCCCAACGGGCCTAACCCATATTGACGACATCGTTATAAATCAGATTCATCATTAATATAGTAGAATTTTAAAATTTGTTTAAATTATAAAAAAGATAAAAATTAGATAAAAATTTAGAAAATATTTTAATCATATCTAATTACTTAGGCTTATATATTTAATAAAATAAAAGAAAAATGCCTATCTAATAAAAAAAAGGAAACTTTCATATAGCCACTTAAAAATAATAAATTACTCTCCATAGCTATAATTTGATAATTACAATTTGTAGCTACATGTTATATGGAGGAGAGAGGCGAGCGAGACTGGGAGAGAGAGGGGGAAAAGAGTGGGGGAAAGGTGAATTGTATATGTATATTAGTTAGATAATTGTATATTATGCATATGTATTTGTATATATGGCAAGAGATATTGGTAGAGGGAGGAGAGAGGCGAGCGAGACTGGGAGAGAGAGGAGAGAGGCAAGCGAGATCAAGAGAAGGAGGAGAGAGGCGAGCGAGAGAGGACAGAGAGTGGGAGAGAGAGGTGAATTGTATATATATATATATATATATATATATATATATATATATATATATATATATATATATATATATATATATATATATATATATATATATATATATATATATATATATATATATATATATATATAATTGTATATAACTGTATATTATACATATACTTTTGTATAAATGGCAAGCGAAATTGGGAGAGGGAAGAGAGAGGCGAGCGAGATTGAGACAGGGAGGAGAGAGGCGAGCGACAGAGGGCAGAGATTGGGAGAGAGGTGAATTGTATATGTATATAGGTTAAAAAATTGTATATTATACATATGTATTTGTATATCCTGGCGAATTATACATATACAAACATGAATAATTATACAAACTCGAAGTCAGCTCACGTAATTAATTTATAATGTTAGTTGCGAGTGGTACTTATAGCAAACTATAGCTATGACAAGTAATTAAATAGTATAAGTTTGTTTAGCCGCTTAATTTTCCCTAAAAAAAAGTATGGTCATCTCTTAATTAAATTTGCAAACGTCAACACAGTTTATCATATTATTTTTTTTCTAATTATTAATCTTAAAATTGACCATTAGGGACTTTTTGGACCGCTAAATTAGGATATATAGTATATCTAAACTATTCAAAGATTAGTTACTTTTAAATTTTTTTAAAAAAATATCCTTTATTTTCAAATCATTTTACGGGGAAATTTCGTCATCTAATTTGTGTGTGTTTTATTTTCTTAAAATCAGTCAAGTTACAATTTAGTTGATATGACTAGTTAGTTTTTTATATACAAGTTTGTAAAAAATATAATATTATAATAATTGTTACTATTATTATTCCTAGTCCTAGTAAGTAAAGAATTACCTGAACACGGTTGGATATTATATTCCTAGTGAAACTATTCACGCTTCGCGCGACTACATAAAATATTTATAAGATGATAATATTAAATATGTAATATTTAAGTTAGTATCGAATATATAGGTAATATTAATATTTCTCCTCGTTTGCGATATCATAGAACTTTTTTAAACATATAAAATATATTTATTTATTTTGTATATGTATATATTAGAATAAAATATTCACCGTGATGAAGTAAATGAAATACAAGATAATATTGTTGAAATAACAATATATTGTATTAGGTTGAAAATATTTTATATGTTTTAATTTTTTCTATATCTTGTATAGGCGTACTAATTAATGTTCTATTCAAATTCTGATTTTGTCAAAAAAGATTAATTTTTTTATTATTTCCTTATTATTACATTTGCTTATTATATTTTTTAAAACATTAATTAAATATTTATAAGACTTACGTAAAATGAAACATATAAAAGTTATGAATAATATTTAATATTAAACGTTAAAGGTAAGATGAAGAGACATGAGTTATAAATAATTCAAATGTGTAATTTTATTAGACATTAAATGTATTACTAATTATGTATTGATTTTATTTGTAAAATAAATAAATAAAAATAAGGGATGAAAATACAAAAAATAAAGAGAAAATATAATAATTGGTGACCACATAAAAATTATGAATACATTTCAAAGCAAAAACAACGGTGACAGATTGTTACAGACACAAAAAATGACATCATGAAAATATTTTATTTTTCAATTAATTTATTATGTTTATAATAAAAATGAAACTCCTAATCATTATAATTTTTTTGCTATTGTTAAAATAAAATAATTATATTAATTTTTCTTCATAACAAAGAGAAAGTAGAATACTAAAGGATCAAATGATTAGCATTGACAATATAATACATTTAGCTAAATTATTTATATAAACCAAAATTTAAAAAACTCTAGCAAAAGTAACTAAGTTGCTAATACAATTCAAAGTGAAAAAATAATCTCTAATTATGCTTCATTTTTTTCCCTTCTACCATCTTCCTTTGCAAAGAGATCCGTCAATCATGTTTTGATCCATATGTCAAACTCTTCATTATATGCAATCAACTCAACAAAAAAAAATCATATACCAATTAAAAATAATTATTTCAAAAGAAAGAACGAAATAAAAATTATATGTAATATATTTGTATATCATCTTTTTAATAGTACTAACAATACTAAATAATTATTATTTCTCGAAATCTAACAAATATTATAATCAAACTATATTAAATTTGGAAAACAAACTATTAGAAAGAGCAATTGCATACGTACGGACAATACATTGTTAAGAATTACAGAGATTTTTGTAATCATACTTACTTGATAAATGATAATACAAACATAAAAAAAATATATTAAGAAAACATGTCTAAGTACATAAAAATAAAAAGAAAGACTTTAGAATGAAATATATATTACCTTCATATACTTTTTTTGTTACATGCAAATTAATTCACAAACAAGTATGATGAAGAAGAGAAATTAGAACTTTGTATGTGAATCTTCATGAAAATAAATATGAAGTTATATAAACAAAAGAAAGAAAATGAAAAAATAAGAACTTGAGAATGATATATTTATTAACTTCATGTACTTTTTTTTTGTTACATGTTAGTTTCATTTACAAACCAAATACGAATTTATACAGACAAAAATAGAGGAAATAAAAAATAAAAATTTGCAATGAAATACTTCTTACCTTCATGTACTTCTTTTTTTGTTACAAACCAAACCAATATGATGAAAAGAGAAAAGATAATTGTGAATGTGAATCTTCATGAAACTAATATGAATTTATAGGCAAAATAAAGAAATACCATAAAGACATCATAAACTTACAAATTTATTTGGAGGTTATGGACATTAAAATTATGAGAGTTATGAATATTATTAAAAGTTAAAATTAAAGAGGGGCAAATCATTGATAGTAACTCCTAGTGAATAAATTAAAAAATAAAAATAAAAATACTTAAAATGTAAAAAAAATAATTATGATTTCATGATTAGAAGTGAGATAACAAATAGAAGAAATAATATAGAGAGTTTTATTTATAAATGTTCCTACATTAATAAAATATTTATTCTATAAATAAAGTAATACATTTTTACAATAGAATAATTAATTTAAATTAAAAAAAGTAAAAAAAATAAATAAATTATGTTTCTCCTTTTATTATAAGTGAGATAAATAAATAAATAAAATATGAAGAGTTTTTGTTATAAATGATCCTTCATTAATAAAATATTTATTTGTAATAAATTTAAGTAATTTTTTTATGATACAATAATCAATTTATTTTTTAAAAGAAGCAAAAAAAAAAAAAAACTAAATGCAAATGGAGGCCATAGAGAGGTGCCACATCACCTACTCTAGGTTTCTCCTTTATATTATATTAAGATTAAGATTTCTGTTGGGTTAAGGAAGGGTAGTTGCTTAATCTATAAATTCATATTGCTGCTTACTAATTGCTCTCAACAAAGCTTAACTCACTTTTATTCATTAGTATTACTAATTAATTAGTTACTCTGTGAATTTAGAAGCAAATACATAGTTTCATCCTTTTTTACGTGTTATTGATCATGAGTTTGAATTCACAAAACTTTTGATAATTCATACCCGTTTATCAGAATCCGTCAAATTACTACGTTTCAAGCAACATCACTCATCCACAGTGGTATGAGGATCCATACTTGAGCGATTTCAATGCTACAATGATGAATTATCACATGGAGTGTTATTATTGTTATTGTTGTTATTATTATTATTATTATTATTATGATGATGATGATGATGATGATGATGATGATGATGATGATGATGATGATGATGATAATTATTATTATGGGTCAACAAGGAGAATGGTTGATGAAAGTGAATTTGGGTATGATTTCAATGACACAGATTATATAGATTATCTGAGACTTATTCGTAGATGTTGATACTTATGTCAACATGAATATCACGCAAGTTATTTAAAGCAGTAATTGTTGACAGGAAAAAAATGTCCGATTTGTACTTCTTCAGTATAAACACATGTTATACAGAACCTTCACTTTTACTTTTGTAAACATAGTTAATTATAATTTCTTTTATTTATTTGACATTTTTTCTCTGTTTTCTGTTAATTGAAAACTTATAGAATTGACAAGTTCACTTACATTTTAAAACAAGTTAAAAATAAGTCAGGGTCTAAAAGAAAGCTTCTTCTAATACAAGTTTGAGTCCAAATAGGAGAAAGAAAAAAGTTCAATAAGAGCATAAAAAGTTTGAGTTGATAAAAGAGCAAAAATATTTCAATAAAAGATTAAGTAAATATTTTCTGGGATAAAATTATCAAATTGTAATCTAGAGGAGTCAAATCTCGTTATAACAAAATATCTTATTACAATGGTATGATCTTCGGTAAATCGATTTTCCTTATTATACTTTACTTCTTTATAACAATATTGTATTTTACTATTAGTGACATTCATTATAGCGAATTTCTCTTCTTTTTTTTTTTTTTTGAAAAATCATTCTCCTAAATCGATTTTTTCAAGATCAATAAATCAAACTAAAAAGTGACATTCATTATAAAAATATTTATTTAAAAAAGTAACTCCTCTGCCGCCCCATCTATAAGAGCTATACCTGGAATCGAGCTAACTGCATAGGCAAAGGGAAACTTTCCTAAAAAGCCTAATAGCAATTAAGCGCATACGACGAATCACACTCTGAAAGGAGGTTCCGTCCCAATAGATGTCAGGAGGGAGCAAGGCGTGATTGCTCTGTCATCCTCCGACCGCCCCCCTTTCCACCTCTAAGTAGTGGTGTTGGTGTGTCTCATTGCAATCATTCCGGTCAATTTACTCAAATATAATGTAATAATATTATATAAAAAATATATTACGCATAAAAATAAAATGGTGAAAATCGTTTTCACCCCTCAAGTTTGCTTTAAAAATCAAATTTCCTTCTTAACTTTGAACAATAATTAAACTCTATCTTTATCCATATTAAATATTATAATGTCTATCATAATATTTTAAGTGTGAATATCTAAAAGGTCGTGTCCAACACACACACATTTATATACACACACACCTAAATATTCTGATTTATTTGATTTAATTGATTAACAAATAAATTTCTTCATCGTGATCCACAAAATCATTAAAATATTTTTTTGCAGTTTTGTTTAGAACAACTAAATGAGCTTGAAACCTCAAATATTTGTATACATATATAACAACATCACCTCATTATAGCAACCATAAATTTTCAGACAATCGTTGTCAGCCTAACAAGTCTTGACGGTAATTAAAATTGATTATAAAAACTTTGAATTAAAAATTTTCTTTGAAGATCTTTTGATTACTTTGTCACTCTCCATTTCATAATATGTAAATTGTTGGGATATTTCACACCCTTTAAGAAGATAATATTAACATATTAATTAGACAATATTTCAATATAATATTAACCTTTTTATTTATTATTAGATTGTTCTTTATAATGTATAAACATTGATCAATAATACTTACTCTAGATTTTAACTAAGACATTAAAGTTTGCCACACATCACCTAGAAAATTTAAATTTAGGATAAAACTGAAAGAAAAATTTAAAATTATTCTTACAGATTGCACAGTTAAGTTAATTTGAATTATGAAAAATATTTTAACAATTCACTTATTTTGAAATAGATAGAATAATATTTCGTTAAGAGATCATTAATACTTAATATCGTTGGGTATGTAGCAAGAATTAATGGGAACTGGAGGAAAGATAAAAAGAGAGGAACTTGAAAAGTTGGAAACTTGATGAGTTGAAAACTTGAAAAGTCCTCTTATGCTTTAATGAAAAAGCATTTGTCCCTCATCGGTGGTGGAAAGAAAAAAAAGGAGATTTTAAATATAGAAATACTCCTATTAATTGTTAAAAGGGTTGGAAAGAGGGACCCTCTCGCGCTGTCGCCGTCGTCGGCTTCGACTTTGGAAAATGATCGAGAGATTATTTTTTGGACAAAGTTTATTTTTATTATTTAATAAATTATTTATTTAATTAATTAAATTAAACTAATTGGACAAAACGTTTTTAATTAATTAGTTGATAACAGAAACGTTTTCTCGAATCCGCGCGACCCATTTTATTTAAATCCTTCCCGGCTTTATTTAAATTTCCCACCGTTTGGAAATGTCTGTTCTGAAAGGTTGCAACTTTCGGGAACAACCAGGAACGTTTGAAATGTTGCAATCTTTCATTAATGGTCGTGTGGATTCTGAAAGGGTTGCAACCTTTCGAAACTTGTTCCTCTTGCCTATAAATACTTTACTCTTCAGAATTTTTCCTTACGAATTTTTTTGATTTCTCTTCTTCTTCTGCACAAAAATTTCTTCGTGTACTTTACTGTAGTTGAGTGGTTCATTGACACCAGAGTTTTTAGTATCTATATGTTGGTGATTGAGATCATTCTATCCTGATAGGTATATTCCAAATCAAACCTCGAATACTAGAGGGGAATAATTTTCTTAAGGGAC
Source organism: Solanum sitiens (assembly GCA_016801875.1). Taxonomy (NCBI): domain Eukaryota; kingdom Viridiplantae; phylum Streptophyta; class Magnoliopsida; order Solanales; family Solanaceae; genus Solanum; species Solanum sitiens. Next base: position 608,660 of record JABWTJ010000478.1, on the reverse strand, counting down.
ACTGTGAATTCAGTGGGCTTGATCTTTTTCCTGTTTTGATTTTCCAAATTCTGGTACGTTTACAGATTTTAGTTTTTCTGAATTAGTTTCTGTTTATCTCCCTTTCTGATTCATTAAAACTTTGGTAACTTCGTGTCTCTGTAAAGTTTTATTGGAATCAGCAATTCTGTTTTCAAACACAGATTGACAACAAATTCATATTTAAAGGAATTTTAATATCAAATTTAGAAACCAAGAAATTAGAAATATTTGGTAATAGTGTTTGAATGTAAAATATAATAATATATTTTTTCCTAGTCCTAGTAAGTAAAGAACTACGTGTTCGGAATGATAATTTCTTAGCCCTCCTTTCCTTCACAATCTATATAAACTCGTATTCCTCATACTGCTTACTTCATCGTTACAATATTTGTTCTTTACATTTTTATCGACCATGAGTATGTTTGATTATTTGTTTAATCAGATAATAGGGGAATTCATTGATCAAGATCAACCTCAACCAAATAATCACTACTTATTAGATCACAATTCAACTTTTACGGGTCTGAATTATCGTATATATAATCAATAAAGTTCCTTTGATCAGCCAACATTTGAATTCATCGATGATGATGATGTCACAACTGAAAGTGAATTCGATGATAATTTTGATGACATAGTTTATTTATTAAGCTTTTTGGAAGCTATTGTGTCCTATGAGGAAGGCAACAAGGAGGAGGAGGAGGTGGAGGAGGAGGAGGAGGAGGTCACGTATGAGATTATAGGAAATACAATGGAAACAAGAATTCATTGTGGTACAAACGATGGAGAAAATAAAATGTGTTATTTGCTAATGTGAATATGAGAATGATGAGAGAATTGACACTCTTGAATGTCAACATGAATATCACGAAAGTTGTATAAAGGAATGACTGATGAAAGGGAAAAGATCTTGTCCAATTAGTAGGTCTTCAGTTTTACCGTCATAGGAATAATATATCGTCAAACTTACTAATAGACGAGTAACTTATATTTTTAATTTATATTCATAATCGAAAACACATAGAAGTAGGTTTAAAAAATATCAGAATGTAATCAATCTTAGTTTCCCTATTTCTATTTGATTGATTGTATAATTTTTTCTTTATTTCATACTAATTTTATGCATTTATTACAGACATAAAAAAAATCAAGACTTCTCCTTATTAGTAATTGACAAGTCCATGTCTTTTCAAAGCGTTTTTTAAGCCTTACATGTCACGAAGTTATATTAGTGACACTTTTATTGCTAAAAAAATAATTGTTGCTATGGGCCTTGAATATGGGCCATAACACTAATTTTGAATTGATCGAATCACTTAATTTTGAATATGTATCAATGACTAAATAAAAATAATAATAAGTCTATTATGAAAGGCCATATTTTTATATACTAGAATGGAAAGGCCCGTGCTAAGCACGACCCCAACATTAAACTATTTATGAAAATATTGAAGAATAAAATAATATCAATTTTAACCTCAAAAAATAACGATAGAGAAAAAAATTGTTTGTACACCGGTCTGCAAATAGGTACGCGATAGTGCTTTTATCTTCATATAATCGACATTGTAGATGAGAATGTTGAAGAACAACTCCAAAAGAGGGGATAGAATAAATGACTTGCAATGTCATCTAAGATCAAATTCAAATATGCATATCGTATGAGAAGTTAAAGAGTATTAATTTTCCAATTTAATTAGATGTACTGTAGCAAGAAATAATCAAATTAGAAGAGTTAGAAAGGAAAATGTTTACACTCCAGCTTGAATTGAAAGTTCAATGTGTTGTCCACAGAAAGCAAATATATGCCCAAACAATCGGTATGGGGATGGAAATTGCCACCACTACAAGCATACCCCTTTGCATATGTATCCCAAGCATATGATATTGTTTTGCCCCATATGCTTGTCCGCATAATGTTTCAAATGCACTTGCCCTTCGAAAATATATATTCAGAATAAATTCAAACAATCAATATGTTGTAACATATTACATACCAAAAACAGACGGCTAAAAGGGGCCCAACGCATGATCTGACTACACGCAAACTTATATTTCTACAAGTGTCATGTGTTAGAAATGTTGTGAAATAAGCTCTGACATATTTTTTTCTCAGTTGAGTAGATAAACAAAGTCAAAGGTTTATTAAGCAACTGATACCACACTATATGTATGTTGCAGCTCACACCGGAGTGATTCACCTTCTACATTTAAGAATTGATACAATAATATAAAGTCAATTTCATCTTCTTATCCTTCTTTAGTATAGAAAATAGATGCTAAAAGAGTTCACAAATCACAGCCAAAAGATTTTTTCAGCATGATAATTCTGCTACTACTGTTCATATTTTTTCATTTTTATTTGTTGTTGTATCTACAATTGTTTCTGTTGAAGGAAGCTGATGGAACATGTCAAAGAAACAAGTTCGGTGAACCAGTCTGCTTAGTTAGAGTTTGAGTTACATTAGGACTAGACTACTCAATCCTAATTTATGTACAAGTTTATACTTTGTACGACTAAAACTGATGTAGTTGACTAGGATAAGATGTACATAATATATTTGTGTTGTATTAGAATTCCTAATGTAGCTAGTATATGACTCTTCCTAATGTAGCTAGGATAAGATGTACATAATATATTTGTGTTGTATTAGTATTTGTGTTGTATTCCTAAGGTCTGAGCTGCTCTTTATTCTCTTTCTTTTGGTCTGGATGTTAGCCCTGTGAAGCCATTTGTGAATATTTATTTAGTTTTGATGATTGCGAATGGTTTGTTCATGTACTCGGTCTGATATGCAGGGGTCTCTGTTTGTCTTAGCTGAGAATTTTGCAACCGGGTGGCTTATAGGATTTTCTTTACCTTGTAGATTGGATGTCAACATCAACCTATTAGTTATTTGCTCTTCGATAGTCTTTCATGTATGTTTGTTTGTAGCAAGTTGATTTTTGAGAGCGTAGCTCGTATTTTCGCCTTCCTATATAAACCTCTTTTTCACTGTTAAGGGCAAGAAGAGTTAATTGTCGATAAAAGAGTTACATTTTCTAATTCGTTTCGCATATCAGTTTTCTAAACTTTGTTCGAGTTCAAGATTCTGCTCGGATTCTCATTTGTCGTTAGTGTTTGAGTCATTTAGAAGGAGTTGATTACTTTGTGATTGTTGAAATTAAACAAATCACAAGTTACAACTGAAATTTCTAAGAACGGGAAGAAAGTGTCGAAGATCGTGAATATCGAAGTGAGTCCTATGCATGTTCAGTAGGCGAGATACATTGAATTACCACTTCAAAGCATTTGAATCAGTAAGTATATATAATGTACATAGTGCGTTCAATTTTTTTTATTCCTCTTCTATTCCTTAATAACTTGTTTTAACTTTCATTGAACCTCTTTAAGTTCATTTTTAGCATCACAACTTGTTCTATGTCTTGCACTTAGTAAATTCAGGTGATTGAGGACATGTCCTTGTTTTGTAGTTTGTCTAGGAGTAACTATTTCAATGAGTGTTGAATGTGTCTAATGAATTTGCCTGAGTCTTGCAGACAGAGTTTGAAACACTGTATAGGGAGATGGCTTCGCAATTTGAATATAATTTGAAACACTGTATAAAGCTATTAATTCCCAATTACGGTGATGTAGCTATATTGTTGGTTATAGTTCATGAATCATTGTTTATATTGTTTATTTGGCAAGTTGATGCAGGGTCAACTTTCTGGCCTTGTCGTTGATAAAAATAGAGTTGATGTTTTTCATCCTATGATTGGATATTTGCTATCATTTGATCTGAGCTGACTCTTTTATCATTCATGTTTTGTATGTTCACTGCAGAATGTAGAGACATCACTGATATCTATAACTAGTACTCCATCATCACAGTAAACTACTTCAATGAGAACTCTCCACCAACTGATGATCCAACATATATTTCATCTCTCGGATCTGCTGTGTACAAAGCAATGTCAAAATCAAATAGTAATGCAGTGTGGTTGATGCAAGTATACTTCTTACTCTTACCACTAATACTCTTACTTGGCTACTGATTTGTTTAATGATAGCATAACATGAGCTCTATGTGCTCTATTTTAAATTTTGACATCTTAAAACAAGTAGTATATAATTTTTTTTGGAAGTAAACAACATAAGAAATATGAGCGCAGTTCCTCTATTTTTATTTTATAAGATGAGAATTATGGTAAATGCTTCAGTAAAATCTTATACAACTTGCCTGATCCAGATTTGATTTTAAATTTAGTGATAAAATCTTATACAACTTGCCTACTTTACACTGTGTTACAAGTTTGTGTTCCTAATTTTAGAACTTGGAAATTAAACCGAATAGCTGTAGGATCTTCATAGTCGAATGATAGAAATTTCACTCTTAAAATCAATAGTTTTTGAAAGCGGAACAGAATCGTTGTGCAAGCCATTGTATTGTTTTAGAACCTTGTGTTTGCAGGTTATATAGTATATTTTACTTTGGCTTGGACTGATATTATGTTGACTAGATAGGTTTGCATAATTGTATGGTAATTGATATATTATGATATTTGTGTATATATTATATTATGGTAATTGATATATTATGATATTTGTGTATATATTATATTATGGTAATTGATATATTATGATAAAATGTCCAAAGCATTCAAATATCAAAGGAATTCAACCTGTAAAATCATCTAGTGTTTATTAGTTTTTCTCAATAATATGCAACACAACATTAACACATCTAGAAATGTTAGAATTGTGCAATTTCAAGAATGAAGTTACTTCCTCTCTCCCCATATATATATATACATATATATATATATATATATTGTTGTCTTACAGCGAATTATGCTCGAATTATGCACTTCCTGAGGCTTTATTGTTATGAATTTGTTTGGCTTACTGGGAACTTAGGCATATTAAATACATGTTTTTTGTCACCAACTTATAATTTTATATTGAATGTGCAGGAAAATTTCGGTAATTAAATTTGAATTGTGTCCAGAAGTAAACTCGATCTATTGTAGTGAACGATGAAGAGTTTTTGCACAAACATATCTTATATGTTTGAATGCATTTGGCTTTGTGGAATTAATTGATTGTACAGAACGATGAAGAGTGGTTTTTGTGTAATTTATTTGGTTATGTACTATTGTTATGAACGATGAAGAGTTTTTGTACAAGTCATGTTTCTTGAAGATTATTTGAATTATATAGCTTCGATTTCATTATTAGTTAATTGTTTTCATTAGGTAACTATATATTTAAATATGTTATTATTGAATATATGCAAATAAAAATTATTATTTTTAAAAATAAAAATTGGGGCTACAAAATTCTACACAAGATAGCCACACTTCAAAAGTGTTGTCGTAGGACATCCAAGAAAAGTTACACTTTATAAGTGTTGTTTTAGATGCGATATAAAAGGCAACACTTTTTAAGTGTGACCATTAACAAAGCAAAGGCAACACTTTTAAGTGTAATATAATTAAAAAAAGGTGTTGCTAATGAATCACTTTAAAGCGTTCCCTTATACCTCTTTGGCCACGCTTTATAAGTGTAGCTGTGATGGCAACCTTTAAAAAGTGTTGCCTAATGTCAAAGGTTACGCTTCTTTTGGCCACCCCTTAGAAAGCGTTGCTTAAAGTCCAAAAGTGTAGCCTTTTATCAATGGCCGCACTTTTTGGTACTTTAGGCTACACTTTACTGGTGTGGTCGTAAGCCTAAAATGGTGTAGTGTCTTCTCCTATATAAGAAGTCAATCATTTAATTATCAATACAATCCTTGATTCTTCACATATATCTGTGAGAATTCTACATGGTATCACAGAAATAAATCTTTTCTGCTCTTTATTGTATTAGATCTAACAAAAAACAACCAAATTATCAAACCACAATGACCCCTTCTACCAACACTCTTTCGACCTCTTCACTTCATCACCTTATTTCGTCCTGCTCCATTAAACTTAAGCCGACAAACTCTCTTTTATGGAGGACACAAATGACTCAGTTTATTCAAGTGATGAGATTAACCTATCTCATCATAGAACCACGTAAAGAGACCTATTCCACTAAACAGACTACAACAAAACTGTAGCAGGCGAGAAGGGTGCAGAAGACAACAACATTGTTGATGACTGGGAGGAGAAGGATCTGTTACTAAGGAGTTGGATATCCGGCACCTTGACAGAAAAAAGCATATACCTGATTGTAGGCTGCTCAACTGCCAAGGAGATGTGAGAATTCTTGGAAGAAGCATATCTTCAAGCAACAAAAGATAAGGAGTTCTAACTCAAACAACAAGTGCAAAGTGTGAAGTTAGGAATCAAACCAATTGATGAATACATTAAGGAATTCAAAGGCATATGTGATGGCCTTGCAGTCATTCATAAGCCTGTAGATGAGGATAGGAAAGTGATTGATTTGAGAGAGGTCTAGGTCTTAAGTGAAAGACCTTCAGAACTGTCATGTTAGGTAAGGCACAGTATCCTACTTTTAATTAATTTATTAATGCTCTTAGGGGTTTTGATATGAGGGAGGATGAAGAAGAAGTGCCTCAACAAAATCATAACATGGCGTTATCTGCCCAAACAGAAAGAGGAAGAGGAAATTACTCTCAAAGAAGAGGAAATAGTAACTTTAATTCCAGAGGAATAGGCTTTAAGCCTGCTGGACAGGGAACAGGTTCTTATAACAGCAGAAACGGACCTGGTCCTCAGAACAGTCCTTCAAGTAGAAGTCATGAGAGGAATAATTCTGATGCATGTCAAATTTGTGGTAGAAATAACCATACTGCTCTTAAGTGTTTTTACAGGTGGGATTACTCTTACCAAGCTGCAGATGAGCTACCACAAGCATTTGCTGCTACTAATCTTCAAAACACTAATGACACCTTGTAGGTAGACTCAGGAAAAAATAGTCATATGACACATAAGTCAGGTATCCTAATTGATCTTAAACACTATAATGGACCAGTTAAAATTATTGTTGGGAATGGATCAAAGTTAGACATAACACATGTTGGGAACACATCCAAATCAGGTCTAAAATTAAAGGAAGTTCTTGTAGTCCCTAAGATTAATAAGAACTTACTCTCAGTTAGTAAGCTTGCAAAGGATAATTGTTGCACTGTTGAATTTGATGAAACTAATTTTGTTGTAAAGAACAAGAAGACAAGGACACTGCTGGACAAGGGAACTAAAAGGAATGAACTCTTTGCTTTAGAAGATAACAATCTCTATGCTTTAACTGCTGCACACAATTGGAACACGTCAGACAATATGTGGCATACTAGATTAGGACATCCTATTTTGAAGTCTTTAAAGTTTTTAAATAGTAATAGTTGCATCAGTGTTAGTAGTTAGAATAAAATGTCTACTGTTTATTCTAGTTGTTAGTTGGAAAAAATTGTATTATGTCGAATCTTTATTGAAAATTCATTGTGACTTATGGGGACCTGCTCCTATCAAATCTTCCCAACATATGAAATATTATGTCATTTTTCTTGATGATCACACAAGATATACACGGATTTATCCACTGAAAATGAAGTCTGAATTCTTTGAGGTCTTTCTAAAATTTCAGAAAATGGTGGAAAAACAATTTTCTAAAGAGATTAAGATTTTTCAGTGTGATGGAGGTGGTGAGTTTATCCAAACAGACTTCATTAAGCATTTGGAAGACCATGGCATTGTGAGATATGTTTCATTTCCTAACACACCTGAAACAAAATGGAGTTGTAGAGAGAAAACATAGGCATATTGTGGAGACTGGTTTACTTTACTACTTCATGCTAATCTACCTTTGTTTTTATGGGTTGAAGCTTTTCTCACTGCACTATTTCTCATCAATAGATTGTCTTCGTTAGTCCTTAAAATGGTGACTCCATTTGTTAAGTTGTATAGGGAACAACCTGATTACAATAGTCTAAAAGTATTCGGGTGTAGATGTTTTCCATATATCAAGGGTAACAATAAGTTCAGTCCAAAGACCTATCCTTGTGTGTTCATTGGGTACAACAACTTACATAAAGGATATAGATGCTATCATCCCTCTACAAGGAGGGTTTACATATCCAGACATGTTGTTTTTGATGAAAACACATTACCCTATGTGTCTCCAAAGCAATCTCAAACTAACATTGATGTCTCACCTCACCTTGCTACTTTTGTTCAATTTTTCTCTAAACTGCAGGCACATGATAATTATGATTCAGGGGAAGTACAGGATGTTAGCCCACACATTACTAGTGATAATGTTGCTACACCTCATGTACTCATTGATGATGAGAGTATTATTGACCTCTCAGGCGCAGGATCATATGCTGAGGAATAAGTTGAGGTTGATGATCCATATAGTAGTATTGACAGTCCAGCTGCAGATTTTGAATCTTCCAGCAGCAGTGAGGAACAAGTTGCTCTTACAGGTCCAGTAAATGATCATCATCAAACAATCACTTTAGCTAATGTACCAGTTGACCATCAACTTGATAATGCTACACTCCAATCCACTACCTTGATTGATATACTAGTTGAGGTACTTCCTGCACCACAAGGGCATCATATGATCACCAGGAATAAGGCGAAGAAATAACACTTGTCACTTGTTGCTCGCAGCAGCACAGAAATTGTGAGAGAATCAAATACTACTAAGGAAGCACTAAAATTACCTCATTGGCTTGCAGCAATGCAGGAAGAGATTGATGCTTTACATACTAACAATACATGGATTTTGGTGCCCAAATCTCTTGTTATGAACTTGGTTGGATCAAAATGGGTGTTCAAGATAAAATTAAAAGTTGATGGAATAGTAGATAGATACAAGGCCAGACTTGTGGCAAGGGGATTCTCGCAGCTTGAAGGGATAGATTTTGAAGAAACATTCAATCATGTGGTTAAGGCAACAACTATTAGGGTGGTTCTCTCCATTGCTGTCAGTTCAAAGTGGGAAGTTAGACAATTCGATGTCAAAAATGTCTTTCTTCATGGTTTCTTACAAGAGGAGGTGTACATGAGTCTACCTCCTGGCTTTATTGATCCCTAGTATCCTCAGCATGTGTGTCTACTTAAAAAGGCATTGTATGGTGTTAAACAAGCATCAAGAGCCTGATTTGATAGGTTTAGTATGCATCTCTTACACCTTGATTTCATTTATAGTAAGGCTGACCCTTCCTTATTTACTTTGCAAACTCACAAAGGCAAAATATTTCATTTGTTATATATGGATGATATTATTGTCACAGAAAGTAATCCATCTCATGTCTCAGAGTTGGTTCAACAGCTTGGGAAGGAGTTTGCCAAGAAAGATCTTGGTCATTTACACTTCTTTCTTGAAGTTGAGGTTAAGTATTTTGATGGGGGCATCCACTTAAGCCAGAGTAAGTATGTTGTTGAGCTGCTAGACAAGATTGAAATGACTTTTGCAAAGGCTATAGCCACTCCTTTGGCTCAAAAGCATGGTCTACATCAAGCTGTGGGAAGCCTGGTAGAAGCATCTATTTACAAAATGATAGTAGGGAGTCTTTAATACTTGACTCTCACAAGACCAGATATTACTCATGCTGTGAATTTAGCAAGCCAATTTATGCAAAATTCGAACAGTGCACATCTTCAAGGGGTGAAAAGAATTCTCAGGTACATCAAAGGTACTCTGCACTTCGGACTTAGACTTATTTCACAATCACCATGTAGGTTGTATGGGTACTCCGATGCTGATTAGGGAGGTTGTACCACCACTAGGAGATCAACTACAAGCTATAGCATCTACCTAGGTGCAAACTGTATCTCTTGACCTCCAAGAAACAATCCATAATTGCTCGTTCAAGTGTTGAAGCTGAGTATAGAGCACTTGCCTCTACTGCATCAGAGATGACATGGATCATTTATCTACTTCATGATCTTGGGGTGTTTCTTCGATCTGTACCTACACTGTATTGTGATAACATGAGTGCTTTGTACATCACAATTAATCCAGTTATGTATGCTAGAACTAAACATGTTGAAATGGACTATCATTTTGTTCATGAGAAGGTAGCTAGAGGACAACTTGTTACTCAATTTGTGAGATTTAAGGATCAGCTAGCAGATATTCATACAAAAGCATTAACCAAACAGGTTTTTGCTGAGTTTTGTCGCAAGCTAGGAGTTACAGTTTCTCCACTCACTAGCTTGAGGGGAAGTGTTGAAGGAAGCTGATGGAACAGTTCAAAGGAACAGGTTCGGTGAACATGTCTGCCGAGTTAGAGTTTGAGTTACATTAGGACTAGACTACTCAATCTTAATTTATGTACAAGTCTATACTTTGTACGACTAAAACTGATGTAGTTGACTAGGATAAGGTGTACATAATATATTTGTGTTGTATTAGGATTCTTAGTGTAGCTAGTATAGGACTCTTCTCCTATATAAGGAGTATGTAACTCAATCATTTAATTATCAATACAATCTTTGATTCTTCACATATCTGTGAGAATTCTACAGTTTCACCCGACCTTTTGAAACTTACCTGCAAATCATATCATGCTATCGTGTTAGAGGCTCGTGATTATTGACTCCTTATAGACCATTCGTGCAGGGCACATCACCTGCGTTGATGGGCAGTCTTACAGTCACCTCAGACAACTTTATAGCCAACAATCAAGTGGTCTTTGTCTGATGCTTAATCAAATTGGCCTCATCTTTTTTCCTATCAATACCACAATAGTTCTTTAGTTGCCACTTCTCTGCATCATGCACCTTGACAACAAAAGAAAAACTTATGTTATCCATAGAAAACAGATAAATGTCAAACAACTATGAATCTAAAAGGCATTTTAAATTCATTGACAAACAAATTCACCACAAAATGGTAAAAAAATATCCTATAGCAATAAGTTCCAAGAATTCATAGGAGTTGGTTGGACTTTGTGATTAGTAGTTGTGTTATGGCTTGTAGAATCTGTTTCCAGACGGCGCGATAGCAACAATGCTCCCTGATGAAAAAAGAACTTTAACTGCTAACTTTACTGAAAAGGTAATATAAATTCAAAATTTAAAAATAACAAAGAGACAACAAAAGAAAGACCAAAGAAGTATAACAAAGAAGTGAGATTTACAATTACCAGGACCAGGGAGATGGAATAGATCCGAAGATGTAAATAAGCATTCATGGATAAAATAGAAATTACAAATAGAAGATCCATTAAAATAGCCACCACATTATGCCTAGAACGAAGTACAATGACAATCAACAAATTAGACGTATTCAACAAAATCTACAAGTGAATCGAGCTTAAACTCAATATAAACACTTACACAATATCTATAATGCCTCAAGTATTCCGCTCATGTTACCTTCTTCAACTTCAAGTATCTTCTGTAATTATTTGCATTGCGTGGAATCTGTTATTTTGGGATGCTGGTAAACTGATTCATGCATAAGTGTGTTGATGATTTCCTTCATATTTCAGTTAGTGCTTATGATGTTGGTCTATCGGAAACAAAGGACCAGGTTCCTTCAGCCATGATCCCTTTTAAACAAATAAAATTGAGAAAAAATCAGAAATAACAGAGATAATAGACATTATAAGGCTATATAGCTATAGTTTTGGTAATTGTGCTTCGCAATTATAGTTTTGTTTGATACGGAGGTTGTAGTTGGTATATTTTGCTTGCAAATATACAAATAAGGTAAATATATGCAAATGAAGGTTGCGGTTTGAATATTTTGGTTGCCCGTTTGTATATTTCGCTTGCAAATATACTAACAAGGTAATTATTTATAAATGGAGGTTGCAATTTGAATATTTCTCTTGCCTATTTGTATATTTCGCTTGTCCGTTTATATATTTCGTTTGCAAATATACAAACAAGATAAATATAAATAAATTCTGCATTTATACATATAAGAATTTTTCAGAATTACACTTATCAATATACAAATTGAGTAATTTATATGATTATTTTATAAATTATATACAAATAGCTTGAGTAAGCATATATTAAATTCTGATTTTATACAATCGCACACTGAAATATACAAATTTTGGATTATAGTCGTTAGGTACCCGACCTAGCTAGGTGCTTGATTTTAATCGTGATGATGCCTCAATATAATGAATAGTCTAAAGTCAAAATTTATAATATGTCATAAATTTTAAGATAAAATTCTAAGTAGGATTGTTTTTATATTCACTCATATTTTTTTAGATGGTAAATATAAAATTATAATTTTAAGATTAATTCTACGTATATTTTTTTAATGGATGTATAGATGTAATTTATTGTTAAAAATAGTAGTGAGTGTGACTGCGTTTAGTATCATTTTCAAGTTTTTTAAATATCAAATTTCATTATCTTCTTGTATATTAACATAAATATCATTTTCAAGACTTTTTAATATCAAATTCCATTATTTTTCTTTTATATTGATACAAGAATGCATTAATATTTAATGTTCTTTTCAAAGTTTTGAATTTCAATTTCTATATTTCGAATTACAATTAAGTTTAATTCTTTTCTTATAACCATTAGAAAACTAATGTCTCAAAAAATCACAATGAATATTTAATTTGCATTGTCATGACATTAGAGATCTAGTAAATTCCTTTCTAGTTTTTAAGTTTTTAGTTAGAATATTTCTTTTTTTGTTTTTGTAGAACATTGCCTACTATTTTAGGACCTTGAATTAAATTTCTTAAATATCATTTTTATAAATAAGATTTGTGATAACAAATTCAACGTATTGTATTTCAATAAATGGCTAACATTTTATTAACCTAAAAAAATATTTTATAATATAAATAAAGTTTAAATGACAAATATAATTTATTTTTTTCTTGCTCACAATTATACATGCTTATAAAAATACTATAAAAAAGTACAAAATTCAAATGAATGATATAACCACATAACAAACAAAATCTATATAAAAATAAAACCCTATTATTATGATCCAAATATGATACTATTAAATATTATATCAAATCAAAAATCATATATCATGATATTAACGATAGGGACTTAAAGTGAAATTCATCCCTAATCCATAAACCTTAAATTTCTAAAATCTAATACCTATCTAATTCCTAATCCCTAATTCATAATTCCTAACCTAATCCCTAATTTCCTAACTCATTTTAAATCATACAGCATTTTAAATCATACCACATAGACGACAATTATGATTTTTTATCGAATTCATTATATGTATAATTAAAACCGATATACACAAGTATGTCTAAAGAATCTCATTTAACATATAGATAAATCCTAACAATTAAATTTATTGTATATTAGTGAAAAGAGATTAAGAAGGGGAAAAAATGCTCACAACATAGTGAAAATATATTGTACATTAATGAAACGAGATTAAAAGGTTTTCCATAAAATTTAGTACAGTAATAACAATTTCAATCAAAATTGAAATATTTTTGAGACTTTTTTCCCAAACTTTTTTTATGTTTTTGTTAATATTGTAATTTGGTATAAATAATTTAAGACAATTTAAAAAGATGTTTGACGAGATGATTGGTTTAGTATAGTAACAACAATTTCAATCAAAATTACAGTATTTTTGAGACCCTTTTCCAAACTTATTTTTATGTTTTTGTTGATATTGTAATTTGATATAAATAATTTAATACAATTTAAAAAGATGTTTGACCATATGATTGGGTAAGTATTTAGAAGATAATTTCATCTTATCTAGTTGCTTGTAATTATTTAAAAAGACAAAAGAAAGGGCCATCTATAATAATGATTAAAAAAAACAAGTTGGTCATCTCTTAATTAAATTTGCAAAAGTCCACGTAGTTTATCAAATCAAATTATTAATCATAAAATTGACAATTAAACAACATTTTGGACTGTTAATTAAGATTTAATAACTTTTAGAAAAGCTTTTTAGTTGTTTCTGAATGGAAAAAAATTGATAAATACCTTTAGACAACACAGTATCACTAAAAAAAAATAATTTTTAGCGACATTAAATATTAATATTAATAAAAAGTGTTAAAGTTTAATGTCGCTAAAGGCTTTAGAAACATATACAAAAAGTATCAATTGCCGCTAAAAATACATATTTAGCACCAGCTGCAAAAAGTAAAATGTTAATTGACTTCATCCAAATTCAAAAATAGGGATGAGACTTTTTCTTTTTTTTTTGGCTCCCAACAGAATTTTCTTTGTGTCTAGGGCTTAAATTCAAGACTTTTGATTAAGGGTGACGCACTTCAATCAGTGCACCACAATCCATGTTGGTTGATAGAGATGAGACTTCCTCCTGCCTAAATATTAAAAAAGTCTCACTAGTTTAGAATATAATTATTTAGACACACGTAGTTTGTAATATTATGATCAATCTTATTCAATTTTGGTGCATCCAAATACACGTATATAGATAAAAGATTAGGCGTAATTTGTTTTATACATATTGTTCAAGTGAATTCACGTGTATTCGGAATACATAAACAAATATCATTTGTTACGATTCCATATATATGATATCCCATATATATATATATATATAAAATCTTCATCGCCTGCCTCTTGTTCTCACTCTCTTCTCTTCCCATTTCAAACTTTTACAAACAAAAAACGATTTGCAAGTTGAAAACAATTATTTACAAACGAAAACCACAAACAAATGCACAAAATATTTAGATTTCGACTTTATTAATACAACTGCAACGATATGTTTAAATGAGAGGCCATGGAATGACATAAAAAAAAAAAAAAAAAATTTCAAACTGAGGGGGCCATGGAATGAAATAAGAAAACAAAATAAAAAAAATCACCGCAAGGCGCTGATTTCCATGTGCCTTGCAAGGCGCATGACGGATGAGCCTTACAAGGCACATGACAGTTGCGCATTGCAAAGCACATGAAATTTTGCGATGACGATTTAATTTAAATTTCGTTTAATTTTTTTGGTCAGAAAGTTATTCTTTTGATTTTATAATTAACTTTGATGCTATTTTAAATTTTTTGATAAATTTTATTACCTTTTTAATTTCGAACTCATTATTACAATTTCTTTTGGTAGTCAATACACTAGACAGTTGTCAAATACTTATAAAATCTAAACAATCATATTAATGGTTATGTAATAAGTAGTACTAACTTTCCAAGCACACGTTTTTGTCATTTTCATTCCTCCATTTCCACAAAACTCTTCCCCTTTAATTGTAAAATCCAAGTATAGTTTTCTACAATCTAATTAAGATATCGACCTAATTTATTGTTACGTGACTATCATACATTATTGTTGGTTGTTGAACATCTCTATTTTCTTCCTCTTTAGCATGTTCTCCCTAGATGTGGCATTACTACGCAAGGACATATTGAGAAATAAAGGGTGTATTTTACATTTTACAATTATTTTCCATATCTACTTTAATTACAATTCGTAGCTACATGTTATAGGAAAGAGAGAGGCGAGCGATACTAGGAGAGAGAAGAGAGAGGCGAGAGAGAGAGGGCAAAGAGTGGGAGAGAGGTGAATTGTATATGTATATCGGTTAGATAATTGTATATTATACATATGTATTTGTATATATGACAAACGAGATTGGAAGAGTAGGAGAGAGGCGAGCGAGATTGGGGAGAGGGAGGAGAGAGGCGAGCGAAAGAGGGCAAAGAGTGGGAGAGAGGTGAATTGTATATATATATTGGTTAGATTATTGTATATTATATATATGCAATTGTATATATAGCAAGCGAGATTGGGAAAGGGAGGATAGAGGCGAGTGAGGTTGGGAGAGGGATGAGAGAGGGCAAAGAGTGTGAGAGAGGGGAATTGTATATGTATATCGGTTAGATAATTGTATACTATACATATGTATTTGTATATTCTTGCTGACTAATTATACAAACTCGAAGTCAGCCCACGTAATTAATGTATAATGGTATTCGCGAATGGTAATTATAACAAACTATAACTATGATGACTAATTAAGTAGTATAAATTTGTTTAACCGGATAATCTTCCCTTAAAAAATCATGTTTGATTGATTAAAATGTTTCACAGAATCAACAGCGCACTACCCATAGTATTTGACTTATTTATATATATATATATATAGATATATAAAGATAACCATGCGTTTTCGAGAAAATGGTCTAAAAAATATTTTTTTCAGATGTAAAAATGAAGATTAAATGGACATAAAACAAAAAAAACAAGTCTCTCTCCGTATTTTCAAAGAAAAGTTTTTTTTTTTTTTCAAACCATCACACACTCAAAAAGAAATTAAATTTTGTACTTAAATTCATCTCCTATACCATGAAACTTATCACTTGCCCCATATGATACCATCAAATTAAAGTACACAAGAAAGAAAGTTTCTCATCAATATTCATCATGGCTTCCTTTCAATTATCTCTCACCAATCCCAAACACAAAAGAAACCATACTTCCCTAAAAGTTTTTCCATTATGGAACACATTCAAATCCAACAACCTCTCTTTCCCAAACAAAAGACTTTCACCTAACCTATCTTTGAAAACATCTTCATGTCTTTCAAATTTAGGGGACAACAATAATATTGAACTCCAACAATATGATCAAGAAGAGAAAACACCCCTTCATGAGATGTGGAGAGAAATTCAAGGATGTAACAATTGGAAAGGTTTACTTGATCCTATGGATTCTCATCTTAGAAAAGAAATCATTCGTTATGGTGAATTTGCTCAATCTTGTTATGACTCATTTGACTATGATCGTCATTCTAAATATTGTGGTACTTGCAAGTATCAACCATCACATTTTTTTGACAAGATCAACATGTTGAAAAAAGGTTATGAAATGAAAAGATACTTATATGCAACCTCAAATATCAACTTACCAAATTTCTTCCAAAAATCAAAAATGAGGAACGTTTGGAGCCAACACGCGAATTGGATGGGGTATGTAGCCGTAGCCACAGATCCTGAAGAGATAAAACGTCTAGGTAGACGTGACATAGTGGTTGCATGGCGTGGCACAGTGACATACCTAGAATGGATCCATGACCTACAAGACATTTTACATCCTGCTCATTTTCGCGATGATCCAAACATCAAGATTGAGACAGGGTTCTTCGATATGTATACTAAAAAAGAAAATAATTGTCACTATGCTTCATTTTCAGCTCGTGAACAAATTTTAGCGGAGATTAATAGATTAATCGAAAAATACCAAGGTGAAGAGCTAAGTATTACTATAACAGGACATAGTCTTGGTGCAGCATTGGCTTTGTTAAGTGCTTATGACATAGCTGAGATGAAATTAAATATTTTACATAATGGTAAGTCTATTACTAAAATTATTCCTATTACTGTTTTTTCATTTGCTGGACCTAGGGTTGGAAATCTTAAATTTAAAGAAAGATGTGAAGAGCTTGGAATTAAAGTTTTAAGAGTTATAAATGTACATGACAAAGTGCCAAAAGTGCCTGGAATTATTACAAATGAGAAATTTCAATTCCAAAAGCAATTGGAAGAGAAATTTTCATTTGCTTGGAGTTATGCTCATGTAGGGGCGGAGTTAGCTTTAGATCATCATCGTTCTCCTTTTCTAAAGCCCAATAGTGATTTGGGCTCTGCACATAACCTTGAGGCCCATTTACATCTTGTTGATGGGTACCATGGGAAGGTACGCGCCTTCCGCTCTGCCACGGGTAGGGATGTTGCCCTAGTGAATAAGGATTCGAGTTTCTTGAAGGAGGAGTATGGTGTGCCACCATTTTGGTGGCAAGATGAGAATAAAGGCATGGTGAGAACGAGCGATGGGCAATGGGTGTTGCCGGAGAGGCCCATAATTGAGGCCCATCCACCCGATACGGCCCATCATTTTCAACAAGTCCTTAAACTTGCGCGAGCTAGGTTAAATTTACCATAATTATTAATCGTTGTGTTTTTACCTTTCAATAAAGTCATTTGTAGACTTGCTAGCTATGAAGAGAGGTTGTCTATGTTTTGTTCTTTTTTTCAGTTTTTGAACATTAGGGGTAGGAGAATGAAAATAGGGAGGGGATTATAATATGAAAAATTGAACTCTTACCAATAAAGTAAGAGTTCAGATAATCAATTAATTATGAGCTACTAAAATTCTCCGGAATATATATGCGTGTATTGAACAATTGGTGCTTTGAAGACTATTGTGATGCTCAATTATTAATAAAGTGACTAAGAATTGTCTTTTCAAAATTATGCTTGCTTGGTTTTATTTCTACAACTTTTATTTATTATCTACATTGACTACTTAGTTTGTCTTTTAGTACATAAATCATCTATCCAAAAGAAATCAAACAAGGTTTCGGATATATCAATAATATTTCTATGTTTATTTCTTTGAGAAAATATTAGTCACTTGTTAGCCAGGTACTATAGAATCGATTTGGTTTATGAGATAAGTTGGGATAATTTTGAATTAAGTTTTAGGATTAAATTTATATATAATATTTTATTTTTTAAATTTAATTGTAAAAATTTCACGTTATGTCATCCAACTTGATATTATCTTGTTTCACCTTTCAAATAGAAAAAACTGATCCAAAAATATAATCTCAAAATAATTATAATTTCAAATAGTTACTACATGCATGAGATAGTACATAAGATAAACAAATATGTATAATTTCTTTTTCTCTTTGTCTAAGGTAAAGAAAGGGCTTAGAAGAGCCAACAATATTAAGAAAAACAATGAACTTTTTTCTTTCTCTTGATTTTGTTTCAAAAGACCCTTTTATTCTCATAGTCTGGTTGGTTAGTATTAAGTCGAGTCTCTTTTATTCCGATGAATATAATTTGAAAATTAAGATATTCGTAAAATAACTTTGTTCGGAAACCAAACTACCTTTATTCTGAGCAAAAGAAAAAATATATTTGACGTGCCTGAATTCTACCCTCTATTCACAAGTCACAATAATTGAGAAATTTAATTTAAACAACTTTCCATAATGTATTTTCATCAATTTGAATCAATAATAATTGGTCACTGTTGAATAGGGCCATTTCTAGCTCCAAATAATGAGAAGTTAAGAACATGATGATGATCTAAGTTTACTCTTTTTGTACATTGACGGTATGATGAGAAAACAAACTAGTTTAAAAAAATCCTTTTCATTTACTGTTAGCGGAAACGTGAAACTAAAGAACAAGGAAGAACAACAATATTTAACGTGGTTCGGATCAAAATGATCCTATGTCCACCAAAGAACAACTGCACTGATATTTATTTCACTCTACAAAGAATACAAGTGAAATACTACAAGAGAGAGAACACAAATGCCTTAGAAGGTGAGAAGGCAAGTGAGAGGATGATTTGAAAATGAATTAAGAGCTACCTATTTATAGGAATAAATTCATCCTATTGATGTCATCCATGACATCACTATGTGTCAAAATTGTCAAGGTTAAGATAGCAAACCATTTTATGGTTTGCCTAACTTTCACCTACCAAGATACAATCTTTGACTTGAATTTTGTACTAATTATCTTCCTACCAAATATTCATATTAATTCATCTTCCATTTAGTTTGATTCCACAAGAACCAAAACCAACTCTTTCAATCTCCACCTTGGTTTGTGTTCCAAGCATGCGTATAAACAACTCCGGCCAAAACTTCTAAGCTTACTGGGCAATCCCATTGTAAGAAACAAGAAGAATCAAACCTTTGTTGAACATACCAGCTCCACCTAGCAGTTGTTCTCTTAGAGTTGCATCAATTGATGCATACTCCCGCCAAGTCCTTGCAGTGTGCAAACTTGGCAAGCGGGACTATTTTGGTCAACATGTCTGCAGCGTTATCGTCTGTGATAACCTTCTCAACCTTGATAGCTCCCTTTTCTACGACATCTCGAATAAAATGAAATCTGACATCAATGTGTTTGGTGCGCTCATGAAATCTTTGATTTTTAATCAAATGAATAGCACTTTGACTATCACATTTTAGAATTGATTTAAGCTGAACTGAACTCAATTCTGCCACCAAACCTTTCAACCAGATAGCTTCTTTCACTGCCTCCGTTGCTGCCATATATTCTGCCTCTGTTGTAGACAAAGCGACAATCGACTGTAAAGTCGATTTCCAACTAACGGCACTGCCAACGAGAGTAAAGATGTATCCAGTTGTGGACCTCCTTCGATCAAGATCCCCTGCATAGTCAGAATCAACATAACCGAGAATTGAAATACCTTCACTTTTCCGAAGGTTAGGCCAACATCAGGAGCTCCTTTGAGATATCTCAATATCCACTTGACAGCTTCCCAGTGCCTTTTTCCTGGATTTGCCATGTACTTGCTTACCACACTTACAGATTGGGCAATATCTGGACGTGTGCATACCATAGCATACATAATGCTACCAACTGCACTCGCATAAGGAACCTTTGACATATGCTCCACCTCATCCATTGATTGAGGCATTTGTAACTCTGAAAGCTTAAAATGAGAAGCTAACGGTGTACTTACAGGCTTGCTCATATGCATATTGAATCTTTCAAGAACTTTTCCGATGTACCTCTTCTGAGAAAGATGTACAACACCATTTTCTCTTGAAATTTCCATTCCAAGGATTTTCTTTGCAACTCCTAGATCCTTCATGTCAAATTCCTTGCTCAACAGTTTCTTCAAAATATTTATCTCTGTGATGTTGTTAGCAGCAATAAGCATATCATCAACATACAACAATAGATAAATCATAGATTACCAGACATCTTCTTGTGATACACACAACTATCAAATGCACTCCTCGAAAATCCATTTGTAGTCATAAATGCATCAAACCTCTTGTACCTCTGTCTAGGGGATTGCTTCAAACCATACAAAGACTTCTTCAGTTGGCATACATGGTCTTCTTTTCCTTCAGCTAGGAAACCTTCTGGCTGATCCATATAGATTGTCTCTTCTAGATCACCATGTAAGAAAGCAGTTTTGACATCAAGCTGTTGAAGCTCTAAATCAAATTGTGCAACCAATGCTAGTAGCACGCGAATTGAGCTATGTTTCACGACTGGAGAAAAGATCTCATTGTAGTCAATTCCCTCCTTCTGACTGAAACCCTTTGCAACCAATCTCGCCTTGAACCTAGCAGCTTCCACTTCTGAAATACCTTCTTTCTTTCTGTAGACCCATTTGCATCCAACTGTCCTCATCCCCTTTGGCCTTTTAACTAAGACCCATGTCTCATTTTTGTGAAGAGACTCCATCTCTTCCATCATGGCTAACTGCCATTGTGCAGCATCTTTGCAAGAAGTTGCTTCAACATACGAAGAGGGCTCGAGATCCTTAATCTCTTCTTCTGCAGCTACGAACGCATGTGCAATCAAATTTTCTTGCTCTATAAGACATTTCGGTTTCCGTATCTGCCTTTTGTCCCTTCCCTTCGCAATTGTGTATGGTTCATTGGAAGCAAGTTCTTCAAGATCTGCATCTTTTGACTCATCAATTTGAGTCTCTTGATCCCGTTCCTTGGTAAGCTCCACCGGTAGCTCCACCTGCTCGTTGTTCTCGTTTCTAGATAACTCCACAGAAACTTTACGAGGATCAAGTATAGAGGATTCATCAAAGGTAACATCTCTACTAACTACAAATTTGAGTAAAGACAAACACCATAGTTTGTACCCTTTTACTCCATCTACATACCCTACGAATATGGCCTTTTTAGCCCTTGGTTCAAGCTTACCTTCATTAACATGATAATAAGCTGGACACCCAAATATTCGCAAGTATGAATAGTTAGAGGGTTCACCTGACCAGACCTCATTCGGAGTCTTAAAGTCAATCGCTGATGCTGGAGACCGATTGACAATATGAGAAGCAGTATGAACTGCTTCAGCCCAAAATACTTTGGACATCTTAGCTTGTAAGAGCATACAACGAGCCTTCTCAAGAAGAGTTCTGTTCATTCTCTCGGCAACTCCATTCTGCTGTGGTGTGTGCCTGACCGTCTTATGCCTTGCGATCCCATGAACCTTGCAGAAATCATTGAACTCTTCACTGCAAAACTCCAAGCCATTGTCCGTGCGAAGATACTTGATTTTCCTCTCCATTTGATTTTCAACCAAAATCTTCCACTCTTTAAATGCTTCAAAAGCATCACCTTTTGTCTTCAGGAAACGCACCCAAACCTTTCGTGAAAAATCATCAATGAATGTGAGAAGATACCTCTTTCCTCCCTTCGATGGAAGCTTAGAGGGACCCCATAAATCTGAATGGATGTAGTCTAGCACCCCTCCCGTCTTGTGCTTGCCAGTGCTGAAGCTGACCTTTTTCTGCTTCCCTAAGACGCAGTGCTCACAAAATTCAAGTGTGCTGATCTTCTCACCATTTAAAAGGTTGCGGTTGCTCAACATCTCCAATCCTCGTGCGCTCATATGGCCTAGTCTCATGTGCCATAATTTTGCCTTGTCATCATTAGATAACTGCACTGTAGATGCATTTACAGAGCCAATAATGGTGCTTCCCGCAAGTGTGTAGAGGCCATCCTCCAGCTTGGCCTTCAACATGACTAAAGACCCTTTAGTCACTTTCATAGTTCCTCCTTCACTCATGTACTTATAGCCTTGTTTATCTAAAGTACCCAGGGAGATCAAATTCTTCTTTAGATCAGGAACATGACGGACTTCTGTAATAGTCCTCACGATTCCATCATGGCAGCGAACATGAACTGAACCAATGCCAACTATTTTACAAGTTGCATTATTGCCCATTAATACAGTTCCTCTGCTTGTTTCATAGCTGCTGAACCAATCTTTTCGGAATGTCATATGCAGAGTACAACCAGAGTCTAAGACCCATTTGTTGTCATAGACTCCACTATTACATGATGTTGTTAGTACATAATCATTATCATTATCATGTACTTGCTCAACAATGGATGCACTCGCCTTTTCTTTGGACTTCGACATAGGGCAATCTCTTTCAAAGTGCCCCTTTTTGTGACAGCCCCAACATTCCGCATTCTTTTTGTTCACACGAGACTTTGATCTGTACTTCGATTTGCTCCTTGCCTTTTGGCTAGTACGACCTCTTACAAAGAGTCCACTAGCTTCGTCACTTTTGTCTCCTTCAAAATGCATCCGCACATCACAAGAGTTTAGTGCTTGCCGCACTTGCTCAAGTTTAATAGGTTGTTTGCTATACATCATTGAATTCTCAATATCACGATATTTTGAAGTCAATGAAAATAGCAAAGAACATGCAAGCGTCTCCTCGTCCTTTTTAATTCCAGCAGTTTGTAAGTCCATCACAAGTTTATTGAACGCATCTAGATGGTCTTGCAACAAAGTACCTGAATCCATCTTAAATATATGAAGACGCTGTTGTAACAACATCCTTGTTGTCACTGACTGGTCCTGGTAAAGCCCTTCCAGCTTTTCCCATAACTCTTTGGCCATCTCTTCGGTACTTGTACTCACTTCACAAAGTACGTTAGGTGCAAGGGACAGTTGGATTGCACTCAATGCATCTCCTTCAATCTTTTCCTTATCGGAATTCGATATCTTATCGGGGTACTTTCCGTCAATAGCATGGATTGAACCTTCCCTCCGCAGTAATGCTATCATCTGGATTTTCCAGATATTGAAGTTATTGCGCCCACTAAATCTATCAATTTCAAACTTCATGGAACTCATTCTTTTACTTGTTCTTCCTTTTCTACTATAATGTATTTGGAACTACAGAAAACCAAAGTAATCCTTTTCTGATGTGGAAGTTCAGACTGTGCTGCAACCACAGAGCATACTCAGACAGAACCTTGGCTTTGATACCAATTGTTAGCGGAAACGTGAAACTAAAGAACAAGGAAGAACAACAATATTTAACGTGGTTCGGATCAAAATGATCCTATGTCCACCAAAGAACAACTGCACTGATATTTATTTCACTCTACAAAGAATACAAGTGAAATACTACAAGAGAGAGAACACAAATGCCTTAGAAGGTGAGAAGGCAAGTGAGAGGATGATTTGAAAATGAATTAAGAGCTACCTATTTATAGGAATAAATTCATCCTATTGATGTCATCCATGACATCACTATGTGTCAAAATTGTCAAGGTTAAGATAGCAAACCATTTTATGGTTTGCCTAACTTTCACCTACCAAGATACAATCTTTGACTTGAATTTTGTACTAATTATCTTCCTACCAAATATTCATATTAATTCATCTTCAATTTAGTTTGATTCCACAAGAACCAAAACCAACTCTTTCATTTACATTTTTATTTTCCACGTGGTATGTACTTAAAACTTGATTAAATTTGAATCGCACATTACAAGGCCCATTTTGATGGTAATGCTTTCCAAAGAATTTTCTTTATATTCAAAATTCAAACCCAAAACTTTTGTTAAGAGTACAACAATCTTGCTACTGTACCATAACTCATATAGAAAAAAAATACTCCCTCCGTTTCACAAAGAATGACCTAGCTTGACTTGGCACGGAGTTTAAGAGTATAAAGAAGACTTTTGAATCTTGTGGTCCTAAATTAAAGTTAGGTCAAATGTACAAAACTGCCCTTTGATCTTGTGGTCCTAAATTAAAGTTAGGTCAAATGTATAAAACTGCCCTTTGATCTTGTGGCCTTAAACATGCCACGTGAAAAGTTATTACCAAAAAAAGAAAGAGGTCATTCTTTTTGAAACATACTAAAAAGGAAAGGAGGTCATTCTTTTTGAAACGGAGGGTGTAATGGAAATACTGGAAACATTAAATAGTAACAAAAATTGAAGGACAAGAAACTACAAAAGTAACAGTACTTCGATTACTAGTATGGACGAACAACAAAACAATGCACTCCCAGTCTCGCACCTACAAACCTTTTACCCAAATCCATTTCCTTTAAAACCTTCTATCTAAGGTCATCTTCAGTAAATTAAAATTATATCATATCATGTCATATCTAATCGTCTCTCCCATTACTTCGCCGATCTATATAATTTTCCTTGCCCCACCCTATTTATTTACTCCCTACCCTGCCTTATTATGTACCCCCACCATCACCATCACCATCACCATCACCAATCCTACTCAAAAGAAACCATTTTCTACATATGCCCCACCCCCACGTGGCTATAGTTAAGGGCCGTAAATATAAGTAGTACCACATAAATTTAATTGCTAAATTTTCTCCTTCAATAAATCTTAAACAGATGTCAATAAAAAAGTTGCGTCCAATTTACACGATTTGTTATACATATATGTTTCAGTATATATTAATTAAAATCTTTGAAAATCCGGATATCTTTGGTATTAAAAAGTCTCTAACCAATAATTTGGAACCGTTTGATAGAAGGTATTAATCAAAATAGTTCATGACTTAAAGTTTAGTTCAACAAAAATGTTATTTAGCTAATTTATTTAATCTAATCCATGGATTAGTTATACCTCATACAATGTCTTATTTTATTTCTAAAATAGGAAGGGATAACTAATCCAAGGTTTAACAGTCCTTGGATAAGACCCTTAAATGACTAAATTATTTTTTAATTTAATGTTCCTTTTTATTTATATGATAATATTTATAAATATTCTTTTTAACTTCTCCAAATTCGTTCCATGTAATTTGATGATTTTCAAACTAATATTTTTTTTCTCCATGTTTGATTTGTTATATTAAGTTTATTTTTTCGATTTTTTTTAAATGTAGTTCGTCGATTGACCACTTGAACTATTTATTTTTTTTAAAAAATAAGTTTCGCGTATTTGAACAATTTAAGTAGCGGTAAATATATGTTAAGTTTAAGGTATATTTGACCAACAAAAAATTAAAAATATACCGTGTTATAAAAGATTTCTATGTGGCATCTAGGGTTGTTCATGGTTATGGTTAAACAATTAAATCGAACCTCAATCCGAACCAAATTGATTAAAAAAATTGATATTTGGTTGGGTTTGGTAGGTTTGATTTTTGAATTTTGAAAATTGATATATTTAATTTGGTTTGGTTTGATTTTACTAAAAAATATCCGCAAAAATAACCAAATCGAACCGTTAAATTATATATATAAATTTTATAATTATTTTATATATTATTAATAAATAAAATATAAATATTTATTAAATTTAACTTAAGTCTTTAACTTTATCATTTTCTTAAACTCAATACTTAAATTTCAGCCCAACTATTAAAACCCTAATATAAATCCACCAAAAAATTATATTTAAGTGATTTTTATGTATCCTACCTAAGAAGTTTATAGTGCAATTCTTTAAAAACAAATATACACAGTTTTCTTCTCTTGTTAAACAATTTGCAGCCCAACTTTCTTCTTTTGTTTTTCCTTTTAAAAATGGATTAATCCATTGATGGCCTCTTAAACTATGGCACAAAATTTCACTTAGACACCTTAAGTGGGTGATGTTCAGTTTAGCCACCTCATGTAAGGTTTCGCTGTGTCATTTTGACACTTTTTGCTTACATGGCTTAGTGAGTGTAATACACTTACTCAGCGCGCGTGAAAAAACATGTTTAGTCGAACTTTTAATTATTTTTTTCTTCTTCTTTCCAATTTTCAGCCACCATTTTTGCAAACTTAAATATCCAATATGGTGAATAAAAATAGATACAGTAAAATGATGAAAAATGATGAAAATTATTTTAGAAATTTAGGAATATACTCATTTCAAGATTAAATATTAAATTACTCATGAGATTCTTTCTTGAAAGAATTTAATATTTAAAGAGGAGTAAGTTTATTTTTTGGTGAATTATAAATCTGCTAATTAGAGTAAAAAAGAATTATTATTTTTTTGAAGAAGACACTAATAAAAAAAGAAAGAGTGTGTAGTCACCCAGATGTTTTAGCAAAAAAGAGATGGAGGTATTTGGAGAAGACAATGGAGTGGGGAAATGGGTATGTGCAGATTTTCTTCAAATGAGTAGGGTATTTGGAGAAGTCGGGGGGAGGTGGAGGGAGGGGGCAGGTGTTTTTGCAAATGGGTATGGATTTTTGGAGAAGACAATTGGGGTTGGGGGTGGGGGGGGAGGTGTTCTGCAAATGAGTACGGATTTTTGGAGAAGACAATGGTGGGTGGGTGGGTGGGAGGGGGGGTCATGTGGAGTTCTATTGAATTAATTTGTTTTAAGAAAATTATTTGGGCAAAAATTTACGTGTCATTGAATCATTGGTTGCTTTATATTTATACTCAAAATTTATTATCTGCAAATTAATATATTTTTGACAAATGTCGTCATTTAATTCGCCAATTTACACGTCATTCGCGAGTGTAACATACTAACCTCATATATTTTTGTTGATTGGCAAAAGAGTGTCAGAATGACACAACGAAACCCTACATGAGGCGTCTAAAATGAACATCGCCCACTTAAATGCCCAAGTGAAACTTCATGTCAAGTTTAAGGGGCCACTGATGGGTTAGGCCTTTAAAAAAGTTTCAAAGCAACCTCCTTCTCTTCATCTTCTTTAGTCATATTGGTCTTCTCTTCTCCATCTTTTCATATTATATTTTCTTGATTTTAGCTAAATTTAATCTAGAGAGCATGACTTCAAATGAGTTTTTTTAATCAAAGACAACTCTGGAAGTATTGATTTTCCACTACATATATAAATTGCATTCTCTTTTTAGAAATAAGTGTTCTAACAAAGAAATGAGTTCTTTTAGTCCTCTTTCAATTGTTCTATGACTAGGATTGCTTAATTTAATTCACAATAGTTTTTCTATGAATTTTTTATGTACTATGAATTAGTGTCTATCGAGAGACATATGCCCTCAACAAACTATATACTTTCAAACCAAAATTGAACCAAATCGAACCAAATCGATGGTTATTATTTAATTGGGAAACTTTCAAATATAGCCACTTAGAAATAATTAATTACTCTCCATAACTATAGTTTGATAATTACAATTTGTAGCTACATGTTATTTGGAGAAGAGAGGCGAGCGAGACTGGGAGAGAGAGGAGAGAGGCGAGAGAGGGGGAAAAGAGTGAGAGAAAGGTGAATTGTATATGTATATTGGTTAGATAATTATATATTATACATATGTAATTATATATATGGCAAGAGAGATTGGGAGAGGGAGGAGAGAGGCGAGCGATACTAGGAGAGAGATGAGAAAGGCGAGCGAGATCGAGAGAGGGAGGAGAGAGGCGAGCGAGAGAGGGCAGAGAGTGGGAGAGAGGTGAATTGCATATGTATATAATTGTATATAAATGTATATTATACATATACATTTGTATAAATGGCAAGCGAGATTGGGAGAGAGAGGAGAGAGGCGAGCGAGATCGAGAGAGGGAGGAGAGAGGCGAGCGAGAGAGGGCAGAGAGTGGGAGATAGATGAATTATATATGTATATAGGCTAAAAAACTGTATATTATACATATTTATTTGTATATTTTGGCGAATTCTACATATACAAACTCGAAGTCAGCCCACGTAATTAATGTATAATGTTAGTTGCGAGTGGTAATTATAACAAACTATAGCTATGATGAGTAATTAAATAGTATAAGTTTGCTTATCCGCGTAATTTCCCCTTTTTAATTTGGTTTAGTTTGATTTTAGAAATTTAAAACCGATTAATTTTTGTTTGGTTTTGGTTTTAACCAATAACCGATCCAAACCGAACCATGAGCACCCCTAGACTGACATTAGAGCTGTCAATATGGGCTAACCCACCTCATCCGGGTTAATCCATATAGGTTTTGGAATTTGATGAGTCAAGCCGGGCTAGCCCATTTTTGTGCTGGCCCAAAAAATGATCGGCCCAACCCCCAAGTGCGTGAGTTACTGGCTTTACCGGGTCAGCCCACTTTGCTTAAAGTTATATTTTTTCTAATTTTTTAGATTAAATAATAATTTAAAAAAATTATCATAACTATCGATAAGATTACATGGGGTAGTGTTACTACTTGTTAATCAAATACACAAATAAAATTATCTATATAATATTTATTAAGTTTGATTTCAAGTAAAAACATAAATAGCTAAATAGAAATATTAACTTAATTATGATTTAAATACCTATGTAGTGATTTCCTAAAAATTTTAGAAATTTTTTATTTTATGTAGTACTTATTTTATAAACATAATTTGTATTTTAATTGTAATATTTCAAACTTTGAACAGATTTTGAGTATAAACTCCTGTTATTTTTAATAAACTATTTTTTAATTATTTTTTATTTGGCTCACGGGCCGGCCCTATACATATTTCTCAAGCCCCACAAATCGACAGACTTATTTAGACCGGGCTAAAATATCCTTTTCTTAAATGGACTTAAAAATCGTAGTCCAACCTTATCAAATCACGGTTTAAGCCATGCCGGCCCGACGAGCCTAACCCATATTGACGGCTCTAAGTGTCATATCACACCTCAAAATTAATAATATTTTTTATATATATTTTAGTATTTAACTTGATTGATTAAATGAAATATAAAATCTCATAATAACTCAAGGGTATAATAGGAAAGAAACTTTTTTGAGTTTTAAACTAGATATAAGAATAGATGAGAAATAATGAACAAAACGTTTGGTAAAAACTAAACCCTGCATTACTAATTCATGCGTTAGTAATCCCTGCATTATGCATCTTTGTAAATGTGTAAGGTCTCAAAATAGAATTTTGAAAGATTCTTAAAATTTCTAGAAGATTGTCTAAAGGTCTTTTTACCTAGGTAATCCATATTAAATGGGGAAATCGTAAGTACACATATAATAGTTAACTAGCTAACATATTCATAGTTTGAATTTATTACCACTCGCAACTTTTTTTTAGCTATAATTACGTGTGTCTCTCATCTCTTCCTTTCTCTCGCCTCTCCTCTCTTATACATATACAAACACAAATTATACAAAGTGGGGGAATATAGGGGGGGGGGGGGGGGTTCTCAAGTTTGGAAGATGATGTTAAGAGGATTTTGATTGGAGAGGTCCTAGTTAGAAACAAGATAACCGATCACATGGAATGTTGTTGTTGTGAAAATAACATGTCCTATATCATGATGCCAATACCAAGCTTCATCATTTAGCAAGTGTGGAAAAGAAGAAATATGATTTTACATGGGAAAGTATGACTATACATGTCATGGTTTTGAAGATTAATAGAAATATTCATCTAACGGCAAAAACTATATATACCCTTGGTTAGCATAAATGCCTAGCAGTTGGCTAGCCATTGTACAATTTGTGGAGAGTTACATATCATTAATTAATACTACAGTTGATAAGGTGGAAGTGTCCTAAAATAAATAGTTACAAATGAAATTGAAATGGAGGACTTTAGTAAAATGTATTTTGCATTAGAGATGGGCATGAGAAAATTGATGGTTATCTTGCATTAGAGGCTGAAGTGAAAGGCTTTAAAGGGATCTGTTGTACTGCTTTATCACAATTTGTTTTTACCCTTCTTCTTAATGGAATTTGGGAAGTGCCCTGGGCTATCTTGATAGACATTAGAGAGATTAGGGAGGCAATGGAGAACAAGGATGTGACAGTATTGCATACTCTCCCTCGCTTGTCTCTCTCCTCCTTCTCCCAATCTCACTCCTCAGGAGTTATATATATACAATTATCTACTATATATACATATACAATTCGACATATATATAAACTCAATTCACCTCTCTTCACTCTATGCCTTCTCTCGCTCGTCTTTCTCCTCCCTCTCCCAATCTCGCTCTTCTCTTTCCTCCCTCTAACATGTAACTATGAATTGAATTAGCAAACTATACCTATAGAGCCTAATTAAGATATTTTTAGTGGTTGTTTGTGAAATTTCTCCATATACATAGTTACCATTCATAGTAGTACTAGGGACGACTCAATGCCTCTAAAAATGATCATAAGTTTTTTAGTATTAATAAATATATCATAAGTTTGTTTTAACAAAAAAATTATTCTATATCTTTTAATTATTTGTCTTTTTTTAGTTCATTTCAAAATATTGAAGAATGTTTCGTTCTTTTTTGTCAATTTTAAAATTGACTTCCACATAATCTGTTGAAGATCACAAGATTAAAAAATATTTTGATATATATAAATATATATGTTTAGCTTTTTAAAAGTATTACTATATCTGTCCCTAATTACTTGTCCACTTTTCTTTTTATCATTGTCCCTAACTATTTGTCCATTTTAACAAATCAAGAAAGGATAAAAAAAAATTACCTATTATACCCTCAATTAATTACTTTGAAAAATATAGAACTTTCTAAAAATTTTAAATTTTTAATTGATCCACTTCAAGGATAAAATGATAAACTCACTATATCAATAATTATTTTTGTTTCAATTTAAAAGTGTCAACGTTTCCTTTAATTCTTAGCAATAAAAAAGTTATTATGATTGTTTAATATTTACATCTTCAAATTCGAGAGAGGGCTTTCCTCTTATCTCTCAAATTATAGGCATTGAAGCGATCGAGAGAAAGTAAGAAAACTATTGCACACGGGCAGCAGGCAATGGATACCGTTCTCGCACCCGAGCCTGCAGTTGGTAGGTCAAATCCCTCTGTCCAAGTGATTGAGTTGAAGCTTTGGGCATAGAGCAGAGCGAGCCCGGGGAGAAGAGTAGAGTCCAGCAACATTGAGCCCCAAAATATCAGGAAATAGTTGATGACTTTCCTTTTCTTTTGTTCACTCAAGAAAACGCAACTATTAACAAATATAATTATTTTTCACACCCTTCTCGTTCTACTAGAAAATTTCCAAAATAAATATAAAAGATTGTAATGTTAATTAAAATATTATAAATCTATTTACAATATAACACAAGACTGTCAATAAGTCTGAATGAACTAATCCTAGTTCTCGTTATAACTAGGAACCCTGTTAACGAGAATGTTAATGTCCTAAAAATAGGATGACACGACTTGCTTAACAATATTTATTCAAAGTAAAATGTTACTATACATTGTAATAAAAAAATTATCATGAAAAAATAGTTAAATAAAAATTATCATGAAAAAATAGTTAAGTGTGTATATGAATGAGACCAAGCTAGAACTTCTTCACTTGATGATGTCAACAGAAAATAATAGTTTTGAATTAAATCTTATATCTATGCTTCCAATTTAACTTAAATGTATACCTAAGTTATCTAGAATAAACAAGTCATACTTTTTATTAAAAAAATTCAAAAAGCATAAACTTGAAATTTTAACTCGATCCCCTTCTTATGAAAAAGTCGGCACAAAATGGTCATTTATCACTTTTCCGACTAATAAAAGTAACAAACAACGACCCATAGACTAATAAAAGACTTCATTTTTTTAATTAACCATATCAATATTTTCAAATTGTTTCATAAAATTCTATAATTTTTCTACAATTAAGGATACAAGATTTGACATTTTCTTTAAACGATTTTGGTGAGTTCTACTACAAAGTTGATAAGGAACAAAGTTCTTCAAAAACAATAGTCAAATATGTCGTATGTAACAAGCTGATTTTTTATATAAATAACGCACACGTCATATTCAAATGACAAAAAGATATCTTTTATACCAATCTAAAATTAAATAAGTTTACAATCCTAAAATTAATCAATAGATGTATAAATTTATAAAATGATTCGAATTATATTAAATTCGAGATATTAGTCTAAATAAATATTATGGATTAATATAAGGGAAAATTGTATGTAATTGTAAATTAATAATTCAAATTAAATGCTATAACCACACTTTAATTTAACGGTAGCAAATTGTTTGTCAGTCGCATCTCTCCCTCAAACTCTCGCTTGCCACTCTCCCGCTCTCGCTTTTATACAAATACAAATGTATAAAATGTGTTTGTGTTTGTATAAAGCGAGAGAAAATTGTATATATTCATATATTTTCGCTCCCCTCTCTCCACTCTCCCAGATCTCGCTCTCCACCCTCGCCTCTCTCGCTTATACAAACAGAAACAAAATGTAAAAATTGTGTTTCAATTTGTATGAACGAGAGAAAATTGTATATACACATGCAAATACATATATCTTCGTCCTATACACTTATAATTATACAATACAAATATTCCTCTGTCTAATTTTCTTTTGTCTTTCTCTCTTTTTTGTTTTATACATACACAAATTATACAATTAATCTTTTGTATACAACTATTTTCTTTTGTATATGTATAGAGAATTATAACTCAAATGATTCATAGAGTTTGTAAAGCTCATAATTTGAAATCAAATCAATACTATTGTTGCGATACTTTTTCCGTTCTTAGTTATTATTTTCTAGACACAATTTTTTTGCCTACAACAACATGTGCATACAAAATTCAACAACAAATGTCAAAGGACCAATACTTTGTTGTATACATGTATGTATACAAATCTCAAATACACACAACAAATGTATACAAGATGGAGTCGAAGCCCAAGGGCAAAATTACAGAGCGATCTCCTTTTGACAAAATTAATGTTATTAATCCATTAAAAACATAAAAATTACTACCCTAGCAGCGATTTAGTCCAATTTTTTTCTTTTTTATTTAAAATCGCTGATGTGGCTGCGATTTTGTCAAATAAAATTTAACAACCCTACCCCTGTAGCGTTTTTCTCAAAAAAAAAAAATTAAAATCACTTTTTTGCCTTTTTCTTTAAAATTGTTGATGTGGTAGCGATTTTGTCAAATTTCTTTTTAACAACCCTGCCTCTATAGTGTTTTTCTCCAAAATAAAATAATTTAAAATCACTTTTTTTTTCTTTGAAATCGCTGATGTGGCAGCAATTTTGTCAAAAAAAATTTAACAACCCTGCCCTGCAGTGTTTTTCGAAAAATAAAATAAAATCGCTGCTATATTAGAGTTGTAGTAAAAAATTCTTTTAAAAATATGAAATAGCTGCTTTGGCAGCAATTTTCTTAAAAAATTTACTGATTTTTTTCTAAAAAAAAAAATTAACTTTTTAAAGAAAATCACTGATATAGCAACAATTTCAATTAAAAAAGTTTGTGATTTTTTCCTTTTGATTAAAAAAAAATTATGTGCCCTTTTGAACTTTTGACAATTTTTTTGGCCTTTTGGCTCCGGAGAGGGTCTATAAATTCAATAACGTATACACATTTTCTTCATATTAGATTGATATGATAAATAGTTATATATTTAAAATTGTAAATAGGCAGAATTCTTCAAGAATAAATAAAATATTGACACTACATAACCAATTAACAAATCTCCACAAATCATCAATATGTGTATTACTTCAGTTCGGAGCCTAAAGGGTACAAAATATTAACAAAAATTCCAAAACGGTATATAAAATTTTATATTAACCAAAACGGCAAAATCGCTGCATCAACAGCGATTTACTCCACCGGAAAAAGCAAAATCGCTGCCTCTGCAGCGATTTTGCAAAATGTGAATTTTTTTAAAAAAAAATGAAATCGCTACCTAGGGCGCGATTTTAAAATATTTTGTAAAAAAATCGCTGCCTAGGCAGCGATTTTTAATTTTTTTTTTTTTTAAATAAAGAAAATCGCTGCCTTTTTTTTTACAAAATCGCTGCCTAGACAGCGATTTTCAAAATTTTTTTTTTTTTTAAATATGGAAATCGCTGCCTAGGCAGCGGTTTTATAAAATAAAAAAAAATTAAAAATATGGAAATCTAGGAAGCGATATTTTAAAAATTTTTAAAGCAGCGATTTTATAAAAAAAAAATTATAATATTTTTTTAAGAAAGTGGCTTCCAGCGATTTTTATTTTTTATTTTTAAAAAATGAAATCGCTTTTTCATTTATTTTTTTAAAAAAAAAATAATTTAAAAAAATTTTATATTCAAATTTTTTTAAAAAAAAATAAAAAAAATAAAAAAAAATATATATATATATATATATATTTAAAAAAATTTAATTATTTGAATTTAAAATTCTATTTGAACTCAAACATCATTTAAATTTAAATAAAAAAAATTAAAAATGTTAAATCGCTGCCTAGGCAGCGATTTAAAAAAAAGAATTTTTTTTTTATAAAATCGCTGCCAAGGCAGCGATTTAAAATTTTTTTTTTTCTAAAATCGCTACCTAGGCAGCGATTTCCATATTTTAAAAAAAAAAATTCTTTTTGAAAATCGCTGCCTTGGCAGCGATTTTCCTTATTTAAAAAAAAAAAAAAATTAAAATCGCTGCCTAGGTAGCGATTTCATTTTTTTTAAAAAAAATTCACATTTTGCAAAATCGCTGCAGAGGCAGCGATTTTGCTTTTTCCGGTGGAGTAAATCGCTGTTGATGCAGCGATTTTGCCGTTTTGGTTAATATAAAATTTTATATGCCGTTTTGAAATTTTGTTAATATTTTGTACCCTTTAGACTCCGGACTCTGTATTACTTAATCAAATTAATGTGTATACAAACTTAAAAGGTTAGTGAGATTGCAGGCACAACATATTCGAGTAATAGACTTCTTTTAAAAATAAATATTCATATTTTTAAATCTTTAAATCGATAATGATAAGTAATTGGCTAGATAGTGTTAATATTTTGAGGTCTAACATATGATAAACAATTTTAAATTAAGAAAATATCAATTTTACGTAGGACTTGTACTTACATGTTAACCAATTATCAATGGACTTCAAAATTTGATTCGTGGATTAGCAAACTTTTGGGCCTTCTCTATGAATGTTGGGCTGTGGACCCTAAATAACAGTCCATTTATTTCACAAAATTACACATTTTGTCCTTCATTTAATTTGGAGAAACTACCTAATTAGACAAATATTTTTATTATATTTACTAATTTTTTTTATAGTTTGAACTAATTGTATTTTATATAACTAATTAATAAGTTTAAGTCAGATACACCTAGATACATATTTTATACACCTAGAACATATATTTTGCTACTAGATACATTGAAATAGGGAGAGAATCGAGCGAGAACGGGAGGAAAGCAAGTATTTGTTTATGTCCCAAGTGAATGTGAATTACACTAAATACATATATCTCTATATATCTAGTGTGATTTACATGTGTATGAGATACTAAATACATAGGAGAGTAGCGAGCGAGATTTGTCTATATATCACAAATACATTTGAATCCACTTGGATATAGTTGATGTATAGCAAATTAAATTTGATTTTGACTTCATTTATCCCGAAATATATGTATTTGGACGTGGACACACCAAAATCTGATAAGATTTGTAATATTGCTAACTAGCATATATTTAAGTAACTAGCTCCTAAACTAGTGAAATTTTTGTAAGTTTTTAATTTTTGTCCTTCAAATAAATTAATCTTTAATTTTTTTTCCCTTTAGCAATCAAACTTATATCTAGTGGAATATAAATTCTCTAGAAACTGAAATTATGTCCACACATATGTTGTGAAATATTATAACATAAAAATATATACTTATTTTTTGTAAAGAAAAAAAATATTTATTACAAAGAACAAAATTAAAAACCAACACAAAACATGCTTAAAAGTGCAAACGAGCCTTTCTTTACTTGAACTGATTTTTGGTTTAACCTAACTCAACCATTTGGCTTGCCTAAATAGATCACAAGTCTTAAATAGCACTCAAGCCTTTGTTATTTAGATCTCAAGCCTTCAAATAGGCTTCCTTGATCATGTTAGTCGGGTTAATTTTTCAGATTACTCAACTAATAGTTATTATTTTAAAAAATATATATTTTTTAATTAAAAAAATTGAAATAAAGAAAAAAGATAGTGTAACTGGTCATTTGTAATCATGTGTACAATGCTTACATATAATGCCATATTAGTTTACAAATTTTAAAATGTTAATTTTAATTTTTAATCCATGAAAATATATTATGTTTAATTGGTTCAAATTAGCTTCAACTAAATATATGCTTATTGGATGGTCATGCATGTGTAACTTCACAAAACATAGAATATTAGATATCAAAGTTTCTAATTTGGACAAGTTGATAAAATCTTATATAAAATCAATAATTAAAATAAAATAAATGCATATAAAGTTAGAAAATATTATTTTAAAGAAGATTTATACAAAAAAATAATAATTAGATTTTAAGTCTTTAATTAAAATTTTATACTACGCCTCCAATTATTATTGATTTTGATATAGCGTATATGAAATTAAAAACGATACTAAATATGATATTTAGTAATGTTGGATTAGTTATATCAATATGAATATTTTAATCAATTATTTAATTTCTTGTCTTTTATGGAATATGGCGACGACAACAGCATGTCGTAGAAGGAGATAACAGGTGGAGCCAACGACCCATTAAGACTAACCTATCTATAACTACATCCCCGAGCGGTAGTCAAACGGGAGCGTGAATGCGAAATGCCAGCGGAATGATCGGTCGAACAAAAGCTAGGGCTTAAATAAATATACTAGGGTAGAAACAATACATAGTAACATAATGAACTAAAATAGAAATAGTATCATCTATTGTTAATTTTTTTATATTATAAATAAGAATAATACTAAAATAGATACATAAATTGAAAACACTGTTAAACAATAAATTAAATAATTTCAAAATTAATAATATTATTTTTTATAATATGTCCTACCAAACGATCAATAACTAAAAAATAAAGAGAGTATTTTCTAGCATGAAACTAGATTTGCACCAACTACTCCACCCCTCTATTTTTTCAAAAGCTAGGACACAAATTGGTTTTTGCTCAAACAATATATTAACACTTGATATAATTATTTTAAAAATATAGAATTCATAAAATTAAAATTTTAATTTCGTCTTACATCATGTCTTGTGAAAAAAAGGAAAAAAGTGATAAAGTTTTAGATATGAAGAAATTTATGTTACGAGCGTTAGTGCGTCATCTATAAATAAACTTTATAATAAATAATTTAAAAATTAATCAAAGTTTTAATATGAATTCTGAACATCGAAAATAGAAAAAGGAAATATTGTAAAGTGAAAAGGAAAGGGTAGCCAATGAGATAAAGTGTAATAGTATTTTGTCTAATAATACACCAGACCATATGCTACTTTTCCACTAAATGACTAATGTAACGATCCTCCCCAGACAAAGACCCAACATACCAACGCGTCTGTCTCACTGTGTGACTCACACGGCGGACAACACAAAGTTTGTTCATTTTTACGAGGATACGAGATAATTAATTTGAAAATTAATTTTTTTAAAAATATTTTATGTTTGATTGAATAATTATAAAATAATTTATTTTGAAATTAGTTATTTTGTAACTGTAATTTTTTTTATATTAAGAATAAAATAATAATCTTAATATTATTAGTTTCGAATAACTTATTTTATAATAGAATGAGCCCTAAAAGTCTTTTTATCTTTGACCAAAAAGTTCTTTTTCTTTGCCATTAGAATCTGGTTAGATTGAAAATTGCTGAAAAGTTTGGCTTGTTATAAAATAATTTACTTAGCAAATTTAAAATTAACACACTTAAAAAAGAGAAAAACAATGAAGGGAGTAATGTCTTTTTAATTTTATCTCTGTCACATATATTTGTAAAGGTATTATCTATTTATAGTAGTAATTATAAATGTGCAATTTGATTACTTTTTAAAGTGTTGATGGTTTCCACATGGCATGCAATATTGCTTACAACATTACAAGTGATGTAAGTTACTATTTTGGTGGGGTCGATGTGATATTGTCATTGTATTATAACACGACTTACATTATTTAAAGTTCGGAAAAGGCTCAAAATACCTTTAAACTATCTGAAATAGCTCATATATACCCTTAAACTATATTTTGGCTCAAAACTACCCTTCCCGTCAAACTATTGGATCAAAAATGCCCTTCTAATTAACAGAAATTGTTAAATGCCATGTGGATGCCACATGAATGCCACATGGCATGCCAATAGGATTCCACTGCCACGTAGACTAAATAAAAAGGGTCAAAAACACCCTTAAACTATCCGAAATAGCTCATATTTACCCTTAAACTATATTTCGGCTCAAAACTACCCTTCACGTTAAACTATTGGGTCAATACCCTTCTTATTAACAGAAGATGTTAAATGTCATGTGGATGCCACATTGCATAACAATAAGGTTCCACTGCCACATAGACTAAATCCCTAAATCCTAATTACTCCCCCCGCCTCATTTCATTATTTCCAGAAATGATATATTCACCCGTTCTCCCTCATTTAGCGGCTACAGTTTCATACTTTTCTTCGTGACTGGGTTTCAAAGTGGATATTCTTGGTTGTAGGTTAGTAAAACTTTTTTCTTATTTTATTGTGTTTACAACCACTAAAATCAACTTTGAAACTTAGCTCCGAAGAAAGTTAAGAAACCTTGGCCGCGAAATGACGGGAAAGTTGTGAAATTCTATCTATCATACTTATAAATCGTAAATATAATAAAATAAGAAAAAATATTTACTAACCTACAAGCATGAATATCCACTTTGAAACTCAGCCCCGAAGAAAGCTACGAAGCCTTAGCTGATAGGAGAAAGTTGTGAAATCCTAACTATTATGCTTTGAAATCATAAACATTATGAAATAAGAAAAAAGTTTTACTAACCTACAACCAAGAATATCCACTTTGAAACCCAGTCACGAAGAAAAGTATGAAACTCTAGCCGCTAAATGAGGGAGAACGGGTGAATATATCGTTTCTGGAAATAATGAAATGAGGGGGGGGGGAGTAATTAGGATTTAGGGATTTAGTCTATGTGGCAGTGGAACCTTATTGTTATGCAATGTGGCATCCACATGACATTTAACATCTTCTGTTAATAAGAAGGGTATTTTTGACCCAATAGTTTAACGTGAAGGGTAGTTTTGAGCCGAAATATAGTTTAAGGGTAAATATGAGCTATTTCGGATAGTTTAAGGGTGTTTTTGACCCTTTTTATTTAGTCTACGTGGCAGTGGAATCCTATTGGCATGCCATGTGGCATCCACATGGCATTTAACAATTTCTGTTAATTAGAAGGGTATTTTTGATCCAATAGTTTGACGGGAAGGGTAGTTTTGAGCCAAAATATAGTTTAAGGGTATATATGAGCTATTTCAGATAGTTTAAGGGTATTTTTGAGCCTTTTCCGTTTAAAGTTTTGTTTTAATATTTTAATGATTTTGCGGATAGTAATTTATAAATATAAATTTAATTATAAGTGTGATAATTGATATGAGTTATCTAGAATAAGGTTAATAAATGACGATAATAAGGAGTAAGATTTTAATTTATTTTATATGTATTTAGATATGACACAAGCAATTACATTGTTTGACTCTACTAATGACTAATTCTTATGGCATAATACATATATTAGATCCTAAACTTGGCTTCAAATTTTAACTTTGACCTCAAACTTTCATAATGCACAAATAGGCACTTTAACTATCCTATCTTTCAATAAATAAACACGCGAATATTTCAATCAAAACCGTGTTACACACATGCTCTGACGTGGAAAAGTAAACCACTCAGTGGCTGTCAACTAATTAAAAAATTTACACGTATTTTTTTAAGCATAATACATAAATTGGACTCTTAACTTGGCTTCAAATTATAACTTTGACCTTTAACTTTGATAGTGCACAAAGAGACACTTTAACTATCCGAAATTTAAACAAAAAAACACGCGAATATTTCAATAAAAACGCGTGTTACACACATGCTCTGACGTGGAAAAGTAAATCACTCAGTTGCTGCCAACTAACTAAAATAAATACACCTAGATTTTAAAAATTATAAAAATAAATTATAATATAGAATAAGGTGGAAGTGAAAACAAATTCATTTTTTAGGTAAAAAAAAATTAGTACCTCTTTTCTTCTCTCTCTTAAAAATTCCTAATCTGAAATTCATGTTCCTTATATTCAAATCAAAGAAAAAATTGTTCAAGATATTTGCTGTAATTTAATTTTCGAGTTATCTATTTTTCTTCCTCAATTTAGTCAAGGTAACAAGATTCAACATTTTACAAACAAGAATTTGCATATTGTTGGTCAAATATTCAAACTAATATGAGAATCTCTAGAAGAAACTAATGTTTTTATTGCAAAATTATTTCAGAGCAACCCATAAATATGGAAAGACATGAGATTCAATGAACTTCTCCTTCTTTTCTTTAGTTTGAAGTATATTTGTGCTTTATGTTGTCAAATATTTGACTGAAAAAACAGGGTGCTTTGTGTATTGTGATTGTCATAGAGAATTGCAATTATGAATTTTGGAGGCCAACAAATGAACTTACAGTACTAAAATTATTAAGTGAAATGGTGCACTTAAAGTATTTGATAAATTGTCTGATAGAACTTTTCACATATTTTTGTCAAGTTTGAGTAGCAGTCTGATATCTAATCAAAATGCCTTCAAAAATTGCATTCAATTTGTATAATTGTATACTCACCCCATCTTGTCAAAAAAGACTTCATTATAATTTTTTTCATAATAACAAAAAAGTAATTAAATGTCACTTGCATTTTGCAATGAACAACAAATAATGCAAAAAAGAGGGGAAAATTGTTGAAAAATTAGAAAGAGAGTTTAATTGTCATTTCAGTGTTTTTTTTACTGTTGGGCACTCGATTTTTACATCTGACGCGCCTAATTTGAGTGAATTTTACGTATTTTGCCATGTAGGATCCGAGTATTTTTTTGTTTAAGTTTTGGATAGTTAAAGTGCCTATTTGTGCACAAACAAAGTTAAAGGTCAAAGTTATAATATGAAGCCAAGTTAAGAGTCTAATTTATGTACTAATTAAGGGTAGAATTGTCATTTTAGCAATTTTTTATCGTTTTTGGCCTCAAAAATTACCTCTCACTCGCGCAGAATGCGTGTATTTCACGCATTTTGCCAGGTAGGAATCGCGTGTTTATTTGTTGAAAGATAGTATAGTTAAAGTGCCTATTTGTGCACTATGAAAGTTTGAGGTCAAAGTTAAAATTTGAAGCCAAGTTTAGGGTCCAATATATGTATTATGCCAATTCTTATTTATTACTATATGTTTTATATTGTGATTGATTTTGAGATTTATTAATTTAAACATAATATACTATGTTCTCTTTTTCATTTTCTATTATTGAGATTTTATTTTTGCATTTTTGGATTTTCAATGGATTGTACTGAGATTTTAATTAATTAATCTAGATTCTCGTTGCTTAAAATATGTTAAAAGAGTAATATTTTCTATCAAGATTTTCCATTTCTGAAGCTCAAATTTTTAATTTTTAATTGAAGGAGAAGATAATATACCTATCTTAAATTATCATAAACGTTTTTCTTTTTCTTCAACTTCACAAAAAGAGGAAGGACAACTTCCATCAGCTGTATAAGAAAGTATTTTGTTTAATAATATTTCTAGTTGTGTTATTTATTAGGGGGATAAAATCGAATAAAAAATTGTATCAAATTATAAATTGAGTCAAAAAATTTAATGACTAGTAATTTAATTTTGACTTGATTTGATATTGCTGAAAAAAATGAATTTTATTTGGTTGGTTTGATTTTAACTTCAAAAAGTCTTCTCGAGATCAAATCATTGGATATCATATATATATAAACATAAGTTAATTATATGTTTGTATGAATATTTTATCTAAAAATCCAATTTTATTAATTTAGTTTGATTTCTAGATTTAAAATTCTCACATAAATATTTTGATTTGATTTGATTTGATAAGGGACCATGTGAGTCACACCTAGTATATAAATTATTCTACTAATACTAGTATACATACGTGATAGTTGTAACATTGTGATTCTAATCGTGATGTTATATGAGTCAAAGATAGGGAAAATAGACGTATTTACCCCGAACTTTAAATAAATGGTACGTATATGTCCTCCGTTATACTTTGGGTCCATATAAGCCTCTGCCGACCAATTATAGGTACATATATACCCCTCCCACTAACGGACCTCTAATTTTTTACACGTGTTTTAATCATATTGAACTACCCGTTTGCCCCCTTTTTTTAACCCATAACCCAACTATCTGCCCATAACCCAATATCCACCCAATTTCCTTTTTTTACACGTGTCTTAATCAAACTCTTCACAATTTTATGGTGCTTTATGAATTCCTTTTAGAGGAAATTGGGTAGGTATTGGGTTATGGGACGGATAGTTGGATTATGGGTTAAAAAAGGGGGTCAAACGGGTAGTTCAATAGGATTAAGACATGTGTAAAAAATTAGGGGTCCGTTAGTGAGAGGGGTATATATGTACCTATAATTGGACGGTAAAGGCTTATATGGACGCAAAGTATAACGGAAGATATATACGTACCATTTATTTTCCCGTCAAAGATATATTTGGAACAAATCAATAATAGTAGATTGACACTAAAATCATGCTCTCAAATTAGACATCTTTGATTTTTATTTTTATTGTTACTTTAATAAAAAAATTGTTGTTTAAACTTTAATATCCTTAACTATGATCTAATTTTGTAGACAAATTTTTTAGAGAATGTTTACCTAAGACATAAGTTCAGTGCTATTTAGTAGAATAAAAAATATATATACATGGCGACGAGCGTATATTATGTGACATTAATTAAATTAAATTATGATTTCACGTCAGTATATAAGGTGTGAATATATCTAAGTTTAGGATGGATAATAGGATATCTGTAAGGATAGAGCGTCTTCAGATTCCGATCATAGTTTAAAAGGTACTTTATTATGTCTTTTCGCTTATGATACAAGGAAACAGGGAGAAATATCAATAGTACCATCGACTGGAAAAAGTAATAGTCAGACACCTATGTTACGGAGGATCCCATTTTAGTATCCGTTTTGATTCGTGCAATTACTATGATAACAACTTACGTTTTTCATAATAGCAATGTGCTCCATTTATTTGACTATCTGCCTACGACTTTGATTGTTATTACTTTTGCAGGAGCTATAATATCATTTTTTACGGGAACTACTGAAATATTATAAATTGATCTAAAAGAGAAAAAGATAAATATGATTCGAAATCATAGAGAAGTGTCACTTCGTACATCTCTCTTTATATATATATATAGAGAGAGAGAGAGAGAGAAAGAGAGAGATTAATAAGTATAATGTGTTGGTTATAAAACTATTTATATTTAATAAATGTCTCATAAAAATTGAAAACCATTAAATATATGGACTACAAAAATATAATTGATATTTTTAATCTTAAATCCCTAAAATAGTATTTATAATTTTGAGATCAAAGAAATAACTTTTAAATTTCATATCTAATCGAACAATACGATATAAATTAAGGAAAATATTAGACGTGGCTTGACTTGAAACAACAATCGTAAAAAATGACTCCTTGGTGCACTTAGCCCTACAAAAAACATATCTAATTCGAATTATTCACGAAGAGCCAAATTGAATCGTATAGCATAATTAACGATAGGCCAACAAAAGAATCAGTTCTTACTTTTAAAAAGGGAATTTGAATATTTTTGGTGAAAAAGTATACCGAATCGCAATCAAATCATAACTGTAAACTAAAGTTGGTAAACATGCCTAACAAAGATACAATTTATTTAATGAAATTTAAATTAGTCGAATTTTAAATGTTAATAATAAATATTTATTTGTTTTTAATTATATTTCGTCTTTATTAAAAATAAATAGTTCTTATTATTCGTTATTTTACAAAATTAATAAATAAATGACATCATGTTTCCTATTTGATCAAGAGTTATTAGTCTCAAAAGATGAAAGTATAAATTTGATCTACATACGAAAATTAAAGGGATAAGGGTCTGAAAAGTACCCCAACTTTGATCGAATTTGCTGTTGTGATACTAAACTTTCATTAAAACCTATTATCTCCCTGACTATTTAATAATGTATTTTAAAAAGTATATATGTGCCCACGTGGACACAATACTATTTATAATTTTATATTATTTTTTATGTCAACGTGGGTAAACATATATGCTTAAAATACGGTATTAAGCCCTCATGAAAGTTTAGTATCGCAAGAATAAATTTGACCAAAA
This sequence comes from Solanum sitiens, assembly GCA_016801875.1. Lineage (NCBI taxonomy): Eukaryota > Viridiplantae > Streptophyta > Magnoliopsida > Solanales > Solanaceae > Solanum > Solanum sitiens. Next base: position 563,807 of record JABWTJ010000478.1, on the reverse strand, counting down.
TTGAAATATTTTTCAGACTCTATCCCAAAATTAAATGACTAATTCATATTCATTTATCAATTTAATTAATCAAAATAAATTAATCTATGCTCATTTAAACTTTGTTTGGATGATTGTTACCCGCTCTATTATATTATATTATTAATTTAAATATAATATTTATTTTGATTATTAATCAAATTCTATTTTATCATATCGTTTAAATCTTAAAAAACGACAAAAAAAATCATGTAACAACCAGTTTGGTCTGATTGCGTCGTTATCTTAATATTTTCTTCTCTTTTTATTTTTATTTTTTCCTACCTTTTCATAATAACTCTAGTTCGTACCTTACTTTTCTAATAAGTTTATCACACAAGTTTTGTGTATGTGACATTATATAACGATATAATTTAAAAATATAGGTAAACGTGCAGTACACCTGTATTTGGTGTGCGCGTGGTTTATATTTGAATTTGTCTATTACCAAAACCTACACATTACACACATCTCCCCTTTTGTTTCTGCAACCATTGTACTTAACGTTTCATTCAAACAGCTCTACTCTGTTCCAACAAAAACATATATATATATATTACTGTTAAACTAACAGTGAGAAGAAGGGCAAGCAAATATGCCAATCGCCGCCGCCGCCGCCGCCGTCAACTTCCACCCGGTGACGACACGATATGGCGGTGCACTCGCTTTACAACCATCTCCGTCCTTACGTACCTCCGTTTCTATTTCTAACAACGCCGTCAATACTAACGCGGCGCGTGTTGCTTCCCTTTCACTTTCCATGAATTCCAGCCCTAATTTCACCTCAGGTCGCCGCACATTTCTTATGTTATCCTTCGCTGCTGTTGGAGGTGGCGGTGGAGATAGTGATGATAATTTTAACGGTGGAAATGGAGGTGGTAACGGTGGAGGTGGTGACGGTGGTGATGGGGGGAATGAGGAGAGTGGTGATCAGAAAAGGAATAAGAAGGAGGCTTTGATGGCGTTGACGGAGGCAGGTAGCGAAAGCAATATATGATAATTTCTACTTCATATTGACTTAAAATCTTCTGTAGTATTATGCATTTATGATCTACAAGACTACAACAATATATTCAGTATGATCTGCATTTACTGATCTAAATTCTTTGCAGGTAGGTCGTTGGATAGTTTGCCGAATGATTTGAAGGCGGCTATTGAGGATGGGAGAATACCTGGATCCATAGTATTGAGGTATTTTGAGCTGGAGAAATCACCATTAATGGCATGGTTGCTTCGTTTTGGAGGGTTTAAGGAGCGGCTACTGGCAGATGATCTCTTCCTTGCCAAGGTTGGGATGGAATGCGGCGTCGGTATTTTCACAAAGGTGGGGAATAGAATTGTAGCTTCTCTAAATTGGCACTTTTAGCGCATAAATTGATGGAAATTATCACTTTCTACACTAAAGTCCAATGCTTTCTTTGTTTCATTTTCCCCTTGATTTTTTAAAGATATTTGTCATCTTCATGCACTTCTAGCACATTTGAAAGTTGGTTCTTTAGTGGTAGGCATACATTTCTGGGTGATAGGTTACTCCTCAACTGTCTGGACCTAACAACTATAGCACCTTCTTTATATTAGTCTTATTTTCTTTTCAAAATTCGAAGAAAGTGATAGATGGTTAATTTTTTTTTTCTTTCTAGATGTACTGATGTTATCATTTGGAAATGAAGAAAAATGTAATTTTTACTCTAGTTAATAAGTATCCATTTTTTATTAAAAGCTGAATTAATTCAAGTTATTTAAACTTTGGTTGGTCAAAATTGATATAATATGGGATGGATGAAGTAATTTGATAGTCCTTTTTGACGCATTTGTATTGTCTTCCTGGATGAGTGGTAGGCATATTATTTTGGATATGGAGAATTCCAATGACCCCGAATATCTAATATGGAAGAACTAGACACGTTTTTGGAAAATTAAGAGTGCTGTAAGAGGGTAGATATATAGGCAGTAAAAGTTTAAGTTTTGGGAGGATTGGCATGTGGCTATTCTCTGTTTGCTGTGAGGTGTTTGGGTAGATCAACAAACCATCACTAAGAATTATCAGTAGATGAGCTTATACTAATAGGTTATGGAATCGTCTGTTCAGACAATATGAATGCCAACTCATAATAAATGAATAGCATGAGTGATTCATCGACATCGAGCTCAAATACTGTGTTAATTTGTACTGTTTGAGTTTTAGGATTCATTCTTCTGGAAGCACACTTGGGTTATAAGAAAGAAACTTGTACTTTGAAGACTTTTGTTTTTCTCCTTTTTTAATTAGCCTTTTTTTCCTTTCATTGTTTTGTGTTAAAATGACTTGGATTTTTTGCTGGTGTTTTAGTATTAAGACTTGAGTTAAACCATGATTGGGATGAGTGCAGGTGAAATTCTACTCATATTGAGGACTCAAGAATTTTTTGGGTGAGTGACAATATAGAATTAGCTAATCGTGTAGGAGATCAAGATGATTGAATGTTGGGAGTGCTTTGTTCTATTATCGTGCAACCTCTAAAAATAATTGAACCAGGGGAAGTCTATTTATCTTTTCAATCTGGCTTCTTTAAATAATTGTCGATCATTTCTAAGAATCATTTGCAATCCTTAAAGTACACTGTGACAATAAGAATATTTAATGTTTCTCTTTAGCTATAATAGAATATTGCGTTTTCTAGCTTTTATTTTATGTATGTTATGCTTGGTTAAATATCTGTCTTTTTTTGGGGAACAATGCATTGTATTCATCCAATAGTGTTCAATACAAAACAAGTAGATGCTAACTATCTACGCTCCTATCAATTACATGCTACAGCTACAAAACACGAGAAACAATCTTACATAATGAATATGTTAGAATATGAATAGGTTTATACAATCCTATTAGAATAGGAATAGTTTATACAATACTATTAAATAGGAATAGGTTTATATAATCCTATTAGAATAGGAATAGGACTACTAAATAGTATCCTATTTGGTAAAGGATTGTATTCTATGGTCTATAAATAGGGTCTCATGTAATAATGTAGATAAAACAACAATTCAATAATATTATTTTGCTATATTTCTCACATGGTATCAGAGCCTCTACGATCTTGGTAAACAATCAAAGAGCTTTCGTTGTCGGCGGGCGGCTATTACTCATATATGTCGCCCGTCCGGCCAATGATTATGTTAGCAAAAGTTGGGTCACCGTGTATCTTTCTAGTGACTATTTTCCTATATTTAATTTTGTAGCACCGTCCCATCATTCCGGTGACTACTTTTTCATATTTAATTTTGTAGCACCGTCCCATCTTTCCGGTGACTACCTTTTTTTTTTGCATATCTGATTTGCGTAGCACCGTGCATCTCCCGGACTACTTTTCATATTGAATTTGTGTAGTACTGTGGATTTTTTTTCCGAATTTTTTTCTCATATCTGAGTTGCATAACATCATGTGTCTTTTCAGTAACTTAGATTTGATTTGCATAGTTCCATTTGTCTTTTCCGGTGACTCCTCAAATCTGATTTGCGTAGGGTTGTGCCATCATTCCAATCCTACCTATATAATTTCTCTTTTTCATTAGGGTCGTTCCAGCTATCCTATATAATTTCTATTTTCTAGTTGGGTCGTGACATCATTCCGACCCTACCTATATAATTTTATTTCTTAGATTGTGACCATTTTTAGCCATCAATCTAATACTACGGCATATGAGCATGTTCCAATAATTATTTTGGTGACTTTCTTATTTAATATTAACTCATCTATTGATGCCAACATGATCCATATACTTTATATTAGATTTGAGCACTTCGTTGCTCAGGGGGAGTTTAGTAGCCTTGTATGTCGATTGTGTTGTGCATCGATTGTGCAGATCACTCTATGGTCTAGAACAATTTTTTCTCAAGCTTGGGTTGGGAAGTTCAACACCAATATTATGAATCAAATTCAGTATTTCATGCGAAGATTAAGCACATTGAGATTTACTGGCATTATGCATCAAATCCATCAAATCCAGTATTTAATGAGAAGACAAGCACATTAAGATTGACCGTCAATTTTGTGAAGTCTGCAAATATCTCACCAAGCCCCTCATCGGTCCCCGTGTTAATTACATTTGTAACAAGCTAGGTGCATGAATTGTACGCACTAGCTTGAGGGGGAGTGTTAGAATATGAATAGGTTTATACAATCCTATTAGAATAGGAATAGTTTATACAATACTATTAAAATAGGAATAGGTTTATATAATCCTATTAGAATAGGAATAGGACTACTAAATAGTATCCTATTTGGTAAAGGATTGTATTCTATGGTCTATAAATAGGGTCTCATGTAATAATGTAGATAAAACAACAATTCAATAATATTATTTTGCTATATTTCTCACAGAATAAAAAGACAATACTACAACTTCTCTAATTACAAGACCTAAGGGTATGAATCTGAGGCAAGTAAAGGTCTTCGGAAGCTGGAGATGCTTCTGCCTGTGGTGTGTATATGCAGAACAATTTCCTTGCATAATCTGTCTGCTGAAGATACTCCCCCTCCCCCCCACCCCGGAATCTGATTACATTCCTGTCTCTCCAAACCAATTAAACCAGCATGCCAATCACACAGGTAACAATAGCCAGTGCCTAGATTCTTTTAGCTCCTTTGTTTATCCATTGAACTCAGATGACCAGTCACAAATAGGTCTGTGATGACCCAGAGGCTAACAATCTGGACCGTAGTTCCTTCACATAAGAACAGGCAAAAAACAAATGCTCAAACAGTTCATCAGAAAGATCACAAAAGACACAAGTTTGAGGCACTTGAATTCCAAACTTCAGCAGCCAATACACTATAGATAATCTCCCGTTGAGCAGCAAGCCAAAGATTGAACTAAAACCTTGGGTGCAAATTAGGCTGCAGAATCATACTCTTCCAGGGAACTCTTTGATACTGAGGTGAGATCATGTGATAGCGATACAGCCTTTTAATGCTAAAGCCTCCACTCTGCTGGAGCTGAGATAGGAGCAGATTCCATTGTTTGGTGCTTGATATAGAAGCTATGGATCCATCTGATCTAGAGGCAGTCCTTCATTGCTATAGCCCACAATTGCTTTGTCACAACAGAGTTATTCCAATATCTGTCTGTTTGTTGATCAGGTAAGAAGACATTTTATGAGAGTAGTGGTTTAAATCTATCCTTTCTTTCTGCTGTAAAGCGGTTATATTTGGGTTTGCAAGTTGGACAACCGTGCTTTCAGGTTGCAGTGATCCCTCATCCAGTTGCAGTTTTGAGGGTAGGTGGGGTTGGGGTGGGATGTTTCAGTAGAGTATTTCTGAGGTTGTTTCGTTGGTTTCGTATTTGGCCAAAGCTGGATTTCCCTGAGTGAGGTCAACCACTTTTCAGGAAAAAAGAATACATTGAACAAGAATTATATTCACATAGACCTAACTGATTAAGTTTCCTCTGATGACTAGTCAGAGAGACATTCAGAGCAACTATGAAAAACTTGTTGTTCATGGTGAATAGTTTTTAGTTCATAAATGACTCTTTTTCTTGTGCAAGCATGCAATTGTTTCATCTTTGCTTTAGGAAGTGCGAAATTCCGAAGTCATTTCTCCCGATTATGTTTTTCTGTACTGTTAGAAGGCAATCCTCATTGGCTGAATCCTCTTTCTTTCTTGGTCGCTTGCCAAACTCCAACTACTACATTTCTTCTTTGGATTCATGTCCATTCCACACTGTATAATGTACCAACCTTTATTCCCCACATATTACTTTCCTTTTGGGATAAGTCTACTTTTTGATCACTATTACTATGCTTGTAACATCACAATGCATCCATACATATCCATCTTTATATATGTGGATGTATGGATTGATAAGAACTTGAGTCAACAATCACCCAAGGGTGTAGCGTAGTGGTTAATGAAGAGTTGAGACAAAAAATACTAGGTGATTCTTCTCATCTGTTCTAGTTTTGGTGGATAGAGCTATCTAGTACCTGTTGTTGATTGAGGTGGCATCTATCCCGTGAAATTAGTCGAGCTGCGTGAAAGCAGGCCTGGACACCATGGTCGTAAAAAAATAAAAATATATAGTCAACAATGTTATAATTTTAAATCATGTTATATAGAGAAAGTGATTGCAAATGTTCCAACCACCCAATTTACCAGAGACTCCTCCCCAAATATCTTAAAGGTCCAGCATGATAGGCTGTTCTGTCTGTACTTCACAAACAAAAGAAAATAATAGCATCGTGTTACTTCGTTGTTGCAGATCTTTTTCATGTGTCTCCTATATGTATTTATATATGAAATTTGACATTATTTCTCTGTGATTTTAATTGGTGACTCATTTTTCACCTGCTCTCTGTTTCTTTGATACTGTTAAAATAGTACGGATATTTATCTTTTATTTTATCTGCTTTTTTCCAGACTGCTGCTGAGTATGAGCGCCGCAGGGAAAACTTTTTTAATGAGCTGGAAATTGTTGTCGCCGACGTGGTACATTGCTCTTCTCATGACATTCTATTGTTTTATCTATGTGTCTGTCTTTGTTGATAATTCTCTACTAGATGTCGTTTATCCTTGGTCAATGAGAAACTCAGATTTTAAATGGAAAGTCATTGGTGATTCCCACCACATGCTGTTTATCCCTAGTGAACAATATTTTCATGGATAAGCATCAATAATTCTCTCAAAGGTATTGTTAATCCTTTGTAAATGAGACGGTTTGGTTCTAAGATTACATACTTATCCAGAAATGTGTATCATCTTGTCCATACATGTACTTCTGAAGATGGTTAGCTTCCTCAATGCGGTTGAGTTGCATGAATCATGATATCCATTCCCTTCTGTGCAACTTTTACTTTTAGGTAGAATAACTACTCCTCGTTTCCAAGCAAGTTTGTGTCAGCTGTATATGTCATATTATCATCATATTAAATAAATAAAATAGAAGTGAAAAACTAGTTACACACACATATATAGTAGTATTAATAATAGAATTGAAAGTTCTCTAACAAGTCTAAAACCTATCCTCAACTAGTAGATATCCCCTATATGGATCCGTTTCTTGCACTGTGCCCTATCTTTAGCTAAGTTTGCATTGATACCATGGATTTGTAGGACTTTCGAGACAATTTCCTTCCATATAGTGTTAGGTCTATCCTTCCCTTCTAACATCTTCATTTATCTTAGTTTCACACCTACGACCGATACACAGCGGTAGGTCGACATGAAACATGTCCAAACATGGACTTTAGAGCGGCCCAACATTCATTACCATATAGCATTACCAGTCTGTTCTATAGAACTTGCCTTTTAGTTTGGTAGATGTCCTTCTATCTTATAACACTCTGGTAGTACTTCTCCAGTACAACCGTTTGATTCCATTCCATTCTCTTGAAACACCGAGCCTAGACAGCAAGTTTTTTTTTTTTGCATTTTGCACCACAATTCCATCTAGTTTCACTTCAACTTCTCTCTTCTCAAGCTGATTAAACCTGCAACGCATGCATTCTGTCTCACTTCTACTTATCTAAAATCCTTACTCTCTAAAAGTGCTTCTCCATAGTTCAAGCTTTAAACCATCTTGCTAGTTCCGTCAATTAACAAAATATCATCAGCAAATAGCATACACCATGGGATCACTTCTTGTATTGTGTTGGTTAAGCTTGTCCATAACTAAGGTAATCAAGTGTGGACCAAACATTGCATTCGGTCACACAGTTTATCATTGATATTTTGTGTTTGTTTCTGCTTAGGTGATGGCCGTAATAGCAGATTTCATGCTCGTCTATCTTCCTGCTCCAACTGTTTCTCTCCGCCCGCGAATGGCTGCTGTTAATGCTGGACGAATTGCCAAGTTCTTTTACAACTGCCCGGATAATGCCTTTCAGGTCACTAATGTTTATCATGCCAAATTTTGTTTGGGTCATAAACACTTGGTTGTACATTAAGGAAGGCTAAACAATAAAATTGACTCCCTATACTATATGCAGATGGCCCTGCCTGGAACATCATACTCATTGTTGCAAAGAGTAGGTGCAATAGCGGTATGTAATTCTTCTGTTTTCATGCCTCATTCAGGGGAGCTAAAAAACTTCAAAAATGAATTATTGACTGAATATCTGGTTTTCGTTTGATAATATTTGCAGCGCAATGGGTCTAAACTTTTTGCTGTTGGAACTGCCTCTTCCCTGGTAATATTCACCTCTTCATATTTCATTCTAGATGTTTCTGTTACTAATACATTGTTTGTGTTTTCCTTGTTAGTGAAGTTTTTGTTGAGGTTTCCTTGTTAAAAATTGAAAGAGTCTGCCGAGGTTTATCATTTTTTAAATGGTTAGTGATCTTAATGCTCCAGCACTAAGGATGTGCTGTAGCTTTACACATCGAGCAAAGTACATCACATCTCTAGTCTTTTAGGGATTCTATGAGGTCGAAAATTTGTTCTGATTCTTCTACTAGTTTCTCCTACACCAAAGTAAAACAAAAGTATACAATTGAGCTTAATCTTTTGAATGAAATTGACTGTCTTGAAATTATCTCATGGTACTTCGGTTCCATATTGTCCATCATATGCATTTGCCGTGACTGTGTTCCACCCTTTTGTCTTTCCTTGAATCCTTCTTTTCCTGTCATTTCAACATCTGTTCTGTAGTCTTAAGCTGTTAAGCATGACTCTGAGAAGATTTACAAAGTTGAGGAAGAGCTTCTATAGGACACTGTAGAAAGAGGTGGCTAGCACTTGCAGTCTTCTCACCACATAAGTAGCATCTGCTAACAGCAAAATCTCCCTTGAGAGGTTGTTTCTGACACTTCATAATTCATGTAGCACGCAAAAGGTTCATATCATCGAACGGCAGCATGTACCAGTGTACCACACACCAACACCTTTTGGCATGTTTTGTTCTCCCAAAATTAATTGCTTAATTGTTGTCCAATGTCTCGACTTTTGGTTGGCCATCTCTTTATGCCCTGAAAATACCTACATTTTGTACCTGCTCTACGTCTACAATGTACTGATTTCTTATTGGACCTCAAAGACACTGGGTTTTCCTTAATGGCTAGTGAATTGCTATTATAATATTTCACCAAAGTCCAATTGATCCATCATACGAAGCTTTAAGTCATCTAAATTTAGGAAGGCCATGTCTTATACAGCCCATTGCATCATTAAACTCAGCTTAATAATTGAAAAATACTTGAAACATAATGGAGTTCTATTTTGAGCTGGTTTTCCCAAGGAAAAATTGCTCTAAGAAATAGTTAAAATTTAAGGAAAGCGGAAAATTTGCTTATTTATGCAAGTGTAAGAGGCAACACTATTTGTCGGGGTTTGGGTATAGTCATGGAATGGATGGAAATTTTGAAGAGTGTATGCACTCATTAATATGACATGCAATCTGTGCTCTATTCCGTATGCTGAGGTTTTTAGCATGACCTCTTTCATTAATATGCAAAAGAGAGTCTTGGCTTCTATATTTGTAAATTTTTTCAACTTCACTCTGTACAACAAATATCACTACTCTTTTCTTTGCTTGCCTTTTGTTGAATAATGTCTTCTTTCTTGGGAAAATTCTTTCACAAGGAAAGAAGAGGTCCTAGAGGGTGTACCTAAATGAATTAATTTCTTTATAACCAGGTTGGCACATTGGTGACAAATGCAGTACTAAATGCTAAGAAGGCTGTTAATAAGTCTGCTGCTGAAGAAGTGGAGAATTTGCCTGTTGTATCAACCAGTGTAGCTTATGGTGTTTATATGGCAGTTTCCAGCAACCTTCGGTGAGTGATTGGCTGAGTATATACATGTGCTTCCAATATTTTGAGATCTTCATCGTTTATGATTTGTTCCCTCATATTATAGTTTTTTATGTCCTGAGAAGCAAACTAGAACTTTACCCCAGTCATGCATCTCTCTCCACAGTGTTAAATATTATTTTTCCAAAAGATATTCCTCCAAGATAAGCATATTAGTGCAAAAGAGATTCTTCCAAGATAAGCATCTTTCTGAAAAGAATTTGTCACTGGTCACAATTTTGTGAAGTATCATGCAAAGTACCCGTTTACTTTCTTAACTTTGTATCTAGAGAAATATATTTCTTTTCCATCTAAAAGTGCAGTATGACTTTTCTGGTGTTATCTTGTTGGAAAGAGTATTGCTCATAGTTTCAATGAATACAGATTGGTGTTCTAGTGCAGCCATTTAGCTTCCAACTCCTAGCCTGTTATCCCGGAAGGGTTTACTTTTTCTTTTGGGAACTTAAGGGTCTAAATATGGCTGCATAATCCGAGAACTATCTTAATATGAGTGGTATTCATGTCTTATGTAGTCAGAGAGATCTATGTTGCAAAGTTATCTGTGTAAAAATACCAGTATAGATGCTTAGACATTAAAATCTGTACCCGTCCTTTCTGCAAGTAAATTTATGAGCACTTTCTTCTTTCTCAGATATCAAGTTGTAGCTGGTGTAATTGAACAACGGATCTTGGAGCCCATGCTACACAAACACAAGTTGATGTTGAGTGCAATGTGCTTTGCTGTGCGAACAGGCAACACATTCTTGGGTTCACTATTGTAAGATTCTTCACTTCTTTCACAAACATCTGTCCTTCTATTTGCCCAGTTTCTTCAACTGATTAATCACATAACAAAAACTGGAAAATTGGCTTACAGGTGGGTTGATTATGCTCGTTTAATCGGAATTCAAAAGGCTCATGACGAAACTCCTAGCGAAAAGGCTCATGAGGCGTAGGTGCATTTACTTGGTTTTTAATTTCAGAAAGTCGATGTCTGATTGCAAGACCATTTGAATATTACATGGAGATAGTTTAGCGGGAAATAATTTGCTTTAGTAGAGGTTATAGATCTAACATCTTTCTTAGACCTCTCAAGTATTTATATGTGTGTTTGGTAATTTGAAGATTTTATGTTCTTTATCGGGTCGGGATACTTTTGCTTTAAATTTTCTGTCATTTTTGGTACTTCTGCAAGTACCAACTGTGGGATTACAAAGATATTTGTAAATCGAATGCATCTTTTTTTCGCGCTTGGAATTGGTGATATGCATTCATGATTCATGAAAATGAAGAGACTTTGGGGTGTGTTTGGTATGTAGGAGAATATTTTCCTCCGTACCAAACACACCCTTTTCTGAAGTTCAAGCTCAGCATGATTTATATTACTTAGTATTCATAGTTGCTTTTGATGGATTTGTTTTTCAATTCTAATCATGGAGTCTGTTTGATTTATCATACTGGCGTAGGGGTGATTTTGCAAGAATGTGACCTTCATTTTGAACTTTTGACCTAACGATTAAAAGTGGACGGAGGTCGTAGTTAACTGTTGTGTGTGGTTTGCTTTCGATATTATATTACAATCTTTGTTGGCATTTCTGTTCTACAAGTACGAGGTGTCAAAAAGGCGGGTTAAAATAAATTGAGTGAAAAGTTACATATGTATTTATAATAAATCACTTTGGTTTGAAATATTATAATTTGTAACTACAAGTAGGGTTTTATAGCTATTTTTCTCTCCTCTCTCCATTACCTTTCTCCTCCCATTGCCCCCCTTACTCTCTCCAGCCCAAGCAATTGCAGCTAAAAAAACATTCTACATGATAAGAAAATTGTATTTTGTATTATGTATCAGATATGTTTGTATCCTATATCAATTATATACATAACCAGTATCAATTGTATTATAATAATTTGTATTCTGCCAATTGTGGTATACGTTAATACAATTGATATAATTATATTCAATATGTGATATTTATATCTTGTATCAGCTGTATTTGTATTCTGTAATAAATGCATTTGTGATACAACGAACACAACATGTATTTATCCTCTCTTCTCCCTCTCTCGATCGCTTGTCTTTCTCCTCTCCTTCTACATGAAGCGAAATACAATAATTTTTTATACAATTATATTCATTTTGATACAAATCAGTTGTTTCAATTGTATTCGTGATACAACCTAATAAAATGAATACAACATGTATTCAACCTCGCCTACCTCTCTCCTCTCTCACCCAAATTTTACTTCCTCCATTTTCTAGTTTTGCTCGCCTCTTTTCTAACATGTAGCTATAGTTCGTAATTATGCAATTTATAGATCTCTGATTAAGTCCAAACTATAGTAATTTCAAAAATTGTCCAATAATTAATTTGTCCAAAAATTATTTGAGCTAAAATCTTGCTTATAATTTGAAGGGGTTGTGCTAGTTATATTTTGTGGGCTAATTTGTCACCTCTATGTATCCATACATGGCGGCACCCAAAATTAGGTCCAATTGTGAGTGAGAAAATCTAAAACAAAATTAATCACAGGTTATTTGAAGGAATTTCAACTTTTAAAGTCAAATGTTTAGTTAGCTTAATTAATTTTTGCTCCTTAAATAAGCTAGCTAAACATCTTTTTTGGTTGTAACTTACGCTATATATGCATTTTCTTGATGCCTATGTGATCTAAAAAAAGTTGAATATTCAAACCTTAGAAAATAGAGCTTGAAAAAGAGAATTAAATTAATGTTTGGTTATAGATTTTCAAATATTTTGGAAATCAAATTTGAGTGAAGTTTGGATTAACGTTTTAAAATGTGTTTGTTATAGTTTTTGGAAACATATTCCAGTCTCTTTATATCTTTTTTTTTTTTTAAAAAAAAACAACATAAAACGTGACTTATACCAATAAATTCTAAAAACTAAATTTAAAAAAAATCATAAATTTGGCACAAAATTATCATATTTGTAATTAACTAGATAATACAAATTCTAAAATCATGACACGATATTTTAATAGAATCTACTAATAACACAATTATTAGCTACTACAACGCTCACCTCAATGCTTATGTTGCAATTAGTTATGATGATCATCAGTGGAAAAAAAAATTAACAATAATAATGAATTATTCTTTAATATAATCTTTTTACATTTATAAATAATTCCTTCACGGTGAACGTACATTTTTCAGATGACCAAAAGGATAGTAGATACTAGTGGGGGGTCATAAATTGATGAATTGTTTTATAAAATATAAAAATTTGGGATAAGTCATAAAATTTAGAAAGATTTTGCCATAACTTTTTGGCCCTAAGCAAGTTTGTAGGATATGTGATTTTTAAAATTTCAGACAAAATAGACAAATTATATAGTCAAACAAATTTTGCCAAATAAAATTCTGTTTGCAATATCGATGACGAAATAGATCCTTAGTCTCTGTACCTTTATCACAATTATTAGCTAAATTAATGTTTCATACGTATGAAGTTAAAAGTTAGTACATTATTAAAAGTTATCTCGTGTAATACTCTGAGAAATTAAAAGTTTAGTACATTATTAAGTAATACTCGAGCATCAATATAAATTGTGGTGCAGTGATATGACTGTTTTATTCTTAATCAGAGATCTCAATTCGAGCTTAGATATAGAGAAAATCTTATTGAAAGCACCAGCCTAAATGGCCCTGCAAGTGCGCGATCTGTTCATGAATTTGATTCTCTATTACTTGTTATCTTGTGTTGCACGATGGACATTCTTATTAAAGGAGTTAACAAAATTCACTTCCAAGAAATTTCCAACTTAAAGAAAAAAAGTTGACTTGCTTATATGAAGCAACCTTAATCAGAAAATAATGTGATGAAGATTTAATTATCGAAATTTTAAACACACATTAACTAAATTAAGGTCCTATTACTCCCCCCACTCCCCTCGGACGATTTTTTTTTTTTTTTTTTTGTAATTTTGAACACCTTTTTGGCTTAGTGACATCTAAATGTCTTTCACGCGCCTTAACTGCATGGAGTCACAGAGTATGCCACGTAAGTCAGAAGGTATATAAAATTACAAAAAATGACGGGATAATAGGTTCTTAGTTTAGTTAAGGTGTGTCTATGAGATTTTGATCACAGTCTAGAGGGACTTGTGTCTTATCCCATTTGTTAATCTTATTTTCCTTTTTCGGATTAAAGTGAATATTTTACTCATCAATACTATTTTATCATGTTAATAATCAAAATGAATAATATTTTCAAAGTTGATAATGATTTATAAGGATGAATGAATTGATGCAATAAGTGATATCCCATAATGAACGCTACATATTGATTTTCTTGTCAACACCTTTTCAACCGAGCTCGTCAAATTCACCCAATGCGTAGGTTCCAAAAATTAAAAAATAAAATAAAAGTTGTTAGATATAATATTAAATTTTTAAACAAAAAGGTATCTTTCCTAAATTTTATAGAGATGGGACTAGAGATACTAAAGTTTGTTTTATATGTTTAGCTCATAGAGTTCGTCGAAAGCCAATAAGACAAATACATTAAGACAAACTATTAGGTTCCAAAAGAAAATGATTGTGTAAATTACCTCGTCACATATTCACTTTGACATCCGATTAAATTTTGAATTGGAATATATATGGTAAGCAGGGGTAGACCCACAATATCCGTCGCGTGCTCAACACCCATTAACCTCATCTCGAAATATATATATATATATATATATATATATATATATATATATATAATCTGGCTAGTCCATTGACTCTTGGTGGGTGTTTAAAGCTCTCTTAGTGTTATTTGCACTTGAGCCCAGGTTTGAATATCACTGATTCCGATACTCTTAGAGCACCCACAACCATGCCCATATTTATGACACTACCAATAGGATTATTTCCATTACCAGGAATTGAACTTGAAATATCTGATAAAGAGTCGAGGGATCTCAACCATCTCATCACAACCCTGATCAAATTATGAACTAAGTTAGAATTTTTTTTTATTTAAAACTTGCCAATATATATAACACATAACTCATGCCATAGAACCACATGATTATATATGTTCACTCTTTTCCCTTCTTCTCCACCTAGTATTCTCTCAAAAATGTCTACATGTGACAAATCTAAATTGATTAGCATTTCCAAAACAATTTTAATTCTTGGTTTAGTTCTATACTTAAGCTTTATTATCTTTTTTGGTGACTCTAATTGTCCATCTTCTCAACTTTTCTCTTCTTTTAGATTGAAATGGACACCTTTTAGTCCTCAACCAAATGTTGCACAATCCAAAAGTTCCACTAACATTAGTCACCTTTTATTTGGTCTTTTAGGGTCAGAAAAAGCATGGCATCATAGAAAATCATATATTGAATCATGGTGGAGACCAAATATTACAAATGGATATCTTTTACTAGATGTTCCTCCTCAAGGTGATGATCTTATCCCATGGTCTATAAATTCACCTCCTTATAAAATATCAGATGATGTTCCAAAACTTGTTAATGAGACCAAACATGTCGATGCGACGGTTCTAAGGTTGGTTCATGGGATAATTGAGGTGTTTAGAGAGGAATATGAAGGTGTAAGATGGCTAGTTATGGGAGATGATGATTCAATATTTTTCTTGGATAATATGGTTGATATTCTTGCACAATATGATCAAACTAAATATTATTATTTTGGAGGACATTCTGAATTTATATTATCAAATTATTGGTACTCATTTAATCAAGGTTTTGGTGGTGCTGGATTTATATTGAGTTATCCTTTGGCTAAATCATTGGCAAGAGATATGATGCCATGTTTAAAGAGATATGCTTACTTGAATGCTGCTGATAGAACAACAATGACTTGTATTGCTGATATTGGTGTCAATCTATCTCCTCTTCAAGGCATTCATCAGGTAATTAAGTTAACCATATAATATATACAAGTCGAATATCATACATAGAAATAAAAAAACGTGGGTTATATGGAACCAGATTTTATAAGGGGTATTGATAGATATGTTGTTTCAGAACTCATTAGTCCAATTGACAGTGAAAATGTTCGGGAATAATTGTGATTTACTTCAAGTCATTTGAACACATTAGAAAACAATTGAGACTAATTAACACAATTTTTCTTCATTCCTTCAATCAAAATCATTACTATACGAATACAATTGAAGACATTTACAATAGAAATTGATCAAAATCAGCCAACAATGTTTAAAAGGAACAAATTATGAATGATTCAATGATTCAATAGGAAAATGACGTAGTTGAGGTACATGAAGGAAAAAATCCAACAAGTTTAGGAATTTGTTGATGAGTTCGGCCCTAAAAAAATTACTTTGTATATATAGCTAGATGACTAAAAAGGTATTTTACTTGTTCTGTATTAATATTTGTCTATTAACTTGCAGATTGATCTACGTGGTGATTTATCAGGATTTCTATCGTCCCATCCAAAATCTCTACTAATGTCTCTTCACCATTTTGACATGGTTGACCCAATATTTCCCTTTATGGATCGTGCACAATCAATATTCCACCTTCAAAATGCAGCAAAATATGATCAATCGCGCATGTTACAACAAACTATATGCCATCATAGGTCTAAAAGTTGGACATTTTCAGTTTCATGGGGATACTCAGTTCATATTTATGAGAAAATTATGCCTAGAAGTTGGATACAAAGACCTATTGAAACATTTAAACCATGGCAAAATAGTCCTAATCCACCACGTTATATGTTTGATGTTAGAAGTACTTCGCGGGATCCTTGTGAAGCTCCTCATATTTTTTTCTTTAAGTCCGTTGAGAAAACACCAAAAAATGAAATTGTTACAACATATACAAGAGCATGGCCTCGAGGGATTGGAACTTGTTTGTATGCTGGAAATTATTCTGCGGAATATGTTTATGAAATTCATGTTTATTCACCTACAATAAAACGTATTCAGGTAATAATAATGTTTTTCATTTTTATAATCTCGTTTTCCTATATATCCTCATAAATTCTCAACATATATAGTAGTATTAGCTTGTGTTTGTTTTAAAAATAGGTCATGCCAAATAAAAAGTAGCTTATTAATTTAATTAGTTTGATAAGGACTTTAATTTTGTGTTATTAAAGATTATTAGATCATTTGGAATTGCATCAACATTATTTAACTAGTTTTTTTTTTTTTTTGAAAAAAGAAAACTAATCATATGATAAATTATGACTTTCATAATTAGACAAAATATTGGCTCCAAATGTAATAAGTTTTCTATCTTATAGTATATGTTAGCTAATATTTTTGGCCGTCCAAACTACTACTCTCTTTGTTTTTTTAACTTATATGACACTTTTTGTTTCTTGATATTTAAATTATGTGGAATTTGATCAATATTTTAAAAATGTATTGTTGATACTGACATGAGAAGAATTACAATTTATAATAATTTTCGCATAATTTTTAAATATTTAAATTTAAATTTCAAAATATTGAGTTGATATAATAAAATTTATCTTAAAAACTAGGCAAATTAACTCTTAATAATCGAATGTATCACATAAATTGAGATATATAAAGTAGTATAGATCATGACTCTAACTTCTTAGCATTGCTTGATAATTTTGTGACAAGAACTAGGCAAATTAACTCTTAATAAGTAATTTTTTACCCCTTTTCGGCCTACGTGGCACTAGCTTGAAAAAAAAATCAACCAGCGTTGGACCCACAAGATAGTGCCATGTAGGCTGAAAAGGGGTAGAAAATTATTAATAAAATAAACTCAGGGGGTAATAGGACCTTAGTATAGTATAAGTGTGTGTCTGAGATTTCGGACATAGGTTGAGGGGGTACTTGTACATTATCCCTTCTTTATCATTTGTGAATGCTCTTAGGTTGAAACCTATCATGTTTAGGTTAGATTTATTTGGTGGTTGTGGGAAGGGTGGATTGGGGGATGAGATTTGAAAATAGAGAAAAGGGCCAAAAATATCTTTGGACTATTTGAAAAGGTTCAAATATACCCTTCATCCATCTATTTAACTAAAAATACCCCTTCCTCTATCTTTTTGGTCCATCCTTACCCTTAAAACTAACAATTTTTTCTTAAATTATTTTTATTATTATTTTTTATTATGTGGCAGATTTCTATTTCCTTTAGCCCTTTATTTAACCCACCTCATGACCCAATTACCCATCTAATTAAAACACCGACCCTTTACTAATACCATTATTTTATATAATTGAATTTATAAATATTAGGAAAGCTAATTTATAGAGTTTTAATCTAACACTGTTTGGTTTTAATTTTTGTGTCAAGCCAAATATTAATATTAACGAAAATTGAATTTTTATTAAAATAGTTTTTGTACGTAGACTAATTACAAAAATTTTCACTAAAATATAAACGGAAGTTGAAATTTTTCTTTATTATTTATGATATTTCAATATTGAAATTTGTTCCAAATCATAATTTTTGAGTAATGTTTTTTTCTTTTTTAACATATATGATGTAACTTTTTTGAAAATTTTTAGTGAACCCCTAGCCACCATCGCCCATGAAGAACGGGATGCGGCTCCTTCTCATAAAACAAAAGTAGTACATTTTAGTTATTTTTTTGAGCAAAAATATCATTCTGATTTACTCAATACAACATTAGTTCAAAAAATGATGCAAGAGAGATTTGTTCTTCTCATGCAGAAATAAAATTTTTTAGACATAAACGAATAGGGAAAATACATTTTGTATAACTTCACAACTCAAATCATATAATGCTCCTTTAGTGATACACATAATGAAAAATGCCCAATATTTTCCCCAGAAATCAGTCAATTGAAGAACCATTCACCATAAATGTTTCCCAATGGAAGAGATGAGTGTATGAATTATATGGGTAATTGGGTCATAGGTGGGATAAATTAAGCAGTGAAGGTGGGGTTTAATTTCGGCAAATAGAAATCTGCCACATCATAAATAGCAATAATAAAATTAATTTAATAGAAGTCTGTTAGTTTTAAGGGTAAGGGTGAACCAAAAAGATAAAGGGAGGGGTATTTTTAGCCAAATAGAAGGGTATATTTGAACCTTTTCAAATAGTTCAAGGGTATTTTTGGCCCTTTTACGTTGAAAATATTTACATCATATAACCCATCATTATATATAGTATATCAATCTTGTATAAAGTGTATACGAGTGTATACAAAATGTTTATACATAAATATGGGTTAAACCGTATGTTTATATACAAAGTATAGGTTCCATGACATAAAAGATGGACTTGGTTTTTTTGCGTGTAAGGATAAAAAAAAAGAAAATCATATTAAAAAATAAATCCTATTCTCTGATTAAAAAGGAAAATGTAAAATTCTCCATAGTAATTAAGTTACAAAAATCACCTCTATAATTATGTAGTTTTATTTTATTTTAACTTTTTTTTATCTTCTTTTTTCCAGATCGATAGATGTGAATGTTGTGATATCGTTCACAAGGATAGATCAAATAAAGCAGAGATCAAGTATAGGGAGTGCAAGGAAGATGAGATAATAGCTTGATCGATTCATACCGCGTTAATGTTAATTTTATTTTCTCATTTTCAACCAAATTTTCATATCTTAAATAACTCAAATTAATACATATTTGAATATGTTCAAAAGAATGTATTCATTTTTTTTATGAACAACCACTTGGGATCTTCATTTTCTAATCAAACGAAAAATAGAAGCAAAGCTTGAAATAAAAAACTTTACAATTTCAAGTGAAGGAAAAAAAATTAAATTTAAAGAAAATACATATAGTTGGTTGTAAAATAAACGTGGCATACAAAAAAAGATTTCCATAACCAAATTGTTTGTATATATTGGAATAGAAGATTTTTTGGTTCATATATATAGCCCCAGAAAATGAAGGGGTGCTTGGGGATGGATCATTTGCGAGGATAGTAATTCACACGGATGATCCGAGATCGATCTCTCCTCAATGTCTTTTAAGTCGAGTATGTTGCATAACACTTGCTTAGTGCACTTTACATTCCCTCCTTTATGTATTCTAAGTCGAGTCTGTTGCATAACACTTATCTATTTACTTGGTGCGATTTATATTTTCTATGTGATTTGCACTATATTGTAACGGCTATGGATTATGTAATCAAA
Organism: Solanum sitiens; assembly: GCA_016801875.1. NCBI lineage: Eukaryota > Viridiplantae > Streptophyta > Magnoliopsida > Solanales > Solanaceae > Solanum > Solanum sitiens. The sequence continues at coordinate 543,898 of JABWTJ010000478.1, read as the reverse complement.
TATGTTTGCCAAAAAGGCTAAGGTGACAAGCCTATACAAAAGGAAAAATCCTTTTGGTCAGAATTTGGTGTGAAATATGTTATTTTATCTTTTTGAATATTTTTTCTTTTAATTTTAATATCTTTTAATTAAAAAATAAAAATAGATCAATTTATTGTAAAATAAAAGGATGTTATAGACCTTTCAAATTTCTGACCAAAATTTTTGGCTATTTAGCATCTTCCAAATAGAAAGGCTACAAATTCTCTTATTTTATGGGATTTCTCGACATTTTTTAATCTTTCTAAGAAACTTTTTTTTATAAGCTATAAAAATTGAATTGAACCTTCGATACGAAAAATTATTATAAGTTGTGCACTAAAAAGGTTGTCAAGTAGCATACACGTGTTCTTATGCTTCACTTGAGGCTAATTTGTAACGACCCTTTTCGTCATTTTGAATATTAGAGTTTTTTTATTTTATAAAAGACTTCTCAATAGATTCTAAATGGGTATTTTAGACTATTCGTAACTATATTATTAAATTAGTGAGATAGTTTTAATAATTTATTTAGTTGGTGATTAAAGAAAATATAAAATTTATAGTGGGTCACTTTTATCATTTATTATAATTAATTCTAATAATAATAATAATAATTAGGAATTCCTATCTTTGAGTTAGAAACTTAATAGGAACGGCGGCACAATCACTAAGGAGGCGGACGAGTGCTTCAGGTAAGTTTAGTATGTATATGTGAATTTATTGAATTGTGTACAAGTGAAATTAATTATTATTATAATTATATTTGATTTGGGCAGAAATGCATTGCATATAATTGTAGTGAATATATGATTAGTTATTTTGTTATTGTGGACAAAGAGTAGTGGATAGTTATGGGGTCATGATTGAGAAAGGATAAGGGTTAATTATATATATATATATATATATATATATATATTATTATATATGTGTGTAATCAACAGTGAGTTCTAAGGACTATATGGTGACTTTGTATATGAATATGGTGGGATTGATGTTAGTCCGTCTGAACCAATGCTTCCATCATTGCATATTAATATTTTGATCTCACGTTGTAAATTATATTTTTATATATTAAAATATATAATTAAATATTAAGTATAATATATTATTTAAATACCATTGAAGCTATGTTATTAAAAGAACGGAAAAGACTCAAAAATACCCCTAAACTATTCGAAATAGCTCATATATATCCTTAAACTTTATTTTGGCTCAAAATTACTCTTCCCATCATACTATTGGGTCAAAAGTACCCTTCTTATTAACGAAAGTTGTTAAATGCCACGTGGATGCCATATGGATGCCACATTGCATGCCAATAGGATTCCACTGCCACGTACACTAAATAGAAAGGTTCAAAAATACCCTTAAACTATATGAAATAGCTCATATTTACCCTTAAACTATATTTCAGCTCAAAACTACCCTTTCCGTCAAATTATTGGATCAAAAGTGCCCTTCTTATTAACAGAAGTTGTTAAATGTCATGTGGATTCCACATTGCATGCCAATAAGGTTCCACTGCCACATAGACTAAATCCCTAAATCCTAATTACTTCCCCCCTCATTTCATTATTTTCAGAAATGATATATTCACCTGTTCTCCCTCATTTCGCGGCTAGGATTTCATACTTTTCTTCGTGGTTGGGTTTCAAAGTGGATATTCATGCTTGTAGGTTAGTAAATATTTTTATTTTATTTTATTAGGTTTACGATTTCAAAGTATGAGTAGTTAGAATTTCACAACTTTCCCGTCATTTCGCAGCCAAGGTTTCATAACTTTCTTCGGAGCTGAGTTTCAAAGTGGAATTCGTGGTTGTAAACACAATAAAATAAGAAAAAAGTTTACTCACCTACAACCACGAATATCCACTTTGAAACCCAGCGACGAAGAAAACTGTGAAACCTTAGCCGCAAAATGAGGGAGAAGGGGTGAAATCGTTTTTGAAAAATAATGAAATGAGGGGAAAATGAGTAATTAAGATTTAGGGATTTAGTCAATGTGGCACATGTGGAATTTAACAACTTCCGCTAATAAGAAGGTCACTTTTGACCCAATAGTTTGACGGGAAGGGTAGTTTTTAGCCGAAATATAGTTTAAGGGTAAATATGAGCTATTTCGGATAGTTTAAGGGTACTTTTGACCCTTTTTCTTTTAGTCTATGTGGCAGTGGAAATCTATTGGCGTGCAATGTGGCATTCATGTGGCATCCACATGGCATTTAACAATTTCCGTTAATTAGAAGGGCACTTTTGACCCAATAGTTTGACGGAAGGGGTAGTTTTGAGCCAAAATATAGTTTAAGGGTAAATATGAGCTATTTCTGATAGTTTTAAGGGTATTTTTGACCCTTTTCCGTTAAAAGAAATAAAGACTTAACCTTAGGCTTGAATATACGAAATAAGAGACATGACATATTAATGGACCTTAAGATTAAGAACTTGAGTATAGATTTGTGTTTGATGATTTTTGGTCTAGGCTATACATAGAGTAATATGAGTTTCTATAGGCTAGTTAACTTATAATTACGCATATATACTTGATAGATTGGAAAGGTTCAGAGACATTGAGGAAAGGAAAAGTATTGGAGAAGTAGCTTGATTGACTTCGGTTCTTCAGTGGAGGTAGGTTATGGTTTATGCTATTTGATACTAAACTCTTAATAGTGATTGATATGCATTGAATGATATTGTGAAATTTTTTATGTACTTGATTGTGTGGCTTGGTTGTGTGTTTTGTGATTGGTCTAAAATCCTGAGACCGTGGAATTTATATTCTTGAACCCTCTTTATCGAAGTGATGCCTTGAATAAAGAAGGCTTGATGAAATATTATCGATGAATTGAAAGTGGTGATAATAAATGAAAATTTATGGTATAATTGGATCGGAGTGTCACGTTCCGACACGGTATTCTTGGATCGAAGTGTCACATTTAGACACGATATTCTTGGATCGGAGTGTCACGTGCCGACACGGTATAATTGGATCGGAGTGTCACATTCCGACACAGTAACATTAAAGGAAAATGATATTGAATTAATTTAATGTACTCAATCTCAAAGAATCCATTTCCCAACGAATGTGGTGTGAAGGCATGAGTCCTCGTGTGTGCTTGATATTGTGATTGATTACGTACTTGCTTAAGTTGTCACTTGTTCATGTTGTTTGTTGCTTATCACCTATTAAGTGCTATAATTGATTTTATACTATTATTCTTTGTATATTAGTTACTATTTTGGGTTGACCGATGATACCTACTCAGTACATGTTGCCTCGTACTGAGCCCTACTTGTATTTTTCTTTTATGGAGTGCAGCAAGTGTACCGGCGAATTTGACTCGCCCTCAACTCTATCAAGTTTCGGCATATCAGGTTCAAGGGTGAGCTATTCATTCGAGCTTGGGTTAGATTCTCTCGGTCATTACCTGATGTCCTTAGTTTTCGAACAAGAATTACTTTATTCATTTATTTTGCTGTCTTTGATACTCTTAGACTTAGTAAATGGAGATTAGATGTACTTGTTGTGATGACTTTCAGGTTTTGGGAAATGATAGTTAATAAGTTTTGGAGCTTTCGCATTATTTTGTTATTTATAGTTGAATTATTGGTATATGTTGGGATTGGATTCCTTGGTTCGCCCACCTATAAGGTTAAGTGTGGGTGCCGCTCATGATTATTTTGGCCCAAATTGATGCAAACTTGTATTAATATAATTTTTTATTCGAAATTTATGATTCAATATTTATATTTATTAGGTTGTATTAAATTCTTTTTCATTTTGAATTTTCTCTTTTTCTTAATTGATATATTGATACATATAGATACAATTAATTGTATCGGCGTATTGAAAAATAATAATTGATACAATTATTATTAGAAAAAATTATATTTATTTTAGGGGTTATACAATATTCAAAGATTGTATTTTTTTTTTGTGTTTGTGTATTTATTTTAGAAGTGATACATTGTATGTGTATCTATGTTTCAGTTTCAACGCCAATGCGTATATCTGTGTGCAAGTTTGGGAAAGAGAGAATAAAAGCGAGTGGGATTTGAGATATATATATATGAGATTGTATATATGTGATCTACGTATCTATGTTTCCTTTGAGATGTAAGTTGTATCTTTGGTTCTCTCTTTCAATATCTCTCTCTCTATCCCGATATCCTATCTCTCTGAAACACGTTGCTATGAATTGTATTTAGGCAAATTATGATTGCTATTCATAATTATCGTCAAAACTATATTTATTTATAGAAAATTCCTTTTTTTAATTAAACTGGACGGAATATGCAGTTCAAATTGACATATGGCCTAACTTTTAGCTTATATCAATTCAAGTTTTTAAATATACGTAACCAATAATCCATTTATTTATTAACTCATTTTATTTTAACACGTCACAGATTCAATCCGATCCATCTATTTAATGCCCTAGTTTTGAATTTCGATGACTGTACCACAACACCAGCTATGTGGTTATTGTCTCCGTAGAAAAATGGGATGACAGATATTTTACTTTGGTACATTCTTTTATCAATATATATATTTTTTTTCTATATATTTGTTTATGGAAAATAAAGACTTAGTTTTTTTCGTTTATATACCAAGTTTGACAAGTACTTTATTTATTAAATAATATGTGTTCCTTTCAATGTAAATCAAAATAGAATTCTCTTGAAATTCCTTATAAATCATGTACTATTATGCTACAAATTTATGTGTGTTACACATTTTTTATGCAATTTTGAATTAAGTACACAACAATTATCACTATAATTAATTAATAAAGAAAAAATATCGTCATAAATGTGTATATAATAACTTGATGAATTTATCAAGCTATTATCTCATCTTCCTTACATTCTCTATACTTGATATCAGCTTTATTCGATCCTTCCTCATGAATTACATCACAACATTCACATCTATCGATCTGAAAAAAAATTAAAATAAATAAATTGTGATTTCATATTTCATCTTCATTAATAGCACGTTACATTGTGATTAGTTGACTTTCAATTAATGCTACATGTTGTTTATGCACGAAAGAAGCACTAAAACCAACCAAAAGAAAACTTAATTAGTTCTTAACATGATATACAAACTCCTTATTTTATGAATTAAATATGTATATATAGGGTATACCTAATTCTACCTTTTTAATGTAATTAATTTTTGAATTTACAAAACAAAAATATAAAGAAAAAACAGAAGCACATACGAAAGGAAATACATATTAGCTAAATTTTTTTATATGAGAAAAATCAACAACTTCAAAAAATAAAATAAATAATAATTAATGTTTAATAAGTTTAATCAGGACATAAGTTAATTGCAAGTTAAAAGTTTTCTTCAACTTATAGCTATTCACTTGAGAATTGTTCAAAAGATTAATTAATCCATTGACTTAATTAAAAAAACTCATCACATTATTGTTTATAACAAAAAATAAAATATAAAACCTAGATGATGCCATATGGGATCAGAGTTGTTCAATTTTAGAATATATAATAAAAAATTCTTTACTTATTGCTTCATTATTTTACATATGCATGTTGAGTAACTCTCAATTAATCTTTCTATAGAAATTAGTTAGAAAATGTAAATAAATAAATAAATTATTACCTCAATACGTTTTGTTGATGGTGAATAAACATGAATTTCTGATACATATTCAGCAGAATGATTTCCAGTAAATGAACAATTTCCAATCCCTCGAGGCCATGCTCTAACATAGGTAGTAAGAATTTCATTTCTTGGTGTTTTTTCAACGGACTTAAAGAAAAAAACATGAGGAGCTTCACAAGGATCCCACGAAGGTCTCCTAGTATCAAACATGTAATGTGGTGGCTTAGGACTTCTAGACCATGTCTTGAATGTTTCGATTGGATTTTGTAACCAACTTCTAGGCATAATTTTCTCATAAATATGTGCTGAGTAACCCCATGAAATTGAAAATGTCCAACTAGTAGACCTTTTGTGACAAATGGTTTGTTGTAACATTCTTGATTGATCATAATTTGCAGCATTTAGGAGATGATATCCCGATTGTTCACGATCCATAGAGGGAAAAATTGGGTCAACCATGTCAAAATGATGAAGTGACATTAATAGAGACTTTGGATGTGACGATAGAAATCCTGATAGATCACCACGTAAATCAATCTGCAAATCAAATTTCCAACAACTAATTAGTTAATACTTGTTAAAAAGTATGACATTTTTCACAAACTTCTAAGCTAGTTTGACTAGCTTATAAGCACATTTGTTTTATATTTATTCAAATTTGACAAACGATTTTACCTGATGAACACCTAAAAGAGGAGATAGATTGACACCAATATCAGCAATACAAGTCATTGTTGTTCTATCAGCAGCATTCAAATGAGCATATCTCTTTAAACAAGACATCATATCTCTTGCCAATGCTTTAGCCAAAGGATAACTTAATATAAATCCAGCACCACCAAAACCTTGATTAAATGAGTACCAATAATTTGATAATATAAATTCAGAATGTCCTCCAAAATAATAATATTTAGTATGATCATATTGTGCAAGAATATCAACCATATTATCCAAGAAAAATATTGAATCATCATCTCCCATAACTAGCCATCTTACACCTTCATATTCCTCTCTAAACACCTCCATTATCCCATGAACCAACCTTAGAACCGTTGCATCGACATGTTTGGTCTCATTAACAAGTTTTGGAACATCATCTGATATTTTATAAGGAGGTGAATTTGAAGACCATGGAAGAAGATCACCTCGAGGAGGAGCATCTAGTAAAAGATATCCATTTGTAATATTTGGTCTCCACCATGATTCAATATATGATTTTCTATGATGCCATGCTTTTTCTGACCCTAAAAGACCAAATAAAAGGTGACTAATGTTAGTGGAACTTTTGGATTGTGCAACATTTGTTTGAGAATAATCATAAGAAGGTAAAGTTGTGAATTTTAATGAAGACAAAAGATCAGATGATGGACAACTAGAGTCATTGAAAACTATGATGGTTGTCACATATAAGACTAGACCACAAATTAGGACTGTTTTGCAAATGCCAAGGACATTGGAGTTGTCAAATTTAGACATATTGTTTGGGAGAATATTGAGTAGAGAGAACTATAGAATTGAAACAAATGAATCAATGATCATTTGATTCTTATACTATGAGTTATTTTCCCTTTACAAGGTTTTAAGGGATGAATCCATCCATCCCCCCCCCCCTCCCCCCCCCCCCCCAACACCCCCACACACACAATACAAAAACTCTTTTTCATTTGGAAGTTAACAATGATTTGTATGTCCTAACAAAATTTGACACATTTGCTTTCTATAAATTCTTTGACTAATTAAAATATTGTTGTTGTTAATTTTATTTAAACATGGTTTGACTTTCTAAAGCAAAACTTTTGTATGTTTAATCCCAATTTTTTCTTAGCATTTGTGACATGGTTTAACTTAATTATTGATAGTGTTATGATCATTTTTTGCATATCATCAAATATAATAATTAACTTGTTATAACAAGTTACTGCTATTTTATTATGACAATTAATTAATTAGTTCCACCTATAAATACTAAATATAATTATCTTTTATGTGATCAGATAGTGTTAATATTTAGCGTTGTGATGTACCATTTCAACAAATTAGTTGAGGCAAAAAGGACTAGTATTATACTCTCTCCGTCTAATAATAGTAGTTCACTATACTATTTTGGAACGTCCAACAATACTTATCCATTTTATGAAATCAATTGATGATTTTACACTTAGTTCCTAATTTACTCTTATCATTAATTATAGTTATTTCCCTAACAGATTTTTCAAGACACTATATTTATCATATTCAAAGGGTGATATAGTAAAATTACCTTCATACTTGTAATTTTTTAAGAAGTGTCAAAGTCAATAGTGAAAGAAATATTGTTTGGGCATATGAATGATATGTTTTTGATCCATGTCTTAAATGTCAAGAGTTTGCTACAAGTAATAATTAATATCTATTTCTATTTGATTTTATTAATTTAAATATTTGAAGATAATTATTTAGTGGAACATTTAACTTTAAAATTTGTCTAACTTTAAAATAATTAAAGAGTGACAAATGAAGTCAGCTTATACTTTTTCTTATCAAGATATTCTATGTAAAGGTTGCTTCATGGAGTCTCAACTCATGTGCTATAATCTTTAAATTAAATAAAGTCTACTATCTCTTTAAGTTTACCACAAGGAATTTTTAGGAATTGAATCTCTAAGTTATCTAGCAACTCCAATTCATAAAATAATGTTTTTATATATACAGAATAGCTTCAAAATAACTATTCCTTCAAATAAATTAGTTGTTTTGATCGTAAGTGAGTACTATTTCAAATATATATTTTTATTTTTATTTGTCCCTTTTATCATATTAAGAAATCAAGAAAAGACAAGTTTTTTCTCTCCATATCTTACATTGCTCGGATTAATTACTTATATCCTAAAAAAAAATTCAAGACCTAATACTAAAAATCATGTAACATTACCCTTTAAATATATTGAATTTAATGCTTTGAGATATATATTATATATTGAATGATATTTAGTAGCAAGGATAAAATAAACACAAAAGCTTAAATTATCTCTTGCTTTTCTAAATTGAATAAATATTTATTTGACGATTATTTTTAGTGAACAAGTAACAATAGACGGACAAAGAAATATTTATATTAATCATTATTTCCAAATAAAAGTGAGTCAATTGTTATGAATTTCAGTCCCATTTAATTAGTAATTATATTCCGTATTCTTAAAGCCAAAGGTAATTTTAATTTAGAATGAGACGATTTATGTTTTCATCAATTTGTGAAAATATTTTAAATCGATAAAAATAACAAAAAGTTGGTCAATATGTAGGTTAATATATAGAGTATCAATAAATGAGTGATTGATTTGTAGTCATTGTTGCAGGTAGAACACGTATTTAAAATTTATGATTTATGAATTCTAACACTATTAATTTGAAGGAGTTTAGATTAATAAATTTTATACATATAATAAATTTCTTAAAATATATACATAATTTAAATTAAAATTACTGAATTTAGTCGAATCCACTCCAATTCAAACTCCGCCCTAACCGTTTAATTTCATAGTAGCCCGTTCCACATCTAGATATGTAGGGCTACACATAATATGGACACTCTCTCTATGTAGTATATATATATTCTACAACTTTCTCTTGTAAGTATCCTAGAGTTCAAAATATAATTACTCAAATAACTGTAAATATTAATAGTTTAATTGATTGATTTTGGGTTCGATTCTTCATCTGATAATCCTCTCCGTTACTGCAATTATTTTTTTTAAAAAAAAAATATATATTTTACCCAATTACCAATTCTATGATCTCTTGAAATATTCACATTATATTTTCAACTATCGAACTTTTCATTTCTCTATTAATCTAGGCTAGACCAAGGAAAAAATAAAAATAACTCCTAATTAAATTTACAATACACAATAGACCTCCTAACTCTTAGAATGCTTTAGATACTAAGAAATTAGTGTCACAGCTTGTGCCACCAAAAAGTAATGAACCAATAATTATGCATTTTGAATTATGGTTATCACATTTAAGACTAGACTACAAATTAGGACTGTTTTGCAAATGCTGAGGATATTGGAGTTATCAAATTAGACATATTCTTTGAGAACACATTTAGTAGAGTCTACAACAAAAATATCATTAGCGGCAAATAATTTTTAATTATCGCTAATATGTATTTTTAGCGATAATTATCACTTTTTATATATATTCCTAAAATCTTTAGCGATATTGTTTCTAATGACACTTAACTAATGCCGGTAAAGACTTTAACACTCTTTATTAATGTCAATATTTAATGCCTCTAAAAGTTATTTTTGTGATAGTGAGAGAAAACTATAGAATGGAAACAAATGAATCAATGATTCTTATGAAATGAGTTATTTTTTCCCTTTACAAGATTTAAGGGATGAGTCCATCCCCCCACCCCCCACCCCACCCCACCCACACAAAATACACACACTCTTTTTCATATGGAAGGAAGTTAACAATGATTTGTATGTCCTAACAAAATTTGACACTTTTGCTTTTTATTGTTGTTAATTTTATTTAAACATGGTTTGACTTTCTAAAGCCAAACTTTTGTATGTTTAATCCCAATTTTCTTAGCATTGTGACATGGTTTAACTAAATTATTGATAGTATAATGATCGTCTTTTGCACATCATCAAATATAAGTTAACTTGTTATAACAAGTTTCCGCTATTATATTATGATAATTAATCAGTTCCACTCACAAATACTTAAAATACTTATCATTTATGTGACTTGATAGCGTTAATATTTGAGTTGTTATGTACCATATTAACAAATTAGTTGAGGCGAAAAGGACTAGTATTATATATTTTTTAATCCATGTCTTAAATGTGACAATTAATTTAAATATTTGAAAATAATTATTTAATGGAACATTTAATTTCAAAAATTTGTCCAACTTCAAAATAATTTAAGAGTGTGAAATGAAGTTAGCTTATACTTTTTCTTAGCAAGATATTCTATGTAAAGGTTGCTTCATGGAGTCTCAACTCATGTGCTATAATCTTTAAATTGAACAAAGTCTACTATCTCTTTAAGTTTACCACAAGGAATTTTTAGGAATTGCATCTCTAAGTAATCTAGCAACTCCAATTCATAAAATAATGTTTTCATATATAGAGAATAACTTCAACATGACTAATCCTTCCAATACTCTAACTTTGGTCGAAATTGTTGTTACGATATCAAACTTTATGGATGATCTTTTACCCATTCACTATTTAATAGTGTATTTTAAAGGTATGTATGTGTCCACGTAGATATTACTATTTATAATGACACAATATTTATGATGTTCACGTAAATATATATACATCTTTAAAATATATTATTAAATAGTATTAGAGTAAAAAGTACTCTCCAAAGTTCGATATTGCTAACCAAAGGACTTAATGCATTCAACATACACATGCATCTCTTGACAAGCTTGAAGTGTGTAATGTTGTTGACCCTCCAGCTTGAGGAGTAGTATTGCAAAATCAGTTAGTTGGAAATACATATAGTCCAGCTGACATGATTAGTTATTATTACTCCCTATGTGCTTTTTTCACTTTTTCACTTTTTGACTTTTTTTTTACTTTATTATTTTGATAAATTAAGAAAATATAGTATATTTTTTATTTATTATATTCTCAATTTATTTAGAAAGTTAATATTGTTTTTAAATGTATAACCTTTTTAATGAGTAATAAATTGATTTTGAAATTCTACCAATTAATATGAATAAACTGATAAATTTACTGTATCAATTATTATTTTCTTAATAACTGTGTCAAGTAAAAAATATGTACGCTTAAATAGGGACAATAGTTCATTTTAAAATCACATTTCCAAGTCTTCACTAGTTAAGCAATGATTGCCCCAATCATTACCTCATTGATTAACACTAATTCCTCTTTAGATGCGAGAAGTAAATATAGTGATTGTATCCTTGGTGGTTGGAGTTGAATTTAAAAAAGATAAATGTTGTGATTGGCCACTAAGTAGGCACAAAGGTTTGATTAATTATTGATTTTTTTAGATAATTATGTAGAGTGATAAATTAATAATATAAAATAAATATAGTAGCTATCATTTAATTTATTTGTGTTTCATAGCAAAGTGTTTGTCAGTCCCTTTCTCCCTTATATTCTTGCTCGTCACTCTCTCGCTCGCTCGCCTCTCTTGCTTTATACAATAGAATTGTATAAATTGTGTTTCTAATTGTATAAAGCAAGAGAAAATTATATATACCCATGCAATTACATATATCTCCGTCTTATACACTTATAATTATATAATAGAGTACTTCCCTGCCCAAGTCTCTTTTGTTTTTCTCTCTTTCTCGTTTTATACAAATTTAAATTGTATATAATTTCTCTCTTTCTCGTTTTATACAATTCGATTCAATTGTATATTCCCTGCCCAAGTCTCTTTTGCCTTTCTCCCTTTCTCGTTTTATACAAATTCAAATTGTATATATTCTTCTGTACACTTATAATTATACAATTCGTTTTATGTACTTCGTTTTATACAATTATGTGCCAAGTTCTCCTTCTCTTTATCATTTTATACACTTCGTTTTATACAATTCGCTTCAATTGTATATGTATAGCGAATTATACATATATATGTTTGCTATGAAGTGCAATTATGTAAACTTCACTATAGTATACAAATATAAATTTTATGTTTGCTATATGTGAAAGTTGTCCCTTTTTTCTATCCTTCTAACTAACGAGATTTTATCATTACAAAAATAGTGTAAATTACATGGGGATTTTTCTGCTATTGGTATGAAAATTCGCAGTAAACTTATTTTCCTACAAATTTTCATACTAATCCCCAGAAAAAATCCCCATATAATTCACAGTTTTCTTGTAGTGTATATCACTATATATATAGATAATTTTTATTATGAAAAAATCCTTTTGGTCAGAATTTGTTCTGAATGATAAAATAAATATGTTATTTTACCTTTTATGAATATTTTTACCAGCTTATTTTTAAATAAAAAGATATTATAGACTTTTTAAATTTCTGGCTATATTCTACCCAAATTATGATAATTTAGCATTACCCTTTTATTATTATCAAAAATAAATTTTCTTATTACATTTTGCATAAGATTTGAGATTATTAACTACTCATAATTTTGTGCCTAATTAATTAAAAAAAACGGATTTAGTGGAATTATTAACTGACTACGATTCTGGACTCATTTTCCAAGAGCATAGATTTATTTGTGCATTTAATTTTAGGACAACATATCCTTCCTGAATTTGTATCAGGTTCGTTAAGTTTATAGTTAGATGAGTGACACTTATCATATTTAAAATTTTAAATTTTATAGCTCTACTACATCAATTATTTCCTTAATTGAATCATTTAAAACATAGCCATTATAGCCTCTTTCTTTTTAAGCATAACACATAAACATGACCCTTAATTTGGTTTCAATTGATAATTATAACCTTTAACTTTGAATGTGCACAAGTAGACACTTAAACTAGTATAAAATTGAACAAATAAACACATTCATCCTACATGGCACCCTACATGACAATTTTGTATCCAACATGGCGTCCTACGTGTATTATGTCATGTAGGACACCTGTGTATAAAAAATTGTCTACATGTGCACACTCAAAGTTGAAGGACATAGTTATCCGCTGAAGTCAAGTTAAGAGTCATGTTTATGTATTATGCCTTCATTTTAATTGTCTTTACTAATTACACATGTGTATTAGTTGAGTTGCAATAAGTACATTCATAACTTATAGAGAACTTGTCTATAATTATCTTTTAGGAGACCTAATAGAAAATTATTGTGTTTTATACTGTCAGTATACATAAGTTTAACTCATAAATAAACTTATGAGAGATTATGGATGTTGAAAATGTTACCTGGATATGTTTTATTGTTGGTGAGTAAACATGAATTTCAGAAACACACTCTGCTGAAAAATTTTCAGAAGACAAATAAGTTCCTATCCCTCGAGGCCATCGTCTAGTATACATAGTAACAATTTCACCTCTTTGAGTTTTCTCAACGGACTTGAAGAAAAAAACATGAGGAGCTTCACAAGGATTCCAAGAAGGACCTCTAACAACTAACATATATTGTGGTAGACTAGGACTTCTTTGCCATGTTCTAAATGTTTCAATAGGTCTCTGGATATTAAGCCAAGGTGGAGATTTGTTGACTCTTTGTCCTAATTATTTAGTCCCACATCGGAGCTCTATGTATTGTGAAGGAGAATTTGGGTTATAAAAGAACCCCTCCTCCTTCATTGTAAAATGCACCATTTGTAATCTCTTCTCTCTATCTAATAAAAGTAGGCTGCTTTGAGCGGTGCTTGGAGAATAAGCTTTCGCGGCTGAACTCCATTATTAAAATTGTTCGGTCTCTTTTCTCTTCTTTTCAGTTAATATTCGATATTATTTGTTGGGTATCTTTGTTAGTGTTCTGTCCGGTTCAGTTCATTTGAACCGGTTCATTTCATAAAGTTGTTCCATTTTGTAGGGAAATTATCGAATTACCCAACAATTGGTATCAGAGCCAAGGTTCTGTCTGAGTATGCTCTGTGGTTGCAGCTGAGTCTGATCTTCCACATCAGAAAAGAATTATTTTGGTCCTTTTGCGTCGAAAGTTTTTTCTAAGTCAGAGTTCTGTCTGAGTATGCTCTGTGGTTGCAGTTTCGCCTGATCTTCCACACCAGAAAGGAATTACTTTGTCTCTGTAGAAGCCTTCGATTATTTGAATTCTGTTGTAATATCCAATTTTTTTTTTTGAGTCTGTAATGGCAAATAAAGATCAAGAAATGGAGTCTGTTGCAAATATTCCACCAAAGATATCGGGTGCCTCGTCATCATGGTCAAGATTCCCGATGTCTACTTTGAAGTTGGCGGTTGAAATATTCGATGGTACGGGCCATTTCGGTATGTGGCAAGGGGAGGTTTTGGACTCCCTTTTCCAGCAGGGTCTTGATATTGCTATTGAAGAAGTTAAACTAGAAGGAGTTGAAGATAAAGATTGGAAAATCATTAATCGGTTGGCATGCGGAACAATTCGATCGTGTCTATCCAGGGAGCAAAAGTATGCTTTCAACAATGAGACTTCTGCATACAAATTGTGGAAGGCATTGGAGGACAAGTTTCTGAAAAAGAGTGGCCAGAACAAGCTCCTAATGAAGGAAAGGTTGTTCCGATTTGATTACAAACAAGGTACTACTATGAATGAACATATCACTATGTTTAATCAATTAGTAGCAGACTTGCTTAATTTAGATGTCATATTCGATGATGAAGATCTGGCTTTGATGTTATTATCATCTCTTCCCGATGAATTTGAACATTTGGAGACAACGTTACTTTACGGGAAGGAGAATGTGTCGTTAGATGCTGTTTGTTCTGCTTTATATAGTCATGAACTGAGAAAGCAGGATAAGATGAAAACAAAGGCAATAACATCAGAAGAAGTATTGGTGGCAAGAGGTCGTCATCAAAACCAGACAAAAGAGAGAAGAGGAAGGTCCAAATCAAAAGGTCGAGCCATTGCCAAAGATGAGTGTGCTTTCTGTCATGAGAAAGGGCACTAGAGGAAAGACTGTCCAAAGTTGAAGAAGAAAGGGAAGGCTCCGCAAGACGCCAATGTTGCAGAATGCAAAAGCGATGCGGAATCAGATATCTCTTTAGTGGTCGCTCCTACAACATCACATGCAGATGAGTGGATATTGGATTCAGGTTGTACCTATCATATGTGTCCCATTCGGGAGTGGTTCTTTGAATTTCAGGATCTCGATGGCGGAGTTGTTTACATGGGTAATGATAATTCATGTAAAACAACCGAAATAGGTTCAATCAAACTGCAGAATCATGATGGATCCACCAGAATCTTGCGAGATGTGCGGTACGTGCCAAAGTTGAAGAAGAATCTCATCTCATTGGGGGCTTTAGAATCTAAAGGCCTAGTTAAAGCAACTTCTGGAGCGTTGGTGATGTTGAAGGGTGTGAGAAAGAACAATCTGTATTACTATCAAGGTAGTACAGTGGTCGGGACAGTAACAACAGTAACTTCTTGCACCAAGAAAGATACTGAGGCAATAAAGCTGTGGCATATGCGGTTGGGACATGCTGGTGAAAAATCTTTGCAAATTCTTGCCAAGCAAGGATTGTTGAAAGGTACGAAGACTTGCAAACTTGAGTTTTGTGAACATTGTGTTCTTGGAAAACAACGAAGAGTGAAGTTTGGCACTGCAATTCATAATACCAAGGGTATTCTGGATTATGTGCATTCAGATGTATGGGGACCTGCCAAGACTCCGTCTCTTGGAGGAAGGCATTATTTTGTCACTTTTGTTGATGATTTTTCCAGGAGAGTTTGGGTGTTTTCTATGAAGAACAAAGATGATGTACTTGGAATTTTCCTTAAGTGGAAAGTTCAAGTTGAAAACCAGACGGGAAGGAAGATCAAGGTTCTCCGAACAGACAATGGTGGAGAATACAAGAGTGATCCGTTCCTTAAGGTATGCCAAGACTGTGGCATAGTTCGGCACTTCACCGTCAGGAAAACACCGCAACAGAATGGGGTGTCAGAGCGTATGAACAGGACACTTGTGGAGAAAGTTCGCTGTATGCTGTCTAATGCTGGGTTAGGCAGAAAATTTTGGGCTGAGGCGATAACATATGCTCAACATCTCGTCAATCGTTTGCCATCATCTGCTATTGATGGCAAAACTCCATTAGAGGTATGGTCTGGAAAACCTGCAACTGATTATGATACTTTGTACGTTTTTGGTTCTGTTGCATATTATCATGTGATTGAATCAAAGTTGGATCCACGGGCAAAGAAGGCTTTGTTCATGGGATTCAATGCTGGAGTGAAGGGATACCGTCTGTGGTGTCTCGAGGCAAAGAAAATAATTATAAGCAGAGATGTTACCTTCGATGAATCTGCCATGTTAAAGAAGGTAAATCCAGAAGATGCTGAGAGTACTCCTGAACAGGTGGCGTGTACTCCGAAGCAGGTGGAGTTTGAGGAGACAGTGGTGATCCCAGCACGAAGCACCACGAGTGACTCTCCTACGGCAGAAGAAGAGTCAGATGAGGAAGAGGTTCCTACCCAAGAACCTCTACAGCAATCGGAGCCAATTGCAGTTAGAAGACAGAGACGAGCGATCCAAAAGCCCGCTCGTTTCACTGACATGGTAGCTTATGCACTTTCAGTTTCAGATGAAGATGTTCCATCCACCTACCTAGAGGCCATACGAAGTTCAGAAAGTGGCAATTGGGCAGGTGCAATGGAAGAGGAAATGCAATCCCTCAAGAAGAACATGACGTGGAAGTTGACACAACTACCGATAGGCAAGAAGGCAATTGGATGCAAATGGGTATTTGCAAAGAAAGAAGGATTTCCCGATAAAGACGATGTTCGCTACAAGGCAAGGTTGGTAGCTAAAGGCTATGCTCAAAGGGAGGGAATTGATTATAATGAGGTATTTTCTCCAGTTGTTAAACATTCCTCCATTAGAATTATGTTGGCCTTGGTAGCGCAGTTGAATTTGGAGCTAGCTTAGCGCAGTTGAATTTGGAGCTAGCTCAACTTGATGTGAAGACCGCGTTCCTACACGGTGATTTGAAGGAGGAAATCTATATGACTCAGCCAGAAGGAAATAAGGTTGCTGATAAAGAGAATTGGGTTTGCAAACTTGTCAAATCATTGTACGGACTGAAACAATCTCCGAGACAGTGGTACAAACGATTTGATAGTTTCATGAAGGGTCAGAAGTACAAGAGAAGCAAATACGATCATTGTGTGTATTTGCGCAGGCTTCAAGACGGTTCCTACATCTACTTACTCTTATATGTTGATGATATGCTGATTGCAGCAAAGAGCCAAGCTGAGATTGACAAACTGAAGGCTCAGTTGAGTAAAGAGTTCGAGATGAAGGATTTGGGGAAAGCCAAGAAGATTTTCGGCATGGAGATAAACAGGGACAGAGAGAGAGACAAGCTTTGTCTGTCACAGAAGCAGTATTTGAAGAAGGTACTAAGACATTTTGGTATGCACGAAGATACAAAACACGTGAGTACCCCACTTGCTCCTCATTTGAAACTGAGTAGCCGGTTATCTCCGACGACTGATGAAGAGCAAGAATACATGGCGAAAGTCCCGTATGCAAATGCAGTTGGAAGCTTGATGTATGCAATGGTGTGTACGAGACCAGATATTTCACAGGCTGTTAGTGTTGTTAGCAGGTACATGCATGTTCCAGGCCAGGGTCATTGGCAAGCTGTGAAATGGATTCTACGGTATTTGCAAAATACCGTAGATATTAGATTGGCATTCGAGCAGGATAAATCACTTGGTCAATGCATAGTTGGATACTGTGATTCTGACTATGCAGGTGATTTGGATAAGCGACGATCTACAACTGGCTATTTGTTCACTTTAGCAAAAGCGCCAGTTAGTTGGAAGTCTACTTTACAGTCAACGGTGGCTTTGTCTACGACAGAGGCAGAGTATATGGCGATTACAGAGGCTGTAAAGGAGGTGATTTGGCTTCATGGGTTGCTTAAATACTTGGGAGTTGGTCAGAAACAACTTGAGGTTTATTCTGATAGTCAGAGTGCTATTCATTTAGCAAAGAATCAAGTCTTTCATGCACGGACGAAGCACATTGATGTTCGCTATCACTTTGTGAGGGAAATTCTCGAAGAAGAGGAGATACTTCTGTTGAAGATTCATACTACGGAGAATCCCGCAGATATGCTGACCAAGGTGGTTACAAAGGCCAAGTTTGAACACTGTTTAGACTTGGTCAATGTCCTGCACATTTGAATTTGGCGCCTCACGGCGCAAATTTGGAAGCAACGTGAAAACTGCTTTTATTATTTGTTTGTTTGAGAAGATTTGTATTTGTTGGGACTGGATATTAAGCCAAGGTGGAGATTTGTTGACTCTTTGTCCTAATTATTTAGTCCCACATCGGAGCTTTATGTATTGTGAAGGAGAATTTGGGTTATAAAAGAACCCCTCCTCCTTCATTGTAAAATGCACCATTTGTAATCTCTTCTCTCTATCTAATAAAAGTAGGCTGCTTTGAGCGGTGCTTGGAGATTAAGCTTTCGCGGCTGAACTCCATTATTAAAATTGTTCGGTCTCTTTTCTCTTCATTTCAGTTAATATTCGATATTATTTGTCGGGTATCTTTGTTAGTGTTCTGTCCGGTTCAGTTCATTTGAACCGGTTCATTTCACTAAAGTTGTTCCGTTTTATAGGAAAATTACCCAAATTACCCAACAGTTGTAACATGCGCGATTGATCAAATCGCGCAGACTTTTGGAGGTGGAAACCTGCTTGGGCACCAGTCATAGAGGGAAATATTGGGTCAACCGTATCATAATGGTGAAGAGACGTTAATAGAGACTTTGGATGATACCATAGAAATTCAGATATGTCACTGTAAAGATCAATCTACAATGGTATAAATATAAAAGTATTAACTAGTACTAGTATGTAGCATTTAGGGAAAAGAGAAAAGTACACTCAAATAATTCGTACAATAGTTGATAAGACTTTTCTCACCCAATAAATGCTTTATGCATGTAATTTGTTTTTGTTAAATTCATTTAATAAGGAAATTCTTTAAAATAGCAGAAAAGGAGACTTAAAATTTGCTTTATTTGAAATATTATGTATTAATTCTCTTGCTTTTTAGAATAAGATGAAATTAATTTTGTACGTTGACAAAGTAAAAGTGATTTTTATACTATTTATTCAACTACAAGAAAATCACAGTTTACTAATAGAAATATAAATTATCTGGAAAAAAAATAAAGCAATCTAAATCATACTAATAGTATTATTAAAAGAAATTCACACTATCATGGTAGATAAGTCAAATTCAGAAGGAAAAAAAGAAGAAGAAAGAAGCATATATATGATTGCTTTAACTTGTACCAGCAACACAAGGGAGCTTCTAAAATTTTATGGTACAGTGTTCATTATATCTTAGTTTTTGTTAGTTTCTTAAGATATACATATCATTCTTTTTGAAGTTAACATATCTATGTACATGCACCCCACATATAAATGTGGGTTCGCTTTGCATACGACGCTACACCAAGCAGATACACTTGTCCTATGTGACTTAATGCACGTAGAATGTGAATTGTTAAGTAGGACAAATGTGCCTACTTATTCAACTCCATACAAATATAAGTATCTACTTGTGCAGATCCATAGTTGGAAGACATATAGGTATATTAGTTGAGCCCAAGTTATAGATTTATGTATTATGAACATACCTGATGAATACCTTGAAGAGGGGTAAGATTTACTCCAAGGTCAGCTACACAAACTATTGTTGTTCGATCAGACGACTTCAAATGAGCATATCTCATTAAGCAAGACATCACATTGTGAGCAAATTCTTTAGGCAAAGGATAACTCAACATAATTCCAGCTCCACCAAAACCTTGATTAAGTGAGTACCAATAATTTGACAATATAAATTCCGAATGTCCACCAAAATAATAATACTTCGTATGATCATATTGTGCAAGAATATCAACCATATTATCAACTAAAAATATCGTATCATCGTCCCCCAAATTACCCATCTTACCCCTTCACGTGCCTCTCTAACCACCTCCACAATCCCATGAACCATTCTTAAAACTCTTGGATCAACATGATTTGTTTCCTTAACAAGTTTTCGAATATCATTGGATATTCGATAAGGAGGTGAATTTAAGGACCATGGGAGAAGATCACCTCTAGGAGGAACATCAAGAAAAATATGTCCTCTTGTAACATTTGGTCTCCACCATGCTTCAACATAATGTTTTCTATGATGCCATGCTCTTTCATCACCTAAAAGTCCAAAAAAAAGGTGACTAATGTTGGTTTGTGCAACAATTTTGGATGATGTTCTTGTTTGAGAAGTAGATAAAAGATTAGAGTTATTAAGAAAGATAATTGTGCACATGTATAAGAATAAACAACAAATTAGCATTTTCTTGCAAATGCTAAGAACATTGGATTTGTCTTGTTTGGACATGTTTGAGTAGAGAGAAGTGAGAATTGTAGAATAAAAACAAGTGAACGAATGCTTATTTTAACTTTTTAATTAGGTAGTGAGTAATAACAAACCCACCCACCCCTCCCAAAAAAAAAAAACTTTCACATATAGTCACTTAAAAATAATTAATTACTCTCCATAGTTATAGTTTGATAATTACAATTTGTAGCTACATGTTATTTGGAGGAGAGAGGCGAGACTGGGAGAGAGAGGAGAGAGGCGAGAGAGAGCGGGAAAAGAGTGGGAGAAAGGTGAATTGTAAATGTATATTGGTTAGATAATTATATATTATACATATGCAATTGTATGTATGGCAAGAGAGACTGGGAGAGGGAGGAGAGAGACGAGCGAGACTGGGAGGGAGAGGAGAGATGTGAGCGAGATCGAGAGGGGGAGGAGAGAGGCGAGCGATATAGAGAGGGGGAGGAGAGAGGCAAGCGAGAGAGGGCAGAGAGTGGGAGAAAGATGAATTGTATATGTATATAATTATATATAACTGTATATTATACATATACATTTGTATAAATGGCAAGCGAAATTGGGAGAGGGAGGAGAGAGGTGAGCGAGATTGAGAGAGGAAGGAGAGAGGCGAGCGAGAGAGGACATAGAATGGGAGAGAGGTGAATTGTATATGTATATAGGCTAAAACATTGTATATTATACATATTTATTTGTATATCCTGACGAATTATATATATACAAACATGACTAATTATACAAACTCAAAGTCAGCCCATGCAATTAATGTATAATATTAGTTGCGAGTGGTAATTATAACAAACTATAACTATGATGAGTAATTAAATAGTATAAGATTGTTTATCCTCGTAATTTTCCCAAAAACTAATTCATTTTGACTTTTGAAAGCCAAACTTTTGTACCTTTTACTAAGTATTGATGTTATACCTAATTTGTAAAACAAACTTGGCAAATAATAAGTATACCTACGCTTGCTCCATCTTTATGATTACCAAAATGGTATTTCAAAAATATAATGTACTATCGAATAATAATTATTTTTTAGGTAAAAGACTCACATATACCATCGAACTTTGAGAAATTTTTTATTTATTTCATCCGTTAATAGTTTGGTTCATCTATGTCATCATTTTCATTTGAGAAAAAACTCATACATGCCGTTGTTTGTTAACTAAGAACAAATTCGGTTTTACAAAACCATTTTTTACATAAGTGGTCAATTATGATTCGATCACGTCATTAATTGAATCAATTTTTAATGAAGAAAAGCTTAAATATGTCATCGTACTTTGAGAAAAGTCTCATCTATATCATATGTTAAAAGTTTAGATCATCTATATCGTTTTTGTTAACAAATAATGACATGGATGAGTCTTTTCCTCAAACTGAAATGACATAAATGATACAAATTTTTAAAGAATGACATAAATAATCCTTTTCTCAAAATTCGATTATATATTTGAGTTTTTTCTCTTGTTT
Source organism: Solanum sitiens (assembly GCA_016801875.1). Taxonomy (NCBI): domain Eukaryota; kingdom Viridiplantae; phylum Streptophyta; class Magnoliopsida; order Solanales; family Solanaceae; genus Solanum; species Solanum sitiens. The sequence continues at coordinate 521,713 of JABWTJ010000478.1, read as the reverse complement.
TTATCACATCCTTTTATTTTAGAAATTATATGCGGTAGAGAAATTTTGGTGGGTTAACATTTTTTCTTGTAATGTATTCTACGTGGCACGTATCTGAGAAGTCTAGGTAGGAGGCTTCGAAAACCAAAAAATAAATTAAATAGTTGAGGTGATTCCTGGCATACAAAATATATTTTATTTTGTTTTCTTTCGTACCTTTTATCAAGTTGAGAGTTTGCTACTAGCAATATCTTTAATTTTTGTTGACTTTAATTATCAAATATAATTAATGTTAGGACATTTTACTTTAAATTTTGCCTAACAATGATAAGTAGACTAAGGTTAACAAATAAGGTCAGCGTATACTTTTCTTTTTCAAAATGTGTATTAAAGTCTGTTTTGGAGAGAAATATTAAAAATATTTTTAAATTTAATTTCATATTTTTAAAGATATTTTTTAAAAATTAACCGACAAAATAAAGATATGTTCCCAATTTGTAACATGACTTAGCAAGTGATCTCAAACACTTGTAGGAGTATGAAACTCTTAATAAAAAGTTGAGAAAAGTGTTGAAACACCTTTAAACTTGACGAACATTCATGAGTGTATTTCACTTATATTGCAAGATAGAACGCGCATTCATGTTCAGCCAGTCAAGAAAATAATTGTTTTTAAGACTTCAATAATTTGGAAATAAAAATAACAATTCACATCAAAATTAAAGACATTTTCAATATTTCTCTTTTCTGTTTTTTGACCTTTTAAGTTTTTAATAAAAAACAAAACAATTATCCACCTTTATCGAGTACGGATTCTTTTAAAAAGCTAATCAAAGATAATTATAAAATATAGGATTGATCTGCCTGCACCTACTTAAGAATGGGACAAGCTAAGTACCATTTTATGAGAATAATATAGGATTCCCAAGCTAAGTAAGCTGTCAAAAATAATATTCCTCTATCACAATCCAAAAGCCACAAGTCAAATAATCATGACATCTACCTTCTACTCTCATAGATAAGTGCCCAATATCCAACATATTTAAAAATAAAGTAATTAATGTGGAAGTAAGACATGAACAATTATTTTAAAACCATAAAAAGTCTTCGATAAAAATAAGTATATGAAAATAAAAATACAATCCCAACACTTAGTGTCGTGGAGTTCGGCTTCAAAATAGACACTTTTTAAATACTACAGATCAAAAGGAGACCTGTCTAAAAATACAGATCAAAATGAACACTTTGATCTTTTGTGGCATTCGTGATAAATAAATTTAACTCTGTCAATCACCCCAGAACCTACAAAAATATCACACATTTTTAAAGTTAGTGAGCCGACAAGTGGGTGAATTATAATTCTTTTTATTAACTTCTCACATGAAGCTATATCATGTCTCAATTTTAAATGTATTGTAAAGTCTTTTTGAAACATATAAAATCACGAATTTCTTCAATAATAAAAGTATAAAAAAGATCAATAATTTTTTTCATAAAATAAATTTTTCTATTATTTTCTTACAATCATAGTAAAGAACTACTGAGGTCCAATTAAAGGGACAACGATTCCTCTTATTAAATAACAAAATAAGGAAGCAAGTGAATATTCAGATATTTTGAAGTGAACAACTTAAATTTTTTACCTTTGAATGCGCACAACTTCAAAACTTACAACCGTGATTTCTTGGAGTACTCCTCGATGTTTTTATTTTAAAATACTTTTTCCATTTTTAAGTATCCGATTCAATTGAATATATAGACCTTCCGAATTGTTGAGACATGATGATGAGTCGGAGATTTCGACTTATTTAGGGCTAGATATCTAGAGTTTTAGTGTCTTAAATGCCTATTTTATGCTCTAATTTGTTGTTAATTGAAGTTCTTATTTGCAACTATGAAGGCAAAAGTGCAACGCAAGGACATTACCAGGCAAAAAGGAGCAGAAAAGATAAAACAATAGAAGAAAAGCAAGGCTGACGATCACTAAGATCACTTGGAGATTCACCGAGAGTGACCTTTCAGATCGCCTAAAGTGATAGTGTACCAGCCATGGGAAAAAGCCAACTCGACGATGGAAATGGAATTTTGGCGAACCGCCTATTGGATCAACGATGGAGATCCTGATAGTCTAAAGTCACAGAAGAGGAATGGTGAATGGTGAAGAGTCAAGTCAAGAAGGCGATGTAAAGGGACATTTAACGCATCGCCGACCTAGTCTCGATTTCTATTTATGTTGAGAAACTACGATGGTATGTAATGTTGCCTTTATGAAGGTCAATGGGTGTTAGCTTCTATGGTTGTAATCTTCCGATAATTGGATTTTAGATGGGTTAAGGTAGGTAATGCTTGAGTTGTTTTCCATTTTAAGATATGTGTGCACGTTAACTATTTCACCAGTATTACTTGTACAAAATGTGATTTGGGAGTAAAAGGGACAAATTTGAAATAAAATCTAGTTGTCAATTTCATGCAATGAATTTTTTTAAAATGCTTGTTGTCTTACAATTGTGGTTGTATTCATTGTGATTATGATTGTGATTGTGTGATGTCTATGATTCTCAATTTTCTCGAATACCAGGCTCATAATTTTTTTCATTGACACGGATACCATGCTAGATACAGAAAATCTATTAGTTGGCTCGTTTACCATGCCCTCATACAAGCTCTCTCATGATTTGCTCGGAAACCACACTTGGTACAAATTTATATTGCTTCTATCAGGTACCACACCTGGTACATGTTTGATTGCTCTTTTGTTTGTTGGTTCCATGAGTGAAACATGTATATTCATCTTGATGTGTTCGTCTGGTGTAGGTCTATCATGAGTGGGCCGGTTGGTGGGTTTATAAATTGATGGAACGGTTCTTGTGTAGACCGAGATTTCATGTTAACCAATGTGGATGATATCTTAGGGATCCTTGGGTGGTTCGGGTCACCGAAGAGGAAGCTTGAGTCATGTATGATTTCAGTCAGGAGGGGAGTGGGTAAGTAAGTGTTTTGTAGGTTGTCCACTAAATTGGCTAAGGGCCTATGGCTCAGGTGTTGGTAGGGATTCATAAAAGGGGCAGCAGACCGGTTAAGTAGTTGGTAGATTTGAATTTATGATCATTACAATCAGCATAGGGGCTTGGGGTAGAGTGTATGAGTTAAAGAGGTCGTATTACTAAATTGTAAGGGTTGTGTAGCTTCAAGTTATATCTTTTGACTACCTTCGTTTAAAAAAAAAGACCTAGTTTGACTTAGAACAGAGTTTAGGAAAACAAAGAAGAGTTTGTAATCTTGTGGTTCTAAATTAAAGTTGTTAATTGTACTAAAATGCCCTTTAATCTTGTGGTCTTAAACATGCCACGTGAAAAGTTAAAAGTTAAAGTGTTGCCAAAAAAGGAAAATGATCATTCTTTTTTAAACGGAGGGAGTAATTATTTATATGATATTATGTGGTGGATTTAGGTTGATCGATGATTACTATCGGTACGTGTTATTTGTACTGATACTATTCTTGTGTCACTTGCTATTGCAGGATTAATGATGTTTCTTAGGTGAAGACGATGATGATCTACGACAATTTCTATTCCTTTTTTTCTTACAGTGGGAGTTGTGTCTTGTTTTAGATTTTGTATTCTCTTAAAAGCTCTTGTACATGTTTAGACTACTACTTCCTAGAGGGAGGGTTTTCTTCTATTGTACAACATGTTTTTTTAATGTAATCAAGGTTGAGGTTATTTTCTCTTGTGTTATTAAGATGAATTACTAGGTTTAAGTTTACTTCTGATTATCAATTTTAAATCGGATGGCAAGAATTCTCCTATCTAGGTGTTAGGGTAAGTGCTTATATAGCCCGATAGTTTTAATCATGACATTATTAGACTGAACATCCTCCTTGGGATACTCCGATATAGTTTCTAAGAAAGAAGAACAGGACTATGAAAATGTGCATTGACTATCGACAATTGAACACCAAGAACAAGTATCCTTTACTCCTGATAATAAAAAAAATATTATTTGAACAATTGGTCTAACCTTTGTCTCCCCAATGAGGTAGATGGTGTGGCTATCAGAAGTTCACATGATATTGTTGATACACCATGCTATTAGGACAGGGGCGGAGCTATGTAGGTTCTAAGGTGTCTAATTGAATACTCTTCGTCGAAAAAAAATGCTATATATACACGTAAAATTTTGATTTAATATTGATATAAATAAAAGTTGGACCCCTTAAAATAACTAAACAAGAAGCAGTCGAGTTGGCAATGGCTGACGCATCCCTACACTTTGTCCGGGTTCGATTTGGGAGTTTCATTTTTTATAGTTATTTTGACTTCTCGAATTTAATTAATTAAAAAGACATGCATAGATTTAGCATAAACATTTTTGTGGTGTATTGGTTAATTGTGTCATGGATCCCTCTGTTAACCCAAGGTTGAATCCCCTCTAACACTAATTATTGTTTTCCAAATAAAAATGAATTGTTTCCTTAAATTTTAATATCTTTTCACAATGAATAAGATTTCATAAAATTTAATACTTTTTCTTTGTGGATTTTATTCAATTAAAATTGAATTATTTCCGAAAATTTTAATACATTTTCCTTGTTGAATAAGATTTCCTTAAAAAAAAATTAAAAAATTCTTATGGAATAAAGTTTTCTTTCACTATAAGTACAAGACACAATTACCCAAATTATATCATCATATTATTAAGAATAGAATCTCAATAATTCTCTTTTTTTTTTCTTCTCGTTCTTTTATTTTATAACAAAATAACCAACTTAATATTTTATTTTCAAGTTTCAATGGACATGAGGAATTATTATAATAGAGTACCAAAAAAAGTTCGACTTCTCTAAGTCAACCAAATAAATCGACTAGAGATGTTGTCACATTCTTCTAAAAAATAAAGTATTGATTTAAATACTCTAGAAATTGATCCAGCAAAAAGAACTTCAATTTTAAATCATGATCCAAATCTTCGTGATGAAATAAGAAGGGCATACCTTAAACTTAGTCCTTGTCGACCAAATATTACAGAATATCCTCAATCATATATTGGTAAAGCAATGCGTCGTTTCAACCCTGATTGGTATCAAGCGTATGACTGATTAGAATACAGTGAGAGTGCAGATGCAGCATATTGTTTACCTTGTTATTTATTTAAAGGGAATAATATTCATCATGGTGGAGGTGAAGTATTTTCAAAAACAGGATTTAACAATTGACATAAAAAAAGGAAGCTTGACGAACATGTTGGTGGACCGAATAGCGTCCATAATCAAGCAAAGAAAAAATGTGATGATCTAATGCAACAACGACAGTCCATTCGTGCTGCATTTGATAGACAATCTGATCAGATTAAGCTTGAATATTAAACTCGCTTAAATATTTCAATTGATGTGATAAGACTTCTCTTGAATCAAGGATTGTCACTTCGCGATCATGATGAAGTGAATCATCATTGAACAGAGGTAATTTGTTGAAGTTCTTTCCTCGTACAGAGATAGGTGTGAAAACATCAAACATTTCGTGTTAGAAAATGCTCCAAGAAATAACAAATTGACTTCTCCAGATATTCAAAAAGAACTTGTGACTCCATGTAAGATAGAAACATTAAAGTCTATAACGGAGGATCTAAATGGTGATTATTTTGCTCTATTAGTTGATGAATCTTTTGATGCGTTATGTAAGGAGTAAATGACTATTGTTTTAAGATATGTTGATAAAAAAAGATTTCTAGTGAAAGCATTTATTGGACTTGTTCATGTTAAAGATACTAGTATTTTATCTCTAAAGAAAACAATTGTTCATGTGCTTGCTCAACATTCATTAAGTTTATCTTATGTAAGCGGACAATATTATGATGGAGCAAACAATATGCAAGGTGATATCAATGGTCTTAAAATGTTGATTAAGAAAGAAAGTAAATCGGCTCATTCTATTCATTGTTTTGCTCATCAACTTCAACTAACTTTTGTCGCGGTTTCAAAAAAATGTGTTCAAGTGGGAGAACTTGTGTTATTGGTTTCAAATACTTTGAATGTGTTAGGGAGCTTCTTTTAAGCGAATGGATGAATTACGAAAATCTCAAAAAGATAATCTTAATAAAAAATTAGATATGGATGAAATAGAAACAGGTAGAGGCTTGAATCAAGAACTTGGTCTTATTAGAGCCGGTGATACTCGTTGGGGATCTCACTACAAAACATTTCAAAACTTTATACTTTTGCTTGACTCTATTATTGATGTACTTGATACACTTGTTGAAGATGCAAATACTTTAGATGAAAGAGCTAAAGCATCAGGATATCATAGAAGTTTTCAAACTTATGAGGTTGCTTTCATGTTACATTTGATGAAAGATATTTTAGGAATCACTTATGATCTTAATATATCACTACAGAAAAAGGAACAAGATATTGCAAACGCCATGATACTTGTTGAAGTAGCCAAGAAAAGGCTTCAAAAACTAAGAGATGATGGATGAGATCCACTTATCAATAAAATATCTTTGTTTTGTATCAAACATGACATCTTGATACCCAATTTTGATGAGCCATATGCTAACTCTGGAAGATTACGACGTAAAATTATTGATCATACTGTTTCACATCATTTTCGTGTGGAAGTATTTTATAAGATCATTGATTGGCAACTCCAAGAACTTAATGATTGTTTCAATGAGGTGACAAGTGATTTATTTCATGGAGTAGCTTGCTTGAATCCAGTTTAATTCATTTTCTAGTTTTGACATCGGAAAAATAATGAAAATTGCTGGACTATATTATGATGACTTTGATCAATTTAGTATGGGCGTCCTTCAAAATCAGTTTGCAATTACATTATTGATGTACGCGATACTGATTAAAGATTCTCTGATTTAGGTGGACTTGGTGAACTTTCAAGAAAATGATAGAGACAAAGAAAAATTTAACTTATCCATTTTTATTTCGCTTAGTGAAATTTGCTTTGCTTTTGCCAGTTGCTACTACAACCGTCGAAAGAGCTTTCTCAGCAATGAAGTATATTAAAAATGACTTGTGAAACCTAATTGAGGATGGTTTTTAGACGGTTGTATAGTGTCTTATGTATAAAAGAAAGTATTTCGTATAATTTCTAATGAGTCTATTATAAAAACATTTCATGATATGAAACCTCGTCGAGTACAATTGTAAAAATATTTTTGAATCATGTTTTCAATAATAGTTTTTTTTAATGTTAGTTTTGAATTATACACTTGTAATTCTATTAAAAATATTCTTATATTCAATTAAATATTGCTTAACTTATTATTGTTTTGGTAATTTAAATTATCATTTTTTAATAAAAAAAATATTATTAAAAATTTGGACATCCTTAATGAAATTCCTGACTACGCCCCTATATTAGGAGTTAATAGAAGCTTAAAATCAAGGGGGACTTTCACATATAGCAAATACCATATTTTTTTGGTATAGCAATGTTTGCATAATTGCACCCCATAGCAAACATATATATGTATAATTCGCTATACATATACGATTGAAGCGAATTTTATAAAAAGAATTGTATCAAAAGAGAAAGAGAGAAATTATATACAATTTGAATTTGTATAAAACGAGAAAGAGAGAGAGGCAAAAGAAACTGTTTATATAAGTGTATATTGGGAATATGTATATGAATGAAAAATAGAATTCGTTGTAGTTTATATACATATACGTAGTAGTGTTGTTGTGAGTTGTATAAGTATATGAAATTGTTGACTATTTTTTCAAATTTGTATATTTATACAGTGAAGGTTCGTCCTTAGTTTGGATGTATGATTCTGTATATATACATTATGCAAATATATTTCAATTTATGTATGTGTATAAGTTTGTGCAATTGTATATGTCTAAATGATCATTATACAAAAAGTATCTTTATACAAATACAAAAACTTATACAAAAACAATGTACAAAATTGTATCAAATGTATAAATGTTTATATTGTATATACAGAGAAACTGAAACTGTTATGACACTACTAATGCAATAACTATGTATTAGTGGAACTATACATTATAAATTTAAAAAATTGTGTATAATTAAAATCTATATCAGTGGAAACTATATATAATTTTTTTATAAAATTCTAATTTGGAGAGAAATTTTAGAAGAAATTGAAAGAAATTGGGAGAGTAAAAATAGCTAATGAATTTGTATAAAAATAGAGCGAGTGCCCCGATCAATTGAAAAAAAAAGTTGATTTGGGGAGAGATTTTAGAAAAAATGAAAGAAAATAGGAGAGAGAAGACATGAAATGGATTTGTATAAAAATAATTCTTCTGCTTATTTTTATATGCGTGGGTCCCGATCAAATTGGTAAAAATTGTGTAACATTTGTTGCGCTATACAAATAATTTAAACAATAGCTATAAAATTTATTTTGAATTAAATATTTGCTATTATGTATAATTTTTCCTAAATCAATTGTTCTAGCTCTTTGGGCTGATTTTGTAAAGGCTACTACTCTGGAATTCACACCTTGGGCCCACTACCCAAGTGATAGATTATAATTGAAAAACAATACATAACAATTAACATTTGAAAAAAAAGTAAATTTGACCGCAAAGAAAATAAAATTGATATAGATTCTTATCAAAATCTTAGTAGCTCAGTTAGTTGGCTACCTGAACTTTCACCTTATTGGAGAACGTTCGATTCCCTACTTTATATCCCCTTCCTCAAAAAATACGAAGAAGAAAAATACAAATCCTTATACAACAACTCGATAAATCAATCAAGCTATTATCTCATTTATTTTACACTCTCTATATTTGATATCAACCTTATTTGATCCTGCCACATGGATTATATTGCAACATTCACATTTATCAATCTGAAAAAAACAAAAACATAGACAAAAAAAAGGTTAATAAATATTTAGATATTTGTTGACTTTCAATATATTAGTTCATTCATAACGTTATATACTTTAAAATACTTGAGTATCTGTGAAGAAAACAAAGAAAAAAAGAGCAACTTAAAAAAATGAAATAGCTTCCTCAAAATTATGTGTAAATCACTTACATTATAAACTAGTTTATGTTCACGCGCATTGCACGTGTATTTTTTTTAATTTTGTAATAGAAAAAATGCACAAGTACTTTCTCAACCTATGCCCGAAATCTCAGACACACATTTATAATATACTAAGGTCCTATTACTCCACTGAACTTATTTTATAAATAATTTTCTACCCCTTTTCGGCCTACGTGACACTATCTTGTGGGCCCAGCGTGTGTTGATTTTTTTTCAAGCTAGTGCCACGTAGGCCGAAAAGGGGTAGAAAATTATTTATAAAATAAGTTCAGGAGGGTAACAGGACCTTAGTATAGTATAATTGTGTCTCTGAAATTTCAAACATAGGTTAGGGGTGCTTGTGCATTTTTCCTTTGTAATATAAACACAAGGTTTTGAGAGAAAATTATTGGACGTTGAAAACATTACCTGGATACGTTTGGTTGTTGGTGAGTAAACATGAATTTCAGAAATATACTCTGCTGAAAAATTTCCAGAAGACAAACAAGTTCCTATCCCTCGAGGCCATCCTCTAGTATACATAGTAACAATTTCACCTCTTTGAGTTTTCTTAACGGACATAAAGAAAAAAACATGAGGAGCTTCACAAGGATCCCGCGAAGTACTTCTAACATCAAACATGTAATATGGTGGATTAGGACTTGGTTGCCATGTTTTAAACGTTTCAATAGGTCTTTGTATCCAACTTCTAGGCATAAGTTTCTCATAAATATGAGCTGAGTATCCCCATGAAACTGAAAATGTCCAACTTTTAGACCTATGATGGCATATAGTTTGTTGTAACATGCGCGATTGATCATATTTTGCAACGTTTTGGAGGTGGAACACTGATTGTACACGATCCATAGAAGGAAAAATTGGATCAACCATGTCAAAATGATGAAGGGACGTTAATAGAGACTTTGGATGATACGATAGAAATCCAGATATGTCACCACGAAGATCAATCTACAAGTCATAAATATTAAAGTATTTAGTATATATATTAAGGGAAAAGAGAAAAGTAGATTAATAGTTTAGTCATGAAGGTTGACTTTTTTTTTATTGATACTATCAGCGTATATAAGTCAAATACCTGATGAATACCCTGAAGAGGAGAAAGATTGACTCCAATATCAGCTATACAATTCATTGTAGTTCTATCAGCAGATCTCAAGTGTGCATATCTCTTTAAGCAAGACATAACATTTTTTGCAAATTCTTTAGCCAAAGGATAACTCATTATAATTCCAGCTCCACCAAAACCTTGATTAAATGAGTACCAATAATTTGACAATATAAATTCTGAATGTCCTCCAAAATAATAATACTGTGTATGATCATATTGAGCAAGAATATCAACCATATTATCCACAAAAAATATCGAATCATCGTCCCCCATAATTACCCATCTTACCCCTTCATGTACCTCCCTAACTACCTCCATAATTCCATGAACCATTCTTAAAACTCTTGGCTCAACATGATTTGTTTCCTTAACAAGTTTTGACAAATTATCGGATATTCGATAAGGAGGTGAATTTAAGGACCATGGGAGAAGATCATCACCTTGAGGAGGAACATCTAGTAAAAGATGTCCTTTTGTAATATTTGGTCTCCACCATGATTCAATATATGGTTTTCTATGGTGCCATGCTTTTTCTGACCCTAAAAGACCAAAAACAAGGTGACTAATGTTGGTGGATGAACTACTTGTTGTTTGAGTAGTAGATGGACATGATATTGTGGATTTAAAAGAAGAGAAAAGATCAGAAGATGCAAAATGATTAGAGTCATTGAAAAAGAAAATGGTGCACAAGTATAGGACTAGTCCACAAAGTAGTAATGTTTTGCAAATGCTAAGGACATAATAGTTCTCAAATTTAGACATGTTTGAGATATTTTGGTAGAGAGAATTAGTGACATGAAAATAAATGAATCCATGATCATTTTAACTTTCAATGTTTTACAAACCCCCCATCCCCCCAATCCCCCCCCCCCATCCCCCCAACCCCCCACCACCACAATTTGTGTCATTGGCTATCTACTAATTATTTGAGTTAAACTTTGTTGTATTTACTAAAACATGTTTTGACTTTCGAAAGCTAAGTTGGGAGAAATCGGCAAAGACTTACTTTCTAGAATGCTAATAAGAATTTAGTTAGGAGTTAGGCACTACCTAGATTATAATCGAAATCTCATAGTCACATTTTAACTAAATTAAGGTCCTATTAGTCCTGAACTTGTTTTAATTTTCTGTAATATATACACCTTTTGACTTATGTGACACAATCTGTGACTCCACATAGTTGAGGCGATTTGAAGAAGTTTGGATGTCAAATAAGCCAAAAAGATGTACAAAAATTATATATAAAAAAATTTAGTTCGGGGGTAATATGACATTAATTTAGTTAAAATATGTCTCTGAGATTTCGATCATAGTCTAAGGGGGTACTTGTGCCTTATCCCTATACCATCACAATCCGAATAAAATATTACGTGTTTAGATATAAATACTCTTACTTAATATGGAGAAAATATAGCTTCAAACACAATCATTTTACTTTGCTCCAAGTATCACAAAACTCTCTATGATATCTATGATAGAAATATAACGTGAAACTTCATTACATTATCCTTGAGTTCAAATATTATGTGAAATAAGTTTTCACATTGTTTAACGTATCTATTTTAAAATTTATATATTTTATTTTTAAAAAAAATGCTTGGGGTAATTTTCAATACACATAATACAAAGTATATTTTTTTTCCCCATCTTTCATTTTTGTTATCTTCGAATATAATTAATTAATATATGTTGCAACTTTGATAAATAGACTAACAAATTTGGTCATCGTATACATGCATCAAATTAGATGTATATATTAAGGTATCATAGTGCTTTTCAACTCATGCAATATCTTTATAATTTATAAGTCAAACTTTGTCTCTTTAAGTTCACAATAAGGAATTTATTAAGGATTCAATCTTTTAAGTTATCTTCCAAATCCCATTCTTAAAGAGACAGTCATCTTTGTACAACGTAAAATAATATTTAATATAGCTTCAAAGTGACTATCCCTTGGATTATTTACTTCTTTTTATTATTAGTGTGCTAATTTAAAATCAAATGTATTTCACTTAAAAGAATAATTTAAAATCAATTTTATTCGATATCACTTTTTAATTATTTTTCTAACATAGCAAGCAACATTCTCTAACAAGTTTCAATCAAAGACAATCGATAGGTTAAGATTTGCATGAGTAAAGAGAAGATAGACTATTTATTAGCCAATCCTTTTTAGCTTCATAAAATAATTGGGTCGATATGTAGCTAAAATAGAAATTTGTTAAAAAAAAAATAATCTACCGTTCTTGGAGCTCTTATTCTTTTTCTCCCTTGGTGATATGGATCCAAAACTTTAGGGTCGGTGGTGGAGCAGGTTTATATATATATATATATATATATATATATATATATATATAAAGTATATATCATGTACTATTATATTTTTGTAAAGAAATTTTTGGTTAAAAAATTTAGGGAAGAAGGTATTAAATATATTTGAACTTTAAGTGAAATTGTTGTAACAATCATAAACTTTGGGAAGAACCTTTTAATCTCATGCACTATTTAATAGTGTATTTTAAAGGTATCTATATGTCGACTTATTGCATCATTATAAACAGAGACGGATCTAAGATTTGGAGGTCAGGGGTGCCATAACGTTTAAGTAAGATAAAAGGACCGATTGCTTTAATTTTGCTTGCAATTCAGATTATTAATGTTTTTTATTTTTATAAACAAATCGATCAAATATGCATGTAACAGTTTTTCTTTTTTGTAATTAGAGATAACTAAACAGTTCAATTTTTATTTCCTTTTTGGAATTAGATATCTTATTCGTTGAAACTTTAGAAAAAAAATTCAAAGTAAAATTTGAGCTTGTATAAATCATCTAATAGTATTAACATAATATATTCATCTTCCATTGACTTTATGTGTTGGAGATATATAGTTGAGAAAGAAAAAAAATTGTAGTTTCAACCTAGTCATCTTACATAGCAAAAACATCGATGAAGATCGAAAGAACCTTTAAATTAAAAAAAAATTCTTTTTGAAACTTATATTTTTTTTAAAAAAAATAACTATTTAAATATATTCTTAATAATATTTATTTGACATTGATAATTCAGTACTCACTAATTGATTAAAAAAAATAAACACGTTACACTCATATCAAGAGATCAATAATTAGTGCAAGAGAAAATAAAATAAAAATTCAAAATTAATTATGAAAAAGGGTCAATTTGAATTAATAAAGAATAGTACTCATAAACAAGAATGAATGTAGAAAAAAGGAAAGAAAAGGAAAAAAAAAGGAGTCAATATGAATAAATAAAGAATAGTAATAATAAATAAGAATGAATGGAGAAAAGAAAAGAAAAAGAAAAAAGGAGCAAGCAAAAAAGAAAGTGTTGTCGGCTAAATTCGAATCCGCATTGGCTAGGTGGCAGATCCTCTCCTTCGCAAATGAATTGTTCTGCAGAATGGTTATTGAGTGGCAAAACTAATATATATTCAATTAATATATATATATATATATATATATATATATATAAAACGTCTTTTTTGAGATCACTGGTGTCGTAGCACCTCTACTGTGCCACGTAGATCCGCCCCTAATTATAAATAGTAACTTATCCATGTGGGCACATAAAGTTTAAAATTATAATAGTAATTCTAGTAATAGTTCAAGTATATTTCGAACCTTTTTCACAAAAATATAATAACTTTTTTTACATTATGTAATATGGAATCGTTGTAATATTGAGATATTGATTAGTTTTAGGTAATTGTAGTATTCTTTCTTACTAGACCACCCATTTTGTTGTCTCTCTCTCTATATTTTTTATTACTAACATGAGCCCATATTATTATTCCTATATTTCCTTTGTTATTCTTCTGTTTCCCTTGTTTTTTGTTTCTTTTTTCTTTTTTAATCCTCCCCATGAGCAGTCACCTTTTTTTATTCATCGATAACTTGAATTTAGAATTTTTAGGGTAGGAAGTGAAGGGCCTTTACCACTCTAACATTCTCTTATTATTAAATGTTCTTAAGTCTTCCAATGGTCAAACATTTTGCATTATGCAAATTTTATTGTAATCTGTTTTAAAGAAGACCATATCTATTTTTTTTTTATGTTTTCTTCAAATTTCAAACATCGCAACAAGTTATCATTATATTAAAGCAACATAAAACTATTTCAATATCATTAAATTAACTTATCAGATTTAACGCTATATTATTTCGATATTGCTATTTAAATATATCAAATTCATGAGCCAAATTTTATCATCCTAATTTTGTATTCTATTTTTCATTTAAAATGTCTGTGTTATTATTGTTATAGTGTCATCCTATTTATGAAAAACACTTAAATCCTCTTTATAAATTTTGGTTTTAGGCCTTCAATCTTGTTGAGAAGTGAGGGATACAAGGTGCTTACTGTCCAAGCAACCCATTTTTATCACTTTGTTTTATATGTTATACAAAAACATAATAAAGAAAAATAATAATTTTATTAGATATCCAAATAAACTATTAGAAAAAATGAATTTAACAACTATAACTTGGTAAGAATAAGATAGATATGGTCCAGGGGTGGAGCTACGGTGGTTTCAGGATGTCCAACTAGACACCCTGTAATAAAAAATAACATTATATATATAGATCAAATTTTAATTTTTATATTAATATATATAAATTTTGATTTTATAAAATTTATGACTACAACGCTAGTAGGATTATGACCCATTTCAGCCCAAATAATTTCAATTCAAGTAACTTTTAATAGGCCAATGACCTGTCTATTTGTTAACACAACCCATTTTAATTTATTTAAATTCAACTCAAATCACTTATTTAACAAACAAAGGGGATCTGTCTAGTCAGCAAAGAGATCATAGTAGCTGGCTTAAGCACCTATTAAAATCTAGATATGTACACTACATAGTAGTATTGACTACCTGTCAAAATATCATTCTCTTCTAATAATTATAATGTAATTATCAAAAATATAATTACTCTATGATCCATCCTATGATATCTTGACATTTGAAATTTAAACCTACAATTATTCTCATATGCGTCATAATTTCAACAATCAAACTCTTCATTAATTTGAACTTAAAGATATGACCAAGTGATTAATGATATAATTGAGAGTTCGACTTCTCGGATTCAAAATTTAATGAAGATAAAAATATTTAGATAGTTCTTCATCTATCCTAGCTTATTGTTATATGATACTTATTATTAGTAGAAAATGACAAATATCCTGTAAAGTTAATCGAAACACATAAATACTAGCTCAAATACTATGATCATTAAAAAAAACAACTTAATCTAATAATCTAAACCAAGAAATAGAAGGGAACTCCTAAATCCACTTGACTTGTGACCTACACAATAATAAGTCAGGTACTAAGAAATTAATATCACCACTTGTGCCCCCACAAATTTAATGTACCAATAATTCTGCATTTCGAAGTACCAATTACTCTTTCCGTCTATTTTTATTTATCAAGTTATATTTTTTAAAAGTCAATTTAACTTATTTTTAAAGTTAAATTAGATTACATTAATTCAATTTTCATAACACAAATATAAATATTAAGAAACTATACAAAAAGTATTATACATTGCAATTTTTTAATATCAATGTGATGAAAAAATATATCCAAAAATGATAGTAAATTTTTTTAAAGTTTGACTTTAAAAATGGAAAGTATGATAATTAATAGTGAACAAAGGAAGTATTTTCTCTTCCGCTCGCTCCATCTAACAATAGTTGTTCATATTGTCATATTGGATTATCCAACAATACTTGTCCAGTTTGTTAAATCAATAGATAATTTTAAACTTAGTTACTAATTTCCTATATCATTAATTATAGTCATTTCTCTATTATATTTTTCAAGACATTGTACATATTATACTACATTCGTCCCATTTTATATGTCACCTTTCGGATTTCAAGAGTCAAACAAGTCTATCTTTGACCATAGATATTTCATGGATCTTCTAAACATTTGAATTATCAATTATTGTGACTCATAATACTTTTTACGTAGTTTACAAATATATAAGTTTCATTTAAAAAAAATTGAAAATTCCATGCGTAAATTTTTTATCAAACTTAAACTAGGTGTCATATTAATTGGGACAAAGAGAGTATTTTGGTGATATAGTAAAATTACTCTTCTATTTATTGGTTCTTAAGAAATGTGCAAAGTCAATAATGCACAAATATTGTTGTCAGTTACTCCCTTCGTTTCTTTTTATATGTCATCCTTTTCTATAAACAGTTGAACCACAATATTTGTCATTTTATAAAATTTATGCATCAATTATCATATTTTGCCTATTATACCCTTGATAGAGTAGTTAATTAATCTTGAAAATGTATTTACTTTGACCAACCTGGGAAATCTACAAGTAATTAAATAAGGATAGAAGAGTAAAGTTACATCATTTCTTAATACAAGTGTAAAGTAAAAAAACATATAAAAAGGAACTGAAAGAGTATTGACTTGACATAGAAATTAAGAAACAATAAATAATAAAGGGGAAATTGTATATAATAGCAAACTAATAACCTAAAATAAATGGAGTAGCTAGGGTTTGATTTAATTGTGCTCCATAGCAAACGTTTGCAAAAAATTGCCAGGCGCCTCTCTCCCAAATATCTCGCTCGCCACTCTCCTCCAATCTCTCGCTCGCTTCCTCACTTTTTATACAAACACAAGTGTATAAAAATTATTTCTAATTGTATAAAGCAGAGGAAATTGTATAAATACATATATTTTTGTTCCCCTCTCTCCCCTCTTCCAGATCTCGCTCGCCACTCTCCCAAATCTCGCTCGCCACCCTCGCCTTTCTCACTTATACAAACAGAAGCGAAATGTATAAATTACGTTTCTGTTTGTATAAAGCGTGACAAAATTGTATATACACATGCAAGTACATATATTTTCGTCCTATACACTTATAATTATACAATAAAAATATTTCCCTGCCCAGTTTCTTTTGCCTTTCTCTCTTTCTCGTTTTATACAATTTTCAAATTGTATCTAATTTCTCTCTTTCTCGTTTTATACAATTCGATTCAATTGTATATTCCTTGTCAAGTCTCTTTTGTCTTTCTCTCTTTCTCATTTTATACAAATTCAAATTGTATATAATCGTTCTATACACTTATAATAATACAATTCATTTTATACACTTCATTTTTATACAGTTCTCTGCCCAAGTGTCTTTCTCTTTCTTGTTTTATACACTTCGTTATATACAATTTGCTTCAACTGTATATGTATAGCGAATTATACAGTTTCTATGTTTGCTATGGAGCGCAATTATGCAAACTTTGCTATAGCATACAAATATGAATTTTTTATTTGCTATATGTGAAAGTTGCCCAATAATAAAAGTAATTTTATCAAATCACCTTTATTAAATAAGTCATTCAAACACTAAAAAATGAATAATAGCAAGAGTTAGATAGACACAACATTATATTGTTCATTGATTTATGATAAAAATATTATTACACAATCCAAGAAAATATAATTAACAAGTAAAGATGGATAAAGAAATTAATATTTCATTCACAAATCTATAATCTAAAACAGCTTTACTCACAATAGAAGAATTTAAAACTATTGTTTAAATTTTGTTCCTTTTCTAAAAGTAAATGCAAATATAAAGCAAACTTAATACTTTCATATTTACGTTTTTACTTCCTCTTTCCTTCCGATGAATTTTTTTTTCATTCTTTTCGATATTTTTTCCCGTAGGATATGTGAATTGCACCAAGGTTCATAAATATTTAAGTCATAATATTAAAATGTGCCTTAAAATTGATTTTATATAACATTCTTTTCAATATATTTTTTTGCTTAGGATATACGAATCGCACAAAGTTTCATATATATATATATATATATATATATATATATATATATATATATATATATATATTATAGGCATAATGTGTAAATATAGTTTTTAAATTAGTTTCAAATGACATATATGTCTTTTAACTTTGTGATGTATAATATTTATATAAATTTGAACAGTAGATATATATATCTTACATGAAAATTTCTGTTCTATTTATATATTATGTCACATAGGATATATGTTATCACTTGTTGAATTTTGTATAAATTTAAATATCTATTTATATATAATAAATTAATTAAAAAATATAAATATGATTAAGTTAACGAACACGTTTACGTACGAGAATGAAGCCAATGAAACTATTAAAATAAACCAAGTTAATTCAACAAGTCAACAGTATCTCTTTAAGTTCGCCGTAAGGAAATCTATTGCAATTTGGAATTGAAACTTTTGGTTTATCTTTCAACTACCCTTCATAAGTTGTAAAGCGTCGTTATAATAGTATTTTAATATAATGGTATGATAATTTTAGAATTGATTTTATTTGATATTTTTTTCTTTTATAGTAATATATTATGTATAATAATTGTGACATTTAATGTAGAGTTTTTTTTTTGTAAAATCATCATTTTATAATAGTCATATTCAAATATTATGTAATAATAAAGAAATATATATTAAATAAAACGAAATATTAAAATATTAGTAGTAATTATTATTAATGTCGTGCATATAAAGTTTTCCCTACGAACATTTCAAAGAGAAATTATATTTATGGTGTCAATCAATCATTGTTATAACTTCACGAGGAAAGACCTAAACTCTCTCTCTTGAAAAACTGCCGAAAACCTTTCACAAGACCATCTACAGCTCGTAGTGTGATCCACGGACCACAGATTTCATCAGTGGAATTTATATTGAAATTTAAAGCCCAAAAATTTATTCTACGTGTCCAAACTACGACATGTAGAAGTTTCTATGGACTGAAAATCCAATCCGTAAGAACCAACCCAAAGTTTTGACTCCCATTAATTTTTTCACATATGAACAATATGGGTCGTAGAAACTTCTACGCCCCATAGAGTAATTTAATAGTCATAACATTTTACTCTGAACTTAAAATGAGGCCAACTTGGTAGAGTTGGAAAGAGGACTCATAGAAATTTGATTTGATAGGTCATGAGCCAACTAATTCATTATGTGTTGAGAGGTATCATTATTTGAAGTTGACTTAAGTAGAATCTTATATCAAAACTTAATCTGTAAGGAAGGTTTCAACTCGACCATGTGCTAAGGGATTCTAGTGACCTTAATTCATATCCAAATTCATTGTCGCACTAAAGAATTGACCTTAACACCTAAAAACTTCTTAAGAATCACCTGATATGAGCTTAGACGCAATGAAAAATGGTTCAGTCCTTAGTTAAGAAATTTCCAAGGTGTTACAGACACGAAGTTGAAGAAATTAAAAAAGATTTTTGAATCTTGTTGTTTTAAATTAAATTATGTTAAATGTACTAAATGTCGTTTAATCTTATGGTCTTGATTCTTAAACATGATATGTGGATTTGGAATTAAGAAATCTGTAACACCCCGCCACTAGAAAGACTTAGAATTAGAAAGAATTTGTTTTTGGAAATAATCAAATTTGGTGACAAAGTTAAGCTAAGTATGGGTTCTGGGTCAACTTCAAATGACCATAACTCCTAACTCTGGATGAGTTAGGTGTGTGACAAGATACCGTAGAAAGTATATTTGAATTATTTTTCCAACGCCACCAAGTTTGATTAATTTTGAGTTCGCATGAGGGAAATATGCTCATTTGAAGTTGGATTGCCTAGATAAGGAAATTCAAAACCGAATTTTAAAAGGGTATTATAGTCTTTTCACTATTTAATTAATTAAATTCATTATTGGTAATTAATTCGGGGTCTCAACTGATTGAATTCAGTGTACGCTTCATAAAAATAAGTTAGAGTTTTGAGAGAAGAGAAAAGAAGAAGAGAAAGAGGAGAAGAAGTTTGAAATCGTCGAGTTCTTGAAGAATTTCTTGAGGATTTTGCCAATGGTTGATTCCTACGAGGTATGTGAGATTACATAGCATTGGGTTAGTTCACCCACGCGGAAATCATGATTTTATTTAGCGAATTTTTGTTCTTAAAAGTATAGAAATTGAGTTCTTGATGGATTTGATTGAAGTTTCTATTGGGTTCTTGATTGTTGAAGTTGTTGAGAAGTTCTTGATTTAAATTCATAAAATTAGATGTCGTTACGAGTAAATCTTGCATATTCTTGTTATGTAGTCGAATCTAAGTGTTTGAGAAAAGAACCAATTGAATCTAGAGGGTTTAGAGTTGACAAACGAGCAAGAAAAATTGGGATTTTCTGGGCAGGGGTCTGGGGTTCCGCGCCAGCCAAAGCGCCCCACTTGGGGTTCTGAAGTTGGGCTTCTGGGGCGCCGCGCCAGCCAGTGCGCACCAAGCCACGCGCCACTCTGAGCGCCAGAACGCCAGGTCTTCTACCCTTTTCCACTTTTATATGTGCAAGTTCCCTTGAAACATACCTATATTTTCTAGTTTACTTTTACATTCTACGGTACATCTAAACAACATGAAATCATCCATAACATGAGATAATGAGCCTTGAATTCATAATTCCATTCACGAAAATTTAAGAGACAAGTCAAGAGAAGTTTATAGAGCTTTCCAAAAGTCTTTTACAAATGTTTGAACTTTATTTTAAGACTTGAATTTTAAGTTGAGTAAAGAGTAAAGATTGAAGTTCATTTCTTCAAAAGAGTATATCAGGACTATGTATTCCCAAAGAGTAAATGTTTTCACATTTAGTGAGGAAGGAAATTTTGATTTCAAAAAAACCCTTTGAGCTAGTTTTAAAGTAAAGAGTAAATGCTTTCACAATTAAGCAAGAGAGGGAACTTTGATTTCCAAGAGAGCCTATGAAGGTAAGTTTTAATCAATTATTTCAAACTACATAAAGAAGTTATGTTTTTAAAAATAAGAGTTAGTATTATATTTGGGAGTAGTATTGAGCACCGATATGGGAAAGAGTTTAGACAACTCATAGCCTCCATAAATCATGTAGCCATTATGGATAGAAAAGGATCATACTTTTTAGATGATTCCTTTGTGCTTTTTAGCATAGACTACTGGATCCACTTAGTAGTCAGGTTCTAAACCCTCAACAAGGTAAAGGGCGGCCCTGGCAGCACAAAGCAAAACGATGTATCATTACAATAGCTCTCAAGTGATGATTGTCGGTTAGAGAAACTCTCACGGAAGTATTTTGTATTCTTATATACAAAAGTAAATTGTATTTTTATATACATTCCACAGTTTATATTGTGTCTTTGCATAGATACAAAGTTACTATTGTATTTCTAAATGCACAGAGTTGTTGTCCATGATTAAAAGCTTTTCTCTATACTTCATTCATATTATTTCTTTATATTGAAATGAGTTAGGTTGAGTTGAGTTGAGCCCATGTATGTTCTTTTAGTCCCTTTCAATCTTATGTCTTGTTTTAGCCCCGCATGCTTGTACATTCAATGTATTGACTCCATTTGACATGCACGTTGTTATTATGTAGATACAGGTAACCATGATCAGTATCCAATGCTTCTTTGATCCAGTTGAGCATTTAGAATCTCATGGTGAGCCTCTTTGTTTTCTAAAGGATCCCTATTTACATTGCTTTAGTAGTTTTCAGTTGTTGGGATAATCGGGGGTCTTGTCCCGACATCCCTCACAGTTTTAGAGGTTTCATAGTCACTTAGTTAGTTCATTCGTCATTATCTTATTATTGACTTATGTTGATCTTGAGTTGCCTCTTTGACTAAGTTGAATGTTATTTCTAAATATTCTCAGATTATTTATTAAGATAGTTTATTATGATTGTATTTTAATACTTTTTTTTATTACGAGTGAAGTCTTCCGCTAAGTGTTAAGTTAGGCCAAGGGTTCGCTTGGGGCGTGACAAAATAACTATAAAAGAAAAATATCATTCTTTAAACAAATTATATATATATATATATATATATATATATATATATATATATATATATGTGTGTGTGTGTGTGTGTGTGTGTGTGTTTTAGTTCATTCGTCATTATCTTGTTATTGACTTATGATCTTGAGTTGCCTCTTTGGCTAAGTTGAATGTTATTTCTAAACATTCTCAGATTATTTATCAAGATAGTTTATTATGATTGTCTTTTAATACTTTCTTTTATCACGAGTGAAGTCTTGCGCTAAGAGTTAAGTTAGGCCAAGGGTTCGCTTGGAGCGTGACAAAATAACTATAAAAGAAAAATATCATTCTTTAAATATATGAATAGAGTAGATTTTAAGATAATAATACATAATGACTCATGATTTTTTATATTAGAAATAATTCAATCTAACAAGAAAATTAATTTTGAATCCTAATAAATTTGTATCATTATTGTTGACACCCAATTTTGACCCTCCCCGGTAGGAATTAATTCACGAGCTTCTTAAATTCTCAAACAATTTAAAATAATTAGTTTTATAAATTTAGGAAAAAATATAAAGTTCGCGTTATTTTGAATATTCTTTATTTTTGTCGTTTCTTAAAGTTTTTAGATAATATATATATTATACATAATTGCGTATATAATTAGTATATTTTATGATTATTCAAAAAAAAAAATATCTCAAAAATATTTTAAATTTAGTGAGTAGTCTTTTAAATTAGTTTAAAGCATGGTTATATTTTCGAATCACTAAGTTTATGATTAAATTAATTATTTTATTTTTTAGATTAAGAAGCTCGTTAATTAATTAATAATAATTTGTCTTAGCCAAATTTATTAATGTAATACAATTTGGCTATTTCTTAAATTTAATGCATCTTAGACTTCCAACTTAACTCAACTTTGAGAAATATTTGGGTCAAGATCCAATTCAATTATTTCCAACCCACTAATTCTCAACTACATCTTTTGAGAGATTTGAATTTGAATTTTTGAATTTTGAAATTCAAATTCATCCCAACCCATTCCATTTGCCCCCCTAAATTATTATTATTTTTTATTTTATTTTGAATTTGAATTTCAAATTTTGAATTTCAAATTATCCCAATCCATTCCATTTTCCCCCTAATCTACCATATCAATCTCCTATAAATACCTTCTCTTTTCTTCTTCTTTCTCATGGAAAAAAAATTGAAAAAAAATTCAAAAGAGATTCAAAAAAAAAAGGGAAAAAGATTCAAAGAGATTCAAAAAAATAAAAAATAAAAATTCAAGAATGAAGTTCATAATCCAAGATTCATTATTTTTTATTTCATAATTCAAGAATTCAAGGATTGAAGAATTCAAGAATTCAATTCATTTCAATTCATTTTTTCAATTCAACATTCAATATTCAATATTCAATATTCAATATTGATTATTCATTATTCATGATATATTTTTCATTGATATAAGGAAAAAAAAATTGAACATTCATAGTAGTCCAAAAAAAAATAAAAAAAAAATAGGAGAAGGATATATACATTGATATTAGTCCGTTCATTGAGGAAATGGTGAAGTTGTCGCAAGCTCGTAGTCCCGGTTTGCTGCCCTAAAAAAGGTATCGGCATCTCTTTATTTTTTTATTTTTCTAGGCATATTTTCAGTTTAGCATAAATGCTTTAAATTCTCTTTTCTAACTTGTCAAATTCTAACACACATAGTATTTGTTGCTTTAATTTTATAAGCTTGTTGGTTGTTAATTTTAGGCGTAATGATTGATTTTCGTTGCATTTCGGTTTTTGAAATATTTTAATAACTCCTATTTTCATTAAGTCTTATTTTAATTATTTTCCTTATCTCAAGTATTTATTTATTTCTTTATTTTTTTTATTGCATGATCCGCTTTGAGTCCATGACGGACTTATCTCCCTCGCATCTCCGAGTTGTCCAGCCCCCCAAAAGTTGAAGAACAGGTCGATATACCGGCTGTATACACTGATATACAGTCAGAAAATATAATATCAGGTGCAAAAAAAAATAGAAAATGCAGGCAGAAAGTAGGGATCAAAGGCCCAGCAAATTTTCTAGCAGGCCCAGCAAGAGTTAAAGTGGGGCAGAACCCATTTTAATGGGTTATTCTAGTATTAGGACAGGTGGGCTAAAGCCCAACTTAATAGAATTTGGGCAAGTTGGCCCAAGTTCAAATTTTCCTTTCTCTATCTCTTTATTTACTTGTCCTTATATTGACTGATACTTTGATTATAATTTAATTAATCTCCAGTGATAGTCATTTTTTTATATTCAAAATTTATTTATATACATATAGATTTTGCTTAGTGTTTCTTCTATTTATTAATTTTGTCAAATGTTTAAATTATCCCCTTTAGAATAACCCTTTAGTTTCCCTCCTTAAGATAATTAATTTTAGAAAGTATAATAATAAATAAATAAGTAAAATTTGATTTTTTTTTAAACATTAGTCAAATTTGGGAAAATTATTTTAAAAAGTCATTTTAGTCAAATCGCCGGTCAACCGCAAGTTAGCGGGCATTTCGAGGGCCTAACACCTTCTCGGAATGTAAATTGAACTTCGAACCCTTTTCAATTGATTTTTATCTGTTTTAAATCTTTTGAAAAAATAAATTATAAGTTTTCTTAATTTTCTCAAAATTAAGTGGTGACTCTGTCAATTTGGAAAGTCGATTTTTCTTAAATCATAAGATTAATTGATTTTTCGAAACTTAGTCATTTCTTCTTTTTTACTTCACGTATGTATATTTTTGATAAAACAGAAATGGCGACTCCGCTGGGGATTAATTAAGTTCTAACCAAAATAATTTGACTATTTGAACTAATTGTATTATTAAATTGCTTACATGTGATTAATTTGTTTAAATTATAAACTGGCATTGCATATCATGACATATTTCCGATATATATTGTATAGTATATTAAAGGACGGTTTGCGGAACCGCAGCCGGACTTTTTTATACTCACCCTTTTTCGGAATTAGCGATAATTTATTGGTTCGTCATGCGTCCAATGGTTGTCGCGAGTTCCAGCCCAAATTGTCCGTTTGGGTTTCCGGTCTTTTCAAAAGCCACTCCTAGTAAACTAGCGTAGAGCCAAGCTAAAATCCCGAATTTAGGAGCATTTGAATTAAGATGACCCAACACCCAAGGCGTGTTGGGCCCATTAGAAAGACCACCTTGAGTCCAAAATGGTTTACGACCTAAACGGACATTCATACTTATGTGTTTAAATTTGAAGGATGTATACGTTGTTTGAAAAATCAGTGTCCCATGGGGTAAATAGTAGATTATAGTTAATTCTAGTAGAAGAAATAGTTTCACAAGCTACTAGTTCATCCAGAGACATTGACGCCCGCAGATGACAAGAAGTTCAGGAGCGAAGGTACTGTCATGGAGGTATAGTATAGGATTGTACCCCTGCGTGGGACTGATTGCTTTGTATCCCATTTTCCCAATTATGTATCCCCATTTAAGTTTTATTCATAAATTTGTATAAATTTGGGTTTTGGGACAATGAGATATTTCAAATGACATATACATCCTTCAAATCGGTAGGCCTACCCTTGGCACAAAAGGGTCACATATTTGTTTAGAACGCGCAATAACTGTTTATGTGTTATAATTGTTTGTCTGATTATGTTGCTTCATTTGGATATGTTCTAGCCTACTGATTCTTGAAAAATATTTTCTAGAACTCCTTAAGCATAAATATCAAGTCACTACCGAAAGTACGTCCAAATACTCTTTGAGTCTTTAGTTTCCCAATGAAATTCGAACTTTATCTTTCAAAAAATTACTCTCGCATATCAGAAAAAAGATTCAGCATTTCAAAAAAAAAAAAAAAAAAAGAGGTTCAAGTGGGTCGAACTACGTAGGACCTGAATTCTCTTTTGTGAGATACGTAGGCAGCCTTTCAAGGTTCGGTCCCCATTCTGAGAAATTTTATCTTTTCAACTCTTACAAAGAATTAGAGTTACATTTCAATCAAAAACCAGAAGAATCAATCGACTTTGTCCTGACTCAGGTCGATATATTTGACTCACAAAGCTAAAAATCAGAGAGACAAATTTCTGTCTATCTAATCATTTTTTATGTGGGTTAGTCTTTATTCAAATGAAGCGACTTTTGTGTGCTTATAACTTTGTGTGATATCTTGTATTACCTACTACCTACACAAACTAACACATTCGTTATTTGAGTTATTTTTCTTTGTCAGGTACTCAAAACTGATTTGTGTTGATTAGTGGTTGAACATTCAAAGTTTTCAAAGATTACTTTCCCCAATCAAAATTTATTGAAAGAAAGAAGAAAAATGACTGAGAATACCAGTTTGTTTCGGTTAACCTTTGAGGGGGGAACTACGTTGACCTGATTCCTGCTTCAACGGGATACGTAGGCGCCACAATGGCTCGGTCATATTCCCAGCAAGATTTCCATTTCTCTTTATAATGGAAACTGGGACAGAATTTTTGAGAGGATCTCAAAAATTCATTTGAAAATGGACTTCTTCAACAAGTCAACACTGAAATACCAAAATGCAACTGGTAGATTTTTGGCGAATCTCAAAATTCCAAGATGATATCTTATGGAGAATCATGTTGAAATGTGCATCTGGGACAAATTTTGAGATGATCTCAAAAATTCCACACAACAATGTCCGTTGTTAAAAGTCTTATACTATCGAGGCAAACTGGGACAGAGTTTTGAGGAAGGGCCTTAAAATTTCAGAATGAGCAACAAGCAAGTTACTAGAGTTAAATATATTTCAGACCGAGACAGATCAAGACTGTCTTACAAAGGACGGGCGACCGTGTAAGCCAACCGCATGAAGGAGCGTGGAGACAAGATCAACACAAATCAGTCTTTCAAACTAAGAATTTCTCTTTGGATGCAGGAACATCGAAGTCACAAAAATGGCTATATAAAGCCGTCAAGAGTGGCACAAGGCGTCATTTGCACCCATCGCGGCCTCATCAACAAAACTTAGAAAACCTTCCATCTCATTTTATCTCTGTTCATTATGTTGCCTCAAGAGATTTTTAAATAATTTTTTTTTTATCTTATATTGCAGGAATGTTGAAGACAAACGCTGACAGATTATTTCAAAGTTTTAAGAAACAATGTGTGAGAGGGTCGCTAGTGGCGAGTCATGATCAAAGTTACAGTTGGTCTCATTATAGCCTAATCTCGATAAGCCAAATAACTCAATCTCGTTCCTCAACTTTACTTTTATTCTTTGCTTCATCATCGATACTAATATTTGGTGTCGAGCTTTGCAGGTGATAGTATTGATAAAGTCGAAATTATATATGAAATCGGCATCAAATCTGAAGATGATCAAAAGTGACACTAACTTAGAACTGTTGCAAGGGAAAATCATCGAGTCCATCACATCAGAAAGATGTTGGTGACCGCAATATTTCCTTGACAGTCAAAGTTATTGAATTGTTACAATTTTCGATAACAATTGAAAATGACTGCGATAAACTCTAATTGTGTTGAGTTTGTCAAGGAAGACGAGAGTGACTTTAATTTTAATGTGAAAGAATTAAGTCATTCACCTCGATAATTCTGTCTTTTAAAGAGAGAATCGTAGTCTCGACGTGCATATACGTTAATTTAGTATGGTCATCGCGTAGCAATTTAGGCGTACGTGTTTCTTGATAATTGTCAGAGTCAAAATTATAATTTGTTGGGTATCCACCCCATAAGTGGATTATGTGTCTTGATTGGCCAATCAAAGATTTTGCATATAGTTTTGTTGGGCGATCCACCCCATAAGTGGTTCGTATATTTGTTTTTCCATTTCAGGTTCCTATTTTTGAATTGTATTGGAATATTATCGAGCCATCCACCTCGTTACAGTTGGAATATTATCGAGCATCCACCTCGTTACAGATGGAATATTATCGAGCATCCACCTCGTTATAGTTGGAATATTATCGATCCACCTCGTTACAGATGGAATATTATCGAGCATCCACCTCGTTACAGTTGGAATATTATCGAGCCATCCACCTCGTTACAGTTGGAATATTATCGAGCATCCACCTCGTTACAGTTGGAATATTATCGAGCCATCCACCGTTACAGTTGGAATATTATCGAGCATCCACCTCGTTACAGTTGAATATTATCGAGCCATCCACCTCGTTACAGTTGGAATATTATCGAGCATCCACCTCGTTACAGTTGGAATATTATCGAGCCATCCACCTCGTTACAGTTGGAATATTATCGAGCCATCCACCTCGTTACAGTTGGAATATTATCGAGCATCCACCTCGTTACAGTTGGAATATTATCGAGCCATCCACCTCGTTACAGTTGGAATATTATCGAGCATCCATCGTTATCCACCTCGAGTTGGAATATTATCGAGCATCCACCTCGTTACAGTTGGAATATTATCGAGCCATCCACCTCGTTACAGTTGGAATATTATCGAGCCATCCACCTCGTTACAGTTGGAATATTATCGAGCATCCACCTCGTTACAGTTGGAATATTATCGAGCCATCCACCTCGTTACAGTTGGAATATTATAGAGACATCCACCTCGTTACAGTTGGATAATTATTGAGCTAGCTTGCTTATTGCAAAGATCACCAGAGTTTTCCATGCAAAAAACAAGCAATGATATCTCTGAATCCTCAACAAGTCAAGACTGAAGATATTTTGATATTTGCAACTGGGATAGAATTTTTGAGAGGATCTCAAAATTCCACGATTTTCTTAGCGATAGTTGAAAGATAAGCCGATACCGTTAACTGGGACAGAAATTTTGAGGATGGACTCAAAATTTCAAAGATAGGTTTATCGACAAGTCTAGATTGGCTTTGAATACTTCCCATCGCATAATCAGACTTATAATATTGCTCAGAAATCAGCAAATTCCTCTGATCAATGAATATGGAGGAGTCAAGAGAGGAGAAATCTCTCCCAAATTAACGATGTTCCTGTCGAGGCAAGAATTATTTTATTGCTTATAGGGTCTTGGGAATATGATTTGTTTATGTGAATCAAACGAAATCTCAAGGAAGAGTTTATGATTTCCGTAAAGGACGTCAGTTGCATCATAATGTCAGATATGATATTATACACTACCCGGAGTGGGTCATTTATTTTATTGTCGATCAAGACAGTACACTACCCGGAGGGGTCATTTGTTTTTGTCGATCAAGACAATACACTACCCGGAGGGGTCATTTATTTTATTGTCGATCAAGATAATACACTACCCGGAGGGGTCATTTATTTTATTGTCGATCAAGACAATACACTACCTGGAGGGGTCATTTATTTTATTGTCGATCAAGACAATACACTACCCGGAGGGGTCATTTATTTTATTGTCGATCAAGACAATACACTACCCGGAGGGGTCATTTATTTTATTGTCGATCAAGACAATACACTACCCGGAGGGGTCATTTATTTTATTGTCGATCAAGACAATACACTACCCGGAGGGGTCATTTATTTTATTGTCGATCAAGACAATACACTACCCGGAGGGGTCATTTATTTTATTGTCGATCAAGACAATACACTACCCGGAGGGGTCATTTATTTTATTGTCGATCAAGACAATACACTACCTGGAGGGCTCATTTATTTTATTGTCGATCAAGACAATACACTACCCGGAGGGGTCATTTATTTTATTGTCGATCAAGACAATACACTACCCGGAGGGGTCATTTATTTTATTGTCGATCAAGACAATACACTACCCGGAGGGGTCATTTATTTTATTGTCGATCAAGACAATACACTACCTGGAGGGCTCATTTATTTTATTGTCGATCAAGATAATACACTACCCGGAGGGGTCATTTATTTAATTGTCGATCAGGACAATACACTACTTGAAAGAAATATTTTATCGTTACTTTCAATTGAGACGATATGATTATCCAGAAGATCACTGTGTTGCTCGACTTAAGCACTATCTTCATTTGGCACCAAGGATGACATCATGCATCACAAGTTAATCGCGAGAAGATATTCATGCCTCGCAGAAAATTATACATCGCGAGAAGATTTCATACCTCGCTGAAATTTATGCATCGCAAGAAGATTTCATACCTTGCGGAATTTATACATTGCGGGAAGATATTCATGCCCCGCAGAAGATCATGCATCGCGAGTTAATATTTATGCATCACAAGTTAATCGCGAGAAGATATTCATTCCTCGCAGAAAATTATACATCGCGAGAAGATTTCATACCTCGCTGAAATTTATGCATTGCAAGAAGATTTCATACCTTGCGGAATTTATGCATTGCGGGAAGATGTTCATGCCCCGAAGAAGATCATGCATTGAGAGTCAATATTCATGCATCGCGGAAGATCATGCATCGCGAGTCAATATTCATGCATTGCGAAAGATCATGCATCGCGAGTCAAAATTCATGCATCGCGGAAGATTCATGCATCGCGAGTTAATATTTATGCATCACAAGTTAATCGCGAGAAGATATTCATGCCTCGCAGAAAATTATACATCGCGAGAAGATTTCATACCTCGCCGAAATTTATGCATCGCAAGAAGATTTCATACCTTGCGGAATTTTTGCATTGCGGGAAGATATTCATGTATTGCGAAAGATCATGCATCGCGAGTTAATATTCATACATTGCGAAAAATCATGCATCGCGAGTTAATATTCATGCATTGCGGAAAATCATGCATCGCGAGTTAATATTCATACATCGAGGGAAGATACCCATGCCTCGCAAGAAATCATGCACTGCCAGAAAGGGAATCGTGCATCTGAAGAAAATATTTACTCATCGGCATCAACTTCATCATTTTATTAAACATCAAGAAGAACATCAAAGACGACATCAAAATAAATATCAACACTGCATCTATTTTTATTTATTTCAACATCAAATGAAGAATACATTGAAGATTGCATTACATACATCAGACATAAGCTCTATTTGCTTTACGTTAAATCGATCGAGTTGACGTCAAATGTCGACGAGAACAATTAAGTGTCGACATGGTAAAAGACACTGTCTTCCTTTTTAATTGAGTTTTTATGCTGACGAGTTTTATCTCAGTCTTTGTCGAGAGCATCCGAAAGGATGAATTCTCCAAAAATAAACCACAGGTGCGGACGACATCAAAAAGGATGCAGCACAACGTGGAACTTTTTCTTAGCAGCGAACTGGGACATAGTCCAAAGAGGAGTGTCAAACTCGTAGGACGCAAGCAGAGGGACGACTTCCACCACAATCAAACCACACCCCTATCAGAAGGCATGTGGGTTTTTCTTTAGGTTTTGTTAGTTTCGGTCTCGCATCCGAAAATTTTGATCTACCGGAAGCAAGTTTCCAATCTAAGTGACAATGCGCCGAGAGCTTTGAAAATTATGTCCATGTGAGTTCTTAATTATGGGTGTGAAGTGCACCACATTCATGACTAAGAGGTTACAAGCCTCCTTTTCATGCTCGTTTAATTTTGTCACTTGTCTAGAACCAAAGGTTATCTAACATAATAGATTCCCTTTTCAATCGATTGAGTCGAACTACAAACAGCCTGATTCTTATGGTTTAAGGATATGTAGGCTGGCTCGATGTTGAAAACTCGGCTGTATTCTAACATTACCTCTTAAATCTTATTCCCAAGCATCCCGATTTCTTCATAATTCGGTATCGAGATGACTTTTGATTTCTTTCAAAATCATGCGTTAAATCTAGCGTATCGAACTACATGTGGCCTGAATTCTCATATAGCCTGAGATATGTAGGAAACCCATTTTCAGGGCTCGGCCATAACTTCTAAAGTCCATACTAGATCCCTTCTCTTAAAAGATGAATGTGTGGTCGGTCAAAATTGGCTTAGTCAATTTCATTTTCCTCGAATTTCTTGCATCAATCCAAGTAAAATGAGGGACAGCTGTTGACACCCAATTTTGACCCTCCCCGGTAGGAATTAATTCACGAGCTTCTTAAATTCTCAAACAATTTAAAATAATTAGTTTTATAAATTTAGGAAAAAATATAAAGTTCGCGTTATTTTGAATATTCTTTATTTTTGTCGTTTCTTAAAGTTTTTAGATAATATATATATTATACATAATTGCGTATATAATTAGTATATTTTATGATTATTCAAAAAAAAAATATCTCAAAAATATTTTAAATTTAGTGAGTAGTCTTTTAAATTAGTTTAAAGCATGGTTATATTTTCGAATCACTAAGTTTATGATTAAATTAATTATTTTATTTTTTAGATTAAGAAGCTCGTTAATTAATTAATAATAATTTGTCTTAGCCAAATTTATTAATGTAATACAATTTGGCTATTTCTTAAATTTAATGCATCTTAGACTTCCAACTTAACTCAACTTTGAGAAATATTTGGGTCAAGATCCAATTCAATTATTTCCAACCCACTAATTCTCAACTACATCTTTTGAGAGATTTGAATTTGAATTTTTGAATTTTGAAATTCAAATTCATCCCAACCCATTCCATTTGCCCCCCTAAATTATTATTATTTTTTATTTTATTTTGAATTTGAATTTCAAATTTTGAATTTCAAATTATCCCAATCCATTCCATTTTCCCCCTAATCTACCATATCAATCTCCTATAAATACCTTCTCTTTTCTTCTTCTTTCTCATGGAAAAAAAATTGAAAAAAAATTCAAAAGAGATTCAAAAAAAAAAGGGAAAAAGATTCAAAGAGATTCAAAAAAATAAAAAATAAAAATTCAAGAATGAAGTTCATAATCCAAGATTCATTATTTTTTATTTCATAATTCAAGAATTCAAGGATTGAAGAATTCAAGAATTCAATTCATTTCAATTCATTTTTTCAATTCAACATTCAATATTCAATATTCAATATTTAATATTCATTATTGATTATTCATTATTCATGATATATTTTTCATTGATATAAGGAAAAAAAATTGAACATTCATAGTAGTCCAAAAAAAAATAAAAAAAAAATAGGAGAAGGATATATACATTGATATTAGTCCGTTCATTGAGGAAATGGTGAAGTTGTCGCAAGCTCGTAGTCCCGGTTTGCTGCCCTAAAAAAGGTATCGGCATCTCTTTATTTTTTTATTTTTCTAGGCATATTTTCAGTTTAGCATAAATGCTTTAAATTCTCTTTTCTAACTTGTCAAATTCTAACACACATAGTATTTGTTGCTTTAATTTTATAAGCTTGTTGGTTGTTAATTTTAGGCGTAATGATTGATTTTCGTTGCATTTCGGTTTTTGAAATATTTTAATAACTCCTATTTTCATTAAGTCTTATTTTAATTATTTTCCTTATCTCAAGTATTTATTTATTTCTTTATTTTTTTTATTGCATGATCCGCTTTGAGTCCATGACGGACTTATCTCCCTCGCATCTCCGAGTCGTCCAGCCCCCCAAAAGTTGAAGAACAGGTCGATATACCGGCTGTATACACTGATATACAGTCGGAAAATATAATATCAGGTGCAAAAAAAAATAGAAAATGCAGGCAGAAAGTAGGGATCAAAGGCCCAGCAAATTTTCCAGCAGGCCCAGCAAGAGTTAAAGTGGGGCAGAACCCATTTTAATGGGTCATTCTAGTATTAGAACAGGTGGGCTAAAGCCCAACTTAATAGAATTTGGGCAAGTTGGCCCAAGTTCAAATTTTCCTTTCTCTATCTCTTTATTTACTTGTCCTTATATTGATTGATACTTTGATTATAATTTAATTAATCTCCAGTGATTGTCATTTTTTTATATTCAAAATTTATTTATATACATATAGATTTTGCTTAGTGTTTCTTCTATTTATTAATTTTGTCAAATGTTTAAATTATCCCCTTTAGAATAACCCTTTAGTTTATTTCCCTCCTTAAGATAATTAATTTTAGAAAGTATAATAATAAATAAATAAGTAAAATTTGATTTTTTTTTAAACATTAGTCAAATTTGGGAAAATTATTTTAAAAAGTCATTTTAGTAAATCGCCGGTCAACCGCAAGTTAGCGGGCATTTCGAGGGCCTAACACCTTCTCGGAATGTACATTGAACTTCGAACCCTTTTCAATTGATTTTTATCTGTTTTTAAATCTTTTGAAAAAATAAATTATAAGTTTTCTTAATTTTCTCAAAATTAAGTGGTGACTCTGTCAATTTGGAAAGTCGATTTTTCTTAAATCATAAGATTAATTGATTTTTTGAAACTTAGTCATTTCTTCTTTTTTACTTCACGTATGTATATTTTTGATAAAACAATTATTATAAAAAAGAACAAGTTGAATATTACACTAGAGTGTTTTAAAACTTAAAAAAAATGAAATTTCCCGTGTTAATACCAATAATACTTGAAAATATTTTTTGGTTTAATTTAGTTTAATATATTTTCTTTAGTATTCAGTATTTATATTTGAGTTCGATTAAAAAGAAGCAGCACATCCAATGCACTATATTCTTTGATGATTATTTTATTACTTTATTTATGCTAAAGGTCTTATTTGGACTCATATTAAATTTGTAAAATAAGAGTTTATAATTAATTATATTGGGCCGTGCATGGGCCTAAATTAAACTAGCTTTCTTCCACCTTCTTTGTTCATATTTAGGTTCTTTCCTCTATTCTCAGAAGTTCCGCCGCCAGAGTTTCAGTGGTATCTAACAGGTGGTATCGTCGCTCTTATTTTTTTTCAATTTTGATTTTAGGTCTTATTTTATCAATATTTTATTTGATTGGTTCGACTTTTTTATTTAATTTTACTGAGTATTTGACCTTTGTGTTATAGTAGTGTTGTATGCACTGAATTTAGAGTTAATTGGATGTAATTGTTTTTGCTCCTTCTCCTTTCTGTCTTTTCTATTTATCAACTTATACATTTTTTTAAAATAAATAAATAAATTTGGTTATTGAAATTTAGTCTTCCTTATGCTTTGTTGTTGATGTGAGTGTTTTATAATTTATTAATTTCTCATGTGTATATCTTTGCAGTTATTCCAAGGAGAAATGACAGAATTGCAAACTTAAGCGAGATAAATCTATTTCAATTTTCAGATTTATCATATGGTAAGTTCATGGTTTTTCGGTCTACGATTTTGATGTTGAAAAATAAATTACAGTTCTTAATTTATATGCTTCATCTTCTCTAATTTTTTTGTTTGAGCTTGTTCGGTCTCAAAATACAATTATGGCGACTCTGTTAGCTTTGGATCATTGTTTACGCTCTAGAAGGACACTTTGTGTGGATCTCAAAGTTTTCTAGGCTCATTCTGATCCAAGTATGAAATTTAGCTTAAAATGGAGCTTAGATATGGGACCAACTTTGCATCTAGATGACCTCTGTAGGAAATTTAGACATCTCTATTGAGTCCAAAAATATAGAATTTTGTGGGATAACATATCTGGTTGGTCTCAGATAAAAATCGAGGATCTGTTCTGAGACTTAAAAAATAACAAAATCTGGTTTTGATGGTACAAACTTTTAGCGATGAAAAATAGATTTTTAGAGATGAGATCAAAGTTATAAATCTCGACTTTCAACATTCTTCCCTATTTTCAAAGACCGAATATGAGCGCTCTAAACCTTCATTTTGGGTGATTTGAGGTTCATCTTGTACGATTGATCACATTGTCAATATAGACATTTAGGCATTGTGATACCACAACCCACATCAACAATACTAAAACAAGAGTGACTTTGATACCATTTGTAACGGTCCATCCTGTTAGTGATATTGTCTGCTTACTTATATATCAAACATCCCTTAAGTCAACCTATAGCGTTGATATCAATTTATCACAACTCAATTTCGTAAGTGATGATGATATATATTATATCCCACCAGTAGGTAAGTCTAACCAATAGGTTGGAACTAGAAGCAACGGTCTATCATTCTGAAAATAACAATAAGGAGCTAGAGTCATAAAGCAATGGAAAAAAATCAATAAAAATATGTGCAAGAAACCATCTTCAAGACCTGACATCAATCATTAATCGAACATCTAGTAGTATAAATAATAATACAAGGGTTCCACGAATACAATAAGTAAAGAACTGTTTTTTGTTATATTAAAACTGACATTGTAGGGACATCATCTTTAGTTGAGCTTTCAAAAATAGGAATGTAATCTAGTCAGTTGTTAGATTTGACATCTTTCTTTCCTAGCATTATTTAAGCATCAAAATTGTCAAGTTCAAGTAATTCATCTCACTCATTCCATATGTTCAAAGAATAATCATTTAAGCCCAGTGAAACTATATAAAGAAATTCAGATAGTTGAGGTAGGCATGCTCTTTGAAATAATTCATTGAAATTCGTAGAGAAGTCACTTGAATTAAACACACTGAATGATATTCCCCATTGGAGTTTATTGAAGTAGCTGGTCAGACATTTGACG
The DNA here is from genome assembly GCA_016801875.1 of Solanum sitiens. Classification (NCBI taxonomy): domain Eukaryota; kingdom Viridiplantae; phylum Streptophyta; class Magnoliopsida; order Solanales; family Solanaceae; genus Solanum; species Solanum sitiens. The sequence continues at coordinate 485,324 of JABWTJ010000478.1, read as the reverse complement.
CTTGTTATTTTTGGGATCGGTATTTCTGCATAAGGACCACAAAGATTAGAACTATTAGAAAAGTTTGAAAATACCTCAAATCATAACTGTCATGAGACCAGTGTATAGGACTCTATCATAAGGAGCTAGTTATGACATTTATAATTTGAGGTTTAGTGAAACTTTCCTAATAGTTTTCAACTTATGGACCTTATACATATGTAACAACCCTAAAAATGAATAAGATAAGAAATGCTTAATGTGTCAAGAATGCCTACGATTAGACCAGGGTTCACACGAATTGATGCGCGTAGAACCAGACCTCGGAACCCTTTCTACAGCCAAGCCAACTAACTTGGGGAATTAGTTGAGCTTGGAAAGGTTGGGTCCAACCATGTAGGGCTCTCGAATACGAAGATTTACTCGAAGGAGTCTTTACCGGACTTAAAAAGAGGAAATCTTAGGTTTTAAGGGTATAGGGGTAAAATGATCTTTTTTCTGGCTAAGGGTAGTATCGTAATTACCCTAAATATATAATTAATTATTTATTTAATAAGGTGGAGGGGCAAATTGGGGAGAGAGAGCCGAAATTGAGCTCTTGAAGTGAAGTCTTGCTCCACCCGGGTTCGAACCTAGGTGAAAGCAATGATTTAAATTATTTTTATTTAAATTGATAAATTAATTAAATTAATTAATATTTATTAGATGATTTAAGAAAAAGTAAAATCAGATTTTTATTATTAATTATTTATTAATTAAGATATCTTATTTTGACTAAGTCTCAACTAGAATCCTAATCCTAAAAAACCTCTCTCTTTTTCACGTTTCATGCACTCTCACGATCTGCCTCTCTCTCTTTTTCTTTTCACGTTTTCTTTGCCTAACAAAATCTTAAGAACTGAAAACACAACCAAAGTTCTTCACACTTGAAGAACTCACAACGAAAATTACAAACAATCAACTAATCAAAAACGTTACGCAAGAGGGAGGATTATTCCGTCGAATTGGTGTTGAAGTTGAGGGGATTTGGACGTGATTTTGGTGGTGATTCTGGGCAGCAACTTTGAGTGTTGAACAACACCAAGAACAGGTATGGATTTTCTCTCTTGGAATTCTTTCTTCAAGAGGAATTTCTTTCTACAAAATTCAACGTATGAAACTAGGGCTGTCCCCTTGAATGTTGAACTCCTTGTCCCTAGTCTCCTTCCGATTTCAATCTAAATTAGGTTAGAAATCATGTTGTTGGTATGATTGCTGGTATCTAAGTGAGAAATATGATGTTCTTTGTGATTTTGTGTTTAAAAATAGCAAGCATGTTCAATGATGTAAACCGAAAATGATGTGGTGCAATATGTAAATGTTTGTTGTTGTTGCTATCTGTTTTGAAGTCTTAAAGTGGTTAGTTTGATGGCTGAAATTAACGTGCCTAAAATGTGTAATTTGTGATGTTCATATGAGGTGTATGTGACTGATTTTAAGTGGAAAGTGCAGCCAAAACAACAATGAATCTACACCTAAGAATGTGTTAAACGAATCCATGAAACACACCCCAGAAAGGTGTTAAATGATCCATGAGTTTTCCTAAGTTTTTCAAGTGGAAATATTGGTGAATATAAGCTAATAAAAATGACTAATTTCCAGCAACAACTACAAGTTTCATTTAGGCTAAAGTGTAGAGGGGAAATCTAGAAATTAATTGGTTTTTAAAGGGGTGAGGCCACCAGGGTTCAAACCTGTCACCTCACCCGTATAACACCTTAATTCGCAAGAAAAATGAAAAGGGGTCAGGGGCATTCGAAATGGGGTCTACTAGTTGAGAAAGGAGAGAGCAACAATTTAAATAAATAAAATGGGATGCGTGGGAATCAAACCCACGACCTCCAGGCAGCGAATGAAAGAAGAAAATTAAAGAAAAGAAAATGTGAGGCGTGGGAATCGAACCCACGACCTCAAGGCTGGAAAAGAGAAGAGCGAATTAAACAAGAAAATAAAGTGAGGTTGTGGGGGCTCGATCCCAGAACCTCACTGCATATGCATAGCTAAGGCAAATGTTAAATAAAAATAAATTAAGGAGGCTGTGGGGGTTCGAACCCACAACCTCCCAATTCCAGCGAAATAAAGACTAAAATAAAAAGAGGTTGTGGGGGTTTGATCCCACAACCTCTTAGTCTAGGCGAATTGGGCAGCAATTTTAAATTAAAAATAAAAAGGGGTTGTGGGGGTTCGATCCCACAACCCTTCGGCCAAATAAGAGGAGAATCCAAGGAGAAAAATAAAGATAGGATGTTGATGTTGGGGCTCGATCTAGGGTCCCAATGTCATGAAGACTAAAAATAAAGTCAAGGAAAAATGTAAGTATTGTCCAAGGGATTCGAACTTGCGTTCCCTTGCCCCAAATTTCCGTATTGATACATAAATCATACGTGAATTAAATGTTCAAGAATAATGTCACCTACTTAGATCGAAATCGAGATCTTGGCATATATACAAGATGCATAAGTCTTTTATCACATAATCTTAGGAAGATATGAATCACTTAAACAAACTATGAATGAAGCCTCATGGCTTGTATGTATAGACCCATAAGTCTAGCATACGTTTAAAAGTAAGTGAATCTAAGATGTATGTAATGAAATGATGAAACCCTAGAAGGGTTAAGTATGAGTGTAAAATACACTAAATGGCCAAGTGCATTGGCATATGATGAAATGAACAATGAAATGATGAAATGAACAATGAAATGATGAAATGCACAATGAAATGATGAAATGCACAATGAAATGATGAAACCTTAGAAGGGTTAAGTACGAGTGTAAAATACACTAGATGGCCAAATGCATTGGCATATGACGAAATGAACAATGAAATTATGAAATGAACAATGAAATGATGAAACCCTAGAAGGGTTAAGTAAGGGTGTGAAACACACTAAATGGCCAAGTGCATTGACATATGATAAAATGAACATTCACGTAAAAAGGGGTGAGTAATTATGAAGAGAAAATGTGCTAATGTTAATGAATGTGGTGACAACATGATATGAGGCTAATGTAAAAGATGAGAACTATCTCAAATGAGCCTAAGTAAATATTACCAAAACTTACTCACCTATGAGAGTGTAATGTTAATGAAGAGACCAGTCTCTATGAACACTCTAATAAAAGTATTGAGATTAACACACTTAATACTAATGATGAGATGAGAAATCATTTATAGAGATATGATGTCCTCATACTAGAAGTCAGCTTCCATGACGTATGAGTTGAATAAAATGGAACTTTATACTGAGCACCGATAGACTAGCTATGAGCGGTGATGCCATCTTTCGGAAAGGGCGGAGGTTCACATAACTCTCATGAGATGAGACTGTCCGGCATGCCGGGTATGGGTCTCCTTATATCTCCTAGTCTTCGAACCTATACTGCCAATATAGGGATCTGGCGGGGTTCAATTCCCATGTACGCTAGCATGTTTTGGGTCACTTTTGCCGGTGATTCCACCTCTTTTCGGTGTGGGGTTTCATGGCACTGGATTTCATGATGCTCACATGATCTATGTCGGTTAAAGTTAAAGTTCCCAATGAATGAATGAGGTCAGCCTCAAATGATGCACATAATGAAATGAATGATACCAAAGGTGTTAGGATAGGATAATCAAAAGGTGAGTTAGATTCAAGTAATGACATTAGGTCATTCTTGGTCATTGCACAATGAACCCGATGAAAGTCTTAAACTACATCCTAGGTATAGCTGGTGTTTACACTGGCCCATGAATGAAATAAAATGGAGTACGTATGAATGAACGAAGCAGACTCTGTGTTTGCTAAAGCAGACTCCCTAGTTGAGGTCCCATATGTTGAGCCCTCATTTCTAGGAAGTCTTAATGTTAAGTCCATGATTCCAAGATCTCATGGCATATGAATGAATGTTATAAAAGACATGATGTGTTATATGCAATATGATATGTGCTATATGTAAGATGTTATGTGCTGTGTGCAATATGATAAGTATGATGATGCATGTTATTCTCATGGCATGACTTTCCTAATCAAAATTTGGAAAGCTCACTGACTTTACTAATCCAAATTTGGAAAGCTCACTGACTTTCCTAATCCAAATTTAGAAAGTTCACTAACTTTCCTAATCCCAATTTGGCAAGTCCATTGACTTGACTTTCCATAATCATGTTGTTAGGAAAGAGCTATCCTTTCTCATGCATGTCCTTGGTGTGTGCTTGCATATACCCATACTTAGTACAAGTGTGTACTAACCCTATACAACTCTACAATTTTAGGTGCAGGCACAGGTGGACGCTAGAGCTACAGGTTGACGCTGAAGCTATCCGGACGTCGAGCATTCATCCGGACTTGGTAGGCCCTCATGCTTTCGAGGATGCTTTGCCATTTATATTCTAACTTAGTCTTAGTATTGAGCTAGTGGAGTATGTTCCACTAGCGTTTCTTTCCCGTATTATTTCAGACATTGTATTGGTGCCATTTTGGCAAGTATACAGTTATTGCTATATTAAACTATTTCTTTCATTTGATGATCTTAATGTTAGATGGTTGATGGTGAAAAAATTATGAATGTATTAGAAATGATTAGTAAGTATGTTAAGAAACAAAAAGTTCAAATTTTCCACTAAAATTAATCTAGATGAAGTAAGAATGACGTATGTAGGCTTGTCCGACCTCTGAGAGGTCAACGACGCCGGTCTCGTCTGGGGTCTAGATCCCGGTCGTGACAACATAAATCTTGATCCCAAAAGCTACAAGCTCCAAATGTCTAACTAACTTCAATGAACTTCAACGGAGAATGTTATTTCAATGTGTTGAATTCTGATTACTTCTCCATGAATTTCGATGAATTATTCCAAAGAGCATACATACTCAGCCTGAATTTACTTTTATATCTTATTGAGTTCAATTATTGTTCTTTGAACGTATGGAATGAGATGAATTGCTAAACTTGACAATTTTGATGATGTTGAAATAATGCCAAAAAACATAGTGTCAAATCTAATAATTGGCCAATTTACATTCCCATTTTTCAAAGCTCACTAAAGATAATGTTTCCCCAAGATCAATTTTAATATAACACAAGACATTTATGTGTTTATTGTATTTGTAACATTCTTGTATTCTTATTTAGACTAGATATTCAGTTACTAGCTGGTGATAGGTCTAGGGGATGTTTTCATGTATATATTTATGTAGATTCCTCTATCTTGTCCTTTTTTATGGCTCTTGATCCTCATTTTTCTCTTCTGTATGATAGCCCCCTGTTTCTAGTCATGGGTTATGGGTTAGACTTACCAACAAGTGAGATATAGAAGGTGACATCATGACCTAAGTAATTGGTTGATGACAAGTTGGTATCAAGGCTCTAGGTTGATCGGTTTCGTTGGTATTAGAGAGTTCCTAGTAAAGTCCTACAAAGAAATTTGTGTCCTATCTTTATGAGGTAACAAGGCATCACAAGCACAATCAATTCTATTTCTAAGTCAAACAACCCATGCTGGCTACATAATTCAAAAGATCATTGACATTATTATTAACAATACCACTGATCGGAGCTATGCTTTCCCTTCTTTCAAACTTTTGGCTAATAAGAAAGTAGATTGTATCATATATCGAAGCTAATCACATGTACTCCAAATATGTTGTACATAAATTTTCCACTTCCAAAGCACCTCCGATCACGACATGCTAACAAAATATTGAGCACAATGTCAATATAGATGTTTAGACACAACAATTACAATAAATAGAGACGGACCAAAATTGAGTCAAAATGAGAATATGAAACTCGCGTTAGGAGTCTTGAAATTTTCTGTTAAAAGATCATAATTGACTTATTGAGCTTGTTTGGGACACAATTGAATGCTCAAAACACCCTAAATGATAACATACAATAAAATCACCAAAACACCATTAAAGAACCTTGAACAACTTATTCGAAGCAGAAATTAGCTTCGGTTGAGCTTCCAAAAATAGAAATGTAACATGGTAGTGGTTAGATTTTACACCTTATTTTTCCAGCATTATTTCAACATTGATATTTTCAAGTTCTAGAAATTCATCTCACTTGTTTCATCTTTGAACTCGCTGAAGCTATATTATAAGATTCAGGTGATTGAGGTGTGTATGCTCTTAATTTTTGAACACTTGAATTCAACACATTGAAATAATGTTTCCTGTTGAAGTTCATTGAAGTAGCTGGTTTGGACATTAGGAGTTTGTTGTTTTAGGATTAGTAATTTTGCATAAGGACCATAAGTTAAAACTATTAAGAATGTTCGACAAAACCTCAAATCACAAATTTCATAACTAGACAAACATGAGGGCCTCTGTCGTAAGTAGCTAGTTATTACATTTATGATTTGAGGTTTTTTCAAACTTTCTTAACTCTTTTTATCTTGATGGTCCTTATACAGAAATATTGATCCCAAAAATAACAAGTTCCAAATGTCAAACCTAGTACTTCAATGAACTTAAACAGGAACATCATTCAATGTGTTGTATTCAAGTGACTTCTTTACATATTTAAATAAGAATTCGTACCTCAATCACTCGAATTTCTTTTTATAGCTTCACCGAGTTCAAATGATTGTCACTTGAACATATGGAATGAGTGGGACGAATTGTTAGAACATAACAATTTCAATGCTTAAATTATGCCAGAAAAGTAAGGTGTCAACTCTAACAACTAGCTGGGTTACGTTCCTATTTTCTGAAGCACGACTAAAGATAATGTCTCCATGAGGCTAGTTTCAAAATAACAAAAGACAGATCTATAATTATTGTATTCTAAAACCCTTGCATTCTTATTAAAACTAGGTACTCTATTATTGATTGATGTCAGGTCTTGGGGATGATTTCATGTATATATTTCTATTGATTTCTTTTCGTTCTCATTTTTTTGGCTCTTGCTCCTTATTGTTATCTTCTGCGTGATAGTCTTTTGCTTCTACTTTCCGGATATTAGTTAAGCTTACCTACATATGGGATATAATAGGTGACATCATAACCTAATAAATCGGTTCATGACAAGTTGATATCAGAGCTCAAAGTTGGACTACTTTGTTAGTATAAGAGAAAGTGCATAGTAAAGTCATGTGGAGACGTTTGTATTCTATGTTCAGGAGGCTATAGGGCATCACCATCACAATCCAATTAAATCCCAAGTCAAACAACATATACTAGATAAATACTGATCAAAATATAGTTAACAATATCATCGACTAGAGCCAAGCTTTTCCTTACTATCTTTTGAACTTTTGGCTGATAAGAAAGTAGATTGTTGCCTATATCAAAACCAATCGCATGCGCTTCGAATATGTGTACATGAGTTTTCCACTTTTGAAGTGCCTGAGATCACTGACACTCAAAAAAATATTGATCACAACTTCAATATGACCATTTATACATCAAGATTAATTTAAGATGGACCTTAAATAAAGTCAAAGAAAAAATGTGGGACCCAGGCCGAAAATTCTGAAATTAACTCCGTCAAAAGGACCTAACTGACTTACTAAGCTTGTAATATGAAATCGGACATAATTCGATGCTAGACACAGCCCAAAGGATAACATGTAATAAAATCACCAAAAACACCATGAAATAACCTTGGGCACCCCTTTCGGAGCAAAAATATCATTGATTGAGCTTTCAAAAATAGAAAAGTTATCTGACTAGTAATTTATGCCACTCATTTCGTTCAATCAAAGAATAATCATTTGAACTCAATGAAGTTATAAAGGAAATTCGGGTGATTGAGGTATGTATGCTCCTTAAAATAATTTATTGAAATTTGTATAAAAGTTACTTGAATTCAACACATTCAAATGATGTTTCTTGTTGAAGTTCATTGAAGTAGCTGATTGGACATTTGAAGCTTGTTGTTTTCGGGATTAGTATTTTTGCACACGATAAAGATGAAAACTATCAGAAAGTTTGACAAGATTTCAAATCATAAATGTCAAAACTAGACTAGCACACAGGCCTCAGTCATAAGTATGTAGTTCTGACGTATGATTTGAGATTTTGTCAAATTTTCCTAATACTTTTCATTTTTGTGGTCCTTATGCAGAAACATCGATCCCAAAAATACTAAACTCCAAATGTGTAATCAACTACTTTAATAAACTTCAATGAGTAACAACATTTCAATGTGCTGAATTCAAGTGAATTCTCTGTTAATTTTGATTACTTTAAGGAGAATATACACCTCAACCACCTTAATTTTCTTTTATAGCTTTATTCAGTTTAAATGGTTATTTCTTAAAAGAATGGAATAAGTATGATAAATTGCTAAATTGTAATGAATCTCAACTTATTTATGTGTTTATTCCTTATGTTCATTGTTTAAAGCCTTTTTGTAGCAAGCCAATAAGGACTTGTTGGGACTAACAACTTGGTCACCTAGTTGTTCATTTGATTTTGTGCAATTTTTAATGCTTTAGAGCTTTTGAAACTTGAACAATCAGTTTTGATCAAAATTTAAGAAAGATTAACTCAGGATCCACTTTTAATGATTTCATCAACTTCATATGGGTAATTTTAGGTTAGTAGCATAGTCGACATGACTCCCAAGACTTTCGATGCGAGTCTATGCGATTAGGTGTTTTGACTTTTAAGTTAAGGCACAAGTTTGACTTTAGACAATGCTCTAAGAAAACGAGCTCAATGAGAATTTTATTAACACAACTAGCTCAAAAATGTTGAGTTTCATCTAGAACAACCTTTTGTTTAGGTCTCGAGGCTTCAAGGCAAATTCTAAGGACCTTATAGATTTCGCCTTAAAATGAAAATTTGGAGTGTGACCCAGTTTTCATTGAGACAACCTCAGATGGATGTTTTGATGATTCTGTTGAGTCTAAAATGTTGAATTCGAGAGGGTAGCATATTTTGTTGCATGCACATGGTTTCTAATGAGTCACGGGCACCGATCACAGAAGGTTAAGTGCTGTCAGATGAGGCGAGCCCCGCGTTCGTGTGCCTAGAACCACATTCACAGAGGGTTGTTGCATCCGCATGCAGGCGCCGCGTTCGTGGGAAGCATCTTGACCTGCGTATTCACGCCAAGGCAGTCAATCGTCTAGCCTATTTAATCAGGTCAATGTAGTGATAAACCTTAGGCTTGATTAGTATTTTGACGATCTCTTTTTCTTTTAAGTTGTTGCCTCCCTTTTCCTTGAGCTTGAAGTTAGATTTTTCTATTGTTGTTTTGGTTCTATCGTTTTGGGCCTCGACTTGTGTTCGATTTTAGAACACAAGTTTGAGGTATAGCTAGGACATTTTGACATAGTCATCTCTAGAAATTTTGGCACGGATCCCACGATTTTTGTTCGACTCTAAAATAGGTCCATTTCCATTTTATGTGATTTTGGTATTTAAACGACCGTATTTACATTGTGATCCTAAGTTGCTACGAATCTTATTTTTTAAGTGTGGCAGCATTCAAAGGTCGTAAGTAAAGAAAAAACTCTTATATGGTGATTTGGAGGGCACGTAATTAGCCTATAGGTAGGCTACGACATTTTTTATTTAGATAGCATGAATGTGTGAATTCATGATAATTAGAGTGAATTGGGGGCGGGTACCAACTTATTTTAACATTCTCTTCTCAGATACCATGTTTTAGGTTTGAACGACACCATTTCGAGGGTAGTACCATGATAATTGGGGTTATCTGTGTTATTGCATGCCATGATATTTACTTGTGTTACTATGTGTGTTTTTGAAACATGTTTGGACTTAGTCTAAGATATATTAGTGATGTCTTAGACCCGTAAACCTTGTGACTTTGGTATATCTATGATATTGTTTTGGATGGACAAGGTACTTATTGACTGAATTAGCAAACTTAGGTCTGATATCTTGAGCTTAGTTTAGGCGTTTGCACAACTTTATTAACCTTCTTCTTTTTCTCCCTATATCTACGACTCTGATGAGCTGTCGATAAGCACACGTCTTATGATGATTTGATATTGGGTTGTTCTAGGCTTGCAGCCTCATGTGAATGCTTGTGGTTGGAAGTTATTCTACGATGATTTAGTCTCGATATTGGAATCTTCTTCAGAGTCGACTAACTCTTTTGTCACTCTTGCTAGCTAGGTGAGAGACAACTGGACACTATGGCTATTTCTAGTTCGAGGCTGATGATTGTAATTTGAGTCTGTTATCTCTATTTTGAGGCTGATGTTAATGGTTCGAGGTCGTATTCAATACTTAATGGGTCGAGGATGTCACATCTAGTAAAGGTTATAACTTGGGGTTTAAGGCTCGCCGTACAACTGATGGATCTGGTTTGGAGGCACTTCTCTACCTCTTGTAAAATTAGCTATTATGTGTATATGTCGGGATTATGAGGGTTCGTTCGGGTTTTATTTAAACTTGCACACAAGTGTACCTTCAACGATTATGGGACCCAGTTAGGTTTAGTTTAGGTGTACTTAGATTTTCTTTTCATAATCGTTTGACCTTTGTTTTTGTCTAGATTCTATGTTTTCTGATTGTATTTACCTTTCTTGCCTAGTCGACCAATGATACCTACTGAGTACATTTGGTTTGGTACTTATGCTACACTATACATTATTTTTGTGATATAGGTCCAAGCACTAACTACGAGTGGTGATCGTTCATGCCATTTTTTGCAGCTTGTGGATACTGAAGGTGAGCACTTGGTATCCTAGATCAGCATGTCTCCTTTTATATATATGTTAGCTAGTTTTTACCTTTGGAACAGCTTGTTGTGGTCCAATTATGAGACTTGTACTTGCTCATACTAGACAGATATGTACTCATGACTTTCAAGTTTTAGGGATTTCCCATTGTATATAGATTTTGGTTTTCTTGCTTCTGCCTTTTCCTTAATATTACTATTATTTTATGTTTACTTTTACCCTATCACTCATTACTTGTCAAACTGGTCTACGGATTGACGTACTTACTGGTGGATTATAGTATGTGGCATTATAGCAAGATTGGTCATGAGTTAATGCAAAAACATTCCCTAAGCCGCTTATAATTTTGCAATTACATCTTCCGAAGAAGAAGGGGTGACCTAAGATTGAACTCTAACCTATTTCCATAAATTTCATATATAAAGGTAAGTTAATTTCTTCCCTACTTTGTTATTGTGATTCGTAGGCCTTAGAATCATTGTTGGGTGACCTTAGGGGGAGTTTGATTTGAAATAATGGTGAAAAGACCCTAGTTTTGGTGGGATGATCATGGGAGTGGCATGAGATTTAGGATTTGGCTATAATGATAATATTATTAGTCCATAATTTATTGATTATTATGTTTTATCATTGTTTTAACCAAGAACAAGTTAAGGCTTCACAAAATGGGAAGGCTGAAGTTCAATAGAACTTTCAAAGCTTGACTTGAGGTGCGTGATAGTTATTATTTTCGTCGTTTATGTTATATGTGGTCAACTACTTTATTAGTACTGCATGCATGATTATTGTTAGGAGAAAAGGAAGGAAAATGATTTGAAATGAAAGATGTTGTCAATTGTATGCAACGAATGTGTTAACTTGGATATATAAATATGATTGTTGTTCATTGTTGATGCGACTGTGTTTTGTGTTTGATGATGAGATTGGTACCATGCAGTATATAATATTATTAGAATGGGTACCACACCGATATACTAACTATGAGAATGGGTACCACGTTGGTACACTAAAAGAATCTGATTGTTTTGTTGTATTATGATGGTTCTGTTTATTGTGCATATCGGCTCATGGTAAGGATTAGAAGTCCAGAGTTTATAATTGAATATTATTTGTTTTACTAAGTTATGGTGGTCTGTTCATATCTCATATAATTGGAATTAGCCAATTATTTTTACCAGTACATGGTGATTGCTTATTGATATTACATTTGTTCTTTCTTTGTTGAGTACTCAAGCGACTGTTTGCGACCTTAATTGTGTTAACTCAATTATCTAAATCCAAGGGTGACACATTACTTCTGGGCGACAATAGATTCCTCTTTATTTCGATAGGCCATTCATTCAGACTCAAACATTTTTTAGTAATGCGACTTTTAGTTTCTAGGGGTTACTTTTGCATTGTTGGACGATTATGGTTTCTTTACTACAAACTTGGTTTAATTATTGAAGACTATTTACTTGAAAATCTTTTCAACTGCTTACTTTGATTGCATTTTAAGATTGTGTGAGTAGTTGGTTGGCTCTCCCACCGAAATTAATGTGGGTGTCACGGTGGGTTAGAATCATGAAAGTTTCCCTCTACCATTAAAAGTTAATGTCCTATTTAATGTAATCAATTGCAATTTATAAATAATCTTATATTACAAGTGTACAATGTAATTCTTTTCACAACTAACTTTAAAACTTAGAGCATGTTTGGATTGGTTTAAAGTTGGCAAAATTTGTTTTTAAGCTCTTTTTAATTTTTGGAAGTGTTTGAAAATTTTAAAAATAGCTTAAAATAAGTTTTAAATGACTTTAAAAAAGTTAAAATTCAAAAGTAGCACTCCCATACTTTTTATTCTTTTACTTAAACGTTATTCAATTTGATCAAGTATATTACTTCTCTACCCCTAAATTTTTTTTAGATATTCTCATATTTACCCTCATAAAATAAAACCCTAACAATCAATTCACTTTCCCTCTCCATTTTTTTTCTTCGAGTTGTTGGGCCACACTATTTACTCTAAGGTGCATGGTATGGTATTTAAAAACTTGTATACCATAATTTCACTATTTATTTTTTAAAACTACTATACAATTGTCCTATCAATTTAATTCGATATGATTTAATATTTTGAATTCAATTTTATTATTATGAAGTATGGTAATCGGTAACTATAGTTTGTTCAATTTCGACTAATATATACTCATATAATAGAGAATTATAACTTCGTCAATCTAAAAGGTCTCAATAGTATCATACTAACACATTACACATGTAGAAATATTTATTCAAAATAAGGTTCAAAAAGTTGTTTTGTTAATCAATTACATTTCAAATATCAATTAAGATAGTGTAGTCAAATTAGTTTCATCTTCTAAATATTTAGTACCTACTAATACTAGGTTACAGAATACCCCAAAAAAATATATACCTTACCAAATATCATATTACCAAAATCATGATATCAAAAAATTTAGTATGATATGATAATTCGGTATATACCATATTCTCTCCAACGTTTCTTCCTTGATTCTCTTATTTTTCACAGAGATTTCACGAGGCTATTTGGGCATTGGCATTTATTCATTTTTTTTCTCCCTCAATTGTCATTCTCTTCATTTATGCGTTTTTTTTTTGGAGGGGGGGGGGGGGGGGGGGGGAGGGGGGGAGGGGATTATTAAAGTAGTCAAAATTTCTAACATAATTAGCTTAAACATCTACATTATGAAATAATTATTAAAAATGTCATCATGTCATTATTTTGACAAACATAATGCATCATTAAATAATATATTTACTATCCTTTTATTTCTCAAATCAGTTACCTAGTTTGACTCTACTACAAATTAAAAGTTTTTTTTTTTTAAAAAAAAGACTTACATTCTAATATTCTCTCTAGTTTTTTTTTATCCCAAATCTCTCCACTCTCTCTACTGTTTTCACCATTGTTATCTCCTTAAATTTGTTTGCTCTCTCTTACGTCTGATTAGGAGTCAGACCTGCTCCACAACGAGCACAACTTCTTTGCTTATTAGATTAGGAGTCCCATACTTTGCTTGTCGAATCCATGAAACTTGATGATTTATCGAATCAAAGTTCTTAATTATCCATCATTCTCAATTCTAAAGAACCAAACTACGTATTCATTATTTTTATCCTAATTGCATACGTAAAACAAACTTTTTAATTTATTTTACTTATTTTGTATTTACTATACCACTTTGTATACCAAATAGCTTGTATTTAGACTTGATTTCGTATTCGTCATAATGGTATACCATCAAGTTTTGTATTTATATTTGATTTTGTATTCATGCTTAATTCTAAATAACTAAAATACAATTTATTTATGTTATATATATATATATATATTCCGTCTAATTGCATCAATAAAATAAATTTTATATTTTATTTTGCTCATTTTGTATTTTCAAATCACATTGTATACCAAATAGTTTAATTTAGATTTGATGTTGTATTCATTTTCAATTCTTCATAATCAAAATACATTTTGTTTAAGTTTTCATTATACAAGTATTCATACTAATTCCTCAGCAAAATAGATTTTGTATTTTATTTGGCTTATTTTATATTTTCAATATCACTTTATATATCATCCTAGTTTGTATTTATATTTGAATTCATATTCGTCCTAATGGTATACAATCAGGTTTGAAATGTATGGTTTAACTTTTCAATTGAAATGAGTATTTATCGTGCTCAATTTATAAAAAGAAGTTCATCCGAAATTTCAAATACACAAAATCATATTTAATGAAAGTTCACCGAATACACAAAATCGTATTTAAAGAAGTTCATCCAAATACATTTCAAATAAAATTATATTTAAAAAATATTCAAATAAGTAAAGATAAAAAAACTAATAGAAATATTTTTACCTTTTTTAAAATATTTTCTCCCATGATTCTCTTCATTCTGTTATTAAAATTTTTTATTCTTTCAAATTAAATAAATACAATCAACAATATAACAAACTAAAATATTGATATTTTAAATAAATATTGAAAATGTTGACGAGAAACCCTATTAAATGCTAAAATACTGTTGTTTTGAAAATTTCCCTTTTTTTTTCTTCCTCAGTGATTTTTCTCTTCCCCCTTTTCTATCTCTCTTCACTTATGCATTTTTCCTCTTTCTCGATTCTCTTATTTTTTTTCTTTAAATCTTTCACGTGATCAAATTAATCATATATTATAATACAAAGAGAAAATACATCAAATTCCCCCTAAACTTGGCGTGGGCGTTTAAATACCCCCCTTAATATCTTTGAAGCGAATTAATTCAACCCTAAGAGTAGAATATCACTCTCATCTGTTACATCATAGCCATATAAGCGTCACGTTACTGCCATGTATGCACCACGTCATTGAATTTTTATTTTTTTTTTGGCTTTTCACTCTTTTTCTTAAATATTTTTTTGAAATACATTACACTTATCAATTAATTTAAAATGTGTTTTAAAATAAAAAACTGTCTCACCTTCTTCCACCCATTCTCTCCTACAAATCTGTCATTGGAGAATGATATTTTCTTAAAGTATTTTTTTTAATAACTCAAATGAAAATCGAAAGTTGTATAAGAAAGTTGATAGACGCACCTTTTTTGCATATATAATTCAAAATGGGTCACTTAAAATTCAAGAAATTTATATTTAATTAGGTGTTGAATTTTATGGATTGATGAATGGCTAGTGAGGTGAGAGATCAACTTGAAGGAAACATGACTTATATGGAAGAAGAAAGGTATAAGAAGTGTTTAAATGGGAAACAAAACATTTGGGGAAGACAACAAAATAAAGAGAAAACAAAAGGATTATTTATTTTCTTAAAAAAATATTGAACACACAAATTTCATTTACTTTTAAACAAGAAATTTTCACATTTTTTTATAAATTTAATTTATTATATTGGCGAATAAAAAAATGACATGTATATGTATAACCATTCATTTTTTTTATTTTTACTATTTCACACGTTTTAGGAGAGTAAGTACACTCACTTTGTCATGTCAGTCATTCAATCACTTCAAAATTGTTAAGGGGTATTTAAACGCTCGTATAGTTAAGTACTAAAATAAGTTTCAAAAAATTACCTATATACACATCTTTACTTTTCATAATTTCTTTTATTTCCTACTATTTTAAAATATTTTCAAAATCTCCTTTTTCCCTTCCAAATCCCATTGATCCGGATACATAATGTTGTACACGTTAATCATCCTATTTTTACTCCTTATTTCACTCCCTGAATATCTTTTTATTATCACTCACTTAATCTCTTCCTATTTTCACTCCCTCAATATTTACTTCCTTCACTTTTTTAATTTTTAGATTTTTTCGCTCTCCTTTCTTTTTAAAAAGTAAAACATATTTTCTCTCCTTTCAGTAAGATCCCTCCACAATTTTTTACAAGATTCCAAGTAAGTCTTCGCTCCACAATATTTCTCAAAGAACTATCGCATCTCCCCCCTTTCCATCTTCACAAAATGCATAAGGAAAAGGTGAAAGAGATGATGTATCCACATTGTTCCTTGAAACAAAATCGTTTTCAAGCGATCTACTTTTGCTGGTGAAACTATATTATGAAATGGAAAGAAGTAGTATCTACAAAATGTATCATTTTATCATGTATGGAGTGTTATTATGTATGTTATTCAAATTTAGAAGAATATGTTTCCGTACACAATATCAAATTATATTCGTGATACATTTGTGAACGGAGAAGTCGAGGAAGGACATATGTTTGAGCTTTAAATCTTTGTTGAAAAAATGGCCAAAAAAGGGAAAAAGTTTGGATATACTATTACACGATTGTGACCATAAAAGATACAGATTTTCAATGTATCTCGTTTATTTTGATTCTTAAATTAACTTTGTTAGTGTCATCACTGATCTGATACATCAATGTCACAATATTCTTTGTTTTATGCAATGTATCATATTCATATTTAAGGTGTTGATATATAACCTTAATGTTGTTGAATATTATATTAGTTTTATCATGTTCAATATAAATGTTGTTGATATATAAACACTACATAATTTATTATTTACATGTATCAAGTTCTTTTATATATCATTAATCTTATTCAAATTTGAAAGACTATATGGATAACAATAATTTAGTTGTATTATATATATCTGAACTCTTTTATATCTGTTTTGTCTTACACAACTTAGAATGCGATGTATAGGTACATCTTACCCATTAATAATCTTGAATCCTAAATCCTAAAGTTCTATAATCAGAGTACTGTGTATCAGATCCAAAAATAAGTATATGATACATATTCATTATTTGGCAAACTAAAATTACAAGTATCTGATACTTAATAACAACCACACAGTAATGTATCGATCTAAAACAAATATTTTGCGAACAGTCTTTACTTCTCTTAGTCTTGTTTTGACACAACGTGTTTTTGATTATGAAGATATAGTTGGACTAAACATATACCTAAAAACTTCATGATCCTTTGGTAATGAAAGGTTAATATTAAAAAGTTGAAGAAGGATGTCCCTTCATCTTTGAAAACATTGGTTGTTGAAACGCCTCAAAAAAGTGGGATCAAAATTTTGCTCCTGCAATTTCTTAACCATTACCTCAATTTGTTTTAGATACGTTATATATAATTTTAATAAGTATATGACACAAATATTTTGTGGCATGTTCAATGAGTTTTATGTTAAATGTTGTATGAGTAAACATCGTGTGTTGTGTTCATTGAACATTCACATTTAATTGTTAACAGTCAAAAGTTTTCTTTTGTAACATATATATTAGATGCATTATATCCAATTAAATAAATATTTGATACAAATATTGTGTCATGTTTAATGAGTATTATGTTCAATAAGAATTGTACACAAGATTGAAGATATTAACATGTCAATTTATTATATCAGAAATTCTTCATCTAATAGTAATTGTAGTGTATATCAATATAACAGTAGAAAATTTAAAAATTGAAATGATCTTTAAACTTAAATTAATGTATATGAAACATAACAGAATTTCAAAAAAGATTTATCAACCATCTTTCGAAAAGAAATTACAAGTTCTTCTCTTATGACCTTCTTGTCCACAACGTCCACAATAATTTGTGTTTCTGCTTAGCTTTTCATGTGAATTTTCCCCTTTTTCTTGATCATCTGTGCATCCTTTTGTACCTATATGGTAAGACAACTACTTTCAAAATAAATTTTGAAGCTGATCAGTCGTTCTTATTCAACATTGAAACTATTGGAACTTAATATGTGTTTGTTAATGCATCTGATTTCGTAATTAGAGCAGTAGAGATGTATATATGTGTTTTCTAATAGAGGCCTTCAATTTCCACGAATAATCATCTAATAAGCATGCTAATACATAGCTGCAATTTTAATGATACATTATAAAAGTTATTGTATCATGTATCATCAAAAAAAATAGAGAAGAAAAATTAAATACACATACTAAATTGGATAATATATACATTAAAAATGTTTTAATGATACATTAAAAATAAAGAAATTCACATATTGATAATTTTAAAAAATATAAATTTACAACACACTCACTCTAACTGTATGAAGTTGTATCCAGTAATTCACATGTATAAACTACAAGTATATCATTTTTGTTTTCATTATTTACATATATATCCTATTACAAATTCAACAAAATAAATAAAAAATCGCATGTATCTGATAATGTATCTAAGCAACAAAATAACTCACAGATATGCAAATCCATTACATGCGAGTCTAATTAGTATCTTATCAAATTCTAACCATTAATATATCATGTCTTATATATCAATGTACTTTTTTAAAAAAAATAATGATTAAAATGGATAATGGATACATTAAATATTGAAAGTAATTCAATTATTGATACATTTAAAATTCAAAAAATCACATGTACATGATACATTAAATTAGGTACGTACAAGCTATAATTGTATCAAGTTCTATCCAATATTTCACATGTATTAAGTTACAATTATATCTATTTTTGTAGTCAACAATGTATCATGGCACAAGGTATTTCATTTAGTTGAAATTTCATATGTATCAAAGAATAATTATGTGTGCACAAAGCACTTCATCTAGCTGAAATCTCTCCAATTACATATTTTCGCTCAAGGCTAACAATGTATCTTATTTCGAGAATAACAATGCATCACGAATTATGTATCAAAAATTAAAAATACTAATTCACAATTTAAGAACAAGACAGTATACTTATTTCAATACTTGAGCATTGAATCATCACTGTTGCAAATCCATTTTTTCAGGCAATAAAAGGCAAACTCTATAGAAAAATGAATAGCCTCCATAATTACAAATTTGACTCGCTTAACAGTGATCATAAGTCGCACGCAAAAAAATCTGTCAATTATATTAAATCAATAACACACAAATATCTTGACTCTCATTTTCACCAACTTCGACACTAACAATTTCACAGGATGTAACATCAAAGCAATGCATCTCCAGCCATCTTGTTTGTTGTATCAATGGCGTATTCGAGATTCACTTCAACTGTGATGGTGGATTTGAGATTCACAAAAGAAATCGTTTATCCAGTAACTATTTCATCACTATTGCATCGTTCATAACTCAGATCTCACACCCAAATTTCTGAATATCTCAACAAAATCAACATATTCATCTATTTTGGATCTGTTATGATTTGAGATAGATGAAAGAGAAGAAAATTTGAATTTTGAATTTGTTACAGATTAGAATAGATTGATATCAATCTGTTTTGCATGATTTGTAGAATCTATTTTGCGTGATTCGTGGGACTGCTAATTAATTTTACATTTAGACTCTTTTTTAAACTCAACAATCGAGTTATTTTATGTATTAGACATTATGTATCCAGCTGAATATAATGTATCCGGATGCTACAATTTTTAAGGGATTATTGTAAAATAGAAAAGAGTAGGGATAAGATGTAATATTAGTTTTACACTATTTGATTTATGTAAGTTATACAATAAGTTTTGACGCCAAGTTCAGGGGGGATTTAATGAATTTTCTCTAATATAAAAGAGAATCCTAGGTCCGCCTACGTGACGCCATCACAAGTCATGATTCCCATTTTAATTTATTTATTTCAAAACTAGCCTTCCCTTTCATGAAAAGTTGTAAATATTGTGACTTTTATGAAAAGTTGTGACTTCAATGAAGAGTTGCAAATTCTATGAAAAGTTGTGACTTTTATAAAAGGTTGTAGCCTTTCCGAAGAATTGCAACTTTTTCAAATAGTTGTGACATTTTCTGATAAGGCACACCAAACATTTGTTCACAATACCCTCTGTTGTCTTTAAATAGGGGATTTCCTCTCATTTTAAAACAATGAAAACTCTGAACTTCTTATTCTTCTTATTTTTCTTCTTCTTTTGCACAATTAAATATTCGTATAATTTGCTCCAGTTGAGTTGTTCACTGACACCATTGTTTATGTTATAGATCATGATATTTTTTTACATTCATAAATTTATACTTATGTTGTTAAGGATAAATGATAACATGTTATAATTTTTAGCATCCTTTATGTTATTAATGTTCGTTACTACGTAATCTTGTATGTAAAATAATATAGTGTTTTAGTTTTAATAACTGCAAGATTTTACGTATTATTTTATAAATTTTGTGATATTAAATTCCTACGCGAAGAGCAGATAATTTTACTAGTATTTTTAAAATTTAAAATAAATTGTGTATGCGAAATTAACTAATTAGATATCTTTATTGTTAAAATTTTCTGTATTTTTTCTTTTAATAGAAAAACAAATAGGGAAAATATATAAGTATCCTCTCAACATATGCTCAAAATTCCAGAGACACACTTATACTATACTAAGGTCCTATTACCCCCTAACTTATTTTATAAACAATTTTTTATCCCTTTTCGGCCTACGTAACACTAACTTGAAAAAAAATATCAACACACGCTAGGCCCACAAGATAGTGCCACGTAGGCCAAAAAGGGGTAGAAAATTATTTATAAAATAAGTTTAGGGAGTTAATAGGACCTTAGTATAGTATAAGTATGTCTCTGAAATTTTCGACATCAATTGAGGAGGTACTTGTGCACTTTTTCAAACAAATATGCCAAGTATAAGAGACAAAGGATGGTCATTCTTTCAATGATAATTAAACAAAATTGATAAAAAATTGTATACATCAACTTGATCAAGCTATTATCTCATCTAGCTTACACTCTCTGTACTTAACAGCAGCCTTAAATGATCCAGCCTTATGAATTACGTCACAACATTCACATCTATTGATCTGGAAAAAAAATAATAAAATTATTAAAAACATATCACATTAGAGATTATTTTTTTTGTAAATTTCATACAACAAGTAGATGTTACAAATGAAACATAACCAAACAATAAACAACAAAAGCCACAGGACCCTACATTTCAAGTAATATCTATTGAATTTTATTTATTCTTTGATTGTATAGGTTCAATAGAATTATTTTCTAAGTTCATCTTTTACATAATTGCAATCATATATTTTTTTAATATAATCGAGTTTAACTTATATTACATTGTCAATATAAAGAGTTTTATACTTTCAATGTAGTTTAACTTGCTTACCTTTATCTCAAAGTTAGTAATCCCATTTTCTATTGTCAGTGTACGAAAGTTAAACTCTACGAAATTTAAGTAAAAAGAAATATTACCTTGAGACGTTTTGTTGTTGGTGAGTAAACATGAATTTCATTAACATACTCTGCAGGATAACTTCCAGGATACAAACAAACTCCAATCCCTCGAGGCCATGCTCTAATATATTTTGTAAGAATTTTGTTTTGTGGAGTTATTTCGATAGACTGGAAGAAATACATATGAGGGGTTTCACAAGGATCCCAAGAAAAATTTCTAGTATCAAAATTATAATGTGGTGGAAGTGTAATGTTACCCCATGGTTTAAATGTTTCAACTGGTCTTTGTATCCAACTTCTAGGCAAAATATTCTCATAAATATTAACTGAATATCCCCATGAAATTGAAAATGTCCAATTGTTTGATCTTTTGTAACAAATTGTTTGTTGTAACATTCGCGATTGATCAAATTTTGCAGCATTTAGTAGATGATATCCCGATTGTGCACGATCCATAGAGGGGAAAATTGGATCAACCGTGTCAAAATGGTGAAGGGATATTAATAAAGATTTTGGATGGGACGATAGAAATCCTGATAGATCACCTCGTAGATCAATCTGTAGTAAAGAAGAAATTAATTGGTTAATAAAGGAAAATCTCAATTTAGAAAAAGTATAGATCTACTTTTTATGTATTGATGTGACAATATTTCATTTTTTTTTTAATTCGATTATTGAATAAGTTTGGGATTAAATTTATACCTGATGACTACCCCTAAGAGGAGATAGATTGACTCCAATATCAGCAGTGCAACTCATTGTAGTTCTATCAGCAGATCTAAAGTAAGCATATCTTTTTAAACAAGAAATCACATTATTTGCAAATGCCCTAGCTAAAGGATAACTCAATATAATTCCAGCTCCACCAAATGCTTGATGAAATGAGAAGAAATAATTTGCCATTATAAACTCAGAGTGTCCTCCAAAATAATAATATTGTGTATGATCATATTGTGCAAGAATATCCACCATATTATCAACGAAAAATATTGAATCATCGTCCCCCATAACTACCCATCGTACCCCTTCATGTGCCTCTCTAACCACCTCCATAATTCCATGTACCATTCTTAAAACTCTTGGATCAACATGATTTGTTTCATACACAAGTGGTGATACATCATCGGATACTCGATAAGGAGGTGAATTTAAGGACCATGGTAGAAGATCATCACCTTGAGGAGGTACATCTAGTAAAAGATATCCATTTGTAATATTTGGTCTCCACCATGATTCAATATATGGTTTTCTATGATGCCATGCTTCTTCTGACCCTAAAAGTCCAAAAACAAGGTGACTAATGTTAGTAGGCACACTAATACTGATTTGTACAACATGATTTGAGGTATTTGATTGATGAGAATTATTATTTGGAAAAGATGTTATCAATTTTGAGGAAGGGAAAATATGATAAGATGGACATTTATTGAGAAAGATAATTGTAGCCACATATAAGGTTAAACCACAAATTAATATTGTTTTGCAAATGCTAATCACAAGTGATGTTTCAAATGTAGGCATGTTATTTAAGAGAGATTGGGTGAAAAAGAACTACATAATGAAGTTAAATCAATGCTCATTTGATTTTTATACTCAAATATTTTTGTTTTCTATTTTCAAGGTTTTAGTATTTGCTATAATCTTCAACATCAAAATCCAACTTTTTCATTTTTTTCTATTATATATAGTCTAATAGACCTAAAAAAAAGATGAAGATCCTAATTCTTTGTGAACTACATTGTGACTTTGAGATCTCTACATAGGTGTTAACTATTAATTGTTTTACTAATATCTATATTTTGACAGGTTCATTAACCAAATTAAATCGATTAATGGAGAGTAATCAAATTAAAAGTTGAATTACTAAAATAACCTTATAAAGTTGAGCGATTATAATACCCTTTCAATTATACATATGTATGTTACCTCCTTAGTGAAACGGTACATTAACTCTCTTTATTTATTTTTTTGTTACAGGAAATCTGAAGAATTTGAGGTGTTACTTTTTAATAATTAATTAATGTACTAAGTTCAATTAACTAAAAATTTAATACATGAGTCATATTCATCTACTAAGGCCTCATTCGGTGTGTTTGTTTTTGAGGATTAAATCTTAATTATTCAGATTTAGTTTATTAAGTTTGTTTGTTTTATTTCCTTATAAGCCTCTTAATGGGTCTGAATACATCTGAATGAATCAGATCTATAACACACTCTTAACACCATTCAGACTCAAAAAACTCAAAAATAAGACTCCCTACATCACAACAACTCATAAAAGGTTTTTACTTATTTAATTAATGTTAATTACATGCTTACCGTTATAATTTCCTTTATTCTTACTAACTTAATATACATCTTTTACTTTAAAAAATTAATCAATATATTTGAATTGATAAGCACTTCATAATATGATATTTAGCATGGTTCCAGAAAATAAGAAAGTATTAATTATTTGATTGATAACAATAACAAATGTCCATTATAAAATAAAATCTTTTCATAAATATTATATTACTACTCTATATAAATTATTTTATATTGCATTATATTAGATTGTCAAAGTTTTTGAGTGCAAAGAATAGTCATATTAATGATGTAAATTAATGTTAAATTCTTAATAGATAGATCATATTACCTTGTTACGATAAAAATGTTCAAAATATTATTTTCTATAAAAAAAATATTTTACTAAAATGAAGTTTTTATAATATTTTATTGATATAGAGTTTAATTTCATATATACAGTCATTAAAAACAAACAGTCTAAATAATCTAGTATTCAGATTCAGAGACAACATCTTAATCTTCAGAAGTTTATTCAGATTTACACATCTAGATCTTAATGCATATCTTAATATTCAAATGTGTATTCAGATTCAGACGTCTTAATTTTAATTTTAACAAATGAGGCCTAAGTGTCTTTACATTTGGAGAAACTTTTCCTCCTCATTCACTTTCTTCAACTTAATTTTCTCTAAATATTTACATAAAATTTTATTACTAACCTCCTCCTTTTTTTGACATACAATGATTTTCATTCAACCAATATTAATGTTCTTTACAAAAATAATAGTTGCTGGTAAGCATAGGAATACATTAGAACCCAACTCATGGATATTAATTCTACCAATTGCACTTTAATTTCTTAAGGTATGTAAGGGTATAGAAACCTCTAAAAGTATACTTATTAAGGGTGTTCTTGTTCATGTTCGATTGACTTAAATGTTTAGTAAAAATATTTTTTAAATGTGATTATTTTCCTCTTATTTAAAGAAAATTACTCCCTACATAAAGTAAGAAAATATTTTTCAAAACCTTCCTTAATATGGAAAATATTTTTAAATCTTTTCTCAAACCTCCACCACCCCAAATTGGTTCCCCACCTAGGAACCGAATTTTGACCCTGACATGAGATTCGAATGGGAACTCGGAACCTGACTCTCAACTACGACCTAGACCCCAACCCAAAACCCAAAACTAGACTCCCGACCATGACCTCGTTAATTGGAATCAACTTTCGACATCAATTGTGACCCAACTCTCGACCCGACGGAAAACATAACTCTTGACCCTAACTATTTAATTTGCCTTTACTCTTGAATTTTAAAATTGTTGAATTTTTATGGTGCTGACATGTGCAGTTTTTACTTCTCCTATTTTATATAGGAGAAGTAATAGCAAATTTTTATTACTATTCATTTAAATAATATTGAATTTTTATTATTATGTTTTAATATAATAAGAAAAATAGAGGAATATTTATGGACGCTCATAACTAAAACAGTGATATGCATTTCAAAAGAAGTCATTTGACAATTTTTAAATCATCTTCTAATTATTTGGCTTCATGTTAATGTTGAATTGTTATTTTTAGATCTATATTATGTTATCCTGGGGCGGATCTAGGCATATGTAAGGCGTGTCACGTGACACGACTTCGTCAAAATATTTTACGGAATATACCTATATAAAAAAAAAGGAACGAATAAAAAAATTAAAAGGACACTCCTTTAATAGAAATTGCCTAGCTCAAATGGCAACTGCGCCCCTTTCAGTGCGCAATGTCACAGGTTCAAGTCCCATGAAGGGATGCTCTTTTCTTCTATTTGAAATTTCATGTTTTTATTTTTTCTTTTCATAAAATTATTAAATTTTTGTTTTAAATTCAAAACAATAGGTCCGGGGTCCCTCGTTAAAAATCTACTCACCCACTTAAATTCATTCAAAATGTAAGAATTTTTTTTTACTTTCAGAATTAATATAAAACTCAAAATCTCCGTTATCAATTAGAATTATAGTTTGACTTTAATTCATTCAAAATTTAACAACTTGTTTTTATTATTTTTATAATTAATATAAAACTCAAAATCTCCTTTTAAATCCTTATCTTTGTATATTTTTGGCTTGTGGATTTGTTCAATATTCTTTGCGTTCTTGTTCATCAATCATTGTTATTCGATATCTCCAATCATTAGTTTAGTATTTTTGTTGTTACTCTATTTTTTTTATTATTTGCTTGAATTTTAATTTGTTCATAATAACAGTTTTATTTTTTATTATCTACTTGTAACAACGAAATAATTTAAAGGGTCTAAAATAAAATTTTGTTTGATTTTCTTCTTGAGTCATTTTTGTTCTTTATTGGTGACACCTCTTACAAAAATCTTGCGTACGCCACTGATGTTACCTATATTGGAGGCAATGGGGACGTGGTGATGATTTGTGGGGGTATTAATTTAGATAGGAGAGCCTTTTTTTTCTAAAAAATAAAAATTGAATTGGTTATAATTTTTTCATGGTAACTTTTTATTTTTAATGTTGAAGATATAAATATTTAAATTTAAAATTTAACTTTAATTATTTAAAATATTATTAAGAGAAATTAATCCTAATTTGCTAAAGATTAGTGAAAAAGTAACAAAGAATATTCTTTTTCTTTTAATTTTTATGCTAAATTAACTTTTTTATTGGTATGATAAATTAACTACAATATGATAATACTATCAAAAAATTAAAATAGTTTAAAGCACTAGAGCAAGAATTATTTATGTTTTACATCCTCCGTTTTCTTATTAAAGGAAGAAGAAGCAGTATTTAAATATTTAATGTGTTACTATTATTTTTTTATTTAGTATTTTAATTTATTAATTACTAATTTATTCAAATTAATTGATTCAATTGTATATTAAATACATTCACACTCCTAAGTAGGATAATTAACGGTGAATTAACACTAAAATGTACTTTTCCATGAACATTTTAAAATGTTCACTTCACTAATAGATTACATAGTGTTCATTAAATAGTTTATTACTCACTTAATAATTATATTTTATCTATAATTAAAATGTAAGAACTTTAATAATAAATTTTCTTTACTTTAATAAAATGGAAGGTTATTTTTAAGCTCAATAAGATGAAAATTTTATTTTTAAGCATAAATAAGAAGAAAATCTTATTTTAAAGCTAAATAAGATGAACAATTTATTTTTAAGCTAAATAAGATGAAATTTTAACTTTTAAGTTAAATAAGATGAAATTTTAATTTTTAAACAAACAAAAGTGTCATCTTATTTTAGTGACATTTAGAAAAAATGAAATAATGTCACTATTTTAATGACATTTAGAAAAAATGTCACTAAAATCAATGACATTTTGCAGTAAATGTTATAACATATTCGACATTTATATTAAATGTCACTATTTAAGTGATATTTTTTCTAAATGTCGCTAAAACCAATGACATTTTGTAATAAATGTCATATTATATTCGACATTTGTAGCAAATGTCATAATTTAAATTACATTTTTGCCAAATGTCGCTAAAAACAATGACATTTTGCAATAAATATCATTATTTTAGTGACAATTTTTCTAAATGTCACTATTATAGTGACATTCTTCTAAATGTTACTAAAATCAGTGACATTTTGCAGTAAATGTCATAATATATTTGACATTTATATTAAATGTCACTATTTAAGTGATATTTTTTCTAAATGTCACTAAAACCAATGACATTTTGTAATAAATGTCATATTATATTCGACATATGTAGCAAAATGTCATCATTTAAACGTCATTTTCGCTAAATGTCGCTAAAAACAATGACATTTTGCAATAAATGTCATTATCCTAGTGACATTTTGGACCAAATGTCATTATATTTTTGGCATTTGATTCCAAATGTCATTATTTTTACGACATTTGACATCAAATGTCATTGTTTTATGACGTTTTGTTCTTAAATGTCGTGAAATTCTTTATTTTCCGACATTTGTTTCAAACGTCACCAAATTAATGTCGTCGTATGTACATTTTCTTGTAGTGTGAATTGCGACCCGACTCTCTGCCCCAACCCGGAACCCAACTCTCGACCTCGACTCGAGACTCGAATCCCCAAACGTACCAACTCTTGGCTTGACTCAAGACCCAACACTCGACCCTGACTTCCGACCCCAACTCGGGACCTGACCTTGATCGAGACCATGCTTTTGATATTGACTCGGGACCCAACTCTTGATGCTCTACCATGACTTTTAACCTTGAACCCAACCCGACCCAAACCTAGGACCCCAACTCGTGACCTTAACCCTAACTCCCCACCCAACTCAAGATTCAAGACTTAAATCCCGACAGTGGCCTAAGACCGGACTCCTGAAGAGAAACCTAGTTATGATACTGACTCGAGACCAAATTCCTGACCCCAATTCGATATCTAACTCCTGACATCGACTTAATTCTAAATCCTAACACTCACTCAAGACTCAACTTCAACTTGAGATTCGATTGGAGACCAAATCTCAAACTTGACTACCAACACTATCTCAGGGCACAAATCCTGACATTGACCTCGTCTTGGGACCTAACTGGCTACTTTGACCTAGGGTTTGACAATTGATCTTGACCCAAAACTCAGCTCCTTATCTGGGAAATCATTAAAGACTTGCAACCCCAACTCATAATCTCGACCATAACCTGACTCATGACTCTTGATTTCAATCATCACTCGGGATACAACACCAACCAAGATCCAAATTTAATCCCCGACTTGGGACCATACTCATTTTCTAGAAAAAGATTTTCCTTCATACTAACAACCTTTAAAAAGAGAACAAAAAAAAAGAGAGAAAATGCTTGCATTTGGGAGTATTTATTTCTTTACATAATAAGTAATAATAGATGATATGAATATCCATATTATCCGTTGGTTTACTTTGTTTTTTTACATATCAAATATGGTCAGATCATATAATTTATCCATTTTTCAGTGATTCATATTTGACTCGACCCACTCATTTGCCTACCCTATAGGTATACATTTCTCTGTATATTTTGCTAGAAGATCCACCTGAACTTTAAAATATAGCTCAATTAGGCTGAGTTTTGTTTATTGCGGTTGAATCCAAGTGTAGAGGATATTCAAGTCATTTCAACTCAAAATAATGAAATTAAATGTAATCAATATAAATACAAAAATGATGGTATGCATCTAAAAGTCAAAATTGATGGACCCTAGAGAATAGTAATAACTATCTAAACCCAAAAAAAAAGTTTTTTTTTAATAATATTCCACTAAGCAATTATTTCATCCACACGACATTCCCTAAGTTTAATCTTTGCCATGTTGGTGCCCTTTTTGTGTATTACATCACAACATTCACATCTATCCATCTGAAAGTAAAAAATAAAGAATAAAAAACATTAGTAATTGAAATAGTAATATATCCTTAATTATTTTTGTTGAAAATGGAAGGGTAAATTACCTCTATTCGTTTCGTTCTTGGAGAGTAGACTTGAATCATGGAGACATAATCAGCAGAATAGTTACCAGTAAATGAACAAGACAACAATTCTCGAGGTGATGATCGCAAATATGTAGTAAGTATTTCAGATGATATCTTCGTTTTTTCTACATTTTTCATGAAGAAAACATGAGGAGCTTGACAAGAATCATATGTACGCGACCTTGTATTTAACATGTAATATGGAGGGTCTTTAGGTGTAACTCCCCAAGGTTGAAAAGTTTCAATTGGTAATTGTAAATGACTTCTAGGTAAAATATTCTCATAAATATGAACTGAGTAACCCCATGAAACAGAAAATGACCAATTTGTAGGTCTGTTGTAGCAAATAACTTGTTGTAACATGCGTGATTGATCTAAATTTGCTGCCTTCATAAGGTGGCGCACAGATTGTCGTCTCTCTATTGAAGGGAAGATAGAGTCCGTAGCATCAAGATGGTGAAGTGACATCAACGGAGCTTTTGGATGAGATGATAATAAACCAGATATATCACCTCGCAAATCTATCTGAAAAATGATAGCTTACTGTTGTAATAAAAAATCACATGTGCGTGTTTAAGAAAGAAATGAAAACAAACATACCTGATGACTACCTTTAAGAGGAGTAAAAATGACTCCAACATCAGATATGCAAACCATAGTAATTTGATCAGCTGATCTTAAAAAAGGGTATTTCCTCAAGCAAGTTTCTATATACTTAGACATAGCTTTTGCCAAAGGGTAACTCAAAATAAAACCAGCTCCACCAAATGCTTGATTAAAAGAGTACCAATGATTTGACATTATAAACTCTGATTGAGCCCCTAAATAGTAATACTTTGTGTGATCATATCTCGAGAGTACATCAACCATATTATCAACGAAAAATATGGAATCATCATCTCCCATAACGACCCATCTAACACCTTCATGGTCTTCCCTAAAGACCTCCATTATCCCATGCACCATTCGCGCCATAACTGGTGCTACATGTTTGGATTCATCAAGTAATTGAGTTATGTTATCGGATACCCTATAAGGTGGGGAAGATGAGGACCATGGTAAAAGATCATCGCCCTTTGGAGCCACATCAAGAAAGAGATAACCGCGTGTTTTATTAGGCCTCCACCATGATTCAATGTAATCTTTCCTAAAGTGCCATGCTTCTTCTGAGCCAAGAAGTCCAAAAACAAGATGACTAAGGTTTGTTGGACTAGAATCATCACCAAATTGTACTGGGCTTGTAGATCTTGATGAGTAATATAAGAGCTCTGAAGATGAACAATTTGGATCTTTGAATAGGAAAATTGAAGCTAAGTAAAGAAAAACACATGAAACAAACACCACTCTGCAAACACCAAAAAACAAACAACTTTTGTCAAATGAAAATGATAATTTATTGTATTTAAGTAATTGGAAGCATTTCTTGGTTTGTTTGAGCAAAAGAAAAGTTTATGATCAATTACTTATAGTTGTCTTTTAAATGACTTAATAATTAGTATTAAAAAACAATCTATAAATTAAATCCACTCAGAATTTAAATATACGCTTACAATATAAAAATATTTATATTCAGATCGTATTTCAACATCTTATATCAATTTAGTCATTATTATAGTCTGAATTACTAGTCAATATTATATAAGTAACTTATTTTTCATAACGTTAATGCATTAAAACTTTAGACTCACCAACTAAAGTTTCATGACTATCCAATCCTCAAGTTATGGCTAATTTTCAATTACAATAAGACAACCTAGTGCACAAAGCATTATGTAGAATTTCGAAAAGAATCGTACTCTAAAGGGTGTGATGTAGACACCCTATCCTAATGTATGCATTAGTGGTTATTCCCACAGCTCGAACCCGTAACACATAGATCACACGGAAATAACTTTACCGTTTCTTCATTGCTCCCCTTCTAGTTTCCAATTATAGTCTTTGTTAGAATTAAACAAATAAAAGAAAATGATCATGATGAAACTTTAGAAATAAAGTGATAGAAAGAGAGGGAGTAACCAGACAGGGGAAGAAGTGATATGGTGGAGGCAAATAATTTCAATCCATTGTTGTTCAAAGCCATGATCATTCCATTTCTTTTTCAACTTAAAATCAACCAAAGAAAGAAGAGGAAAAAAATTCAATTTTGCTGATTTTGGAAGAAAAAGAAGGTACAAAATTATTACATTAGTCAAGAGTTTGTTATGGATTTCCCTAGTAATTGTGTGGTTAGCACTAGAGGCGGATCTAAAATGTTAAGACAATAGAAATTTTGATCAATTAATTCAAATATAAGTTCTTGTCATATAACTTTTGTGCATTTTTTGTTATGTTACCGTGAGCGCATAAATATAAATATGTTATATCAAATTATTTATGATAACTGTTAGGTTATTAGCATTTTAATATTAATATTTAACATATTAAATTACTTTATTTTGGAGTTATAATAATGACCATTGGTAGGTATTTGTGTCTTAAACTATCAATTTAATCATGCTATTCATCTTTGACTTGGTAGTCATGTAATGCCATTACTTTTGGCTTTTGGATGAATTCATTGTGAGATAAAAACATTTCAATAAACATTGGAATGGATAACTTCTACATCATCCATTAACATTGGTTATCCATCACTTTATTTCATTCTTAATTCCTCCATTATTTGTTTGTAATCTATGTAACCTATGTAACTCCTATTGTAACCTATGTAACCTATGAAACTCCTAAGGCCATTATCTTCACTATTTACTATCTCCATTATCTTCCTATTCATTGCTAGGAAGACTTCTTGTAGTATAAATAGTGGTGGTCTTCATTTGGTTTGGTACACACAACACAAAAGAAAAATATAGAGTGCATAAAGTTTGTCTAAAAGAGAGTTCTTATTAGTTGAAGGGAGGTGTTCTTTTTGTAGAGCTTTAGACTCAACTCTTGTCCAGAGTTGTTGAGTTATATTTTGTGTAAAAGCTGTTGTATCCTGGAGGGGACAAGTCAAAGAGAACTACTGCTGGACCGGTGAAAACATTTGCTGCAGTGGGCTTGAATCTCCTTAAAGAGAGCGAGATATCCGCGCCTCAGCCTGAAGAGATTTATTTTCTTCATTTTATTTTTCAGTTGTAATCTTGTAATTTTTTGTTATCTTGTAAGTTTTTCACTAACAAAACGATTTACGAGTTCATCTTATTTTATGAGTCAATTATAAAAATATCAAATTTTTAAAATGATGAATGCTGATTTTAATATCTAATTTACATACACATATTATATTTCTTATATTTACCTTTTTCATTCTCATTTTATTATTTTCTATTCTTATTATTAAATATTTTGAAATCTCTTCAATGATCAAACCCTCTACATTATGTAAATTTATTGTTGTCTATTTACATAAAAAATGATCTAATTTGTTTTTTTTATATTCTTCGAATCTCAAGCACGGTTTCAATATCAATAAATTTTATTAAAAACAACACTATTTCAATATTATTTTATCAATTTTTTATATTTTGAGTTAAACTTTGCACCGTTTACATTCTTGCTTCATAAAATATATATGTACTTTTTATCCAAGAGCTCATTATAAAATCACACTGAATTTTTTTACTATTTTATTTGTACATATCAGCAAGAAAAATATAATTAAACATCTCGATGAAGTTTGACTTTATACCCCATTGTTATCACTCATTCCTTAATATAAAGACCTTGGTCTTTAATCTTTATAGAATTAATCCATAAATTCAACGTGAAATATTTGTTTAATCTCCGGACTATTGATAGTCTTAAAAGACTATTTTACTTGATTAACTTGGCACAATTCAAAGTACTCCCTACACGTGACATGTTGTATAAGACCCTGACTGCACAAGACTCTTGACCTACATATTCACAATATAATAGACAAAAGTAGGAAATCGCAAAACAGAGTTTGGCATTAAGAGAGGAAATCTATCATAGTATTGACAAGTCATCTAGTACGTCAAGAAGTAGTCGGTACGTAATGCGTACACCGCGTACAACATCGGAAAGGTAAAGACAATAATAAAGGTGACATGGTCCTCAAGTATGAAGACTCACCAAGTCTTCAACATCCTTTAAGCGAACAACTAGCCACAAGCAGGAGGAGAGGAAGTGGCACACCCTAAATTAGTGAAACAATGTAGGCACAAGTATATATTAGTACATGCAATGTACGAAGTATGATAGATATGTATTAAACATGAAACGTGATAATAAGGGCACATAACTGAAAGTTTGATATGCATGACCAAGATAAAAATAGTAAGAACCTTTGTAGAAACATCATAATACTTGAATATCGTTAATGCATCTAAAAAATATAAGGAAAGTTTCATAAAATATTTCAAGAACAACTTAGTTTGTTTTGTAGGATATTTACTATTAATCGACATAGACCACAAGATCTATAATATGGAACTCGGTGTCTTGCTTCCACACCAAAAAAGAGATGTCCTTACTTTCCAAGTCAGAGACCTTAACTTCTAGGTTAGGTGGATCCACTAGAGCCTCCATTTCACTATCCTCTCGGTGTTAAGTAAAAATCCGAATGGAATAGTCATAAATATAAGCATCTCATCATATATGAAAAACAACAATTAGGTTACTAATTCAAATTTAAAACATCATACATAACCTCCTTAAATCGTGAATCATGTATGTGTGAAAAAACCTTTTATCAAACCATGATCTCTTAATTTGAGAAAACCTATCACAATTTAGTTGATGATAATCTCAAAAAAACATAGATCATAAGACATTCATTTTCATAAATCATTCATATCCTTTATTAAAACATCAATCATAGCTACATAACTCCTTCATAATTCAACCATTCTAGAGTTTATAGTTAAAATCATGTATGATGCATGATTCATATGAAATCAATTGGAATGCATGTAATTAAGTTCAAACTATCATAATATAATCAAAATCAAACAATTGAATCCATACAACTAGAATCTATGAGGAATTGAATAAAAACCTAAACAATTTATGAAAATTGAATTGGAGCAATCTTTGGGACTCAATGGGGGAATGAAACCCATTAATAAGATCCCATATACCTTGATCTTGACGCCCAAAACAATGGAGGAATTGGAGACTTGAAAACTTGAAGAACCTTATAAACTCAAATATCTTTGGAGAGTAAACTAGAGAGGAATTGTGGAGATTTGGGAAGAAAAAGGAAATGGGTAGTTTCTTACGAATAAAATCAGTTATAGGTCTCTTTCATAGTCAAAACGACATAGTATAGGTATTGAATGGACCGTAAGTGTCACATCCGGGAAGCACCCCCTAGACGTAATCGATGTCGTCGTCCTCTTTGAGAACTAAGACTAGCCTCTTAGCTTACATCATTACATTCGTAGGTCAAAAATGCGGAAAATTTAGAACTTTTCATTAATTCTACATTGAAGTTTACATAGACCTCTACATACACATTATATATATTCATATCGAGTATACATAGATCCTTCGTATAGGAAGATTACAGTCTTCTACTTTTATTGCACATAGATATATATAAGATATAACATAGTCTCAAATGGATGTCTCATCTCATAACCATCTAACAAGAGTATAACAATTTGGGCCTAGCCCATACATCAACGTAATAAAGCCACATATAGGTTATACAATGTTTAGTACACAAATGAAAGGAAAGAACATAAGAGTCTTAAAACTAAATCAACTTCATAATCTTGATATTGGCATTGCCCTCGGAAAGTTAGGACCTACCTAACTTGGATGAATGAGAATTTCAATTCTTTCTTCAAAGTCGTCTCAAAAGCCCTTGAATGACCGGAACCTAAAATATTGAGAAAAATGGAGAAAATGGGATTAGTACACCACTTGTACAAAGTATGAGACCATATGCACATATATCGTAAAATCATGCTAAAAAGGGACTATTCATTAAAACATGTTATTTTATATTTAGAAAGCCTTATGCATATTCAAGAAGACCATACCAACTAATAAGACATCTTCATTAGGTCAAAAGCATGTACATCACAAACTAACAATCCTAAGGCTAGCCAAGCCAACATGCATATCACATCATTGAACACTCAGTCAAGACAACTCTATCATCAAGTTATAGTAGCAATAAGCATAGACAAGAGTTCATTTCAACATAGTCAAAGCAATACAATTACCCATGAACCCTCATTAAGTCAACAAGTGCAATGACCAAGAAAATCCCCATAACCTTAACAAGCAACCCAACAAGAACCATGACTAACATCCAACTTCACATAGCATATCATTTAAGAGTACATATTATCATGTTCATAAGTGAAACCAACCATCATGTAGTATCATCAATATGCAAGATCACCATATACATAAAATATACAATTATAGGCATATTCATATATAAGAACATCCTTCTAAGACTTCCCTCAAGGCTAACTAGTGCAATGTTTAGGTAGAGTGTCATACCCCTATCTAGACTAAGCTAAACCCCTTAGGTTATCCTTAGTTAGAGTTCATTCCTTTAGTTCATTTTACCTTTTTGGGAATATCTTGTCTTAACCAACATAGATCACATGAGCTAATGTGGAATCCGGTGTCATAGAACCCTACACATACAGAAGAAAGGCGAACTACTTGCCAAGGTAGTACCAAAACATGAACATAGCAACTACGTGGATCCACTAGCTAGTATTTCTATAGGGGCAACATAGTTTAAGAACTACGAGATATAGTTAGGACCCTCTTTATGCTACATGCATTATAGTCTCTAATCTCAAAAGTACATTAGCGATCCTACCGTCCCTATGTGGGAAAGGACACTCCTAACTCTAGTTCACTCGGTGCTAAGCTAGAATCTCTTTTGAAATGTCTTTAATGTCATTATTAATCATCATAACTTAATTTAGTTCATTGGGTCTATCCCTTATATAATCATCATCATCATCATAGCTCAATAAGAATTGCATGAGTATAGTCCTTTCATTATAATTCATATAAGTGAGGTTAGCACATTTACATCATCGTTCATAATAAGGCACATAAGTAGTTATCACCATCCTTATAACATTTACATCTTAGTCAACACCTCACAAGATCATAGTCAATACATTTTAATTCACATCATACCAACCCTATCAATCCTAATACAAGATATACTTCAATGCAACATCATCACTTAATCTCAAGTAACCACAATTAAAATAAAAGAGTTGAGATCACAAGACTTACCAAGTCTCCTTTATAATTCATTTTCGAGATCTTACCATCAACCCTTAACTCAACCCAATAAGGGTGTAATATCATCACACAACAATAACCAACATGATAAAAAGGCCAATTGAATCACTACATCACAATTCATCACTAGTTCATAGCTTAAGATACGAGACTTAGGTAAAATTCATAACATGTTTCCTAACCTAGGTCAATTACTCAAGAACTACATGATAGGACTATACTTCACCTTAATCTATTCATAATTGATACAATAACATCATATAATAGTAATTCAACCAATAACCAAGTTAATTGAGCCAACATTACACAATTCATATTAAGATTACAACCTAGGGTTAAGAGGAAAAGATCATTTTCTACAAACTAAAACCAATCCATCAAGAAATAACATAATTAAGTTAATACATGATAATCTATTCATAATATCCAAAATAAATCATAAACAATGTAATTCACAAGATCAATTTCGAGATTGAAAAGACCCACTTGAATTTCATACTTTGAAAATCAATTTGATAGAACCCTTTGGGAAAAGAAGTCCCAAAGATGAAAGGAATCTCATACCTTAATGTTTGATGAAGATTGATGGAGAAACCTTGGTGATTGCAGCCCTAGAACCCCCCCTTGACCTTGTCTGTTATGGAGTTCTTCAACTTGAGAGAGAAAGAAGAAAGAAGGAAGAGAGTTTGGGTTTGTGAATTATGAGAGTTTAGGTTAGTCTAATTAGGTTAGAGTCTTTATATATGTAGTTAATTAACTTAACTAGACCTCCTCTAACCCCTAATTAAACTCCTAACTAAGCCAACTAATTAAATGAATTAATTAAAAATGTGCAGCAAAACAGTGGCTCCACAGACGAGACCACGATCGACGGATCGTGTGTCCATCGACGGGAACTGTTCACCTCCGTGCTGCACATCCGTTGATGAGTTCAGAGACTTGTCAAAAAAGACCCTTGGCCAAATATTCTAAGTGTCCATGGAAGGAGGCAATCAACGCCCCATCGATTGGAACACGGTCCGTTGATTGCACTCGTTTGTGCACACTGCCTTGGGAAGTCTTCGACCCAAATGCAAGGGCCTTCTCAAGGGCCCTTGGTTGGTCCTTGGGGAGTCGTGCCTGGAATTTTCGACCATGAACTAACTCTAATACTTTTTAGACACCCTTCCACCAATTTTCATCAATTTTTGACTCCTAAAACTTAGTCAAATAGGCTAAGGCACGCTAGTACCTCATTGAACTAGTTTCCGGACATCAGTTCCTTGACGTTTTGGTTTCTATACTTTCTAAATGACTTATATACACTATTTATGACCTTAAAACAGTGTCTAACCCTTTTGACACTCATGTTAGGCTCTAGAACATGTCTTAGACTTTCAAAGTGTTACACTAAGGTTTTGACATATGAACCATATAAAAAAAATTATAGACCGTACTGGTCAACCGTAGATCGAGTTACTAGTCCTAAAATCTTGGGTAATTCCCAGGACACACTTTTATGGATCGTCAAACTTCCTATGATGCGTAGCTACATCTCTAGACCTCAACTTTTAACTCAAAAATTCTCAACTTTTAACTCAAAAATTCTCAACTTTTAACTCAAAAATTTACCAAGTCTGGACCATTTCTACAGATGCTTCTTACGACCCGTAGAATACCCTACAATCCGTCAAATCCTTCGGTAGGAATGAGGTCTTATACCAAATCTTTGAGTCATTCCCATGAGTCGATCCTACGACTCGTCAATATTCCTTCGACTCATTTTGTCAAATCGTGGATCCAACATTAGAGACTTGAATTTCGAAAACTCAGTTGGGTTAAGATTCAGTTTTTTATGGCCCGTAAAACTTCCTATAATCCTTAAGTTGGACTAATAAAACACTGCCTCAGTCATTTTCGAGCAACTTTTCTTTCCAACTCAACTTTATGACTTCTGGGTGTTACATAACTAAACTTAAATACACTAGCGATTTTGTTATATGAGTGAAATACACCTTTAAATTCTTACCAAGTTTAGGGGTGTTTTTAACACTTTTCTCAAATTTTTATTAAGAGATCTATATTTCTAGATTTGAGACCACTTGTTATATATGTCATGTGACAAATCAGGGATGTAAGTTCAATTAGTCAAACCAAAAATGTCTTTAAGATTGTCGATAGTTCAAGAGCGAAATTAATAATTTACACCAAGTTCATCTCTCTTTTTTAGTAGGCGTTTGGATATGTGATATGAAATCAGGAGATGAAATCATTATTTGAACATGCAATTTCACGGCTGATTTCCTCTAACGATTTCTCATGTTCTCTAAAAGTCTTGTTTTGAAAATTCCAAATCATGTGATTTGAGATTTTTCAAGTCATAAAATTGATCCACAAATTTATAGTATTTTGTAAAAACAACTCTACATTTACATCCACTGACCATTATTCAACCAAATCTTAGTAAAAAAAAGTTTGAAGAAAGGGGAGGATATTTCAACAATTTAGAAGCATCCGATTCCGTAGCTTGCAGTTAGCAACAATGGCGGAAAATGAAGAAGATGATTACATGGGAGACCTTTCTCACTTTCTTCCTCCTGGAGCTTCTTCTCTTCCATCTAAAACGGTCAGTAACTCTCACCCATACAAACCCTAGATTTTATTTATATATTTATGTTGTGTATTTTGGCAAAATTTCCTAAAATCTCAAGTATACTTATTTGAAAGTCGAATACATCAAAATTTTATGATTTTGTAGTGTATTTAAGTATTCGATAATCATAGTTAAATTTCTGATGACCTGTTTTTCTTTTCGATTTCCTCTGTATACATACTGTCATGTAGGCTTGTATTTTCAACATTCACACACTAATCAGCACTCTCTATGCTTGGAATCAATATATAATTATTACTGTTCGGTTTTCATCTGTTTCGAAATGTTTACTTGCATATTTTCGTTAAGTGCTGCTAGGATGAAAATTAGTCATCATTTAGAGTGTGTTTGGTACTAAGTAGATCGGACTCTCCAAAAATGCTGCCGCACCTTTGTCGGATCGACATGCATCCGTCGACATTTTTTGAGGAGTCTGACCAATATAAGTTTGGTACATTTTTTAGAAAATGTTTTGTTGGGAAGTAAATGAGTTTCTTACTTATTTTCTAGTGTTTGGTAAGTAAGCAAAAAATGTTATCTCAACGGCAAATCTAGCGAAATACTATGTGGGTGGGAGAGGGTAGAGAGTGGTGGTTGGGTGGTGGTGGTGGTGGTGGTGGTGGAGGTGGGATAGTTAAGGGGTGGGAATTGGATATGTTGGGTGGGTTGGGAGGAGGCAATGAATTTGGGATGTCACTTATGGAGCTTACTTCCCTACGTTTCATTAGAGAAATCATTTTTCTCATCTCTAAGGAGCTTTTTTTCGCAAAGAAAATGTTTTCCAAATTAATTTGACCAACCAAACATGTAAAACTAGACAAACATTTTCCGGAATATGTTTTCCTCCATATCAAACACACTCTAATATTAACAAGCAGAACTTTTGTTTCCATAGGTTTTCAATGGCCTGAGTTAGTTGTTATAGAAAATTTGGACTGACTGTCAAATTCTAAATTCTGGATTTTCTCGTACTTAGATTTTCATTGCAAAATCGAGTCTAAATCCAGTGGACAAATATAAAATAAGACATTGATGTCAAAATAGATCATATGGTATGAGTTGCTTCTGGCCCTGATCGGTTTGTCTTGGGTTGGCAGGCATCAAATAAGCCTGTAATTGCGAACAAGAAACGTAAGGTATTAAACTGGCAAGAAAGGAAAAAGCTCAAGAGAGAGCAGAAGCAAATTGAAGAGGACCAAAAAACTTTAGTCAATTTAGAGTCAGCAATTCCTGAGAGCAACATTGGATTCAAAATGTTGAAACAAATGGGTTATACTCCGGGATCAGCATTAGGCAAGGAAGGTTCTGGTAGGTCTGTACCTGTGGGACTGGAAATCCGAAGGGGCCGTGCTGGGATTGGGAAAGAAGATGATAAGGTAGAGAAGATGAGGAAGGAAATGGAAAAGGCTAACAGGGATAGAAGGAGAGAAGAAGAGCTAATGGAAACTTTTGGATCTCACCTGAAGGAGCGATGGAAGGATAAGAGGATTGTCAGCAATTTTCACAAGGCTGATGCAGTACTGGCTCAGTTAGAAAATAGGGAGGTTGCAACGGAGAAAAAGGAAGAAGAGGATGTAGGAAAGGATGAGGAGGAGGAAGAGGAAGAACCGATCACAGAAGAGGTACTTTTTATCATTTTTGTATGATTTTTCAAAGTAAACTGAATGCTATATTGGAACTAACATTTGGTTCAGTTTTCCTTTTAACCATTTTGTGCTAAAACTGAGTTGGCTTAAGTTTGCAGTGTAAATAATTCTAGGGAAGTTAGTGATTAGCAATACCAATTGTGTAGTTTCTTGCTAGGACATTTACCCGAAGCGCTAATAACTAGGTCGAAAATCTACTATTCGTACTGTGAACATATTATTGATTCTCTAAAATACATATATGTGGTATAGGCCAAAACTATTGAATTCGGCCGAAATCACAACTTATGTTGTGGATACACCCCTGATCTTGAATTCTCACCTTGGGAACAAATTTTGAGGTTAAGTTACGCCCAAGTCCATTTTTCTTACTTTGGTATTAATGCCCGATACATGCCATCTTGGTTTAATTATGTTGGGTTCCCATGTTATATTGTCCACACACTGAATGATCAGTCATGGGTGTGCGGGTACATTAAGTGTTTCACATTGTTTTAGGATACAGGCTGTTGTCTTCTTATATGGTCCAGTTTTTTAGGTTGAGTTAGGACTTAGGCCAAATGTCATTTTCCTTAATTGTGAAGTTGACATAAATAATAATCCACAGTATACTTCACCCAAAATAATAATCCACAGGTATGTTGGCAGTTGGTTCGTCAGTACATACCTCTTTTACAAAACCTGACCCCAGGTTTTATGCTTCCCTCAAGAATAGTAAGGACAAATGCAACTGTTGAACTTCTCACTGATTTAAGAAAGAAACAAATAGATTACAACCTTATGTGCAGAGATGTCCATTACAATTTTGCTTAGACTTGGTCAAGAAAGTCATGAGGGAACTAACATTCCATTCATGTGTAACTTGACCAAAAATTTAGAATCAACAAATTAAGAGATTTTACATTGACTGGAGCAGAAAGAGATAACCGACTTACCTAGAAAGTCTTTTATGACTAAATATGCCAAATTCTGTTGTGTCCAGCTGGGCATTCCAAATCTACCTGTTTCACAAAAGATCAAAGCAACCTTGTGAGCTTACTATTTGCAAGTACTGGTCCAGAATTTTAGCCTTTCTCAGCAGAGATGATGTCGAAGTGTATGAAGACATAGTTAAATAAATAAAAGTGTACCTTCTCTTACAACTTAAGCTTTTAGATGAGGTAGTTAGATAATTCAACAAATAAAACTAAATAAATTTAAGATAATTAGCAGTCATCTGATCGCATTAAGACTTCCTCTCCAACTGTTCCATCAATGGCTTGAACAACTGGATCAAATAGTTGAACCAACTGTTGCACTTTGCTCCTATCCCTCAGAAATTCCTGCAGAATTTGTAGTCTATGATTATAACACCTATTGAGCGTGTAACATATTCATTTCAAAGTTGGGATGTGGGATCTTCATGACTTCAACAAACTATAGCTGATTATTGACACATCAAGATTAAAGTGCAGGAAAATGAACAGCTTATCTACAAAGAAATCAGAATTTTCCAAGTCTATTTTATTGTCTCCCGCTCCCTCTCAATATCTATGCGCGAGCACACAAAAAAATAACTCCAGTATGAGTTATATAGATCTTTTGTATCCATTCTTCTCTCACAAGTCCAGTATTAAGAGGACTTATCATGCTGAGACTTTTTTACACTATCCATTAGTAGATTGTCTTTATTCGGATTTGGGACCAGCTATAGTTTGTTGAAGTCACATACCTCTGGAAGATTTTCAAAAGGTTAGAACTTGATGAATGAAAGGATCACATATATTGAAGAAGTCACAAGAAAAAAAAATTCTTCCCACAGTTTCTGGTGTCCAGATCATTTTGATCATTTGAGTATGAGCAAATTGTGAAGTTCTTTGAATTTAAACTTTTCAAATATTAAGGTTCTCCCTTGCTCCTTTTTGTTATTTAAAAAGAGGTTCTCGCTACTCCTCTGTCCAAGAGATTGCATGAAAGAAATCAGAAGAAATAAGGGTGCTGAATTTTGGTTTATGGGATGTTTCTTGAGATTTTTAAAAAAAGGAGTCATTCTCCATAATCACTGCCCCTCCTTTCCCTATTTATCACTCTGGGCGATACTAAAAATTGTTTTGTTCCTCAACTTGGAGCTTGTTTGCAATGCTATTGTTGATGATGGCTACTTTTTATTTAGCTTTGCTGGTTAATGCTTGTCCTCTCTGGTTGAACCCGCTACTGATTTTGGGTACTGCTTCACTACTTACAATGCAGGATTTGCTCAATACATTGATGAAGCTGAGAGATGAGTATCATTACTGTCTTTTCTGTGGATGTCAGGTAAATTAAGGGATATATTAGACAAATTATACTCTTTGTTTCATTTTACATGTTTCGTTTGACTTGAAACGAAGTTTAAGACGGTAAAGAAGGCATTTGAATTTTTCCAGTTTCTAGTAAGGGAATGGACAGAAAATAGGGAATAACAAACATGTTTTCTTGAAGAGAACTCGTCAATCTGTATCTGCATCTTATTGGTAATTTCTTTTTTCTTTTTTTTTGCAGTATGAATCAACCGAGGCACTGCAGTCTAACTGCCCTGGGATAACCGAGGATGACCACTAGATGTCATTCCCCAGCAGGCCTTAGCAGCAACACCTTGAGAAGGATTTAGAATCCCTCCTGCAACAAATGGATAACTCCAGGGATGATAGGAGCAGAGATTCATCATGCATCTTGGCAGCAAATCAAGAACTCAGGATGACAATTCCTTTCAGGTGAATGCCGCTTCTCAATAAATTATTGAAAGCAGAATTCAGTGATAAGATTATATTGGTTGCATCTCCCATAGCTTCGAAATGCATTTCTTGAGCATCATGAACCTTGATAGTTGTGCTATGGATGGTGGCTGTATATCAAGATTAGTGATTCTTGTACTGTAGCTGTTGATTGAAGTTGTAGCTATTCCTAAATGTGTTGATTGCATTTGTAATGTTAGCGTTGCCATATTTGATTACTCCACAAGGAGGGTACACACCATGAATTTTGGATGTAATTTTCAGTAGCTCATGTCAAATATCTATCACACTATTTTTGTTGTTTTTGCTTTCTTCTGATTGACTTTATACTATCTCCTTGTTATCTGCTATATTTTCTTCATTGTACCTGTATTTGTTGCATTTGAGCAGAAGGTCTTTCAAAAACAAATTTTCTATCTCCATGAGATAACAATACCGTCTATATACATTTTATTTCTTTAAATTTCACTTATGAAATTTCAATGAATATTTGTTTGTAATTGCCTTCTTGCATAGTTACCGAAGGAATCTAATTCTTTCAAATTATAGGTGGAAACAAATTAGTAATATGTTGCACTAATTCGACCAAATCCTCAAATGTATTCGAAAAAAGCTCTTATATCATCTCTTAATTTTAGCTCCAAATTCATGTGTTACTCCAAATATGTGGGGCCCACTTTTTGCTAGAAACGGACAACTATTCGTTAGTATTTTCTTTATTTTAATTTAGTTATCTTATTTTTTTAATTTGTTATTTATTAAAATTTATGTTAAAAACACTTCGTTAGTATTTTTTCCACTTCAATTTATTTATCTTATTTTTTTTAATTTGTTATTTATTAAAAGTTATGTTAAAACACTATAAATTGCAGTAGTTAATAACTTAAAATATTTAATTTGTGTATTAAAATATTACGGAAAGAGTACTATAAATTAAAATAATTACAAGTGAAAAAACATTTTAAAAAAATTGATTGAACTCTTGAAATTTTATCAAATGCCACATCGACTGACAAAGAAAGAGTAACATATATTATTGGAAATTACGTGAAAGAATTATAAATCACAATAATTAACAATTTAAAATATTTAAATCATTTAGGAGCCTAGCCCTTTTTCTCTACTCGAGTATGAAGTTCGACGGCTTTCATTAAAAATTATATACAAATTAGTTGACTCACCAAATTCTATCAATTTCACATAATTTAGAGACAATGAGAGTAACATACATTAATTAAAATTAACGTAAAATGTACTATAAATCACAATAATTAACAATTTTAAATATTTTTAAAAATATATTTTTAAAAAATAGGGTAACTTAAAAAAATCTCATTTCTCTGGAATCTAATTACTTAGACCACACTAGTTTGCAATATTACATTCCTTATCAT
The DNA here is from genome assembly GCA_016801875.1 of Solanum sitiens. NCBI lineage: Eukaryota > Viridiplantae > Streptophyta > Magnoliopsida > Solanales > Solanaceae > Solanum > Solanum sitiens. Next base: position 440,532 of record JABWTJ010000478.1, on the reverse strand, counting down.
ATGTTAGGTCTCCCATACATGTATCTATCTCTTTTAGAAACATGTATCTCATATCAATTAGTGTGTCTAACTAAGAAATATTATTGGAAGACATTAATTAAGCAGTGTGTCTAATATATAGATATAACTGGAAGTCACTAATTAAGGTGAAAATCACGTTTGTGACAACCAGGGGTGGCTCAACATAACTCGAGGCCTAAAGCGAAATTTTAATTAGAGGCCTAAATTTTTTTTAAAAATTATTTGTATTTATTTATTTTTTAAAAATTTTAGATGTAAATTATTACTTAATCTATATTTTTATAAATGATTTTTTAAAATACTTTTTTAAAATATTATTTTTTAAGCAAGATTTGATCAATTCAACATTGAAAATATCATTTTATTGAGAAAATTATTATATGAATCAAAATATGGTTCTATAAGTAATAAGTTGATAAATTTTAAATAAAGATAAGAGTTAGAATTATAGAATCTAATTCAAAAAGTTGATAACTTGATATATCCTACTTTAATATAAAAATTACGAAGAAATAAAAGAATATTTGTAATTTACTTTGTTCAACACTTTTCAACTATTGATTCATATTTTTGACAGATTATTACTCTAATTATCAAAGATTTGAAGAAATAGAGTGCATAAGGAGTTAAAAAGATTTTAAAAAAATGTGAGTGTTAACAAAGAAAATATATATTATGAATAATTAATTCTATTTCATGAAAAAATTAAACATAATTTTTTATTTTTTAGAAATTTGAGGCCTCCAAAAATTGGAGGCCTAAGGCAGTGGCCTAAAAAATTATATGGAAGAGCCGGCACTGGTGACAACTTTAAAGGATATAACATATCACAACTCCTAAAAAAATCAAACCTTTCTATTTTTTGGCGATTTTACAAAGTTAATTTTTTTAACTTAGATTCACGAACTATTATTCAGATACATGCGTATATTTTATCATATACCTATACACTTAATCAGACATACTGATTAAAAAATTAAATAAATATAATCTCAACTCAATAATGTGCGAAAACATCATTAGTGTGTCAGATACACGCGTAAATCTTCAATAATGAATAACATACATGCATATATTTATTCAGATACACATAGACTTAGTTAGACACACTAATAAAAAATAAATACATATAATATTAACTCAATAATATGTCATATACATCAATAATGAGCCAAGAATCTAATTAATTCCTATCCGACCCAAAAAGTTCCTTTCTCATCTTCTTCCGCGTTAATGTTTATCACAATTATTGCAAAGATACTTTTTCCATTTGCAACAAATTACACACTATCTTTTTCTTTAGTTCGCCAAATTGTATTTTTTTATGAGATAAGTGTCAAAAACACACCTAAACTGTTTACTTTTTTTGAGTTTCATACCTAAACTATTGAGAGTGTGAGTTTCATACCTAAACTATCTCTTTTTAGTTTGAGAAACACACCTCAGTGGTATGTGTAATGCACTCTCTCTTTTATTTGAAAAAACCTTGACACATGACATCCCACATAGAAAAAATATTTTAAATAGACAAAAATTAAATAATAAAATATTAATATTAATTAAAAATTAAAGATTAATGTTTTACTATCCATATGAAAAATGAAATTATTTTTCTTACCCACTCCACCAACTCCTCCACGTACCCCCTCCCCGACAACCCCCATCCTTTTTTTTAAAAAAAAAAGTCATTTATAAAATATTTTTAAAAATTTCATACTTCATCCTCCCCTACCCTTCAAAAAAAAAAAAAAAACCATTCATCCCCCCACCCCCCCTCACATAGAAATTGATATTATTTTATTTTAAAAAAATTAAAAATTTACGTCCTATTTAATTCTCCACTCCTAGTTTATTTATTTTTTACGTTTTTTTTTCATTTTTTGTTAGATATGCACATACATATATTTTTAGAAAAAAAAATTCACTAGTGTATCGAATATGACATAAATAACTAAACAAATTGAAAAGTCTTGTGGTGGTAAGTAAAAAAAAAAATTCGATAATATCTAAATACTGAAAAAAAAATTTGAAAGCGGAGGGTTAAGTGGGATGGATAAAATTATTTTTTAAGAAAATAAAATAATATTTAAATTATGTGAGGAGGGGGATGAGATGAAGTAAAGAAAATGAAATACTTTTATAAAATAAATTTAAACAAAATAAAAAATTTAAAAAAATGGTGGGGTTGGGGGTTGGGGGTTGGGGGGAGGGTGAGGAAGTGATGGCCTGAGGTAAGAAAAATATTTTACATTTTATTTATAAAGAAAATATTATTTTTTTATAATAATTTTTTAATTTTATTTTAATTAATACTAATAATTTATTTATTTTTTGTCAAGATTAAATATTTTGTCTATGTGGAGTGTGATGTGGAAATTCTTTAAAATAAAAGAGAGAGTGTACTACACATACCATGATAAGAGTGATATAAAAGAGAGAGGTGTTTCTCAAACTAAAAAGTGATAGTTTAGGTATGAAACTCAAACTTTCAATAGTCTAGGTATGAAACTTAAAAAAAAATGTATAGTTTAAATGTGTTTTTGATATTTAAGTGACTGAAAATATAAAAAATTGCAGTGGTAATTTTCATGCCATTTTTTCTAGCAATAAATAAATATTCTTCTTAATTGGATAATCACTAGCCATAGAAAACTAAGAGACTTCTAAATCAATGAATTTTTACCTTAAATTCTAAAAACTAGAAGACAAAATAAATTGAAGTCTATCACAAAGACATGACTTTAAAAATAATTAGATTAACATAAACCTCAAATTTTTGTGTTATTGTTTCAGATTTCAATTTAAAAAGGTTTAATGCTAGAATTCGTGGTAGACAAAAAGAAAGAAAGAAATTGATGAGAGAGAATTGATTAACATAAAAACTTGAACGGAATAATTTATTATAATAAGGTACTTTATCCAAAAAAAAATTAATTGACACTCCAAATTCAATAATTTGACACTAATATGTATGACACAAATATATCTAGTTGGTGTAAGTATATAAAATGTCAATGTTTGTGTTTTGGGCTAATACATGAGAAACCGCTCCATATTGGGCCAAGTTTTCCGCAATATATATATATATATATATATATATTTAAAGCCCATACACATTTCTTCTCAAATCCTAACAATGGAGAATCTCATGGCTACTTACCAAGACGAAGAAGAAGATGAAATTACCGCCGACCCTACTCCGTCATCCGCCGTCGAAGCTCCGGTAACCCTTGAGGATGTTCTGCAGGAAGTTGCAAAAAATGGCAGTGTGGATACTCCAGAACCTGAATCCGATTTACCATCTGCCGACCCGAAAATTCCCTTGAAATCGACCAAATTGGAAGAGGATAATGATGATGAAGAGGAGGATGAGGAGGAAGAAGAGGAGGAAGTTGATGAGCCACCGCCGAAGAAGCAGAAACAACTATCCAGTTTAACCCTAGCATCACCAAAAATAGAAGAAGAAGAGGAGGAGGAGGAAGAGGATAAACAAGGTAATTTGACTAAATTACCCTTGTCAACACCTGCAACCGCTAAGGGAATGGCGTCGTCTAGTAGCAAGAAGAAGGCAAAATCCAAATCGAAGAAGAAAAACAACAATAACAACCTTTGGACGAAATCAAGTTCGAGAAAAGGGAAGAAGAAGACCAAGAACAATACTAGCAATCAAAAAAGCAATGGAAAGAAAAATGGAGTCGTTCCAGAACAGGAAGCAGAAGACAAAGTTTACATTATACCAATTCCAAGGTTTCCAGACAAAAATGATGATAGCCCAGATGTAAAAATCTGTCTTTCGAAGGTTTACAAAGCAGAAAAAGTTGATGTAAGTGAAGATAGATTAACTGCAGGAAGTACAAAAGGCTACAGGATGGTGAGAGCAACAAGAGGGGTGTTGGAAGGAGCATGGTATTTCGAGATTAAGGTAGTGAAGTTAGGTGACACAGGGCATACACGACTTGGGTGGTCAACAGATAAAGGGGATTTGCAAGCACCTGTTGGATATGATGGGAATAGTTTTGGGTATAGAGATATTGATGGTAGCAAGATTCATAAAGCATTAAGGGAGAAATACGGGGAAAAAGGATATGGAGAAGGTGATGTTATTGGCTTCTATATCAATTTGCCTGAAGGTGCTCAATATGCCCCAAAACCGCCTCGTCTTGTTTGGTATAAGGGACAGAGATATATGTGTGCAGCTGATCCTAAAGAAGATCCTCCTAAAATAATTCCTGGTATGTCACTGACAACTAGCTCAATTATTCCACTTTATTCAAATTTTTTTGCTGTTGTTTTTATAAAGATACAATTTTTATGCCGAGTGCTACTTGAAATGATCTTTAAAAACTTGAAGATGATCGAAATAAGAGTAATTTGGATGACATAGGTATACATGAGGATCTGATGCTTTGGTATTTATAGATTGCTGTTGTTTCAGAAGCTGATTGCTAATGAGTAAGAAAAGTTGGCGGGTTTAGGAAATGGTTTAGTTTTATGCAGGTATTGAACCCCTCTGACCGTTGACTAAGCTTATGTGGCATTAAGATGTCTGAATTGGTAAGAGTTTGTGACTACATGCCTCAACAAGCTAAGTGATATCCTATTTAAATTTAAAAAATTAAAATTATAAAATAATAAATTAAAAAAAATAAAAATTTAAGAAATCATTTTCGTCATTGTTGAGTGTGCTCACCAACAGTAGAGTGAGAGAGAGAAGCCGGGCTGGTCCCTTCTTTGCCAGAACGGAAGCGGCGAGGGGGTACTGGTGGCATCCTGGTACGCCGGAGAAGATGGAGAGAAGAAGGGGTCCGTAGTGGTTCACAGGGGGGTCGTTGGTGGTTCGGAGAAAGGAAGACGGTAGAGAGGAGATGAGGCGAGTAAGGGTGCAAGGAGTTGGTCACGTAGACGAAGGGGTTTGCCAGTCGGAGCTGGTTGTGTGGCAGGTTAGGGCTGTTGGTTTTGTGAAAGAAAATGGCGAGGGTGTGCGACAGAGATGCAGATGATGAGGAAGAGTGTATAGGTGGTGGTGGCGGCGGCTTCCTTTGATGGTGGCGACCTCTATTTCTCGATGGAAGTGGAGAGAGGAGAAAAAGAGGAAGATGATGGCGCTTAGGTTATCAACAATGAAGAAGATTATTTAAGCTATTATTTAATATTTCTGTTTAATAATTTTTAAATAATAGTTAATGAATATAATTATGACATGTCAATTATTTAAATGATGTGGATTTGACATGTCATCTATTTAAGAGTGAGTGCACTACACACATGGTATGAGGGGTTTAAAAATCTTCTTTTGATTGAGTTTAAGAGTTCAAGTGGTAAAGGGTTAAGTATAAGGGTCCACAATACAAGCTCGTACAAGTATAAGGGTCACTGGATCATTTCGCCAGCAATATATATAACAATATTGACATATAAACATATTTGCACATAAGAAATAATCACATATCACACCAATTTTACTCTATATCTAACGAAAACAAAATTTGAACATAACTTATTTAATAATGCCGAAGAATGATAACCAAGTCAGAAACGCATGTGACCTGAGCAACTTTGATCATTGTAATTAAGTCTAACACAATCCTGACATTAAAAACTATGCAAAGAAAGATTGAACATTACCTTTTTTGTGAATATTATTTCGCAACAAGAAAGATGCTACAATATACTGATTTGCAAAGTTAACAACAACTAACTTTCAGGTCCAATGACTCGAAACCGCGAACCAGACCTTGACTTAATTCTCAAAAAAATCTTTCTCCAGAACTCCTAAATTGCTCCGTATATTTTTTCCTCTCCAGGTGTTCACTTGTTTTTTTTTTTCGTCCCTCTTTCTTGCCTTTGTTTTTTGAATTCTATCTATTCTCTAATCTCCCGCTTTTCTTTTGCTTTGTATTATTTCGTTGTGTGTGAGTTGTGGGTCATTTTTTTAAATTGTGCAAGAGTGTGTGTTATATAATGTGTGTGTAAGGGAGTAGTGGCGAAGATCATGTGAGCGACTGGGGAATTGGATGTGCAAGTGAGGGAAATGGGTTTTTGGTTAGGTTAGTGTACTATGTCCTTTGTATATATGTGTGTGCTGACCATCTCAATGAGTTATCTCCTTTAGTGCAATATTCAAACTCTATTTCACTTCATATTCTCGATACCAAAATGCTGAGTAACACGGTTGTCTTTCGAAAATATTTCTATAAAGGCATCTCTTGGGAAATCATTTTTGAAAAAGTTAGTTACCCTGTTTCCTTGTGTATGGTGAATTCTTTTTCTTGTATTCTCAAATTGTCATGTTCATTAAGCTGTGTACAAAATCTTGCATTTTCTCTGAGCAGGGAGTGAGATATCTTTCTTCAAAAATGGAGTTTGTCAAGGTGTTGCTTTCAAAGATCTTTATGGTGGCCGTTACTATCCTGCTGCTTCAATGTATACACTTCCTGACCAACCTAATTGCACTGTGAAGTTCAACTTCGGCCCGGACTTTGAATGCTTTCCTGAAGATTTTGCTGGGCGCTCTGTTCCAAAACCAATGTTTGAAGTTCCTTATCATGGATTTGATGGAAGAGTTGAGAATGGTGTGTCCAATGAGCAAAAGAGTTAGCTATTTGTCTTTTACCATGTTGACCAATACACAGAATACCCATTGTTTGACCCAGATTTTCACTGTAATTTGCTGATTTACTGACTTAGGCTTTGATGTGACGGTCAAACCTTGTAAAAGATTCTTCCTAAAAATTGAAAAACATTGAATTTATTTATTCAATTTTGACAGCTTCAGTTATTATCATTGCGGCTGAATCCATCTCTTTTATTCTAAAGCAAGATTATGTTTTTCCATAAAGAGAAAAAGTAGTTGATGTTTTTTTTTGTTTTGTTTTGCTTGCAAAACAACTAACTTAACTAGCAATTGCATCTTCCTAACTCCATCTTGCCTAACGGCTGTTTCTGATATGAGATGGATGGTTCTGTGTCAGTAGATTGAATATGATGCAAGCTATCTTGGCAGATTGAACATGATTTAACTTTCTGATTACAGGTAATTCATGGCATTCAACTAGGATGTGCCCCATGCTCAAAGTGGTAAACGAACATGTAAATAAAATTGGAGAAGCTGCTGAAATGATTAGCTAAGCTTGAGCATTGCACTCAGGTTGGTTATGTTTCAGCTTTTTGTAAATAGAATGTAAGAGTAGTACTTGGTGTGGTATCCTAGTTGTTCCAACTTTTGTAAGTGGTAAACTACTGAGTGCTGGAGAATGGATGATCACAGTCATTTGGGTTGCCTGCTGTACAGTTTTGCTTTGTTGTTGACTTGTTGTAGTTGGTTGTGACCCTGATTCTAGTCTTTATTAGCTGTTCTCTGCTAGAGAAATGTGCTCTCTGATGAAAAGTTTTCAGTTGATGAATTTAGTGGTTAGTGCTGTGATCTGTTGCTTGACCCTCATGTCCCATCTTATTAATTGTGCTCCTTTGGTTTTGAGCTAGGAAGCACTAGCATAGTTGGATATGGTTCATGTGAATTTATTTGTTATTCTTGTAACGGTTGATGCACAAACATGTGGTTGCCACAGTTCGATAGTTGTGGTATTTAAGGGGGGACACCGTATGGATAGTTTTGACTTTTGAGGCTACATAAAGAAATTTAAAAGAGAAGTGTGAATTAAGGTATGGTGGTATATATACTTAGACTCTACTAATAATGAAAAGAAGTTAGAAAGTATTACAGATCCAAGGGCTGTTTTCTAGAATATAATGTTGATGAACTCTAGATATGCCATTATACGATAATTGAATGTAGTCTACATTCAAATTATATGCTACACTAAATTTTTTTATTGTTTTGTGATTAGTTTGTATATTGAAGTAGGACGTGCTTTTGCATTTTCTTGTTTGTGATTTATGGATGCTTCTTGGAATATGGTTTTATAATTCTTGCTGTAGTATTTATCGGCCTGTCAGTGTAGGAAGGCCAATCGAGCGGAGCTCTTTCCTTTTGTTCTTCTTTGTTTGCACATTGAAGTGAAATCGTATTGGGTTTTAGTAAGAGAGGTTGTTGAACTATTACGATCTATAGATTTCCCATTTAAGTAATGTTGAACTTTTATTCCGTATCTATACTATAATTTTGAGCCTCTTGATTTTTCATCCATGAAAACTGACTTGGACTCATTGAAGAAAGCACTTGAGGTGGACCAATGAGTGACCGCTTTAGTTACTTATTGAGCCTCTCTTCTATGGTTCGTTTTCTATCCTAAATTATTCAACAACTTGAATATTGTAGCTCTCTTTTTCTTGGCTACTAGACAAGGAGCTAGCAGAGGTAATAGATTTCTCCCCTTAAGGTGGTGGCTCTAAATAATACCAATCAGAAAAATACATGTAAGCCAAAAAAAATGAAGAGGTGTGTAAAATAGAACACAAGATTTTCTGCTAGGAAAAAAAAACAAATAGAGAGTAAAAAGAGGTGGTTGGAAGGAAGAGAGGGTGGCGGCCAAGCGATGGTCTAACTTGAGGAGGTAGTGGTGGTGATGATTGTTTAAGGAAGAGGAGGAGGTGGTGGTCACTATGAAGAATAAAGAGGAAGAAGAGGGAGGGAAGGTGGATAGATTTGCGGTGGTGACCGAATCTGTGATAAGAGAGTGAGTACCAACACAATTGCAAAAGGTGAGTCTTGATTCTTAAATTCATCAGAAGTGATAGAGGTTGCGTGATTCCTATAGTTCCACAAAAAATTCCACCTTTTTCGACTGGATTTGAGAGGGGGGGGGGGACCCTAACTTGTGAGGGTGGTAAGATTTTCTATGTATGTGTCATTTAGAACGCGAGGGCTAGAAATGAACATAGCTTGATACCATTTTATTCAAGAAATTTTGCCATTGTTTTTCTTTAGAAATGCATAGTTATGAGAAGAGTAGGAAAGGACTTGTTATCTTGAAATATCTCAAAGACAATTATGTTGTACTTGGAGAGCCAATTGGAGTTGGGTTCTCTTATTTCATTGATGCTTTTATTCTCGGAGAGCTCAACTTTAGGCTCATCTCCAAAAAACTTACTTTGGGTCGTTTATACGCTCAACGTTAGAATCTCATAGTGAATTTCAAACCTGTTTAAAAGTAAACCTCTAATCTTATGTTCAAGAGGTTCAATATCTCTGTGTATGTATATAAAACAATCTTAAATATCTTATATATATATATATCATGTAAACTTTGCCAAGGGAGTTCGGGTGGATCTCTTTGCTACCCTCTAGATCCACCGCTGCCTCGTGTAATCCACAAGTGGGATTCAATGAAGGTAGATTATACAGAAATCTTACTCCTACTTTTGTGGGACGGAGAGTAAAGAGATTGAACATTGAAAAATAAAATAATCTTCTCGTTTGTCAGAAAGTGGTGTATACACACATGTGCCATGTCAACATTGTGTGGCTAATAAGTGTTCAGTAGGTACAACCCTTAGCTTTCAAAATTGGAGGATCATCTTCTAGTTTTAAGCCTTTTGATCTTTTGTTGCTTCTACAAGAATATCTTTCATTGATCAAATAAATTGTTTTAAACTCTCATCTTAATTTTTGAACTTCTTTTTCAACAACAGCATTGATGAAACAATTCTTATCATTAAAAGGATATCCTTCGAATCTTATTTTTACCAATTAATGGATACTCAACAAAGATTTGATCAATACTCCCTCCCGTTCACTTTTATTTGTCATGTTGTGCTTTTCGAAAGTTAATTTGATTAGTTTTCAAAGTTAAATTCGATTACATTAATTCGATATTTTAAATAAAAAATTTAGATATTCAAAACTATATGAAAAGTACTCTAAATTGCAACTTTTTGCAGATCAATATAATGAAAAAATAATCTTAGTTAATTTTTTTATAGTTTGACTCTAAAAATAGAAATTATGACAAACAATAGTGGACGGAGGGAGTATTAGGTGATTGATTTATCAGCTAAACTTGTTTTGATGATGACAATTACTTCTCTTGTGGTCACCATTTTCGATCTTAAACTTTGGATATTTCAGTAGGCTTTAACTCGTTGAACAAACTCTTCTCACAAGTCCAAGAATTTGTTGAAAGCTTACATGAGATACATGTTGCAACAAAAAAATGTTCTTCTTCTTCTTTATCGGCAACACGTTCTTCTACTTCATGGTTTTGAGATTTGTTTTTTGCCATGACCAAGTTGATTGCACTTGCTGCGTCTAGCCTCTTCCAACATCTCAATGGTGAATGACTCATTTTGCCACAATGCCAACAAGGTTTTGAGTATTGTGGGTGGCTTCTAAGGCTCCTTTAACCCTATTATTTTGCCTCATCCGTTGTTGTGCTTGGAAATAATTTAACAACTTTGTCAAGGTGGTTTTGGATAAATCTTGAAAAATTATATATGCCTCATATCTTTTGGGCACTATTACAAGATTTTTTCCAATAATTATTGAATCTTTAATTCAATGTCTAACAATCTTATCTTGTTGACAATGCCAAATAATTTGTTTGAGTATTCTTTTAGCGTCTCAGACCTTCGTCGTTCAATTCTATATCTTCATCCCTCATACTCTTTAATCTCATAACACAATCTTCAAATAATCTCAAATTTCTATTGGTGATATGAGAGACATAATTCTCTTCAAAATAGTTGTTGAAATAGCAACAAATGGAATTGATATATCGTGAAATTAGTCGAGGTGATAGGTATCTGTTGCTAGTGGGAGGTGATAGGTATCTCGTGAAATTAGTCGAGGTGATAGGTATCTGTTGCTAGTGGAAGGTGATAGGTATCTCGTGAAATTAGTCGAGGTGATAGGTATCTGTTGCTAGTGGGAGGTGATAGGTATCTCGTGAAATTAGTCGAGGTGCACGAAAGTTGGCTTGGACACTAACCCTTGTTTGTATGATCTTTGATAATGGGTGTCTAAAAGAAGCTATTTCTAATGCTAACATGTTTCCATCTACTATTTCTAGCTCGAACTACGTATATCATTAAAGTTGGAACATATATAAAAATTAGAATTCATTGACTCTAAATTATGGATTCGCTAGTGTTGACAAGAGAGGATACTATTGCAATTTTTCAAATACTAAAATGATGGTATACAAACACAAGTTCATTAGGTTAGTGAAACTCGAGATTAAAAGATAGGGGTAAAATTTGCGGACTTCCTGAAAGTGTATTACTCCAGTTGTCTAGCTGATTATTTTGTAAATATATTTATTTACATCCATATAAAACTTAAACGCCTTAAAAGTTCAATATCTAGCATTAAGGAACAAACAATTTCTAGTTTGAAAATAGTGCCAAATATATAAATATTTTGCAACCTTTTATATTCCATAGATGAATCACCCTGAAAATAACATGTTGTTTTACATTGACAACTATAGTCTATCTTAGAGAATATTTATATCGGGATATCCAAATCCGAGTTTACCCCTTACACTTCAGACAAACTGTCTAGTAGATTTTCACCGATACACAACGGTACCTTTACTCAACCCTAATGAAGTGGGGAATCAAGGTGTTGTTGAGAAGACAATGAGTGGATATGATGATATCTTTTTGATGGAAAAGGTGGTGTTATCCTAAAAGAAGGTCTTTTACTAAGATGTTGAAGAGTTGTTTGTGTGTATAATGTGTGTAAAATTGGTAAAGCCTTTTCTTTTAGCTTAAGAATAATGTAGAAAAGCAATCTATATGATATGAGAATTACTATTACAACACCCACATCACACCATTTGGAGTGTTTTACTGAAAATCCAAGAACTGTGCTGATGATTTCTTCACCTTTCATCTTCTTCTTCATTAGTTCACCTGGCATTACAGGATCAAACTCTAGTCCTATTAAATCATTCTTGTATGCACCCTGTCATTTTGAAGGGAAAAAAAAGAGTGTAAATTGTCAAGGTAATATACTGTTCTTATAATACATAAGCATGACCCTTAACTTGGCGTCAACTGGAAACTATGACCTTTTTAACTTTGGATTCGCACAAGTAAGCACGGTATAAAATTGAATGGACACATTTGTCGTCTTACATGACACCCTACATGACAATTTTGTGTCCTACATGGCGTCTTACTTGTATTATGTCATGTAGACACTTAAACTTGTATAAAATTGAATGGATATATATATTCGTCTTCTTACATGACACCCTACATGACAATTTTGTGTTCTACGTGATGTCTTACGTGTATTATGTCATGCAGGCATTTAAACTTGTATAAAATTGAATGGACACATTCGTCGTCTTACATGACACCCTACATGGCAATTTTATGTCCTACATAACGTCTTACGTGTATTATGTCACGTAAAACATGTGTGTTACATAAAAAAGTTAATTGTATAATTTTTGGGACACATAAATTTTACCTGTAAGCCCCATGCCATGTAATTGATATATGAAATAGGGTATCTCCAAAAGACTTTTGGAAGATCAGGCATTAGCCTGAAAAAACCAGCTGATGCCATCATAAGTCCCTGCATACAGAAATTCATTTTACTATAAATCTCTCATTAAGGTTGTCATAAGAAATAAAAGTTAATTGAATATAAAAAGGGTATCTTCTTTTGTACTCTTTGCATCTTCTTGATGCCGGTAATGAAACAACTTACTTCATCAAAAAAAATAAAAAGTCTCTATAATTTTTGAGAAAATATCTGAAATATATCTGGACATTGTTGTAACAATACCAAACTTTAAAAATGAACTCTTACCCAACTGCACTATTTAATAGTATATTTTAAAGGTATATATATGTATCCACGTGGACATCATAAATGTTGCATCATTACAAATAGTAACGTGTCCACGTGGACACATATATACCTTTAAAATACACAGGGTAAAAGGTCCTCCATAACATTTGGTATCGTAACAACAATTTCAGCCAAAGTTGAAATATTTTTTAGATCTTTTTCCATTCTTTTTTAGAACGACTAAAAATGAAAATAAAATTAGACAATTTGAGATGGATGGAGTATTGCTTATATCCTATAAAGGGAATTATACACACATCTACATAAGTATCAAAGTAAGGATTGGTACAAAGATTTCATTCAAGTAAAAGAATAGGATGGTTGAGAACTCGAACAAAATCAAAAAGTATCTTATAGAAACACCTACTTTATCATATGTAAAGTGCTTAATTGAAATATGTTGTAGTCAGAATGTCTAAATGAAATTTACTGGCAAGTCGGTGAAAATCAATATAGACTAATACATTATTCATGAAAGTATGATGGGATAGTTGATACTTACAAGAATTCCAGCACCAACAACAAGGCCCATGGTGAAATTGGGAACAAAGCAAGCCACAACCATCATGCAACTTTCAACAACAGTTATTGAGCTTAAGAGAACAATGGCAGCATACAAAAAATGGAAGAAGCCAGGGTGAAACTTGACTAGGCTATATGTAATGGCTGCTGAGCTCATAGACATAAAAACTAGGAATGGGAATGATGAAATGAAATTTGAAAGAATGAATACACCAACACCATAGTGTCTACTCTTCCTTTCTTTCTCAAATATCTGCAAATAATGACAATTCACGTGAGATACACTCGAACTGACTTGCATTATATCATATATATATTATCATGACACGTAGGAGACGTGTGTCTACTTCTTCAACTTTATACAAATTTAAATGTCAACTTGTGCCAGATGCGACGCTAGATTTATAACCTATGAGTTTTGAATTTTATAACAATGATTTCAAGTGTTAATAACTAGCGTCAGAATTATAACTTAATGTGTACAAGTAGACACTTAAACTTGTATAAAAATGAACAAATTGACACATTCGTCCTACATGACACCATACATGAAATTTTTGTGTTCTACGTAGCATCTTACGTGTATTATGTCATATAGGACATGTGTGTATACTTGTTCAATTTTATACTAGTTTAAGTGTGTATTTGTGCATACTCAAAGTTGGAGGCATACTTGTCCGATGAAACCAAGTTAAGGATCTTGTCTATGTGTTATGCCTATTTAATAAACGTACATAGTATAAATACACTATTTGAGCTAAAGTTACTGAGCTCTGCAGGACCCTTATCCAGTTTTCAAGCTCTACCCCTGACTTGTATAAGCCCTAAATTAGAGGACACCGATGTCAGCTGAAGTCAAGTTAAATAGTACATTTATATGCAACTTGGATGCGCCCAAAATTAGAGGACATAAATGTCAGCTGACGCCAAGTTAAATAGTACGTTTATATGAATTATGACAAAATAAAATAAAGTATATGATTTACCTTCATTTCTTCAATGAAAGATGGGAAACCTCCAATGGACATAAAAGTCATGAAGCCAGAAATGAATCCACCACAAGCACCCCTTTCAATTACAGCATTATGTCCAGTTCCAACATCATAGAAAACAGTACCAACACTAATAGATAATATAATATACACTATAATCCTCAACCAATAATAACCAAAATCTCTACTCATATTCTTCAATGATCTCTTTATCAATGTACACAATTGCTTAAACCAACTTGCTTGACTCCCTCCACTTTCTTTAAATACAATATCTTTCTGGAAAAAATAAAATTAATCACTAGTTAAGATTGTTATATTTGATCTTGCAACTTAAAGACAATCTTTTCCAAGTCAATATAGTTTTATAGCTAATAATATTGATAGTATGACCAAGAATCAATACTATAAATTTTAAGCGTATACAAAACTATAATTTCGATAGATATAAGTATTTATGGTTTTTGACCTGTCAGCTAAAAATAATTACATGTGCTAATCAAAATATACAAAACATATACATTGATTATATACACAATAGGTATATTTCTTGTTAATATACAAAACATATTCATTTGTATTATTTCAAATTTGGACACTGATATATTATTGGGGAACTTTAGCAAATATTAATTAGCCACTATAATTTTATAGCTATAGTTTGCATATTTACGGTTGTAGCTATCGTTTAAGCTGTCCTGTTTGTATAATTCGTGGATTTGTATAATTCACAGGTTTGTATAATTCGAGGAGTATATTTGTATAGTTCAGTTGTTTTTGTATAAACTCGAAATAACAAATTTATACAATTACAAACATTAGAAGTGTAAACAATCATACAAATTATATTATACAATTTTTGAATTATACAAACGTGCAAATCATTAAAAAAAAAAAAGTCGAGCCGCGTAACCATAGCTAAAAGTAGATGGTGAATTATAATTAAGGTAAACTATATATATATATTAACTAACTAACTAGTGTTAAATTTGACAAGATTCAAAAATGAATTAGTGAGAAGATATGGTAGTTATGAGGATAATTCTTCATTGGTAGAAAGGTCAAAGATAACACCTTTTGTAGGTGAAATTTAGGTGAACAATAAATTGGTTTCACAAGGTAAATCTTGACATTTTGACATATTGTGATGTCATGGATGACATCAATAGGAAGAATTCACTCCTATAAATAGGTAGCTCCTAATTCATTTGTAACACTCCTCTCACTTGCCTTCTCATCTCCTAAGGCGTTTGTTCTTCTTTCTCTCTTGTAGTATTTCACTTGTACTGTTTTGGAGTGAAATAAATATTGGTTGGTTGTGTCTGAGGACTAGGCAAAAGAAAACAAAAGTTTGCCGAACCTCGTTAATTCTTGGTGTTCCTTTTGTTGTTGTCTCATTTACTATTTATTAGCTACATTTAGATATAGCAGTTGTGATTCTATCACTCTCTATATATTTGGCTTCCGCAACAATTGGTATCAGAGCCAAGGTATTATCTGAGTATGCTCTGTGGTTGCAGCATAGTCTGAACTTCCACATCAGAAAAAGATTTACTTTGGTCTTTGCATTGTTAGCTAGTAAATAGTATTTGTAGTAAAATGGGAGACAAGAAAAATGATGAGTCCACATCAAGTGTCAATAATACGTCATCATTGACATCTTCGCTTATGACAAGAATTGTGTCTGAGGACTAGGCAAAAGAAAACAAAAGTTTGCCGAACCTCGTTAATTCTTGGTGTTCCTTTTGTTGTTGTCTCATTTACTATTTATTAGCTACATTTAGATATAGCAGTTGTGATTCTATCACTCTCTATATATTTGGCTTCCGCAACAACTAGTATATGTTTGCTTATACGCGCAAATTTTCCTATATTAAGTATTTATGAATTATAATAAAAAGAAGGGGAAGAAAAACTTACCATATTTGCCAGTTGTCGAACTCTAGCTTTTGTCCTCAATTTATGGTTTGAATATTTGTAATTTTGAATAAGCTTTACCCTACACTCTGATGTTGGCAAATAAATTAGTGAACTTGATGACTCTTTCATATCCTGCATTTTTACAAATAACATAAATCAACAATATTATCTACTTTCTCCGTTCACTTTTTTACTTATCACATTCTGCTTCTCGAAAATTAAACTGCATGATAAAAGTGTAATCGTATGTACAACTTATTATAGCATACGTACATTTATTCTCCTTGATCCTATTAAAGTGGCAGTAACATCATCAAATTGACTCTCGAAAATCGTAACGTGATAAATAAAAATAGACAGACGGAGTACGATACATACATTTATTCTCCTTGATCCTATTAAAGTGGCAGTGACATCATCAAAGTCTGAATTAATGCAACGAAGAAAATGGTCAGCAGGATTTCTTCTAGTTGGACATGCAAACCCTGAATCACCAAAAAACTGCAAACACATAATCAATAAAAATTAAATTTTGTTGTATAAATAAATAATTACGTGTTTAATAAAATCCTAAAATAATTTTTAAAAATAGCAATTAATGTGTTTGAAAAATAAAACTTATAAATTATTCTTTTGTTAAAATGATTAAAATATCCTTAATTTTGTGTATTTTATTTTTTACCAAAAATATGAATTTTAAAGTATCTTTAAAAAAGAAAAAGAGGAACGTTGAATATGAATTTCGAGAGGGTATATTGAGAATATTAGAAATTGTTACTTCCTATATCTCAATTTATGTGACACTTTTCATTTTTTCGAGAGTCAAACAGTTTAAATTTGACAGGTATTTGCCCATGAAATCTTCAAATTTTTTTGAAATGAAATTTATATATTTGTAAACTACGTAAAAAGACACAATAATTGATAATTCACAATGTTTAAAAGATCTATCAGAAATTTACAATCAAATAAACTTATTTGAATTTCGAAATCCGAAAAGTGTCACGTAAAATAGAACAGAGAGAGTAATAAGAAAATAATCAAAAGTCTTGATCAAATCAAAAGTGTTTATAAGCAGAAAAAGCCATAAGTTATGAATGATCAAATCAGCTTCTCACTTATAAGCACTTTAGATATTTACCAAACACGTAAATAAGCTAAAATACGTACAAATCAGTTTGATCAGCTTATAAACTTTGTCTTACCTCTACTGCCAATTTAGCTTCTCCAAAATATATAGTTTCACCAGAAGATAGCAAGAAAAGGTCATCAAATAGTGCAAAGACTTCACTACTTGGTTGATGAATAGAGCATATTATAGTCCTTCCATTTTCACCACATACAATATTCTTAAGTACTTGAACAACAAAATAGGCAGATGCACTATCAAGTCCACTTGTAGGTTCATCAAGAAATAATAGTTGGGGTTGTGTTATTATTTCAAGTGCAATACTTAATCTCTTTTTTTCACCACCACTTATTCCTCTTAAATGCCAATTACCAATCAAATTTTGTGCACAATCTTCTAATCCCATTTCTATTATAACATTGTTTACAATCTCATTTACTTCATCTTTACTCATGTTGCTTGGAAGCCTTAATTGAGCTGAGTATTGAATAGTTTCTCTTACTGTTAGAGTTCCCATTAGTATATCATCTTGTGTCACATAAGCCTGGTATAATAACATGTAATCGCAAATATTTATTAGTGATAGTATCAACTTATATATACATATCGTGTAAAAACTATACATCTAATATACACATTATATACATAAGGATAAAAGTATAATTATACTACATTAATAGTGTAATACTCTCTATGTCTCAAATTATTTATCATATTTCTCTTTTGCGCACATATGTGGAAAAGGATATTAACTAGGAGGTTTTTTTATACTATTTTATTATTTTATGTTTTGAGATACAATTTTTCTTCAATGAATATACATGTTTGTAGTATTCAAGAACAATTAGGACCGAGGCTGATAAAGAGTGGAGAAACTAATTAATTTTGTCTTAAGCTTTTAAAATGATGAATAATTTGAGGCTCCTATTTTTAATATAAGGAAAAATAATTTGAGAAGGGGATAATAGTTATTTACGATATTAGTGTATTATTACTATAATTAATCATAACATCATTTCATAATTGAGGTGTTTATAGTGTTAAAAAATAAAATAACTATCAAGGGTAATTAAATTTTTTAAAAAGTTGTTATTTAAAATGATATCTATAATTTTAAAAACTTTTTTTAAAAGAAAATCAAAGATAATTGTTCCTAAATATAATGTGAAGTTAATTTGGAGTAAAGAACTTACAACAAAACCATGGTCAAGCCTTCTCTTTTTTCCATTGAGAAGAATATTTCCAGTCATGACAAGATTTGCTGAGAGTCTACCTGTTAAGTCAAACAAATTACAATTATCATTTAATTCATTTTCATATTTTTATTGATCACTAAATCGCATCGAAAGATTTATAAGGGACCGAATCAAGGGTGACGATTGAAGAGAGGTTTATAATACCTTAATTCCAGTATTAAAGATATGTTACTTGAGCTTAACTCAACCTCAAAAGACTAGCTCACGAGGGAGGTTTGTTCAAGTTCATATAAGGAGATCTATGTTTCATCTTTTTACAGATGTGGGACTTCTTAACACTCCCCGCACGCCCAGAACTCAACTTGTCCGTGAAACACTTATAAATCGGTGAACAACAATTGTGATAAACATGACTCTGATTTAACGCAAAGATATGACACTTGTATCTAACTCATTCCCCAGTTAAAAGTTAGTTCTTGAGGGAGGATTTATCTAAGTGCATATAAAGAGATCAATTTCTCATCCTTCTATCAATTTGAGACTTTTTAACTTTTTCATCTATATATAGATTTTATTTTATTTTTGAAAACATTGTTGTTGGATTTTTTAAAAGTTGGATAATTTTTTTTTTGGGGAGAATTCGACATTAGTACGATAACATATTTGGAATTTGTGATCTTATGTAGATCATAAAAGTAAGGATATTAAATATCTCAATAATTAAGGATCAAGTGAAAGTTTAAAATTAAATTGTTACTCCCTTTGTTTTTTATAGAGTATCACTGAGCGTTTGTTGACTTGACAGCTGACACATTCTTAACTTTTTTTAAAAAAAAAATAGTTTATTTTATTTTTATATGAAGGTTAATTAGTATGAAACAGAGAAAATATCAAATCTAAAAATGTTATTTTTTTAGACCAACTAAAAAAAATGTTATAAATTGAGAATAATGAAATGTTTTATATGAACCTTAATTTTTTTATTAAAAAATGTGTGACTTAAATACGCATAAGATATTAGGCAAATGGAAATAAATACAATTGTATTAATTTAGTATTATACGCATAGGATAGGGATCTATAGCTTACATGATAATTTACAGTATAGTACTCCATCCCAATCTTTTTAATTCGATACAAAATTTTAAAGAAGATTTTTAAATTTTATTATTTTAAACAAAATTTATGTTAAATATATTAAAATATTATTTAATTTTATTGTCATTAATATATTGAGTGAAAAAATAAAATTAAAAAATTATTAAAATAAATAATTTAAAGAAATAAAATAAATAAATTGAAATGAGCGGAGTATTAATTAGGTGAGCAACTGCATCAATAATGCCTTATTTATCATTTTCTATCTACCACCATACTACCAGTCAGAGATAACAATAAATTTCACATATTAATGTAGTACCAGCTAGTCACTTTATTAATATCCCATTTTAAAGTTTCCAAGTGTATAATGAACAGAATAAATGATCTATATTATAGTATACAAAACATTTGTGATGATTCAATTCATTAATTTTCAATGCCATGCTATCTTGTGTCCTTGCAATGGTTAGTAATTTATGAGGGTCGTGTATCGATTGATTCGATTTATTAATTTTTAATTTTTAAATAAGTCATATTATCAGCGCTTGGGATGATTTTAGGCATGACCTATTCCCTTTGGCTATATAATCATGTTTTAAATTAATAAGATACTCTTATTGTATTAGTTTTGGATTTATCGGTTTTAGTTGTTAATAATAAGAAAATTGATTTAACCAATAAAATAATATTTATAAAATAAATATATGATTTTTTCAGTAATTTGATGTGATAAGATAATAATGTAACTTTACAAAATGCTTATATGATATAGAAATAATAATTAGGTTCTTATTTTAAATTTTAACATTTTATATAATGTAAGATCGTGAATTCAAAGTGACTGTGTGATGTGTGGAGTGTGAATTGTAGACTTTTTAGCAAATACAGTAACATGTATGGTACTGAGATGAATATTTGATATTTATGGAGGGGTAAAATAGTAAATTGGTATGATCTTATTGGTGGAGTGTGAATTGAAGACTTTTTAGCAAATACAGTAACATGTATGGTACTGAGATGAATATTTGATATTTATGGAGGGGTAAAATAGTAAATTGGTATGATTTTATTGGTTACCCAAAATTAAAAATCAAAACAGAACCGATAACTAGTCATTTTTTTTTAATAAAACCCATTAAAAATTCGTTAACTTAATGACCCAATATCAATAAATTAATGACATTTTTTCAATTCGATTAACTATTTATATCGATAATATTCGTTTTGTTCCAAAAAATCATTGTCACTTTTCACTCACCGAAAATTAATTTGATGACTAATATTTAAAGCTAAATTGAATTAGAATAATTCAATATTTTAGATGAAAAAAATTATACAAATATAGTGTAAGTTACTTTTTTTTCCACATCCATATGATAAGTATATATATATTTGAAAACTTTGATCAAGTTAATGAAAATTTAATTTTTTAAAAACGCAACGAAATATGACTAAGTATTTTGAATTAATTAGAATACTGTGCCATTTGTTACGTGGTCAGAGTAATTAAGGTGACCTAATTTTTTTAAAGAAAATACAACTAACATATACGATAATCTGGAAATTAAAATAATAACATGCAATATCTAATTAATACTCCCTTCGCTTCAAAAGGATAACCTAGTTTGACTTGAATCGGAGTTTAAGAAAAGAAAGAAGACTTTTTAATTTTGTGATTCTAAATTAAAGTTATGTCAAATGTATCAAAATGCCCTTTAATCTTGTGATCTTAAACATGTCATGTAAAAAGTTAAAGTTAAAGTGTTGTCAAAAAAGGAATAAACAGACTAAAAAGAAAATAGGATCATTTTTTTTTAAACGGAGGGAGTAGATTATTATCAACATGTATAATTGTATATATATTAATATTTATCACTTCAAAACCTACAATATATAAATCCCATATGCCGTTTTACTTATATTTAATTTCTTACACCCATTTAATATTTATAGTGAATGAATTTTAAAAAGAAGTCTTCTTTAAATGTTGTACAACAACCAAAAAAAAGTTGATATTAGAATGAATCTGCTTTAGTATTATTATGAATTGTCAAAGTCATCATATACTCCATCTATTTTGATTTATTTAGCTATTTTTATTTTTAGTTCATTTAAAAAAATGACTTTTTTTTAGATAATTTTTATTTTCAACTTTTCATATAACATATGCGTAAGTAAAATAAGTCAAATGAAATGTAGTCGACAATGTATACTACTATTAAAATAATCAAATATACCCATACTTACACATTTATTATGATTTATGGATAAGCATCCATCCACGATCCCTATGTTGTGTTCGAAAAAGGATAGCTATATTAATTTTCTATACCAAAAGCTGTCTTTTTTTTAATGTAAAGACATAGCTTTGAATTACAAATTGTTGATAAAATCGAGTTAATATGTGAAATTCTTTTAATTTAAAAAAACATAATTAATCTATCGAACTCTAAAGTTTGGCAGTTTTTAGCAAATGTTTGGATAGTAAAGGAGACGCATAATTGAGAGCTGAAGAAATGATTACATTGCACCTATGTTTCTATAGATTCTCTATAAACGTTGTTGCATCTATCAATTATTTAAAAAATATACTTTATTTTTTATTTTGGTAAAACTAGAATTTTTACTAAAAAGATTTAAAATCAGAAAAAGGTAAATCTATGAACGAATCAAAGGGAGTTCAATATCTACTATATATACATAAAAAATATTTTAACAATGTTTAAATAATATAATCCTCCACTAAAGTAGGTTTGAATGAACCTTTGACCATAAGGTGGTCTCGCTCCTGATTTTTAGATATTCCGACACCCACATGCAAAGAAAAATCTAGGGAGTTGCAAGGGTTTCACTCAAACCCCTTGGGCAAAATATTGTCATGTATATGTAAGATAAAAAAAATTGTTTTTCCATATATATATATATATATATATATTAAATTCTTTGATTACAAGCCTAGAGGGTGACTTACTGATTTAGGAGTTTCAAAATTCAACAGATTGATTTTAAGTTCAAACTCCACGTATTATATTTTTATTTATCAAACCCCACCTAGTAAAAGTTCTACGTTCACCACTACACTACACAAATATCAACATTTTTAAAGAATCGAAACGAGAGATATGAAATGTAGAGATAGAGAGAAAGAGAGAGACCTGCTAAAGTATCAAGAAGTGTAGATTTTCCAGAGCCAGAAGGACCCATAATAGCCATAATTCTACCAGGTTCAGCATAACCACTTAATCCATTGAGTAATCTTTTAGTTGGTCCTTTTCCTCCTCCAAATTTTGGTAACACAACTGTTACATCTTCCCAAATCAAATAGGCTCCACTACTCTCTATTCCCTTTTCAATATCACCACCTAGTCTTGCTACCTCTATCTCCATACACGACGACACGATGAACGTAAACGTGACTCGAGCTCCTCTACTTACAGTCAAGTGACAATGGTTCGCTCTTCAAGAGTACTTAGAAGCCAAGAACATGTTAACTCTTTTTTTGTATATATAGAAGAAGAAAAAGTTGATACAAAGACTTAAAAAGCTATCTTGGCCAAAAAAAATGTACGAGTACAAGTCTTAAAGTTAGCCAAATATATATACAACAAACTCCATGTGCTAATTTGATAGGACAGTGTTGCACTGGCCATAGAATTTAAAAATAATATAATTTTGGTAAGAAAAATAAAAAATTAAAGAAACCAACTTTTAGTTTTTCTCGATATTGGTGATTTGAAAACGATATGGGAGGTTGGTTTATTTAAAAAAATTCAAAAAAAGTTTCCAACTTATATTTGGGAGGGTTGTTCATGGTTCGGTTAAAAGTCGATTCAAACCAAATCGATTAAATATGTATATCTTACACAAATTTAATAGTATTAAGAGTTAATTATATTATATTCATACTTTTTTTAATTTACAAAGTTTTCTTAAAATTTATGAATTTCAAATATATCACTCAAGATATTGATATATCGCGTCCTAATACATCACTCAACTGTATGATACATCACATTCCTGTTTCAAATACATCACTCAACGTCTGTTACATCGCGTCTCGATACATTGCCTTTGTTGATACAAGACACACTAGTCATAATACATCGTTCAACGTTCTGATACCGATACATCGTATCCAGAGGCGAATCCAGAATTCGAAGTTTTTGGGTGTCAAGTAGACACATTGATTAGATCACTAAATCAACCTTAGGCTTCAATTCCGTGCAAAGAAAATGTATTGCCTTAAATACAATAACAAAAAATATTTACCATTTATAGCAAGGGAAAAGGGTCTGATATACCCCTCAACTTTGTCATTTGGAGCTGATATACCCCTCGTTATGAAAGTGGCTCATATATACCCTTACCGTTATACAAACGGCTCACATATACCCCTGCCTTTACAAAATGAAATCATATATACCCTTCATTTAACGGAAGTGAAATTATTAGTTTTAAATTTATATTTTTTACTTTTAATTTTTTTTTAAAAAAATTGTTTAGGGGTATATATGATTCTTTTATCAAAGTTCAAGGTATATTTCATTTTTTTTCATACATAAATTATTTTTTGACTTCTTTTATTATAATTATTTGAGTTTCTTATTCTTATTTTTTTTTTCATTCCTTAGTGTAAAGAAAAAATATTTAAAACTATTTTTTATGTCTTTATTGTAATTTAATTTTTGTATTCGAAGAAAAAAAATTGGTCATCTACAATAAGTTTTACAAGAATATTAGTGAAACTTTAATAAATTTGATCATCAAAAATAATAATTCTAAATTAGTCATTAAAATAAAAAAAGTAAAAAAAAGTATGTTTGACAAGGATTAAATCTACTCATATGGGATTATATTTTTTAGAAAAAAATAAAAAAAATTAGATTAAAATTATTATTATTATTTTCATTTTCCGTTAGGAAAAGGGTATATGTGAGTCATTTATTTATAAGTAGGGGTATATATGAGCCACTTTCATAACAAGGGGTATATCAGCTCTAAATGATAAAGTTGAGGGATATATTAGACCCTTTTCCCTTATAGCAATAATATTCTCTTTTTTCATTGAGTCAATCATCAGGGTCGGATGTCAGTGTCAGTGTTGGGGTTATGATCAGGGTCATATTCAGTTTGAATATAAGGCAAGGGGTTCAAAACTGATTCGAATGTTAGGGTCGAATCTCGAATCGATCATTGGGATCGTGCCCAAATTCGGGTGTTGGGGTTGAGGTACGGTTCAATTTGAATATTGGATCCTTGATCGAGAGTTGGTGTTAGGTCCTAAATACGGTCTCAGGGTCGGATTCTGAATCGGTCATCAAGGTCGGATATTAGTGTCGTGTTGATCAAGTTGGGTCCAGTTCTAATGTTAAGTCCCTGATCGAGAGTCATCACACTACAAGAAAAATGTGAATATGAGGATTTTCACAGGAATTGCATACGAAAATTCGCAAAAAACGCAGTTTCCTGCGAATTTTAAATCCCCAAGTAATTTACCTAGAGATACATCTCACAGGCAAATTACTTGGGGATTTTCTTGCAAAAAATATACCAATTTTTTTTTGTAAAAATTAACAAAAAAGATTTTTACACAATATTAACAGTACTCTCCTAATTAATTATTTTGTTTTGAACTCCATACACATAAGGACACCCGATACCCATATTATAGACACCTACTTAATTGCACTAACTTAATTCTAGTTAACTTTAATTGCACTAACTTAATTCTAGTTAAACTCAACTCCACTTAAGTGCACTAACTTAATCCTAGCTCACTACCTAATGCCCAATCTATATGTAATTACTCTATTCTAGTAATGCTCTAACTAATCGCATTATAAATGCTAAAGATCACGTGATATCCACCGATGTGGTAAAAGGTATCATTAGCATTATACTAAATTTTGGTGTTTTTCTTCAATTTGATTAATTTTTAAAGCTAAATTTAATTAATTTAATTAATTGAGTATTAAAAATACATTTTGGATATTCATTACATAAAATTATTATAAAGTCACCTCATATTAATATGAGAATGAAATTTATCTTAAATTGTTGAGTAAAAGTTATGTGATTTAACTCTTCAAAATAAAGCATGACAACTATTTATATATTAAAATAAATCACTAACACCCAACATATCATGAAAATTTATGCTTATACTTTTATGAGATAATATCTATAACGTAGCATATTAAATGTAAGCAAAATTTAAATTATGCATACCAAGTTCTTATAAATAAATAATTGAAAATATAAATATACTTAGAAATTTAATGTTCAAAGAAGTTATAAATCAATAATTGATAGTATATCTTATTAGGTAATTTGGTTTATATAATTTTGATTTATCTTTTTGTAAGTATATTTTATTATACTTAATTTTGTATTTGGAAATAAATATCATTTAATAACTTACTATAGAAAAATTATATATTTTTAATGCTAGTAAAAATATAATATGCCAATTGGATATAGTTCTATCAACAAGGGGTGATTAAAACTTTTATGATAGTTATTTTTTTGTTGCATAAATGAATAGCCATATAATTTTAATTCTTTCCATCTTTCAAATAAAAAACAAAATAAAAAATGGAATTATTGATTTATAGTGAGATTAAATATTAATTATATATAAGTTAAAAATATTTAAAAATTTATGGTAATGTTCTAACACCGTATTAGTTTGACAAATATTTATGATAGTTACTTTTTTGTTGGATAAACAATTAGCCATATAATTTTAATTTTTTGTATCTTTCAAATAAAAAACAAAATAAAAAATGGTATCATTGATTTTTTGTGAGATAAAATATTAATTATATAAAAATATTCAACCTAAAATTAGTGATATGTTCCAACACCATATTAGATTGATAAATATTTATGATAAAAAAAATTATTTGATAAATAACTAGTCATATAATTTTAATGTTTTGTTTCTTCCAAATAAAAAATGATGACATTGATTTTTAGTGAGACTAAATATTAATTATATATAAGTTAAAAATATTCATCCTAAAATTTATGATAATGTTCCAACACCTTATTAAATTGATATTATTGCATATAAATTATTAAACCTAAAAATAGAGTAATTATTTAACAATAAATTTCATTCTAGTGATCATTTGTAATTTTTTATATTATTATATTTTATTATTTTGGTAAATATATTTTTAAGAGAATATTCCCCGAGGACTCCTAATTTTAAAAACTCCTTAGATTCAATGAAAAAAAATTATATTAAATTATATAAAAAATATTCAAGTTTGCATATTTCAAGTAAATCCCTCAAAAAATCTCAAATCAAATTTACAACTATAAAATCCTCAAGTAATTCTTCTAGTAAGAAAATTTCTAAGTAAATCCCAAACAAGACTCATAGAACATGAATCCCCAAGTAAGTACATAAAAAATATTTCTAGATAAATACTCAAGTAATTATTTGCAAATAAATTTGTCAAGGAATTTTCTTGCTAGAAGATAAAAAAACCTTTTTTTCATTACTTGTGAATTTACATACTTACAAGTTATTTGCCGCAAATAGTTTCCCAGGTAATTTTTTTGCAAAAATGGCCTAAATTTACCCTCCAATTTTTTTGGGAAACTATTTTTCGCAGGTAAAAAAGTCTATAATTTAGGAATTTCATATTTCGGCATGAAATTCGTAAGAAATTTCTGCAGAAATAATCCCCAAGTAAAATTTGCAGGTAAATTACATTTTTCTAGTGGTGTCATCAAGTCCCTTCTAGAGTTTTGGGGTCGGATCTTTGATCTGTCATTGAGGTCGTGTTTTAGGGTCGGATCCTAGTTCAAATGTTCGATGTCGAGTCGGGAGTCGGAGTTAGGTCCTGAGCTGAGTATCGGGGCCGGATCTCAGATCGACCATCAGAGTTATGTCCCGATTCAAGTGTCATGGTCGGATCTCGGATTGATTATCGATGTTGATTTTCAGGTCAAAAACTATTTTTCTAAAAAGTATTTCCTACTCTAGCCAATAATAGAAGATGTTGTCTGAAAAATATTTGCCATTCACCAATCAAACGGTAAAATATATTTCCTACTCACCAGCCAAACATCAGAAAATAAGTTACAAACCAGTTATTTTTTCCAAGAAACAGTTTATGAAAAACTTTTACATGAAACATATTTTCCTACATACCAAGCACACTCTACTTCTTACCAGAGTTTTGTATTCATAGTGCTTGAACCTGAGACATTTGTTAATAATGAATTTCAACCATCCTACCACACCTCAGTATGCTCATTATAATATTTGTTAGTATGTGCTGCAAATGTTGGCTATTTAAACATTGTATTCCATAACCAACAAAGATAAATATGTGTATCTTAAATGGTACCAAAAATTTGATTTACTCAAACATAATTTCAGAAAATTGAGGACACATTTATATGTACCAAAATTTCCAAAAATATAGTCACATTTTCCTATACCACAAGCCAAGGCAGGAACAGAAGGTTAGAAAACAAACAACACAACTAAAATACCAAGAGAATGATTTAATGTCTCTCAAAGACTTAGTGATGAAGAGCTACATTGAGCTCGTACTCTCTAAAAATGTTGTCACACCCGTGCCGTATACTCCGAAAAATGTACTTCTTTTGAAGTATCTGACACACATCGGGTGAACCCGTTGATATATTTCAATGACACTCATCAACAACAAAACATGCTAGTTAGACATGTAGTAATTTCAATTTAGGTAAACAAGCAAAAGAAGAGACACTTCTATTGTATAATATATGTGAAGATTGATACAAACAATTTGTCTGGCTCTTTAATGGAATCAAATTTATTGTCATGGTTCAACAAATGAAATCTCAATGACAATTTAAGTTTAATTTTCATGAACTTATGAGACATATTATGAACAGTAATGAGATGACAACATTGTTTTTGATTTTTTCTTATAGTTCTATGGGATTGGAGAACTAAGACCCTCTTGAGAAGACAATGACCTGAGAGCATGTTGTCTTTTTGAATAAGATAAAGATGGTTTCCTCTTGAATGACGGACGCCTTTTGAGTTGATGCATCGTTCTCTTAGCATACATTGATCGGAAAAATGGTGTAGCTCGTTCTTTTAGCTTGAGAATAATGAAGAATAGAACCCTGTACATCACGATGAGGGAGTATAATGCAAGCAAATCCCACCATTTGGAGTGATCCAACGACAATTTGAACATGTTCGTGATCACATATTCCCCTTTTAGTTTCTCTCCGCCAGGAATAAGTGGATCAAATACAAGTCCAATCATGTCATTTTTGTATGATCCCTGCGATAGTATTATATATGTCATCGTCAAAACTATTCTTAATACACAAGAATCTGCTTTTAGTCTCCATTTTGTTTAGATTACGTATGTGATAGATGTTATCGATACCTGTAAACCCCATGCCCCGTAGCCAATAAATGAAATTGGATAGCGCCAAATTGGCTTGGGAAGATCTGGCAGTAGACGGAAGAATCCAGCAGTCATCATCATGATTCCCTGTATAAGGCAACACGACGAGTAAAATTACTTGACAATTGTAGTAATAAGATGAGAAGTTCTGTTCTGTTCTGTTCTGTTAAGTAGTTGTAACTTACAAGCACACCAGCTCCTGTTATGATTCCCATTAAGAAGTTTGGAACAAGTGAAGCTACAATCATCATGCAACTCTCAACGACAGCGATACAACCAAAAAGATTTAAGCAGAAAAACACATAACGGAAGAATCTAGCCCGAAACACCATGTAATAGGTGATGGTTCCAGTGAGGAGTGAAACTGCAACTAAAAATGGAAATGATGAGAGGAAGTTTGCCAATACGAAAGCTGCAACACCATAGTGCCCGTTAAGCCTTTCTTTGGTAAAAACCTGTAAAATGAGATATAGTATCAGTCCAAAATGTTTCAAAACTCGCGACAAAAACACTCAAAAGTAGCTGTCCTGTATTGTACTTGGGAGTCAGATAAAGTTATACTCGACTGAAAATTAGGATCATCGATGTTTACCTTCATTTCTTCTATGAAGGATGGAAAGCCACCAATGGACATGAAAGTCATGTAGCCGGTGACAAATCCACCACAAGCTCCCCGAGCCAAGATTGCTGTGTAACTGGTGCCAACATCATAGAAGAGGGTACCAACGGCAAAAGCTACAATGATATAAATTACTATACGAGACCAGTAATATCCCTTGTCTCTTGACATGTTTACAAATGATCTCCGCGTCAATGTCAAAAGTTGTTTTCCCCAACCAGCTTGACTTCCTTTTACTATCTCAATCTCAACACCTTGCTGCAAACAAAAGGATGCATTAATTAGGAGCTCCTCCAATTGATGTTAATCATCGTTAACAGAATGGTGATGGTGTAAAAGTATGTCAATGTTGTTAGAACGACAAAATATGCATCCGTGGTGAAAGCATTCTAAACGACATCTCTTAATGCGTTTTTGTAGTCTGTCAACTGAATAGGACCGATCATATGAGAAGTATCAGCACATATGAATCTAAATGCGGCGTTTAATGTTAGTTTGCAAGTTTAGCACATCATATATTTCAGTAACTCCTATAAGACAAAAACAGGATCAGAATGAGTAGTCACATATGAAGAGTGGAACAATGAACTAACAGTGGCTAAGAGTTCTCGCATCCGTGACCTGGCCCTCGTTGCGTATGGTGAATGCTTATATTTGCTTGCCAGCATTTCTTTTATTTCTGCTGTTGCCATGTTCATTAAGTAGTCACTTTTATGTGTTTCCTGCATAAATAAAAACAAAGATCGTCTCTCTTGAGTATATGGTCTTAAACATGTCATGTAGAAAGTTGAAATTAAAGAATTGCCAAAAAAGAAAAAGACTCTTTTAAACGGACTATAAGATAAATAAATTTAAACGGAGGGAGTAAGAGACTGATATACAAATAGTTATACATCTATCAGCCACACGAAAAGACTAACCAGAGTGGTCATAATAAGAGGTGTTAAGACTACATAGCTATAGTAGCAGTTGTTGAAGTCTTTGATCATTTCATCTAAAAGTTTAAGCCAAACAAAGAGCTAGCTAGCACACTAAGTCATACCCGGAGTCTTTGTGAGCCTTTCAGAGTGGCTGTAACAACGTCAAAGTCTGAATTAACACAACGTAGGAAATGATCAGATGGATTTCTCCTACTTGGACAAGGAAATCCCGATTCAGCAAAGAACTGAAATATCAATAACAATATGTATACGTTAAATTCAATCTCATCCGAAAGAACAATTGTAAATGTGTTTGTCTCTATTAAGATATTGCGCGCCATACCTGTACTGCCAATTTTGCTTCTCCAAAATATACAGCCTCTCCACCAGACAACAGAAAGAGGTCATCAAACAAGGCGAAAACTTCACTACTAGGCTGATGAATTGACGAGATAACTGTTCTTCCATCGCGTGAAATATTCTTAAGAGCTTGAACAACAAAGAATGCTGAGGCACTGTCAAGACCAGTAGTAGGTTCATCAAGAAAAAGTATACGAGGCCGTACAAGTATTTCAAGTGCAATGCTTAATCTCTTTTTCTCCCCACCACTTATTCCTCTTAGTTGCCAATTTCCTACCAGCCGATCAGCACAATCTCCGAGCCCCATTTCCATTATTGTTCCCTCCACAATATCGTCTACCTCTTCTTTCGTCATACTAGTTGGAAGTCGAAGATGTGCTGAATAAGTTATTGCTTCTCTAGGTGTTAGAGTTCCCAACAGTGTATCCTCTTGAGTAACATAAGCCTGAAACATTCACACAGCTCATCAGAAAGATACGAGATCGTACAACTTCTACATTCAAATCCGTTAACTAATAAATGTTTCTCATAATGTAACATTCTTATATATGTCTATTCAGTGCTTTGAAGAGATTTCGTAACTTCGACATGTTATCTAGAGTTGATTACTCAGGTAGAGTTATTATCTCAGAAAGTCACTTTCTTTGTTGAAAGTCAAAAAGTAAGATGACTTTCTGAGATAATACATATATTAGAGACCATTTGAGAAATCAATCCCGCGTTTCCATGTATATTGGAACAAAAGATAGTAGGAAGATATAACATAAACTAACACAAGTTCGCGTCCTGCTTAAGAAACAGGACGCTTAGTTTGACAGTGCAATTGTTAGCGTCTAAAATGTTGTGTATATATAACAAATTAAAGGCTCAATCAGGATAGCTTACAACAACACCATAGTCCAACCTCCTCTTCTTCCCATTGAGAAGAATATTTCCAGTCATTACGACATTAGTCGAAAGCCTACCTGCAGTCCAAACCAAGATAAATATGATTTAGCAAAGTGTATATAATCACAAGAAGTGAATTTCATTTCCCCTTTTATCACTTTCAACCAACAAATTCATGATTTGGTTTGTCTAGCATGCAAACATGCATATTCCACAAGAAACATCTCTAATTTGTACCTATATATCTTATTGGTATGACAACAAAAGATACAAGTTAAAGAGAGTTCTCAAGGCTCTAGCTAAGAGTATAGAGATCAAGACATCACCCAAAGACAAGATACTCCATCTGTTTCAATTTGTTTGTCAGGTTTTTGACTTGACATGGAGTTTCGAAAAGTAAAGAAAGTCTTTTGAAACTTGTGTTATTAAACTAAAGATATGCATAATATATCAGAATGCCCTTTGATCTTGTGGTGTTAAATATGTCGCTTAAAAAGTTAAATTTAAAGAGTCGTCACAAAAGAAAAAAGTTACTAAAAAGGAAAGTAAGAGAAACAAATTCAAACAGAGATAACTATCCCTTTTGACAAGCAAGTTACTTGAAAATATACAAGAACATTTGCAAATACTTGACCATGAAAACCCGATTTCTCGCCTGTATTTAGCCTTGGACCGCTCAATTTGGGATGCATTCCCAAACAACCCGATTCATAGACAACGCCTCATGGTGTGACAGGATCCGGACATAACGGGGCTCTTACACTTTCTTGGCTATGTTCTTTTAATTGGTTTTACCTTTTATCATCAAAATTCATAATACTACTAATCCTATCCTCAACAGATTAGGTAGTTTACTCATTCAAAAGATCCAAATCCAACAAACTTCATCTTTTATTTGGTAAATCAATAAACATTTATATGAATTCAATGCATGGTTTTATGAATTCTTTCCAAGCAAATTGAAAACTTCAAATTCCAGAGAATTCATCTCTCCGTTCACTTTTATTTTTATTTGTTTGAATTTGACACATTTATGTTTATTTTACCACAGTATCCCTATTAGTTGATGTTTAATTTGGGGGAAAATGTACAAGTACCCTTTAGACTATTACTGAAATCTCAGAGACCCACTTTAACTAAACTAAGGTCCAATTAACCTTTGAACCTTTTTTTTTGTAATTTTGTGCACCTTTTTTACTTACGTGGCATCCAAATATAATCAACGCGTCTCAATTGCGTGGAGACATTGAGTGTGCCATGTAAGAAAAAAGGTGTATAAAATTACAAAAAAAAAAAAAGTTCAGGGTAACAGAACTTTAGTTTAGTTAAAGTGTGTCTCTGGAATTTCGGTCATAATCTAGGGATTATTTGTGCATTTTTCCTTTAATTTAGTATTAGGTTTTGAAAAATGATTTGGAAAATAAGTAATTAATACTGCTTAAATATGCAAAAAAAATAGTAAAAATTTATTTTGTGAAATAGTGAAAAAGTAAAAATGTGCATTGTATTTTTTAAACCAAATACAATAGGAATGGGAATGTCCATGTTGTATAGCTAACTATATTTTTTTTTCCTGCTTCCCCACCCGGGTGATTGGAGTCTATATTGGAACCTGATTAAAGTCAGATAACGAACTATGAGGTTCATTTGAGGGTGACACTTACAATAAAAAAAATTCATATTCAAAACTTAAATCGAAATTTCTAGTTAAGAGATGTATAGTCTCATCATTACATCACAATTGATAACCAACTCTACTTTAATACAAACAACATTATTAAATGTGAAAAATATAGGTTTCCAGTATTCTTGTTTTCTAGATGAAAGGGAGAAAAATTCATAGAATTTTATCAATTTTAAAGCAGAAAAGCAGTAGTAGTATGTGGTCAAAGACAAAGCTTAATGAATGCCCAACAACCCTTGCCGACATTTAATTAAAGGACATCTCAATTTTATTAACTGAATTTGTGAATCGATGCACACCTATTAAGAAAAGTTTATGATATAAATTGAATATTATTTTTCATGTTAACCCTTTTACTTATTGTTGACTTATTTTTTTAAAAAAAATAGAAGTAATTCAAGTAAAATCATATATATGAGTAATTGATTCTCTTGAATTTATTATCTAGAAAATGTAAATAAAGGGTAAAGAGGAAAATTTTTGAACAATTCAATTATTTTGAACTATGAAAAAAATCTTAAAAAGTAAATTTATATGAAATCGAGGGAGTATATATTTTTTACACACATATCTACAATAACAAGTGATCTCTTATGACCACTTGTAAATTGAATAGATGAAAATGATATTTTCAGATGTTATAGTGTGTGAAAAGAATAAAAAATCATAAACCTAAAGACAAATTTGTAACAGGTTACAAAACCAAATCTCTTGATCTGCAATAATATATGTTTATTTAACTACTTTCACATGAACCCTTAATTAATTTTTTTATTTTTTTGCTTACATAGAGAATTAGATCCTTTAAACTACCCAAAAAAAACCTACTAAAAATAGGACATAGAAACATTGTATTTTATTCAACCAGAAATGTACATCTCCTTTCACAAATAACATTCTTAATCAAAATAGGAAACAAAGCAAAAAAATAAATAAAAAAAAATACAAAGCTCAAACATATTCCATAACTATACAAGATCGATCAGGATTTAAATATTAGGTAATTTTTTTCTATCTGTCTGAACCTTACAAATAATATAACTATCCGATTCCAAGATATAACATGTAAGATTATCGAAATGCATACAAACTAACTAACCTGCTAACGTATCGAGAAGCGTAGATTTTCCAGAACCAGAAGGACCCATAATAGCCATAATTCTACCGGGTTCAGCATAACCACTTAATCCATGTAACAACTTCTTAGTTGGTCCTTGACCAAAATTTGGCAACATTACTGTTAAATCTTCCCATACTAAATATGCAACACCTTGACTATGCATTACACCTTTTTCAATATCATTACTACTACTTGTCACCTCTATCTCCATGATCTCCAACCAAACAAAAAGAAATTAAAAAAATTTCAAAAAAATATATTGACAAGATTTTTTTATCATAAAATGATGATGACTATAATGATGAGTACCAAAAAAAAGTGTAATATTATATATGGAGTTTGTAGAGTTAGATAATGGACATTATGGCAAGGTTTTTATGTCAAAGAGGTATAGGTGGGAAGTAATGTAAATTAATGTTATGGGGTCCAATGCATGGGTTTTACAGTTGCAATTAATACATTTAATTGTTGCCGTCTAGATAGGATGACTTTATTTTATTATATTTTTGTGTGTGAGATATAGTTTTCATACTTGTCCATTATTTTGCATTGATGTGTACTTTTAACAACATTTTAAAATGAAAAATAAATGCTATATCAAAATTACTCTCTGCGTTTCTAATTACTTATTTATTTTTGAATTGACTGTACACTTATTAAGAAAATATTTATTGACATAGTGAGTATACTATATTAAGTAATGAGGGTATAATCAGTAGAAAATATTATCTTATCTAGATTTGTCAAAACTGATGATAATTAGTGACAACTAAAAGAAGAAAAAATAGACAAATAATCAGAGACAGCGAAAATAATAAATTGATGGAAAAAGATGGTGTATACGTCCTTCGGTGGATCTAGAGTAATAATTTTTTGCATGTTATGATATCTTATTGATTAAGAATTTGCTTTTTAATATAGATATATATCGTTATCAGTTATTACCCCTAATAATC
This sequence comes from Solanum sitiens, assembly GCA_016801875.1. Taxonomy (NCBI): domain Eukaryota; kingdom Viridiplantae; phylum Streptophyta; class Magnoliopsida; order Solanales; family Solanaceae; genus Solanum; species Solanum sitiens. The sequence continues at coordinate 404,907 of JABWTJ010000478.1, read as the reverse complement.
ATCATACTATACTAAAAGCTATTGAAAGAGCCTAGGAGTAAAATTGATCAATTATCAAAATATCCAATAAAATTGAGATATTTTAATCGGAGTTTTTACGAAGTGACAATTCTTTCTAATAATTAGAGCTAGAGGCATCAAAACGGGGTTAGCCCATGGGGCCGGTTCAATCCACACTGTTATTAGGATAGAGTTGGGATAAAAAAGTTCAAGTTCATTAAAATTAGGGTTTATAATTTCGACCCATATAAGCCCTTGATCCTTGAGGCTTGATCGGGGTTGGGCCAAGGTCGGCCCATGGGCCAAACTTTTTATTTAACGGTAACTGACAATAATCTCACTAATATATAATCTAATTACTTAAATATATGTTATGTTATAATATTATGAATCTTGCCAGATTTGGTATGTTCAGATGCATGTATCTCGAAATACATGGACTCGAGATTAATAACATCGGGTTCCGTCATTATAGAAAAGCCAATGGGGAAACATTTTGGGTCAGAAAACTTTCTCGTAGTAATTTGAGATTTTCCAACCTAGTCTAGATTTGGACGAAATCAGAGTCTATGAGGTCTAGGAAAATCTGGTAGCAATTGGGTGATCTAATTATGAAATTGATCACATGAGTAGATAACTAAGTCGTTAAGAAACTCAAATGACTTTACGAAATTAAATTCAGACGAGTAGAACTATCGAAATTGATCTTAGCGTGGACAGAGTGTCGTTGGTTGAAGGTGTGTTGTGAATTAGAAGTTTGGACTTCTTAAATCAACTCACTGGTTCCGTGCAAGCCGCTGTGACGGGCTGGGGCCACCATAGAGGGACAGTAGCGATTTAAGTCGAAAATAAACTCCAAAACGTCTTTATTCTGCAACTTTTGAACTTGAGAGCTAAGGAACGAACCAAGGGGTTTTCTTAAAAGTTTTTCACTATTCTTGAGGCTAAAGATAAGATTTCGCTCCCCCAATCTATTTTTCGATCCGTAAAATATAATCTAATGGATAATTATTGATGGGAAAGGGTTTTCTGGAAACTATGGTAGAGAAAGACCTAATCTGGGCATGAGGATCATGAGTATTGCAACATATCGCAAATTGAAATAGCTAGGAAGAAGTTTAAAAGTTGAAATAGGCATTTTTGGAAAGAATTAAAATCTAAAATTTTTCTTAAGTTAGGAAACATGAGTTTTTGATCAACTTCAAACAGCCAAAACTCCTAACTGAGGATGAGTTAGGTGTAGTTCTATATATGATTAAAAAGCCCTTGGAACAATCTTTCCAACGCCTCCGGTTTGCAAAATTTTTGAATTCGGATGAGTGAGTTATGCCCTTGGAAGTTAGGATGTTGGATTAAGGAAACGTCCAATCCGAAAATTAAAAGGGTAATTTGGTCTTTCCTTACCCAATTAATTAAATTCGTTTTTAGTAATATTATTAAGGGTCTAAACTGAACTTGGTCAGTTTTATACTTTTGGAGAAAAGTTAGGGCTTTGAAGAAAGAACGCAAGAGAGGAAGAAAGGACGAAGAAGCCAAGATCGTCTAGTTCGTCAAGAATAACTTGTGGATTTCATCGGGGGTGATTCCTACAAGGTATGTGAGTCTTCCATAACGTTGGGTTCGTTCACCCACGTGCCAAGCATGTTTGATTCAACGTGAAATTGTTCTAAAAAGATTAGAAGTTGAATGTTCTTGATGGTTGTTCTTGAACTGCGTTCGTTCTTGAACATTAGTTGAAATTTAAGAGTTTTTTGTTGTAAGAATGTTGTTTCTTGAGTTCATTGGGTTAGATCCTTATATATATGATGTGGGTACATGAATCTAAAGTGAATTTGAGAAAAAGAATCGAATTAAAATGATTTAAGGTCAGAAAACGAGAGGAAAAATCGTCAGATTTTTGCCAAAGGAACAGGTTGGCGCGACGCGCCCTATAGCGCCAGGAGGGCTGGGGCTGGGCGGCCAGCAGTGCCCCAGAGTGGTGCCTCAGTCAAGTGAGGCTGGCGCAGCGTGCCTGGACGCGCCCAAAACGTCATTTTCACCCAATTTTCGTTATTCGATCCGTTTAAGCTTTTCTAAAGTGTTTTAACACTTTCTATTGATTCTAACTACTCTAAATGACTTCTAAACATATAGAAATCATCCAGAAACATGAATTACAACCTTGAATCCATAATTTCAAATTCAAGGAAAATTTAGAGCCAAGTTTAGAAAGTTCTTATAGTCCTTTCAAGAAGTTTTTTACAAATGCTTTTAACTTTGTTTTAAGACTTAAGGATAAAGTTGAGTAAAGAGAAAAGATAATGAGAAGAAGTTCATTTCAAGTTTCATAAGTCTTTAACAAACATTTTAACTTCGCTTTTAAGACTCAAGTTTTAAGTTAAGGTAAAAGTAAAGAGTTGAGTTCATTTCTCAAAAGTTATAAGGGAACAGTACTCCCTAGTTTACAAATGTTTTCACATTTAAGCAAGAAAAAGAAACATTGATACCAAGAGAGCTTTTAAGCTAAGTTTTTTAGCGGTTAAATGGTCTGGTGGACCCTTATACTTGTATCGATTTGTATTCTGAACCATTCTACTTACCTCTTTGTCATCTGGACCCTTAAATTCAATAAAACACAATTTGTCAAACCCCTCTGACCATTGACTAAGCTTATGTGTCTTTAAGATGGCTGAGTTGGCGAATGTGTGTGATTTCACACACCTTGAGGCGAGTGAGTACTATATATCAGTTTTAAAATTATTAAAAATAAAATAAAATAAATTAAAAATTCAAAATTAAAAATTAAGTAAAAAGTCTCCATCTTCTTCACCCATCTTAACCTTTATTTTCAACCATCTTCATGCCCGATCCTTTCTTCTTTTTTTCCCCATACTTTTGTCATTGTCTTTAAGAGATCTTGGCATTGAAACCTCCTTGAGTCCATTGATACGCGGTAGAAGGAGAGATCGATAGTGGCGGTGCTCATCGTCTAGATTTGATGGTGCGGCGGCGGCGGCTTAGGTTGATAGTTTTGTGATGGTTGAAGGAGGAGGAAAATTTCTTGAGTGCTATATACATCCTTCATCTTCTTCATCATTTGACTAATGAAGATCAACCCAGAAATAAAGGAGAGGAAGAAATTCAGGGAAAGTCATAACAACAAAGCCACAAAAGTGTGACCACAAAATTAAATCCTCACATGGCAACAATTGTACAAAAAATAAAGGAAATAACCCAAATTTGAGGATTCAATCATCAAGTGAAATACTTTTTGGACTGTTTTAAGATGGGAATGGAGGGAGAAAATGATGGAGTTTCAAAATTTTATTTTAAGAAATAAATATAAATTTAATTGTTTTCCTTTTTATTAAATAATTTTTAAAATATAGTTAATAAAGATAATTATGACATGTCGTTGATACAAGTGATATGGATTTGACATGTCATCAATTTAAGGGAGAGTGAACTACACACATGATGAGAGGGGTTTATAAATTTTGTTTTGATTAAATTTAAGGGTCCAGATGACAAAGAGTTAAGGAGAAGGATCCAGAATACAAATCGATACAAGTACAAGGGTCCATCAGACTATTTTGCATTTTTTATCACTAATCTCAAATCACAGAAGAAGATGTTTTTAAAACATATGAGCTAAGTATATTTTTTGGAGTAGTATTGAGCACCGATATTGGGATGCGAGTTCATATTAACTCAAGTCTCCGTAAATCATGTAGCCGTAATGAGTATCAAAGCGTCATACTTTTTAGATAATCACTTAAATTAAGCTAGTGGATCCACTTAGTCAGTTAAGCCTCCTATACCTCAAGCAAGGTATAGGATGATTTTTCGCAGCGCGAGGTAAAATGATGTATCATCACTGTATCTCTTAAGTGATGGTTGTCGGTTAGAGAAACTCCCACAGTAGTAATTGCATGGTTCCTCAAGGGTTCTGCTTGGTATGAATGGGGGTATGAGACTGTTGACACCAAATTTTGGTCCGATAGTTTTAAAATTAATACTTTTAGAGTATTTTATTTTAAATAGTTCAAAATACATATTTTTGTTATTTTAATGCAATTTTTAGATAATCATCTTTTTTCTGAAAGTATTAGGATTTTTGTCGATTGTTATGTTTATATTATTTTGTCACAGCCAGACGTTCAACTATTTGTTCATTTTTTATAAAATCATTGTTTTTGTTAAATTGTATTTTTTACATGTAATTGATTACGTTTATTACATTTTTTCATATTCATTTTTTTTCTATTACATTGTTAATATTCATTTTGATATTCTGCGCAGTCTAAAAAATTCATTTAAATTTGAATATAATTTACATACACAAATATTTTATCAATCTACAACTTTTGGATCACAACCTCAAGCCCATAAATTTGGGGCCATTTCATAACAATTCCTATTTAAAGAAAGATTAGCCCATTAGGTTTTTTTTTTGTGGTGGAAAATTTTTAGAATTTGGGGTGTAATTTTCAGATATTTTTACTTTGATTTTTCTACATTGTTCATCATCTCCGGTGAACTTTCGCCGGAGCTCCGACCAGCCACCACCCAGAAGAAGACTCCACTGGTCATATCTCTCCTCTCTTCTCTTCTCACTGACCACCATTCCCTCAACCTCCTTCCTCCGAAAAACCCAGCAGCTCAGTACCTCCGTTCATCACCTATTTCTGGCGAAACGCCACCAGAAAACTACCAACTGTCCATTTCCAGTTTCCTTCTCCTTTCCCTTTCTTCTCCACCAGATATCGATCAAAACCGCATCTCCGTTTTACCTTTTTGTTCGCTGAAACAAGTATCTCCGGCGAGGAGCTTCAAGCTTCGATGAACCGGAGCAAGAATAATCGCCAGCGTTTTCCCTTTCCCTTTCCCCTTTATCGTTTTACTATTTTTTTTCTCTTGCAGGCGCTCCGACAGGCGACCACCAGACCTCTTCCCTCCGCCATTTCCAGTGAAATAGGAACCTCAGACTAGAGAACGAGTTCAAAGCTCCAGCAAACTACGGTGGTTAACAACCAAGCTCCGACGAAAGCAAACCCGAGCTGGACCCAGCATCGGCGGATCTCAAAAACACAACCAACTCTAATCTTCGTTGCCACCAGCTATCTCCTATCACCCTTCTTCCTTCCGTTTTGTGGTAAACCTTCTCTCACCAATGTTGATTTTTACACTGTATTGCTTTGTTTTGGTTCTCGATTCATCAATTTTGGTATTGTTTTGTTGAGTTTTAAATTCCATTAGTCTGATAATTATTGTTGTTGCTTGGATATTGATTATTGAAAAGTTATCACTGATTTTGTGTACAAAATTAATTTAGTTTTCTTTTAATGTTGCTAAAAGGAATTATGTTAAGAGATAAGATAAAGTTTGATGCCATATATATATATATTTTTTTTTTTCTTTTCATTGTTACCGTTTTAGATAGTTTTCCAATTAAGTATTTTTATTATATAGGTTTGTTCCAATTCTACCATCACTAATTAATGTTTGGTCACTTTTTGCATTTTTTTTATATATAGTTTTCTATGAATTTCTAACAGCAACAAATGTTTAACATTCTATTTTATTAATTGCATATATTATGTGCTTAGTTGTTTTAATATTTAGTTAACAGCTTGATATTGGTTGTTTCCCTTGGTGCATTTATGATAGCTATTGTAGTTTATAATAATTTTTGTTTTGGCCCTCATTTAGTTTCGTACAACTCCATCTTTGTATTCATGAATTATTTTACTTTCCATTATTGTTGATGTTAAATTGATTCTTATCATTAGGTCGGCAATTTCTACTTGTTCAAGTTTTAGTTTGCTTATTTTTTTTTTATATAATTCATCTCCGTTTAATTTTTTATTGTTAGTCCTATAAATTGTTATCATGTTAAAAATGGCCAATGGAAAAACTCTCCGTCGGTTTTGGAGGCCTTTCCATTTTAAAAGACGGAAATTTAGTTCATGTTTATATTTTTTATTGTTAAAAATGGCCAATGAAAAAACTCTCCGTCGGTTTTGGAGGCCTTTCCATTTTAAAAGACGGAAATTTAATTCATGTTTATATTTTTTATTGTTAAAAATGGCCAATGAAAAAACTCTCCGTCGGTTTTGGAGGCCTTTCCATTTTAAAAGACGGAAATTTAGTTCATGTTTATATTTTTTATTGTTAAAAATGACCGATGAAGAAATTACCGTCGATTTCCAAGGCCTCCAATGTTAATAAGATGGGTTTTTATTTTAAGTTATTATTTCATATATCCAATTTTATTCATATTTATTTATTACTAACATTTTTATTAAGTGTGTTTACAGGTATCATGGAGTTGCTTTCCATTGAAGTTATTCGAATTAAGTTCGAATTATACTTTTTATTCAATATTTTGTATATATTACGTTAGGCAAACTCTAGGCCGTTTCTTATATTTTCTTATTTTATTATTTGTGTATATTGCATGTTTATTATATTTGTACATTATTTTATTTTTCTCCTCAATTTGAAAAAATGAACTCAGTCGGGAACCACATTTGTGGATTCCGAAGGATGCCTAATCCCTTCCCTTCGGAATAACTTGAACCCCTTACCTAGAATCAAATTGGTTTCGTAGACATTTCTTTCAAGTTAAATAATTAATTGGTTTCCTAGTTTTCCAAAAAAAAAATTAGGTGGCGACTCCCTTTAATTCCTTAACCCCCTTTTACCCATTTTAAAATTCTTTTAACTTAATTCTTTTTTTTAGTTGAGTCACCGCGACGTTGCTCCATTCAAAGGATGTCAACAGAGACTTCATTCATGCATTGCACAAGTAGACTTTGAGAGGAAGCGTGGTACGTCTTTTATTACGATTATGAATTGACATCGGTTTATTTTGTATTTGTACATACATCAGAGAGTTATTTATATCTTTGCATACACACAGAGTTGAAAACCATGTTTTAAATAACTTTTTTTTATATTGCACTTGTTTTAATTGTTTTATATTGAAATGAGTCAGTTATATTGAGTTACATTATTCATGAATTGAGCAGAGTCAAGGTGAGTGTTCCTTCTTACTCTTTTCAAGCTTTAGTCGATTTAGCATTCCAACTCGCATACTTGTACATTTATGTACTGATGCCAGTTGGCCTGCATCGTATAATGATGCAGACGCAGATAACTAGGATCGGCATTCGGTGTACCGTTGATCCAGTGAGCAACTTAGAGTTAGTTGGGGAGCCTCCTTACATTCCGAGGGACATATTTTATCGTTTGATTTTCAGTTTTAGCTGTTGGGATGTTGGGGGTCCTATCCCAACATCCATCTTTGTTTTAGAGGCTTCGTAGACAGATTAAATTAGTTCTTGAGTTTTATCCTTTTCAATTGTAATTATTTAAGACATGAGTTGCCGTTTGGCTAAGTTATTTCTTTAATATATCTTTCATGAATTTTGTCACTTGTGTTTAAGTATTCCGCTGAGTAAGTAAGCCAGGCCAAGGGTCCGCTCGAGGCCAGCAATGATCTTCGCGTGGGCCACGTTCAGGGTATAGGCTCGGGGCGTGACAAGTATGATCTGGTATTGATAGAATTGTTAGTACTTTGGATTATTAGTTATTGTTCATTGATTCCCGTATTATATTGATCGTTTGTAGACCAAGAACAAGCAGAACAAATCCGAAAATGGAAAAATCAAGTTTCTTAAGGGATTCGAGCTTTGTTCGACATAGATGATGGTTGTAATTTCATGTTGTGTGATATATGTTTGTTTTTGCTTCATTATGATGCTTGTATGTATGTGAATGTTGTGTTATTGATCACACTAATTGTAAATGAGTATGAATGAATAACTACATGCCTTGAATCACTTCTTGATTGAGAATATACTTGTGATTGTAATTGTGACTTGTTGAAAAGGATCGGGTGTTGCGTTCCGACACACTAACTTGGATCGTTGCCACATTCTGACATAATTGTGAGATCGATTGCCACGTTCCAGCATAAACATTGGATCGGATACCACGTTCTGATATGCTAGCAGTTTTGGTGGGGATTCCATGAGAGGACCAATGACTTGATGTAAATGCATATTGTTGAGAATGTGATAATCGATATTGTACATGTTCGGTATTTGCATGTGTATAATGTTTTATTTACTTATGTATGTTGCACTTAGTGTCATAAACGAGTGCTCCTACCAGTACATTGTGGTTGTGTACTGATACTGCACTTGCTCTTATTTTTGTTGAGTACAGGGCATCTTTCGGTGGCTATTGACAGACCTCGCTTAGAAGATTATTGATTATCGTTTCGAATTCAAGGGTGAGCCAGTTCTTCCGGGCTGCCATGAGTTCTCCTTTTGTTTATGTCCACATTTTGGACTTAGACTTCCCTAATTAGTTATTAGCATGTTAGTATGGAGTTGTACCCCTTCTTGTTTAGACTTAGGGTTGAACTTTAGATGTTTTGGTACATTGACTTTCAGATTCTATGTTATTTCTTCCGCATTGTTTAATTTTGTTGTTAGATTTTTTTTTAATCATAATTCATCCAAGCCAAAGTAATATACCTCTTCAAGACCCAAAAAAAAGAAGAGAAAATGGTCTGAAAAATATTCTGACTTTGACCGAAGTTGCTATTAAGATATTAAACTTTATGGATGACATTTTACCCCTTGCACTACTTAATAGTGTATTTTAAAGGTATATATCTGTCCACGTGGACACATTATTAAGGTATATATGTGTCCACGTGGACATTATTTATAGTTATGCAATATTTATGATGTCCATGTGGACACATAGATACCTTTAAAATATACTATTAAATAGTATAGAGAGGTAAAATATATTTTTTAAAGTTCGGTATTGTTACAATAATTTTAGTTAAAGTTAGAATATATATTCAGACTTTTTTCCCAAAAATGTAATTAATAATCTAGTAGTTTTTTTTATATGCTATAGTCTTTTTAAAAGTCATGAAGGATATTATTTTGACTTGAATCCATTATAGGGAAAAAATAAAAAGATATTTTGGAAAAACTAATAGTTTTATGTATTTGGTGTAGTTTCTTCTTCTTCTTCTTCTTTTTTTTTTTTACGACACGAAGCATGTATGTCATTTTGAATTGGATCAATTATGGAGAAAAATCCAAAAAGATTTTTTTTAAAAAAATCTAAAGTTACGACAAAACATATTTCGATAATCAAATAAATTGTTGCACATACTTTTATTCCATTTAGACAAAAAAAGAAATCAATCTTGTAAGAATCAAAGTGATTTTTTAATTGTACCATACTAGCTTTCTTTAACTTTCGTTTAATGAAATTTAAATATTTTTCTTTATTTTTACCATAACATTAATTTACAGAAAGTACAAAAAAAAATTATATTTACTTTAAAAGTTTTTATAGATTTTTCTCATATTCTATCCAAACCAAAATAAAATATCTTGTTCATGACCCTAAAAAATTAAAAAGAAAAAGCTATAGCATATACAAAAAAAAAATACTAGTTTTTTTTAAAAAAAATACTAGTTTTTTTTTAAAAAAAATTATAAATATTTTTTTTAAAATTATGGGGAAAATTTTAATAGAGATGGGGAATTTATTTCATATAATAAGAAATTGATACATAATAATTTATTTATTTTTAAAAAAATAAAGAAATGATTGATAGTTTCAAGGGTATAAGTGAGTCAAAGAGGTGATTGGAATAGTATTTTTAAACTAAAAAAATTAGTATAAGGATATTTTTAGACGAAAAAGTAGACACATGTATTTTTAGATTTTTTCTTATAATTCAGGAATATTTTGACTTTTTTTGAAGTTATAAAGTATCATGATATGCCCGAACTTTCGAGTTCACAAAATATTCCACATTAAGTGTGAGTTGAAAGGATGTGCATTACATCTAAAAAATTTGTGAAGATCGTACGTGGATGAAGATTTGTTAACTGTAGAAAAGTATAATTTATCTAACTTAAAATTAAAAAGAAAAAATGGAACTTGTGATTTGGGAAATAAGTAGGAGTAGTTAGTTATATTTACCTCTCTTTACTAACAGAAGTCATCAAAAATTTAAAAATAAAAACTTGGAAAGGTCAGAATTTACACCTCTAGTTTATGAATGTTTAATTTTAGGCATAATACATATATTAGACCCTAAACTTGGCTTCAAATTTTAACTTTGACCTCAAACTTTCATAATGCACAAATAGGCACTTTAACTATCCTATCTTTCAATAAATAAACACGCGAATATTTCAATCAAAACCGTGTTACACACATGCTCTGACGTGGAAAAGTAAATACACTCAGTGGCTGCCAACTAATTAAAAAATTTACACGTATTTTTTAAGCATAATACATAAATTGGACCCTTAACTTGGCTTCAAATTATAACTTTGTCCTTTAACTTTGATAGTGCACAAAGAGATACTTTAACTATCCGAAATTTAAACAAAAAAACACGCGAATATTTCAATCAAAACGCGTGTTACACACATGCTCTGACGTGGAAAAGTAAATCACTCAGTTGCTGCCAACTAACTAAAATAAATACACCTAGATTTTAAAAATTATAAAAATAAATTATAATATAGAATAAGGTGGAAGTGAAAACAAATTCATTTTTTAGGTAAAAAAAAATTAGTACCTCTTTTCTTCTCTCTCTTAAAAATTCCTAATCTGAAATTCATGTTCCTTATATTCAAATCAAAGAAAAAATTGTTCAAGATATTTGCTGTAATTTAATTTTCGAGTTATCTATTTTTCTTCCTCAATTTAGTCAAGGAAACAAGATTCAACATTTTACAAACAAGAATTTGCATATTGTTGGTCAAATGTTCAAACTAATATGAGAATCTCTAGAAGAAACTAATGTTTTTATTGCAAAATTATTTCAGAGCAACCCATAAATATGGAAAGACATGAGATTCAATGAACTTCTCCTTCTTTTCTTTAGTTTGAAGTATATTTGTGCTTTATGTTGTCAAATATTTGACTGAAAAAACAGGGTGCTTTGTGTATTGTGATTGTCATAGTGAAGAGAATTGCAATTATGAATTTTGGAGGCCAACAAATGAACTTACAGTACTAAAAATTATTAAGTGAAATGGTGCACTTAAAGTATTTGATAAATTGTCTGATAGAACTTTTCACATATTTTTGTCAAGTTTGAGTAGCAGTCTGATATCTAATCAAAATGCCTTCAAAAATTGCATTCAATTTGTATAATTGTATACTCACCCCATCTTGTCAAAAAAGACTTCATTATAATTTTTTTCATAATAACAAAAAAGTAATTAAATGTCACTTGCATTTTGCAATGAACAACAAATAATGCAAAAAAGAGGGGAAAATTGTTGAAAAATTAGAAAGAGAGTTTAATTGTCATTTCAGTGTTTTTTTTACTGTTGGGCACTCGATTTTTACATCTGACGCGCCTAATTTGAGTGAATTTTACGTATTTTTCCATGTAGGATCCGAGTATTTTTTTGTTTAAGTTTTGGATAGTTAAAGTGCCTATTTGTGCACAAACAAAGTTAAAGGTCAAAGTTATAATATGAAGCCAAGTTAAGGGTCCAATTTATGTACTAATTAAGGGTAGAATTGTCATTTTAGTAATTTTTTATCGTTTTGGGCCTCAAAAATTACCTCTCACTCGCGCAGAATGCATGTATTTCACGTATTTTGCCAGGTAGGAATCGCGTGTTTATTTGTTGAAAGATAGTATAGTTAAAGTACCTATTTGTGCACTATGAAAGTTTGAGGTCAAAGTTAAAATTTGAAGCCAAGTTTAGGGTCCAATATATGTATTATGCCTTAATTTTACCCCTCAATATAATAATCTGGCTAATATAATAATTAGTAATTAATATATTAAATTATATTATACTCCCTCCGTTTAAAAAAGAATGACCCTATTTCCTTTTTAGTCTGTTTAAAAAAGAATGACCCCTTTCCTTTTTTGGCAATACTTTAACTTTAACTTTAACTTTCCACGTGGCATGTTTAAGACCACAAGATGAAAGGGCATTTTGGTACATTTGACATAACTTTAATTTAGAACCACAAGATTAAAAAGTCTTCTTTCTTATCTTAAACTCCGTTCCAAGTCAAACTAAACCATTCTTTTTGAAACGAAGGGAGTATTATTTACGTAAAATGGCCTATTATAAAATCACAATGAAAAAAAAAAGTGATTTTATAATTAGCTATGTATGTACTATTTTGTACAGAATTTGAATAAATTTGTTAAGGGAAAGTTAGATTATTTGTTGCCTTATTTCTGCTTCCACTTGGCCCTTTCCTGTTTGTCCAAATCAGCTCTTCTAAATGAGTTTTGGATGGTCAGGATTAAAACTTATATTGCTTGATCCAAAGGTCGTAAAACATTCTATCTCTTGAGTCACTTGAAGTGTAGACTATCATAAGGCGTTGTCTATGAATCGGGTTGTTTGGGAATGCATCCCAAATTGAGCGGTCCAAGGCTAAATACAGGCGAGAAATCGGGTTTTCATGGTCAAGTATTTGCAAATGTTCTTGTATATTTTCAAGTAACTTGCTTGTCAAAAGGGATAGTTATCTCTGTTTGAATTTGTTTCTCTTACTTTCCTTTTTAGTAATTTTTTTCTTTTGTGACGACTCTTTGAATTTAACTTTTTACGCGACATATTTAACACCACAAGATCAAAGGGCATTCTGATATATTATGCATATCTTTAGTTTAATAACACAAGTTTCAAAAGACTTTCTTTACTTTTCGAAACTCCATGTCAAGTCAAAAACCTGACAAACAAATTGCAACAGATGGAGTATCTTGTCTTTGGGTGATGTCTTGATCTCTATACTCTTAGCTAGAGCCTTGAGAACTCTCTTTAACTTGTATCTTTTGTTGTCATACCAATAAGATATATAGGTACAAATTAGAGATGTTTCTTGTGGAATATGCATGTTTGCATGCTAGACAATCCAAATTCTGAATTTGTTGGTTGAAAGTGATAAAAGGGGAAATGAAATTCACTTCTTGTGATTCTATACACTTTGCTAAATCATATTTATCTTGGTTTGGACTGCAGGTAGGCTTTCGACTAATGTCGTAATGACTGGAAATATTCTTCTCAATGGGAAGAAGAGGAGGTTGGACTATGGTGTTGTTGTAAGCTATCCTGATTGAGCCTTTAATTTGAACAATTTAATAGATGGAGGATTTCTCAATTTGATAAGTACAAAGATTGAAGAGCACCGAGTTGGGAGGCAAATACTCAAAATCATTTCCACAGAGATTCAAATCTTTCAAAGAGGATAAGCATCCAATGTCTTTCGGTAGTCCTCCATCTATTAAATTGCAGTAACTGAGATCCAATTCTTCTAATGAGAGTAACCCTTCGTTCACCGGAGGAAACACAAAGTACACTCTATGTTCCGATTCATCTTTTGCAAAAGTCAATAATTTAAGCTTGTTCAACCGGATGATGGAAGACGGAGGTCGTGATATTAGAGTATAGCTAGCATTAAGCTCCACCAATTTTTCTAAATCACCTATCTGTTCTGGCAAGCTTTCAAGTTTTCTTTCTCAATCAAATGTCTATTTCTAGTTGTTACAATATTTCTGCTATCATTACCAAACCAACAAAGATCGCCTGCTAAATTCTCCAAATGATCAACGTGATCTATGTCATCAAGCACAATCAACACCTTCATAGAAGAAAGTCTGCTCGAAATCATACACTTCCCATCATACTTATTATTGACGTAATCATCTTTTTTTCTTAAAAGTTCATATAGTAGGATATTTTGTAGAGAATGCAGTTGATTCTTTCTTGCATTTTCTTTGATATCCGCAAGAAAACAAGCAGCTTTAAATTGATATGATAGAGTATCAAAGATGACTTTTGCTATTGTCGTTTTACCAACTCCACCTATTCCCCACATCCCTAAAATCCGAACATCATTGACTTCTATTTGAAGTTGAGATTTTAGTATATCTAAATGAGCATTTATTCCCACGACATCTTGCGAAAAAAGATAAAGAATGAGTACTCTTGCAAAATTTGGAAGAGATGTCGTCGACAATCTGCTGAATTTTCTCTGATTCAATCCTACATAAATAGGAGATTGATTGTAGAAAATGTGAGGAAATCAAATATTAGTAAGTATTTCATATTTTTAATGTTTAGAAGCGTGTTAAATAGAAAACATTATCGTTCGGGGTAATAGAAACATTGTTAAATCTCATTGTTTTGACTATGGTAACAAATAAGAAGAACAGGAAGTAACAACTTGGTCCAGAAATTGCAGTCCTATTTACAACAGGTTTTCAGCAAACTTGTTTAAGGAAATAGCTTGAGGCGACATAGTTTAAGAAGAACGAAGAAACGGTTGCGGCGAAGACAATAGTTCGAATTGGCGGCTTAGTACAAGTTCAACAACGCGGAAATCTATTTAAGGAAATATATTTTCTTATTTAAATAAGGAAAGTGTGCTTTCTTATTTATTTAAGGAAATTATGTTTTCTTATTAAACAAGGAAAGTGTGCCTTATTATTTATTTAAGGAGAAGTTGTTAAAGTTGAGTTCAACAAAGATTTGTTGAAGTTGATATGCAGTATTTCGTAGAAACCATATCAAGTAGAAGTCAACAAGGATTTGGAGATGGCAAATACAATTTGAATTCTACAAGGATTCGTTGAAGTTCTGATCTATAAATAGGGAGCTATTTTCATCAGAAAAGATTGCGCACTTACATAGAGAGAAGATCAAAACACAATCAAGAGGTTTGAGAGAGTTTTGAGATTTATTGGGAGTGTTGTGAATTTGTGAGGAAACGTTGTAAGATTGTATTCAAGAGTCTTATTTACAATCTGAGTTTTGTGAGTAGGAGTTGTTCGACAAGTTGTAGAACTTGAAGAACATTAGAAGATATAAAACCGGGGGGTTTTGTGTCTTTGGGTAGCTAGAAATTAGAGTTTATAATTTCTTAGCTAGGAATTAGAGTTTATAATTCCTCTAGGAGTTAGAGTTTATAATTCCTTAGGTTACATAGCTTTGTAATCTTTTGTTGAGACTTGAAATTTAATAAAGTGGAGTTAAATCCTACAGTGTCGTAGGTCGTGGTTTTTACCCTTGTGAGTTGGGGTTTTTCGCGATAAAATATTGTGTCATTATTTTATTTGCTTCACAAAACGTAACTGTTGTAATCTGCAAAGGAACATATAGAATAAACCTGTTCCTAAGGCAAATTTGGGGGTCAGAATTCCAACAATTGGTATCAGAGCAGGTTATCTTTGAAGAGTTTAATAACTCAAGATAAGATCATTATGAATTCTGAACCTCCTCTTGGGCATGGTCAAGGGCAACACATCAACAGATCACCATTAGTTAATGGAGAATACTACTCTTGGTGGAAGACAAGGATGAAAGACTTCGTTCAAGCTGAAGATTACGAACTATGAGTTAGAATTACTAATGGACCATTAATTCCTACTATTACTGATAGTGAAGGGAATAAGGTACCTAAACCTACAGAAAAATACGGAGAAGCTGACTACAAGATGCTAGGGAAGAATGCAAAAGCTAAGTGCATTCTTGTATGTGGACTAGGACCTGATGAGTTTAACCGCATCTCTAGTTGTACCTCTGCAAAACAAATATGGGACACTTTAAAAAACGCTCACGAAGGTACAACTCAAGTTCGTAAATTCAGAATTTCCAGACTTTGTTCTGAATATGAAGCCTTCAAGATGAAATCCTGAGAATCACTTTAAGATATGATCACCAGATTTACCACTATTGTAAATGAGTTAATATCATTAGCACTGATAAGAAGAAACTTCAAGAAATTCCTAAAAAGGGGATTGAATTCTGGAAAGAAAACACCACCTACGAAAGAAAAAATTACCGAGAAACCACAAGATGGAGGTTGTTTCAAATGTGGTCAAATAAATCATCAGATTAAGGATTGTCCTATGTGGGAAGTAGAATGGAAAAAGGGAAGAGCCGAAAAAGAGAAGAAGGAACTTCTCAACAAAAAGAAAAACAAAGAAAAGGAACAAGCAATGTATGCATCTTGGGAAACAGGCTCGGGCATGTATGACAAAGATGATGAGGACCTCGCTTTGATGGCCATAGAAGAATCATAAACTGAACCTGAATCAGACTCTGAAGGAATGGAGGTAAATCTTTTTGATTTAAAAGATAAACTAGTGAAGTTCTCTAAGAAAAAATTATCCTTCTTATTACTCACTTACATGGATACAATTCAAGAACTAGTTAAAACCAAAAATCAATTGCTTGCTTCTATGACTAGTGTAAAGTTTGAGTATATTGATCTTGAAAAAGTTAATTCTGATCTCAAGAAAAAAATCAACTCCTAAAGGAACAGGTACATCAACTTGATTCCTGCACTTTGGCTCTCAAATTTGAAATTTTGAAACGAAATGTTACTGGGAATGAAAAAGAAAAATTAGTGGTGACCAAATCAGTTGTAACCAAGATCTAATGAGGTTAAACAGTGAACTATCTTCTGAAAGGGAAAATTCTAAGAGAATAAATCTTGAATTATCTAGGATAAAAAGCAATCTGGAAAGAGCTAATAAATGAACAAATCTTCCATGATAGTAACTCATCTTGGTAACAATACTCTGTACATAAAAACCGGGATAGGGTATGAACAACCTATGATTGGGAATCCACTATTTTGTATTATTTGCGGTAACTCAGATTACTCTAAACAAAATTGTCCTAAATACAAAACTACTGCAGAAAATAAAACAAAAGGAACTTATGAAACAGTTCAAAGGAACATGTACATTCGTAGGAAAACCAATCTTCCCAAATGGGCTCATAGGGATCTGATTCATCCTTTTTATCACTACAAAGGACCCAAGCTAGTCTGAATTCCTAAATCTAACCTTTGAATCTGCAGGAAATGTGAGAGGAGGCAGGCAACATTCACCAAAGAACATGTTGCTCCAGATGCATCATTGAAACTAGAAGAAATTCCTCTCACTTGCAAAGAAAAGAATGGATGAGTAACATTGACAATGAAAAAGAAAGGTTGAAAAACAAATAGGGAAAAATCTGGAACGAGGAATGATGAAGATCAACTAAGTAATTAGAAGCTAAAGGAATTGGACTTACAAAATCATCATTCCATGCTGAAAGTTTTCCAGAACAATGGCATCCTCCTCAAATCCCGACCTTGCTATAATTCCCTTTGATAATCAAGAAAGCTTAGTTATTCTACCTACTGTACTATACATTTATTCATACGGTATAACTCGACACTCTCTTATGGAAGATGCATCAGTTCAGGGGGAAGAGGAAAATCAGAATTGTGGAGTTTCAGAGGACGCAACGATGGCACAAAGTGAGGGGAAACAAATAGTTTCAAAGGAACATGTCTCTTCTCGATCTAAAGATGAAGATTTTCTTATTATACAAATGATTCCAAGAAAACTTCGTTCAAGACTTCGTGCCAAGACTACCAAACCATTGGCCATGATTTTTCCTGAAAACAAAAAAGGTTTGTGTATGAGTGGTTTAAAAGAAAATCCATGCTATATTTCCGCCACTTTCAAAGCAAATCCAGATGCACCTCTACAGCGACTGAAAGCTTTGGAAAAAGCTAAGGATGATGAGATTGTTAAGTTAAGGGAGTGTCATGCTGCTGAAATATCCAGACTCAAAGATGAGATAGCTCAGACTCAAGCAAGCTTGTGGATATTTTTGCTTTTTGTCTAATGTCAAAAGGGGGAAGCAACATGCAACATCAGACAACACCAGATTTTGTATATTAATTGGGATTACTTACCTGTTAATAGCAGTTGAATTATTTGTCATAGTCAAAAAGGGGGAATTTATTAAAGCTCATTGTTTTGACTATGGTAACAAATAAGAAGAACAGGTAGTAACAACTTGGTCCAGAAATTGCAGTCCTATTTACAACAGGTTTTCAGCAAACTTGTTTAAGGAAATAGCTTGAGGCGACATAGTTTAAGAAGAACGAAGAAACGGTTGCGGCAAAGACAAAAGTTCGAATTGGCGGCTTAGTACAAGTTCAACAACGCGGAAATCTATTTAAGGAAATATATTTTCTTATTTAAATAAGAAAAGTGTGCTTTCTTATTTATTTAAGGAAATTATGTTTTCTTATTAAACAAGGAAAGTGTGCCTTATTATTTATTTAAGGAGAAGTTGTTAAAGTTGAGTTCAACAAAGATTTGTTGAAGTTGATATGCAGTATTTCGTAGAAACCATATCAAGTAGAAGTCAACAAGGATTTGGAGATGGCAAATACAAGTTGAATTCTACAAGGATTCGTTGAAGTTCTGATCTATAAATAGGGAGCTATTTTCATCAGAAAAGATTGCGCACTTACATAGAGAGAAGATCAAAACACAATCAAGAGGTTTGAGAGAGTTTTGAGATTTATTGGGAGTGTTGTGAATTTGTGAGGAAACGTTGTAAGATTGTATTCAAGAGTCTTGTTTACAATCTGAGTTTTGTGAGTAGGAGTTGTTCAACAAGTTGTAGAACTTGAAGAACATTAGAAGATATAAAACCGGGGGTTTTTGTGTCTTTGGGTAGCTAGAAATTAGAGTTTATAATTTCTTAGCTAGGAATTAGAGTTTATAATTCCTCTAGGAATTAGAGTTTATAATTCCTTAGGTTACATAGCTTTGTAATCTTTTGTTGAGACTTGAAGTTTAATAAAGTGGAGTTAAATCCTACAGTGTTGTAGGTCGTGGTTTTCACCCTTGTGAGTTGGGGTTTTCCGCGATAAAATATTGTGTCATTATTTTATTTGCTTCACAAAACGTAACTGTTGTAATCTGCAAAGGAACATATAGAATAAACCTGTTCCTAAGGCGAATTTGGGGGTCAGAATTCCAACAAACATATTGTTAATTTTTTTCACTATAACAATTGGTCCCTCTGTCTCAATTTATATGACTTACTTTCTTTTTTAATAAGTTCCAAAAAGAATGACACATTTCTACATTATGTAACAATTTAACTATAAAATATCTATTTTACCCTTAATGAAATGATTTACGGTCACACAAATTTCTATCATTCATTTTGGGTCATAAATTTTAAAAGTCTTTCTTTCTTTCTTAAATTTTGTGCCGAGTCAAACTACCTTACATAAAATGGGATAGTATGTGTTTAATTTCAATTCACCCGTCGCGGATATCATATCCTTTTAGATTTGCAGCTACAGTTAGGGAAGTTCTCCATCCTTGCACCTTCTGCATCCCATCAATATCATCTTGTAGACATTGAAATTTTGTGGGACTCTAAAAGATGCGTTCAATACGAGTTGGGACTATACAAATTGTGTTCAACTCAAATTAGGATTCTTGGAGGCTACTCAACCCTAAACCCTAATTTATGCCTATATAAAGGGTACTAAATTCCCTTAAAAGGCAGCTCAAAAAATCCATAAAGAGATCAAGATCTCGAATACTCCGTAAATTAATGAATTATTCATATAGAGAGGTTAAATCTAAATCATCCTAGTTCGAGAAATACGCCATTAAAGGTCCTCGGATCATAGATAAATCTTAGGAGAGTAGAATCAAGGGATCAACAAAATTGTACCCGCGTTATCTTGATCAATAAAGTTATGTTTTTACTTATTTTATTGTGATAGTAATTTATTTTCTTATCGCTTTAAAATTTGTTGCAAACACATCTTTATACTTCAATTCATGTTGGGCAAATGCTATTGCAAAGCTTTCACTTTGGTTTCGAACATGTGATGGATCCACTTCATAGAAGATCAGTATGACTTGATGTCCATTTTCTTTCTCCTTGCATTCCATGATCTTCACTAGTCCATTCAAGCACCACCTTGATGTAGCATAATTTCTTGAGAAAACGACAAGTGCAACTTGAGACTCTTCGATAGCTTTCAAGAGTTCTTGTGGGATGGAATTGTCTTGCTCTAGTCTTTTATCATCTTGAAAGGTGAATATTCCCCTATTTTTCAAATCTTCGTACAAGTGACCTGTAAATGTTCTCCGAGTGTCTTCACCTCTAAAACTTAGAAAAACATCATATTTCTATCGAGGACAGTACCGTGAATCAATTGCAAAAGAAAATGATGATGCCATGGATTCGATTAATTTGTTGAAATTTGAGAAGAAAGACAAGAACTGTGTGGAGATATAATATTGGACAACAAATATGGAGACAAATATGAAAAGTCTGCACGAAGAATATGAACACAATGGACAGCTCAAAATATTAGGGGTAGGCCAGGGGAGGTGTGTGTGGAGGGGGGGGGGTTATGTGTTTGTATGTATATACTAAGATTTTAAAAATATCAAGTTGTTTGAAACTACCTGTCTAGTCCAACCAAAGGTTTTTTTTTTTGTCAATAAAAATGGTAATAGACTTTGATAGGATGGGTGTTGTTTAACTTGTAATATAGCTTTGTATTGATATCCTCGTATGATTAAACATTAATGAACATAATTATATGATATTTGTGCTGCTGAAAAATGATATATATCTTGAGGAATAGCTATGATGCACATGAATTGACTTGAACACAACTATTACATCCATAATTTTCATAAATCACATTTGTGAATAAGATATATATGCAATTTTGATCCTCGTGGACCTTTATTTTATGGAATCTTTCAAGATTTAATAATTGAGGATCACTTTTGCCCCCACTATCTCTCAACCCCCACCCCCACCCCCAAACCCCAACACACCCTAAAAGTAGTAATATTTCATAAGTATCTAATTTGTTTTCTGTTTGGTTTCTGGAAATTGTATTGGAGTCTCGACTATATTTGGATCACGCACTGCAGGGCTTGTTTGGTAGTGACACTGCTAACAAGATTTTTTTTCATATCTAGATTTTGAACTCGAGACCTCTACTTAAGAGTGAAGTAATTGTGTCACTGCACCACAACCCATTGATAAGTATCTAATTTGTTTTTTCTGTATAGGCAGTGTTTAGTTGCCACAATTGGCACCAACAGACAGGAATAAGATTCATAGTATTTTTAGTCCTAGTATTAGGCTCTATTCCTTAGTGAAAGCCATTAAATTGATACTTGTAAAAGCAATTTGAAGAATTTGATTATGACTTTTTTCCAAATGGACATGTTCATTTGAATTAAATCGATAACACTAGGTAATTTATGTTCACCATGAAAGATCTAAAAGAATAGAGGTATTTAACATGATACTAATGAAAGGAAATAGGTACCTATTGAATAGTTAAAGTTGCACAAATTGATTTGATAATTAAAAATAGGGTGATGGGCTTCACATGAATTATTTAAGGGAAAATTACGCGGTTAAGCAAACTTATACTATTTAATTACTCATCATAGCTATAGTTTGTTATAATTACCACTCGCGACTAACATTATACATTAATTACGTGGGATTATTTAATTATTGAAAAACAGTTAACTTCTCCAACCATTGGATTGTATTTTGTTAGTCAACTACTAATTTTGTGTCCACACACTATATTGAACCCTTCTAAAGGAAAATACGTACGACTAATGATTATAAAAATCTTAATATTTTTGTAAGAATAAATGATATTACAAGGAACTAGTATTCATGTTCGTACCTTGTGTGAATATTTAAAATGTCATGATTTTGAATTAAATGTGGTATAGCTTATGAAGATTTGAAATATATAACCCAGATTCATTTTTTTTAAAAAAAATTATTACATATTTTACAATCAATATTTTATTTTTTAATTTGTTTTTTTAGTTATCTTTTTTAAAAAATGAAGAAGTTACTCTCTTATCTCCAGAAGAATGGATTTCAAAGAAGCAAAAATAAGCCAACTCTCTAGGTAAAAAAATGTCTTTATGTAGAAGATATGATCTTATATGAGCTCTTGTGAATCTCTTGTTGCTGAATTTAAGTCTTTAATGACAAAATGTTTTTCTTGTGCTTATGTGGTGATATACATCTAGTTTTTGAGAGCAATTTTTTTTTTGAAAAATTGTATAAAAGAGCAAATTATTAATTCAAATTAAATGATATAACTACAATTTCATTTAATTGTATCCGTAGCAAACAATTGTCATTCACCTCTCTACCTAGCGAATCTCGCTCACCACTCTCCCAGATCTCGCTCGTCACTCTCCCTCGCCTTGTTAGGACCGAAAATAAGCAGGTGTCATGCGGAAGCTAGTAATGCAAACCTCGAAAGACCACGAGTAAGAAGACAACGAGAAATACACCAAAAAACACAAAGATTTAACGTGGTTCGGTCAATCGACCTACGTCCACAAAGAAGATGAGCAATCTACTATAAATATGAGAGTACAAAATACAGAGAGAAACAACCTTAACCAATTCACTCAGAATACATTGGAGGTTCACACAAGTGATAACGTATCAAGCTTGTGACCCACAAATTCTTCCCCTAACCAAACTCTCAAAGCCCTGAAGACTACATTGTGAATGCTGATTAAGTTAGAGGAACATGCCTTTATTTATAGAGTCCTAAACTTTTTCCTACCAGAAAAAGGACTAGCCAATCCAAAACCTGGCCTCTCTCACTTTATACAAACACAAATGTATAAATTGTGTTTGTGTTTGTATAAAGCGAGAGAAAATTATATATACAAATACAAATATATATATATATATATATATATATATATATTTCTATTGTATAGAAGCATGAGGAGGAGGACGACCAAGGATATTTTTGTCAACCAAAAATAATTTCAAGCTTAGTTTAATTGTACCTTGTGCAATAAAATATTCAAATTTTCAGAAAAACCAACAAAAATTTATGTAATTCCCAATGAATCCACCACTAAGTCAATAATTATGGATTCTAATGGCCACACGCGTACCAATACATTTGGAGGAGAAAAAGAAATCATTGCAAAGTTACATAGACCCCATTAATTGATTTATTATTACTTCAAAAGCCTGTACATTCAAGTTGATATATTTCGTTAAAAAAATCTTTCTTATTTTTGAATGTATAATTTTTAATGAGATTTTTTTATATCAAAAATTTAAATTTAAGGGCTTTTAAAAAATTTCTTTTTAAGTGTGGTTTGGTCATGAAAAAATATTGTTTATTTTATTTAAAAAATTATAATTGAAGTCGTTAAAGTTTGTGCAAAAGATATTTAGAATATAAATAGAATTTTTCTAAAGGCATAATACATAAATATGTCATTTAATTTGGTTTCATCTAACATTTATGTCCTTTAATTTTAGATGTTTACAAGTAGAGACATAATCTTGTATAAAATTGAACAAGTTGACACTTGTGTTCTACTTGACGTCCTACATGACAATATAATTCACGTCATATGCCATTTTATGTCGCTTCTACGTCTGTTATTCCCCACAGAACGCGTGTATCTACTTCTTCAACTTTATAAAATTTTAAGTGCTTACTTGTGCACGCCCTAAGTTGAATGTCATAGATGTCAAACAAAGTCAAGTTAAAAGATATATTTATATATTATGTTTTTCTAAATATGGTTTATGTTCCTCAGTTTCTAAAAACTACTTGACTAATTTACATGGGACATACAACAAAAGTGCACTAAATAAAACAATATCTCAAAATAGATAGTTGTATAATGTCATAGATCAGAAAGATATCGTAATGATTAAATGAGTTTTCGATAGTTAATCGTGATAAATGATCAAGAAAATATTATTTGAAAGCAAGTTCGCGAAATGGAGATGCATTTTAATATTTGATCGCGAAATAATATATTTAAAATTGTAATATTGGGCCCGTTAACGGGCTCTTTCATATCTAGTATATGTATATATTTGTCCTATACACTTAAATAATTATACAAATACAGATCTTCCCCTGCCAGTTCTCTTTTGTCTTTCTCTCTTTCTTGCTTTTGACAAACACAAATATACAAATTACAATGTATAATTTTTGTTATATAAAGCGGGAGAGAGATTTGATATACAAATGTGTTATTTCGATTCAATTGTATACAAATTCAAATTTTATGCAGATATACAAACACAATCATTGATATATATATATATATATATATATATATATATATATATATATATATATATATATATATATATATATAGACAGACACACACAGTAGTTACATATATACAATTAATTGAGAGGCTGTCAGCGATTTATACAAATCTGGTGTTCCATAGTAAACATAAAGTTTGATATGGAGCGCAATTATACAAACTATATTTATAGCATACAAATATGATTTTTGTGTTTGATGATGTCAATAATTTGAACTCCCCTTAGATCATCCTTTTTTAATTTTGTTTAAGAGTGATCTCTTTCCATTATAAATAGGACAAATTACTTATATACACAAGTTTAATTTCCTTATTCTCTATTGTTCCCTACCTTTTTAAAATAATACTTAAATTCTTTTTTTCTCCTATTCTAAAAACTATCATATACATAAAAGTCACCAATCAAACCCACGTTCACCACTCCTTTTTCCACTCCTATTTTTCTTCCTAAATTCACTTCAAATTCTTAGCAGTTACAAAATTTATTTTCAAATTTGATTTTCAAAAAGTTAAAACTAACAAAACACAAAAAGAAATTAAAAATATTTTTACGAAAAATGTTTTCCATAATACTATACACATATCTTGTTTCTTTTTTATATTTTGTCCATACTAACCACATCCAATAATAGTAAAATTGAATTAAAAGAGGAGTATTTCCTCTTTAATATAATCTTATACATCTAAATGGTTTGTTGAAAATACTTCCTTCATTAACTTTGGGCTGATTTTAGATTAGTTGCATATTATCTGGTTATACTTATTATAATATTTTTAAGTTTTTCATAATTTGAGTTGGTTATGAACTCTAACAATTAATTATTCAATGAAATTGATTAGGACTCTTGTCGTGATATTTAATCTTCTCATCATTCATAATAATATTAGTTTCAATTTCACCAAAATTGCATACAATCTAAATTTTTTCTCTTTTTTCTGGTGGTTTTCAAATCAAATTTCTTTATGTTTGTTCATGTATCAAATTTCTTTATGTTTGTTCATGTATCTATAAATGTATTGTGATACATTTATGGATACACTTTATTTTGGCTTACATACATCCTTCTTTCACATCAGATACATTATTATCAACTATACAAAATAATACATTATGTAAGTTATACATATCTTTCATGGCAAACAATATAATACTTATCAATTTAAACTAGATACATAAATAGTAATGCATCATGCACTAATTTTTTTAGATATGATACGTAAATTCGAATTTATACTGAATGTATCAATTACATACAACTACCACACAGTGATGTGTAGATCTCAAATCTAACATCTTATGGGCAACAATTATTTATGTAATGTATCTAGTATACATAAAATATTTATCAATTTAAACAAGATACATAAATAGTAAAATGCTAAGTAGCAAAGATATACATGATGTATCTTCTCAAATTTTTCGAAAGGGGTCTTCAATAAACTAGGATAAGAATTTTGAATCTCAAAATTTTCAACAATTTTCAATCAAAATTGAAATAATCTTCATTGAACTGGAGAAGAAATAATCTTGAATCTCAAAATTTTTGATAATCTTGAATTAAAATTGAAAGAATCTTCGATGTACTTGAAGATTCAAAAGACTATTGTTTGTCCAACAACAATTGTATCACTTTTGTATCCTTCATAACTCACTTCGCTTACCCAACGTTTCGACTAAAGTTTTTGAATCAACTTTGAAAGGTTTCTTTGTTGAACGGAAGCAATTCGAATATTTGAATTTCTTCGTTCTATTATGATTTGTCTTTGTATGATTGAGAGTAAGAAGAAACATAAGCGTAATTTATGGGATTCAATTCATTTTCAGATTTTATTTCATTTTAAGCGCAACGGAAAGTTTTTTTTTTGGTGAATTAATGTATCCGGAAGGCACAAATTTTATGATATTACTGTAATTAAAAAATAAAAATAAAATATAATTTACTCTTTACACTATATAAATATAAATATGTAAATTATACATAACTTAATCATTTAAATTATTTCACATCCTTAAATTGTATGCATTACTCTCATTAGGAGATACTGACTTTTTCCTAATGCTACTTCGAAGGGCAATTTGGAAGTAAATGGTGGCAGTTTCGACCGAGTACATTCACCTTTTCTCATTGTTATTTATAAGGAAAATTACGCGGATAAACAAACTTTTACTATTTAATTACTCATCATAGCGATAATTTTCTATAATTATCACTCCAGACTAACATTATACATTAATTACGTGGACTGACTTCGAGTGTGTATAATTAGTCATATTTGTATATGTATAATTCGCCAGATATACAAATAAATATGTATAATATACAATTTTTTAGCATATATACATATATAATTCACCTCTCTCCCACTCTCTGCCCTCTCTCTCTCGCCTCTCTCCTCCCTCTCTCAATGTCGCACGCCTCTCTCCTCCCTCTCCCAATCTCGCTTGTCATTTATACAAATATATATATATAATATACAGTTATATACAATTATATACATATATAATTCACCTCTCTCCCACTCTTTGCCCTCTCTCGCTCTCCTCTCTCCTCCCTCTCTCGATCTCTCTCGCCTTTCTCCTCTCTCTCTCAGTCTCGCTTGCCTCTCTCCTCCCTCTCGCAATCTCTCTTGCCATATATACAATTACATATGTATAATATACAATTATCTAACCAATATACATATACAATTCACCTTTCTCCCACTCTTTTCCCCCTCTCTCTCGCCTCTCTCCTCTCTCTCCCAGTCTCGCTCGCCTCTCTCCCTAAATAACATGTAGCTACAAATTGTAATTATCAAACTATAGCTATGGAGAGTAATTAATTATTTTTAAGTGGTTATATGTGAAAGTTTCCCTTATTTATAATAGGTCATTTTACGTAAATAATATAACATAATATATTAATTACGAATTATTATATTAGCCAGATTATTATATTGAGGGGTAAAAGTAAACATTCATAAACTAGAGGGGTAAATTCTGACCTTTCCAAGTTTTTATTATTTAATTTTTTGATGGCTTTTATTAATAAAAAGTACGGGGTGTGCATTCGGTTTTTCGATTTGGTTTTATACTATTCGGTTTGGTATTTCGATTTTTGGTTTTAAAGAAGTATAACCCAATTCGAACCTAAATACATTTGATTTGGTTTGGATTTTTTCAATTCGGTTAATCGGTTATGTCAATAATTAGAAACATAACAAAGTTATATTTGCAATTTGAAATAATATATATATATATATATATATATACACGCACAATCACGGATGAATTCAATTGTATAATCTACTATAATTGTAACATCTCATATTCTAGAATAAACTAAGGTTAAGCTAAGAAAAACAAGAAGAATCAAATTTGGAAATAAGTAAGGTGGAAAATTTTCTGATTTCAAAAGTGAATTTTGGTTATTTTCAAACGATCATAACTTCCAGCTCAGGAGGAGTTTGGTGAGTTATTTATATGAATTGAAAGTTCGACGTAAGATCTTTCTAACGAAGCCAAGTTTGCAAAATTCTGAGGTCGTATGAGGGAGATATGACTTCAGGAAGTTGGGCTGTCGGGCAGAGGGAAAATCCAATCCGGATTTTAGCAAGGGCAAAATTGACTTTTCACCCTATTAATTCCTAATCCGTTTTAAGGTTATTTAGGGGTAAAGACTAAGTCCCAAATCAGTTTTTACAAGTTTTTACTTAGGGCTTGGGAGAAAAAGAGAGAAGAAGAGAAGACCAAGAATCGTCCAAAAACGTCAAGAACGTTGTATGGATTTCGTCAGGGGTGATCCCTATCAAGGTATGTGAGATCATTCGGTGTTGGATTCTTTCACCCACCCTCTAACTTGATTCATTACAGCAATTTAGAGTTAATTGAAAGTAAGTCTTGAAGTTATTGATGAAAAGTTTAAAGTTCTTGATTGATTTGTAGTTGATCTATAGTAGTTTTGATTCTTGTTTTCAGACTATTTTTAGGTCTAAACTATTGGGTAATGAGTTATTTAGGGATCCTAAGTGTTTGGGGTGGAATCCGTGGGAGTTTGGGAAGGTTTAGATATGAAAAACGAAGAAGAAAGTCGGAAAACCCCGTCTGATGGGCACTGGGGCGCCGCGCCTCCAAAACGCCTCAGGACAGAGTCTGTCTGTCAGGCTCTGACGCGCTGCACCTGCCAGAGTGCCTGAGGACAGCCTCTGTTTGTCAGGCTCTGGCGCTCCGTGCCTCTCAGAGCGCCCCGACCCCCTGGAGACCCCGTTCTTTACCTATCTTTTCGTACTAGTTCCTAAGTGATGTACCCTTTATTCCTAGTTGATTCTAACACTCTAGAGTACATCTAAACATCATGAAATCATCCATAAACATGAGATCATGATCCTTGAATTGATAATTCAATTCACGGGAAGCTAAGATCAAAGTCAAAGAAGTTAAGAGTTAAAGTCTAAGAGTTAAGAAGCAAGTCAAAGTAAGTTCTTAAAGTTTTCAAAGATTCTTAAACAATCATTTTGATTTTGTTTTAGGACTCAAGTTTCAAGTTAAGTAAAGAACAAGAGTTCAGTTCATTTCACAAAAGTTATAAGGGAACTAAGTATTCCCTAAGAGTCAAGTTTCAAGTCAAGTAAAAAACAAGAGTTGAGTTCATTTCTCAAAAGTTATAAGGGAACTAAGTATTCCCTAAAGGTTTACAAATGTTTCACATTTGAACAAAAGGGAACTATAAGTTCCAAAAGAGTTTTGAACAAAAAGGGAACATTGATTTCAAGAGGAGCTTCTTAAAGCTAAAGGATTCATCAAATTATCTCAACCCAAATAAAGAGAGTTTCAATTAAAGAATGAGCTAAAGTACATTTTGGGAGTAGTATTCAGCACCGATGTGGGGATGAGAGTTCATATTAATTTAAGTCTCCATGTAAACCATATAGCCACCATGGGAATTGACGGATCATACTTTTTAGATGATCACGTAAGGAGAGCTAGTGGATCCACTAAGTTGAGTAAGGTTCTATACCGATGGCAAGGTGTAGTATGGTTCTCTTGCAACGTGAGGTAAGACGTTGTACCATCACTTAGACTCATAGTGATAGTTTTCGGTTAGAGAATCTCCCACCAAAGTTATATTACTTTTATATACAAGTGAAGTTGTGTTTGTTATTGCATTTCTTTAACGAACGGAGTTGTTTTACTATTTTATAAGTTTTACATATATCTCGCATGTGTTTTAAACTGCTTTATATGTACATTCTTTGAGTTAAGTATATTCTTGAGTTGAGCAGAACCAAGGTAAGTTCATCTAATCCCCTCAAGCTTAAGTCATCGTTTAGCTCTCCAACTCGCATATCGTACATTCAATGTACTATGTCAGTTGGCCTGCATCGTTTTATGATGCAGACGCAGGTACCCAGGATCAGCACGCAGCGCTTCGTTGATCTAGACCGAGTTCCACAGTTAGTGGTGAGTCTCCTTGCATTCCGGAGGACATCCTTTTCCATTGCTTTATTAGTTTAACTTTTAGGATGTTGCCCAACATCCCTCTTCACTCAGTTTAGAGGCTTCATAGACAATAGTATTTCAGTTGGAGTTGTTTTGAGTTTTTGAGACTTAAGTGTCATTTTGGCCAGATTTATGATATGAAGTATTTTCCTTTAAACATGTCTTATTCTTGTTTAAGTTGAGTTTAGTCTTCCGCTGAGAGTTAGCCAGGCCAAGGGTTCGCTTGAGGGCCAGCAATGGTCTTCGAGTGCCGGTTCCGCCTCAGGTGTAGGCTCGGGGCGTGACAATAATCAATTCACATATAACTAAAAACAATTTCTTCAACCAAATCTAATTATCAATCGAGTAATTATACAATCACGGATAAAAATTAGTTAATTCTCGTTCTATTAGAATACAATTGCAAAACTCCAATTATTAATGGAGAATTTATACAATTACATATACAAATCAGTTCTATTGTTCTGTTTTTTCAAGTTCCTTGTCTACATGAATGAAAATAAAAAATACGAATCAATGCAAATAAATATACGTTACTAGCCAAAAAAGTAAGTTATCGCCGAGATCGGATCGGATGTACAAAGATGAAATGAATTGGGTTGTACGAAGAAGATATAACTTGTAGGAAAATCTAACGAGCTAACATTCCGTGAAGTACGGATTTTATACCGTTTTCTAGCCGAGATTGTCGTCGTTAGCTTTTAAGAAAATTGAATTCAATTTTGTATAAAACTTTGGAAAAAATAATAATTATACAGCCGAATGCCGAACACCGTTGTAGCAACTTTAGAATATAGCTACGGTCAGTAATTATGGAAACTTTAGCTAAAGAAAATAATTAATTTAATTATGATAGCTATATGTGAAAATTTTCCTTTGAAAATACTCGTATAACGCACGAACATGAATACTAGTTCCTTATAATATCATTTGTTCTTACAAAAATATTAAGATTTTTATATTCATTAGTCGTACGTATTTCCTTTAGAAGGGTTCAATATTGTTACGTGTGGACACATGATTAGTAGTTGACTAACAAAATACAATCCAATGGTTAGAGAAGTTAACTTTTTTCAATAATTTCATAATAGCTTTTGTGCTTCAAATTTTCACCCAACTTTAGTCTATTATTTCCTTGATGAAAAAATGTAAATCAAAAATGAAATTATGGGTACAAAAGGTGTTAATGAAGGAACAATAATTTATAAAACTGACTAAAAATGAAGAAAAATTGATTCCATGATTCACAATACACTACTAAAAGAATCATCTATAATATTTTACAAAAAGTCAAATTCATGTGAAGCCCATCACCCTTTTTTTAAATTATCAAATCAATTTGTGCACCTAAGCTATTCAATAGATACCTATTTCCTTTCATTAGTATCATGTTAAATAACTCTATTCTTTAGATCTTTGATGGTTGAAAAAAAATTACCTAGTGTTATCGGATTAATTCAAATGAACATGTCCATTTGAAAAAAAAGTCATAATCAAAGTCTTAAAATTGCTTTTACAAGTATCAATTTTGATGGCTTTCACTAGGGAATAGAACCTAAGACTAGGACTAAAAAGAGCATGAATCTTATTCCTGTTTGTTGGTGCTAATTGTGCCAACTAAACACTGCATATACAGAACAACTATTAGATACTTATCGATATCGATTGTGGTGTAGTGACGGGACTACTTAACTCTTAATCAGGGGCTTCCGATTCAAATCCTAGATATGACAAAGATCTTGTTGGCAGTGTCACCCCCAAATGAACCCTGTAATGCATGATCCAAATATAATCGAGGCTCCAATACGATATCAGGAAACCAAACAAAACAACTAATTAGATACTTGTGAAATATTACTACTTTTAGGGTGTGTTGGAGTTTGGTTGTGGGGGAGGGGGTTGAGAGCTAGTGGGGGCAAAAGTAATCCTCAATTATTATATATCTTCAAAGATTCCACAAAATAAGGTCCACAAGAATCAAAATATTATATATATCTTATTCACAAATGTGATTTATGAAAATTATGGAGGAAATAGTTGTTAAAAGTCAATTCAGGTGCTCAACTATTCCTCAAGATACTTATCATTTTTCACCTGCACAATTATCAAACTAATTCTGAATCACTAATGTTTAATCAGACGAGAAAAACTTACCCAACTTTTTATTATTTTTATTGAATTTGAACTCTCACTTCATTGACCGTTAAATCACACCTCAGATTTTAGCGATTTCAATAAAATTAACATCACAGTCTAAAAGACTTGTGTGGAAGGTCCTCAATTTTAGGTAAGAAAAGCATTAAAGCACCTGATAAAGTTAGGAAGCAATAACAAAGAATATCAAAACAAAGCTATGTTACAAGTTAAACAACACATCCTATCAAAGTCTATTACCATTTTTATTGACAAAAAACAAACAAACCCCATTGGTTGAACTAGACAGGTAGTTAAGAATTTAAGAACCTAAACATATAGTCATATACCAGTTTCAAACTACTTGAAATTTTTAATTATATATACAAACACATAACCCCCCCACCCCCACCCCCACCCTACCTCCCCTGGCCTACCCCTCCTGAAGAATATTGGCTATAACTTACATGTAATGGTTTAAGTGAAGTCTATTCTGCTATGGCCCATATGGGGTTAAGTATGTGCATATCTTGTTCATGATGTTATGTCTCTAAGAACCATGTTGTTCTTGATCAAGATTTTCATTATCTTGTCATCATTTGGCTGTGTGGAGATTTCAGAATCAGAGTCATGGTTTGTGCAACAATATGTAACACAAGGTCAGAGGAAATTTGAGTTGAAAACCAACAAGTTTTGGGAGTATGATGAGCAATCCAACAGTTGGTTACAAGTGGATTTACCTTATGATTTAGTTTCTTGTTTCAATGATAACTGTACAAAAGTCAATAGAATTGATCAGACTAATCAAGAACCTGAAAAAGATGAGATCTTTATTAAAGTTAAAGATGAGGGAAGTTGTTATACATATCTACCTTTGAGAAAAAGAGTTTCTTTGACAAAAATGTCTGATGCATCTATTTGGATCACTGGTGTAAGTGGATCAATCTATGAAAGATTTTGGAATGGATTGCAATGGGTTATAGCACCTCATGATTTGTCAATATCAGCAGGATATGCAGTTTCTGTTTTCATGGTCAATCATACAATTCTTGCTCTATCAGAATCAGGATATATCTATCAGGTAATCATTAAACTATCTAAGAGTAACGTGTTCGAGCCATGGAAGAAGTCACTAATGTTTGCATTAGGGTAGGCTGTCTACATATCCTTCCCCGAACCCTGCTAACACGGGATGCTTTGTGCACCTGGTTGTTCTTTATTCTACTATCTGATAAATTTTAGTGAATATTGGAGTGTGATGGTCTTAAATGGAGCGACATGGACGTAAGCCGACACCAACTTACTTGGGATTGAGACATAATCATTGTTGTTGTTGTTGTTGTAATAGTAGTAGTAGCAGTATCAGATTAGAACTCTCACAGTATTTTCTGTTTGTCTTCATTTAGTATAAAATTTAGTGGATATCTGATTGTGAATCTCCTTTATAATATGGGACTGTCGAGCTTTAAATGGAGCGACATGGATAGTGAGGATTCATATAGTTGGGCTTTAATCTATATTTTTTTTCCCCACAGTTGCAGTTAAGTGATGATCAGCCAGTTTGGATAAATATTACACCAGCAAGTGATCATCAAACAAGTAAAGAAACAGAACTGATTCAAATTGTATCAGGAGTTGTATCCAGTGATAGGAAGTGAGTATAGTATATTCGTACGCTTGACTATTTCGATATTGAGGATTTTCTTGAGGAAAAACAAAGTTAAATTATGTTACTGCAGATAGTTGTGACTTGTGTGAGCTCCAGGATAAGCTAATAACACCTTGAATTTGTCCATCAACATCAGGAGAATATATTTCTGCACAAAGAATGGAACTTTATTAGAACTCACTGAGGTTGATCCCATAAGGTGAGAACCACTCATATATATATTGATTGACTATGGTCGTCTTTGTTGAAAGTGTGTGATCGTCACATCTAAAAGCTTAAATCATTAGAAAGAACACACATCAATGTCTGCTTTCAAATGAAATTAGGTGGACTAATCATGGAAAACCTC
The DNA here is from genome assembly GCA_016801875.1 of Solanum sitiens. Lineage (NCBI taxonomy): Eukaryota > Viridiplantae > Streptophyta > Magnoliopsida > Solanales > Solanaceae > Solanum > Solanum sitiens. The sequence goes on along the minus strand of JABWTJ010000478.1, from coordinate 371,263 downwards.
CCGGAGCAAATGTTGCAGCAATCGCGGATGCATCTACATTTATATCAGAAGTAGTCTTTACAATTAGGTAAAACAGCAAAAAAAAGATCCTATTTCTTTTGGTTCAATCGTTCGAATATCTCTTATTCTTTGCTAATGGATGTAACGTTTTTGCGACAGTACTGCAGGAGATCTTTATGAATACGATCAGCGCACAAGGCCATCATGGAAGAAGCATATACAAAAAGAGCCTTCTGATCAAGATCATACTTCTCTGAAACCATCTCTAGGATGCAGTATAAAAGGAGTAAATGGAGCCATTTCAAAATCTTTGTTTCTCTTGGCTAAGGTGCAAATCTCTTTTTGTCCATCACCTGTACTTACCAATATAGTTTAACAAAAAGAATATTGTATAAATAAATTGTTTGATGAAATTACATGATCCTCCAATTTTCCCCTGAATTTATCAATGTATGGTATGAATTAGTAATATACCTAATCCTTTCGGAAACAGCCTCTCTAACTCCACGAAGTAGTGGTAAGGTCTGCGTACACTCTACTCTTCTCAAACCCCACTTAGTGGATTTCACTGAGTATGTTAATGTTGCGCCTAAGTCAAGAATCCATTTATTAGATGAACTTGATCTACCAAAGTGGTTTTCTGATTCCTTTCATGGCTACACTTCCATCTTTTAACGTCACTATCTATTTTGATGCAACCTATTTATAGTTTTGACTTCCCTTTTCTTGTAAATTTTTGAACATATGAAGGGAGGATATTTAATAGAGAGACGGTCGCAACAAAGGAAATGGAAATGGATTAATCATGGAAATCCAAAAGATCATGTCCTGTCTTCCATTACATGCCTTTCTGAAGAAAACTTGGCTGAATCTTCAAACTCATTGTTTCTTACTACTGCAGCTGGTTACATTTTCGAATATCGAATTCCAGATCATTCAGGTATGTTTTTGATATAACTCTTTTAAATGTTCTAATACATTACTTAGCAACAGATACAGTAATCAACCATTAATCTGCCGCGAAAAACTGAATCTTTGACATGAATACAGGCATTGACCAAGAGGATGATATTACAGAAAGTTGGATCAATCATGTTTATCCCCCTTATGCCAAGGCTGCAAGAGGAATTCCAGGAGTGCAATTACATCCTGGCAGAATTATTTTCCCACTTGATGATGGTAGGCTTGGAGAGCTTCGCCTATCCGGTCTCGGTAGTGAGAATTCCGGACCGAATTATCAAATTAATGCCAGAAGAAGATCATCTCAGAAGTATGTATGGTTTCTAATAGATGCCCCGGAAACAGAAGGATGGAATGCAGAGTATTGCACTGAAGAACATGGACCGTCGAATTGCATTGCAGGCATCAAAGATGAAAACAACGAACTAGATCTCACGACATCGACAGCAAGAAGGAGAAGGACTAGCAAAGAACAATACAGTTACATATCAGTTGATATGTCAGCTAGGAAAGCTGCTGAACCCGAGGGAGACTACAATATCCCGGATAACTGGATCAACAAAAATTTCCATCTGAGGGTGATGCATGAAGGAAAATCATTCTTCCTAATAACGGAGGGTGGTCTGATTTTCGAGTATCTAAATTCTGATAATGTGTGGTTCTGGCTTAGGCATGATCATCCAACAGCTATGCGAGGTGCCCTTGGGAACTATAATGGAAGTTTGTTTTTGGTTGATGAGCAAAGGAGTTTGCTCATCAGAGAAAGAGATAGTGCTGAACTAGCATGGATTAATTGCACTGCTATGAAGAAAGGAAGGCAAGTAATCGGAGGTCCTCCGTGGGACGATCTACCAGGGAAATCTCGAAATGCTAGAAAAGAAGATGCACTTTTCTTTGTAAGCAAAAGTGGGAGATTGCTACAATTTGCAGTAAGTAGCACATACTATGTACAGTTTTCTAGTTTAGAGGTTCAAAAGGTGAGTATACGAAGAATGCTTTCAGCCTAATAAAATGAAGGCTAAAATGAGTGGCACTAAGCTTATATATCCTGAAATTTCTAAGCTTCCAGTCTAAATATTGATAAAATGAAGGCTAAAGTGTCATAACCTGTTTCTTAGGTTGCACTGAGAAAGTTCAAATGGAAAGATTGTCGGTATCCAGCCAGTACGAAGATTGCAAGTATCGCTGACCAGGAACTGCTCCGAGAGAACGTGGTGTTTGTCATTGGAAGGAACGGACGCTTATACCAGTATAACAAAGTTACTGAACTATGGCATGAGCATTACCAATCTCAACATTTGGTTTTATCAATATCTCCTGGAACTGCAATGAGGTTATCTTCACTGTCACTGCAAGGTTCTCTTTTCATGCTATCGGCAGATGGTGGACTAGTTGAATATAATTGGAATCCGTCCAACGGATGGAATTGGATAGAACACGGAACACCAGATCCAAGTGTCATTCTTGTTGGTTCACCGGGACCATGCTTCACAGGTGCTCATCTGTTCTTAATAGGTTCAGATGGAAAAGTGTATCTAAGGTTCTTGGACGATGGAACATGGAAATGGAGGAGCTGTGGCTTCCCATATATGGCAAATGAAAACAATGTCTCTGATAATCATGATCGTAAAGAAACTTGTACTTCCGATGATCTTGCAGATCGTTTAGAGAAAATTGAAGAAAACCTCCAAGCCTTAAACAAAAACTGTGATTCCAAGGTTAGTGTTTATCTACAATTCCTCTACTTGCTTCTTGAACATTTGGACTATGTTATACGGATTCTCCATCCGTTTGCATAATTTTGAGTCCAAACATTCATGATCTGGATGTGAATGAGTCGAATGACTTGTAATCCAATAAGTAAAACATTGGTATAGCCACACCTTTTCGAATCCTAAACAGTATTTAGGCTATGTTACATGAACTACCCAACCACAGGTTAACGAGTTCTGTAGAACCTAGAGCTTCGGGTATACATAGTCTAAAATCTATATTTCAGAACCCACAACGTCTACATTCTATATCAGACATCGCCTAGATGCAGTTACGTTGGTATAGCAACAAAGTCTGTATTGTCAGAGTCTTACATTGGTTTATAAACAGGTGGCACTTACAAGACCGATTCCTTTTACGGAAGATTCAGTCATATTTGAGCTCAGAGATGGCAGAGTATGTAAACTTGAACTCTACTCAAAAACCTCATTTCTAAAAGCTGCTTGAATGTTTAGAGGTTTGAAATGTCTTATCATTTCATAAACTTACCAGAATTGCCATAAAAACTTACTTATAATACTGTTTTCACTTTTAACAGATAGAATCAAAGCTACTAGTAAAACATATTATTGATGCCAAAGAACTAACTGGAATGCGTATAGTCACTCAACTTTATCCGTTACAACGATCAAGTAACAAAATTATTTTTGTCAACTAAAGCAACTTTAGTTTACACACTATAACAACAAAGTCACTATATAATAGGTAAAGTTGAGTAACCATACTATTTCACTAGGTACTTGTTACCTTTTACCAGCACAAGTACCGAGTAATTTAGTCTTTCATGGTTTAATGAGATTAGAAGAAATCACCTAATGTACGTTGTTTTGTATTTTAAGTTCTTGTCTCCATGACTTTAGTTGGCAGAGATGCGACGGACAGGAGATACAGATTGGACATGGTCACGTACGATTGGCACTCCTACTAGCCTCTGCGTAACGAGTTTCTGGGCAACTTTAGCATAATAACATCAAAAACACATCGTCACGTTAGCAGCAGAACAGATGAAAAGATCAAGCAAGCAACAGCTTACAACTTTACATGTATATATATATATAGAGAGAGAGAGAGAAGAAGAACTAAGAAATTAGAAAATAAACAAACTTGTACAGTTTTCAAACCATGTTTCTTTGTACAGAAACTGTATGAGAGTAAAATGTAAGATTAAATACTTTATAACATAACATCAGCATCTTGTACACGATAATCTTACATAGAGATCGTTAAGGGCACATATCTGATGAGGAAGACATCATCACACAGAAAAACGGAACCGTTAGTCGTAAATTGGTTTCTACCTCCTTGGCCTAACTTTATGTTACCACAACCGTCAGGGATGGAATTATTTTAGAGAATATGTGATAACCCTAATGGGTGGAGGGAGGACCAATTTATAGAGGTTATGACTTAATATGGTACGTCTATCAAATAACCAATGTACGGATGAGATCTATTCCTTATTAAATACTATTTATGGTATTATTTGGGTTACAAGTAAACTTGGGCTATAAATAAGAAATAATTAATAATAAATAATAATATTTCTTACATTCTCCCACTTGACCCATTAACCATATAACATTAATATTTAATAAACATTAGTTGCGCATACAATAGATCTCTTATAATATACATCATACATACCACAATATAACAAACTACTAATGTGAGTTATGGTGGTTGTACATAAATTTTAAGCTACATACTTCCTTCCATATACTACTTTATTAGCAACTTATCATACTAGGTTCATAAGTTATAAAAACATATAACATTACGGTCCACAATAATGTCTCATAGAGACTCATTTTGTACTTTCTCAAAACAATAATGTGTACACCATTATGAGAAACAAGATATTCATTAATGTATATCAGAAATATATATTTTGAGCTCAGAGTGTAAAAATATCATAAATGTATCAATCATAAGTACAACCAAGACCCATTCTTTGAACATGTTTTTTAAATGTCTTTGGTTGTAAACCTTTCGTTAACATATCTGCAATCATGAGATCAGTTCTAATATTCTTAAGTAACACTCGTTGTTTCTGAATTTCTTCCTTGACAATAAAGTACTTTAATTCCATATGTTTGACACATTTGGAGTACTTATATTCTTGGAGAAGAATACTGTTGCGACATTAGACAACCCCAAGTCCTGAAATAAAGTTTCGCAGCCATAATGTATGAATTGTGGCTTCATAACGTGCCATAAACTTTCTTTGCAGCTTTTCAATGATCAATTCCAAAGTTACTTTGATATCTTCCTAGCATTTCGTCCACAAAGTCAATATACGGTCTTGTGCAAGTTTGAACATATATCAAACTTCGAACAATGGAAGATTAAGGAATTGAGACAATTTTCTTTCGTTCTATATCATTCTTTGGGCATAACATGAGATTAAATTTGTTTCCTTGTTAATAGGAACTATTCTTGCTGAACATTGTTCACGTTAAATCTCTCTAGAACTTTTTTTTGGATATAGCCATTTTAAGACAGTCCCAATAATTCTTGTGATCTATCATGGAATATTTCTATCCCTATCACATAGGATGTCTCACCCATATCTTTCATTTCAAAGTTCATAGAGAGAAAGTCATTTATCTCACGCAATTATGCCTAAATCATTATCAACAAGTAAAATGTCATCAACATATAGAACTAAAAATGTAAACTTACTCTCACTGATCTTTTGGTATATAAACGGATCAACGGTAATTTGCTTAAATCCAAAAGATGTTGTAGTATCATTAAACTTTATATGTCATTTTCGTGAGGCTTGTTTGAGTCTATATGTTGACTTCTTTAGTTTTCACACTATTTGATCTTTTTCTTTAATTTCGAAACCCTTTGGTTGGTCAATATAAACATTCCCATGCGAGGTCTACATTAAGAAAGACAGTTTTCACATTCATTTGGTGTAACTCTAAATCATAATGATCTACCAAAACCAAAATAATTCTTAATGAGTCTTTCTTTGAGACCGGTGAAAGGTCTCTTTATAATCAATGCCTCATTTTTTTAGTGTATCCCTTGACAACAAGTCTGGTTTTATATCGTTCAATATTACCATTGAATCGTGTTTGGTCTTGAAGGCCCATCTACACTCGATTATTTTAGAATTTTTTAGTAATTGAACGAGATCCCAGACTTTGTTGTATTCCATGGATTAACTCTTCGTTCATGGCATCAATCCATTTATCAAACTCATTATTTTCTGTGGCTTGTGAAAATGAAATCAAATCGTTATTAATTTCAATGTCAAAATCTGACTCTTGCAAATAAATCACATAATTACCGATTTTCTTTATGACATTGTTTGTGGTTCATTTGCGTCAGATACTTGTGAGTTAGTTCCTTCTTGAAGTGTTTCATTCAAATATTGTTCAACATTGTCAAAGTGTTCTTCAACAAGAGGAGCAACATTTGTGATTGGTGTGGAAGTAGGTACATTCATGTGCAATGAAATATTTTCCCTTACCTCATTAATTTCCACACTTTGTTATTCAACACTCCCACCAACTTCACCATTTTCAAGGAATTTTGTAATAGACCTAGACATTGTTCTGATTAATTACAATTTCCATAATATTCACCACTTATATCTGACCTAATAATTCTCACTTTTCTATCTAATTGTCTTTAACCTCATTAACGTACACTTTGAGAGTGTCCGCCGTTTGAGACTTTTGTTTCAACAAATAGATAAATCCATAACGTGAAAAATCATCGATAAAGGTGATAAAATATTTTTCTCCATCAAAAGATGGAACATCAAAGGGTCCGCAAATATCAGTGTGTATTATTTCAAGAAGCTAAGTGCTCCTTGTGACACCTTTTTTGGTATGTTTGGTTTGCTTCCCTTTAATGCAATCCAAACATATATCAAGATCAGCAAAATTCAAATTCGCAAGAACTTCATTCTTTACTAATCTTTTTTAATCGTTCTTTGGATACATGACCCAAATGTTTATGCCACAAATAAGCAGAACTTTGATTTAGTGAACTACTATAATTATTATCGAGTTTCAATCTATATAAATCGTCAATAAGAATACCAGAACTATAAAAATAGTATTCTTATATTAATTAAGACAACCATGTCCAAACTTTAAATTAAATCCAAAAACATCAAGTTTTGAAAGAGAAATCAAATTCCTAGAAATTGAAGGAACATAAAGAATCTGTAATAGATCAAGGCGATGTTCAGTCTCCAAGATCAACGATTAGTCCCTATACCTTCAATTTCAGCCTTCATACGATTTCCCATGAATAAGATTTTTTATTTTTTTTATTTGGATTTCGTAGTTTGGATCGTAATGAATCCCTGCAACATAGTGGATACACGAGTAGTTGCACCAGAATCAAACCACCAAATATTATTAGGAACTTCTACTAAATTAGATTCGAAACATACAAAAGCACAAAATGTACCTTTCTTTTCAAATCAAGCATTACGTTTCAGGCAATCTTTCTGATAGTGTCCTTTCTTTTACAGAAACGACACACATCACCCTTGAGTTCCTTATAAGCATCCTGTGAAACTTTAGCAGGTGATTTATTTTTCTTAAACTTGTTGGCTTTCACTTTAAGTTCTTTACCAACTCCTTGACTCATGGGGTTAATGAAATGACCTCTTTGTTTCTTAAGTCTTGACTCCTCTTGAGTAAACATACTGGACCTTATCCTTAATAGTGTTATAGTTAATTTGGAATGGTCCATACTCAAGAGACAATGAGCTTAGAATAGACTGAACTAAGAAGGTGTCATCCACTTTCATCCCCAAGGTTTGAGGTCTTACTACAATGTTAGTCATCTCGATGATATGATTTTGTATACTACGTGACCCATCAAACTTTATGGCCGTGAGTTCAATCATTAGTGTACCAGCGAGAGACTTATCAACAGAACAAAAATGTTCTTCCACAAACTTCAGATATTTCCTGACACTTTTTATTTGTGAAATAGTACTCTTAATGTTGTTAGCAACAGTCATTCGCATGAACATAAGGCTCAATCTGTTAGAGCCTTTCTATGATTGATGAAAAGATTTCTCATCCCTACTGCTCTTATCAGTAATGGCAGTAGGTTTGTCATTCAGCAGAGCCAAGTCAAGATCCATCACACCTAAGTGAAACTTGACTTGTTCATTACTTTCAGAGTAACAGACGAAGCATGCGAATGAAGAGGAGTAACTGCAAATAGATACATGTTCACATATAAAAAATAATGTGAATTCAGTAAAACGATAAAAGTACACGTAATTCTCCTTTGGGTAGATACTACGACACACTATCATAATTTAAATGTCATTTTTTAAAATCTTTAATACGCAATTAAATAATTTTAACCAAACATATACGACATCTTTGGATATACAATATATGTTTAATCGAAAATATTAATTTATCTCATAATTTTTCACTATTCGTAAAATGATAGATTCACCTTTGGGTAAACAATTTTAAGTTCTAGCAATATTGAAAGTCAATTTATCTATTTATTTTTTAATATAGGCATTTAATTAACCTTCATAGATAAATGACAATTTTATGAGTGCATATTTTTCTTAGCCATACTAGTTTGGTCACTTTGGTGACTAACAAGCTATATGAATACAAATACATACATAATCTCATAAAACTTTGTGCATGTGAATAATTTTAAATATTTTAGTTTGGCCACTTTGGTGACTAACAAATTATAGAAACATAATACATGCATCAGTGATCATAAACATGATATGTGTAGACGTTAATTTTCTCTAGTTTGACCACTTTGGTAACTAACAAACTATATAAATACAAAGCACACATAACATCTAAATTTTTGTGCATGTGAATAATTTTAAACATTTTAGTTTGGTCACTTTGGTGACTAACAAACGATAAAAACATAATACATGCATCAAGTGATCATAAACATGATATGTGTATACGTTAATTTCTCTAGTTTGGCTACTTTGGTGACTAACAAACTATATAAATACAAAGCACACATAACATCATAAATTTTTGTGCATGTAAATAATTTTAAACATTTTTGTTTGGCCAGTTTGGTGACTAACAAATTATAAAAACATAATAAATGCATCAAGTTGAAAAATCAGACTCAGACTCTCATGGAATATTAAATGTGCCAATAAATAATGAATTGTACTAATCCACATATGCCAAGTGAACATAAATATTATATGTGTAAACATTAATTTTCTAGTTTGGCCACTTTGGTGACTAACAAACTATATTGTATTAAGTACACATATATTATTTATTACTTAATATAATGACCACTTTAATTTATTGCACAATCTAAAAGAAAACATAATTATTACATTATGGGAGGATCAATTTTTTTTGAAATTTGTGCAATCTAAAACAAAACATAATTATTTATTTATTTAGGAATGGTGGGCGGTAATTACTCTTTATTATCCTACCAAGGCTGATGCGGTTATATAATTTATGAAGATTATATGTTCAAACAATTCAGGCTCTGATGCCACGTGTAAGATTAAATACTTTATAACATAATATCAGGATCTTGAACACGATAATCTTACATAGAGATCGTTAAGGGCACATACCTGATAAGAAAGACATCATCACAGAGAAAAACGGAAGCGTTACTCGTAAATTGGTTTCTACTCCTTGCCCTAACTTTGTGTTACCACAACTATCAGCGATGGAATTATTGTAGAGAATATGTGATAACCCTAATGGATCAAGGAAGGACCAATTTATAGAGGTTATGACTTAATCTGGTACGTCCATCAAGTAACCAATGTACGGATGAGATCTATTCCCTATTAAATACTATTAGGCAGAGGGTCAAATATACCCTTGTACTAAAGGAAATAGTCTAAATATACCCTTCGTTATACTTTCGGTCCAGATATACCCTTCATGTTATACTTTGAATCCAAATATACCCCTCTCATTATACTTTGGTGCAAATATACCCTTAACTTTGACAGAAAAAACATGTTACAAACTCAAAATCAAATTATTTACTCTCAATTTGCTTAGAAAATCATTTGTGTAACTCATCCCAACTCATTCCCTCCGTTTTGAGCTCTTATTTTCATTTTTCTATTCATAAATCTATTTTTAAAAAATTTGTACTAGAAATAATAAAATATGCATATCACACAATATCATTGTGCTATATTTTTCCCTCACAAATTAAAAATCTTCAAATTTATTTTTATAAAATTAATCATTGTACCCACATCTTCTTACTATTATAAAGTACAAGAAAATTAATTAACGTAGGGAGTCATCGATTTTTGGATGCTGAAAATTCTTAGAACTTATCTCAGTAGTGTATGTTCTTTGATTAATATTGACACTTTTTAGAAGAGGTTAAGCATGATAATTTTTTTTAATAGAAAAACCTGAATTCGAAAGAAAGAAAAATCATATTAATTTTTGAATATGATAAATTATTAGCTTCTTTAAGAAGAAGATGCAAAGAAAAGAATTCAAAGCGGAGGAAATGAGTTTCTAAAAGAATTAAGTATTTGAAATTCGAGATGCGTTATTTTATTTTGAGTTTGTCACGTGTTTTTTTGTTAAAATTGAGGGTAAATTTATGTCAAAGTATAATCAGAAGGGTATATTTGAACCAAAAGTAAAACGAAAGGGGTATATTTGGACCTAAAGTATAATAAAGGGTATATTTAAACTATTTTCAATAGTACAAGGGTATATTTGAACCTTTGCCCAATACTATTTATGATATTACTTGGGTTACAAGTAAACTTGAGTCATAAGTAAGAAATAATTAATAATAAATAATAATATGTCTTACATAAAATGCTTGTAAATCTACAATTTATAATAGTAAGATGCATTTACAAGTGTTACAAGTTTATATACTTCATTATTTTTTATTTTGGTTTCCCACCCGGTGTTCAAAGTCCACATTAAAGCCCCGACTAAATCCCCATCGCGCATGCAGGAACCATTCAAGGGTGGCTCTCCCAACAGAATTTTTTTCATACCCAAGGCTCGAACCCAAGACCTCTGGTTAAGGGTGAAACATTCCCATCACTGCACTACAACCAACATGGGTTGTATAGTTCATTTTAAAAGTGCACAACATTGTAAATATATTAACTTGTATAGTTAGCTGAATCATAGGAGAGATCTGTAGGATATTTACTTACTTTTGATAATGTTGATATAATAAAGGAAAAAATTCATAAATAGTTATATATAGTGGAAACATAAAAGGGCTCATTAACTATAGTTTGCCTATTTGCACATCACAACTATATTTTAAATGGCTATTATGATTCTGATTTGTATAATTCGTCCTTTTTATAAGTAATTATACAAAATCTTATTTAATTATATCTAAATGATTATGCGATAATTAAGGAAAATAATTCCTTAAATAAAGGTTATTTAGTTTAATTAGAATACGTTACCAAAATAAGTGTTCTTCTTTGTGAGGAAACACAAAGTATTCATTGTTTTCATTCAATCAAAACTTCTTCAACATTAGAATGGTAACAATTGATTTTTTTTAGCTTAAACAACAAAAAGATAAACATAACAATATATCCATTACGAGTTGTATATTCTTTTATGTATATGTATTTTATATATTTCTTGGTTAGTTTGTGTTAATTTGTATTAAGATCCATTAGAATGGTATTAAGATATGAAGTAGTTGATTTGTTTGAAAACAATTTGTAGATGTATACAATTTGTATAGAATTTCAGACTAAGTTTGTTTGTGTATGATTTTGTCTAAACATATTGTATATAATTGAGTAATATCCGATTACTGTTTGTATGTTTTACGGTTAGATTTGTATATTAGATAGATTTATACAAGTCGTGGGTGATTCTGTGTCTAAACATATTGTGATTTATGAAATTTTTCCTTACTTTCAATTTTGTACATGTTACTGTTTGATTTGTATATTAGATAGAATTTATACAAGTTGTTATATATTTTAAGTCAAAAATGTAAATAATTGAGTAGTTTTTCTATTATTTTAATCAGTTTTGTATATGTTACTGTTTGATTTGTATATTAGATAGATTTTATACAAGTCATAATATATTTAAGTCAAAAAATGTATATCATTGAGTAATTTTCGATTACTTGTATTAGTTTGTATATGTTAATGTTTGTTTTGTATATTAGATAGATTTTATTCAATTCATTATATATTTTAAGTCAATAAATAAATATATATATATATATATATATATATATAATTGAGTAATTTTTTATTACTTGTATCAGTTTTGTATATGTCAATTGGACTTGTATAACTATGAACAATAACACAACTGATGATTAATTATGCAATGTATACAAATGCTAGTTTTCTTAATTACACTTCATTTATTATGTCATATACAACTTAAATTATCGATATACAAAATAAAGAAGAGAAATCATTGATATACCTCAATATCATTTGTTTCATGTTAGTCCATTGCAACATAATCATGATTCTTGTACTTTTCTTTATTTTATAGGAATCATCAAATGGGAACCATTAAGAACCCGTTTGGATGGGCTTAAAAAGTAATTTTAAAAAATACTTTTGAAAGTGTTGGAACTTATTTTTAAAATAAGTAGTTACGTATTTGGATAAAAGTGCTGAAGTAAAAAAAAAGTTGTTGATGTGTTTGGCAAATAAGTGCTGGTAAACACATTTTTAATCAAAATGTCTGAAATACCCTTAAAAGTTGTTAACAAGATAAAAGTTAATTAATCTAATAATAATAATAATATATAATAATAATAATAAATAATAATAATAAATAATAATAATAATAATAATTATAATAATAATAATATAATAATAATATATAATATTAATAAAGAATAATAAGATAAATAAAAATAAATATTATTAATAATATATCATAATAAAAAATAATAAAATAAATAATAATAATAATAATAATAATAATAATTAAGTATAAATAATAATAATAATAATAAATAATAATAATAATATAACAATATGAAAATAATAATAATAATAATAATAATATTATTATTATTATTATAATATAATAATAATAATTATTATTAATATAATCATTATAATAATAATAATAATGATAATATATAATAATAATAATAACAAACAAAATAAATAATAATAATAATATAATATAAAATATTAATAATAAAAAATAATAATAATAATAAATATATAATAATAATAATAATATATAATAATAATAAAATAATATATAATATATAATAATAATAATAAAGAATAATAAAATAAATAATATAATAATAATATATAATAATAATAATAAAGAATAATAAAATAAATAATAATAATAATAATAATAAAATATTAATAATTATAATAATTATAATAATAATAATATAAAATAATAATAATAATAATAAATAATAATAATAATAATTATAATATAATAATAATAATAATAATAATAACAATAATAATAATAATAATAATATAAATAAAAATAAAAGAATTAAGGGTAAAAAGGTAATATACACGGTCAACATAAAATGACTTTTAAGTTGAAAAAAAAAAAACTCACCTACCTTTTAGCTTTTGGCTTAAAATAAGTTACTTTGATATTTGTCAAACACTCTAATAAGTCATAAACTGACTTTTAAGTCAGTTTGACCAGCTTTTAAGCCCATCCAAACAGGCTCTAACTCTTTTTTTCTCTTCACTTTTTTTCCTCGAAGATTTTATCCAAGTATTGATGGAAACATTGAGAAACTTATATCTAATCTTCTTCTTTGCACTGTTTGAATCAATATCTTTAGATTTCGTAATGATACCTGCAATTGCTTCAAAATATTGAGTTAAGCCCAACGAAAGAATGTATTTCCAATCGAATTTGTTGCATACAAATGTATACATCTAGTGATTCTCTATGATGAAGATTGTTCCTCCATGATTGGAATGATTGTACTGAAGGAATCAAGATTTGGCTATGGAATTATGGGGAAAATTGGAAAATTGAGAAAATTATACAGATACAAAAAAAATCAAAAACTGATGAAATCTTTTTAAAAACAAAATCAATGGAGATTACCTGATTTTGCAAGACTATGAACATTGATTCAAAATTTTAAAATTTTGAAATTTAAATCGATTGAGAGATTCACGGAGAATGAGAGAATTGAGTAGTCAATTAAGTGGGTAGGTTAGAGAGAGAGTGAAAAGATTTGTATAAATAGGAAAATGAAAATATATATAATCTATATTATTTTAAAAGCATGAACTCCTAACTTAAATTACTATAATTTTCCTAACTTAGGTTGTGATTTTTTTGATGAGTTGTGATTTTTTTTCAAGGGGTTGTGATTTTTTGATGAGTTATGAATTTTCCAAATAGTTGTGAATTTTTCAATAAGTTGTAACTTTTCCAAAGAGTTGCGACTTTTTCAATAAGTTGTGACTTTTCCAAAGAGTTGTGACTTTTTCAATAAGTTGTGACTTCTCGAAAAGGTCATAATTTTCAGATAAGACACAAAAAAATATTTGTTCATACTACCCTTTGTTGATTATAAATAGAGGGACTTTCTCTCATTTTTCAACCACATTGTTTCTAATCTTCTACTCTCTTCTTCTTGCATTTTAAACTTTTTTGTATAAGTTATTGTCGTTGAGTGAGTTGGAAGTTTAGCGGAATATGAGGTACCACTATTCTATAAGTCATTCTATCCTAAGAGGGTATATTCCAGAACCTCGAGTGCTTGAGGAAAACAATATAATTTTTATTATATAATAATTATTTTTTGCTTAATATGTATATTAGTATGTAATTTTTAAATATAAAAGTTAACATCATGTAGTCTAAATTTATTTATGTTTGGTAACAATTTCTCTTGTGATGTAGATATATGCTTTTGAATATTTTTTTCCTAAATTTAGAGAATGGTCACGATTTGTTTTTGATGCTCAAGATAAAAGAATGACTTTATTATCAATGTTACTTATGTGATTTAGACTCTCAGGGAGTTTGCTTCAAGATAGTTATTATTATATAAACATTGTCCTTTTGATTTATATTTCTTAATATTTCAGTATTTTAGACGAAGAAAAGTTCATATTACTTGTAATAGCGCAAGTTGAAGTTTGTATTAGTTTAATTTTTATTATTTATTTAATAACTAATTTTATGAGATAAATATTTTTATTAGTGTAAATATTTTTAATATTTGGGTAGGTATTTGTATTTGAATTAAAGTCTCATATATGTCACAGATGTATTATCAAGTTGAGAGATCTTCTAACTGTAAAATATAATATTTTAAAATATTCTGAATTCTTTTAAAAAAAAAAAAACTCACAACAAACGTGAAAATATGAATATGTAAAATATAGTTATTCTCTTCACATGTTCGTATGACATCTAAACAATTTAACGTAGAATACACATGCAAAGCAAATCTGATTAGTTGACAACAAAAATACAAAACAAATATTGTCTATAAGGTAATATTACTGAGATAAAGACTAATTACATGATTGAACCTCACCAAATTAAATTAAATATATACATAATTGCATTTAACTAATAAAAAATTTCATTGACCATCTTCACAGATTGCGTTAATAAAAGATATCTATGACGATCCACATTTAACATTCACAAAAAAATCTGCAATATTATTTTTTGCTAAGTTTATTATTCAAATATTTGCTTAAATAAGAAATACTATTTACAATAACATATATTTTTAAAATTGATAATCACATGCAACGCACGTGTCAGAAAACTAGTTTAATATAAAAATGTGAGACCCATCAAAATCATTTCTTAAACAATAACCCTTTTCTATAATTAATTAAAACTATAGTCATGTAGCATAATTACCTCTTTAATGTTAGCTTAGTTATATAATTTTTTCTATAATAAAATATGAAGTTTTGTTAACTTTCATGGTATCAGAGCCACTAGTGCTCAAGATGTTGGTTTAGAAAATTTAAAGTTTTTCATAGCATCTTCGAAAAAGATTTTGGCTACATGGATTTGGCAAGATATATTTGGGCTTGTTGTTTCAGTATCATCTCATTAGTTCCAACATATTCTAGATTGGTTTTTGGTGTTCCAACTTTTCCAATCTAGATAATATTGTCCTTTTTATTTGTGATATAAAATCTGAAAATTGTTTTGTGAATTTGTGGTTGTTTGGTTCAGTTTTGGTGCTAATTTATAGCTATTTTCAACTAGTTTGGCCTCAGATTTTTTATCATTTGTTCTTTCTAATCAATTTTTTGGCTAAATATTAGTTAAAATATTTGAGGATGAATCTGTCATGACTGAAATTATTTTCAACATTATCCAAAATTACAAATGACTTGGAGCTTGTTTTGCATTGTTGTTGAAAGGCCAAAAGCATTTATTTTGAGAAAAAAAAAGTATTATCTCTGTCCCTATTTAGTTGTCCACTTTAGAAATGACACACATATTAAGATAACAATAATTAGCATAGTGAAATTACAATTTTACTCTTATTAATTATGATTTCAAAAAGTGTGAATTAAAACTTAGAAACTCTCAAGAAATTTAAGCGAGGGTATAATAGGAAAAAAAATTATCCTTTCTTGATTTGTCAAAATGGACAATTAAATAGGGACATCTAAAAGAGAAAATATTGAAAAGTAAATAGGGACAGAGAGAGTACTTATTTTGAAAAATAAAGCGTTTGCAAAATAATAAAATTGCTATTAAATGAAAGCAAATGCAGTTTTTCTACTGTTAGTAATAAGCTAGAAATTTCCGTTTTTTTTAAATGAGAAGCAGAAACTAACATATTGCTTTCATGTATACATATTTACCAATATATCTCTTATTAATATTGAGTTTCATTTAAAAAAAATTCTTTATTTTATATAACAAAATTTTATTTTAATTTATTACGTTTAACAACAATATTAATGCAAGATTAGAACAATTAAAAATTTTAGCCCTTCCGAAATAAAGTATAATATTGATTGAAAATTCGAATATGTACATTTTAATATAACAAAAATAAAAATTTAATTAATTTATTATAGAAAATTAAAATAGTTTCTCTTTATAAAATAATTTTAATATTAAAAGTCCTTTTTTGGTAATTTGACTCTCAAAAAATAGTTTTTTAAAAAGATTAGTCAAACACAAGTTGCTTAAGCACTTTTCAAATAAATTAGTCAAACATAAATTGTTTTTTTTTTCAAAAACACTTATCTGAAATCTATTTTAAAAAATATTTCTAAAAATAAACAGTTTTGAGTAGGATGTCAAACAGGCTCTTAGAGTATCTTGATTGTTGAAAACTAAATACTCTTTGAGAGCATTATGAGTGTTGAAGCTTTTGATTAAGTTGAATTTGAAAAGAAAGGTTGATGGGAATCTAATTCCCTTGAGGTCCTTTTAATAGGTTAGATTCCCATTGCATATTCTTTGGAGGTCAATCCTCTAAATAGATTTGATTGTCTTTGATTTCATTTTGTTCTACCTTTCTATCCCTTTTTCTCTTACTTTTTTTTAAAAGAAAAATATTTTTTTTATTCCGCTCTTAGAATTGTATCAAACTCGTATCAATTGATAAAATTTTAAGATATGAAAAATCAAAATCTTAACACTAAGGGATCGTTTGTTTGGGAACAAGTTATCTCAAGATAAGTTATTTGAGGTTAGTTATCCTGAGATTATCCCACCATGAATATGGGATAACTTATCCCATCGATCACTATGATATAAATGGTGGGATAAGTTAACCCAAACATGACAACCCAAATAAGATATAAAAACTTTATCCCATCATTATTTTCTTATCTCATCACTATTTATTTCTATCCCTCACACCAAACGATTCTTAAAAACAAACAAAAAAAAGAAAAGATAAATGATAGAAGATGAGACATAAAATGTCAATCCATGCCTTCAATTGACTTGATTCAACAAAGCACCAATCCTATACAAGCAAGACACAAAAATGGAATTAATAGGCAATTGTGACTATATCAAAATCAAAAGCTCATATTAATAACATCAAAACAAACATCTATAACTCTAAAGAGGAAAGATTAATTTCCTCTAGCAAGCAATCCTATCAATGCATACATTTTCTAGCAATTATGAATTTAGTGTTAAACTTCCTCAAGACCATCTCAAAATATGATAAATTCATGTTTATTGTCAAAATAGTTAAGTTAAGTAATCATATATATAAAATCAATTCAGTATATCTTTTATTTAATAATTAACAACTTAAAATGAAAATATTCGAGCTAAAATATCTTGAATTCATCAAATTCTTAAAATATCCTCTTAAATCACAGATATATACCACTTTCACAATCATATATAAGATGTATTATGTTTTACAAATATCATTAATCATTTATGCAACAAATAAATGAAAAGCAAAGACGAACTCTTTGTGATTTTTTTATTTCTTATGAATAGTTTAAATATTATATAATATATAATATTAAATATCTATTTGTACGTACCTATCTTGAGGTGTGCTAGTTTTTCTTTATAATTTCTTTTAGGAGTGTGAAAATGATAGATTTAATTAGAAAATAGCTCTAATAATTGTCTCCACTTCACCAAATTTGGAAAAGGAAAAATTGCACCACTTGTTAAATATTATATAGAGGTTCAATGTGCTTAATTGCCAAATTATGTGGGTTCCATACCATTGAATTAAACTATGTTTACTTATTTTGGATACTTAAATTAAATCAAGCAATTTAATATTAGGAGTTGTAATTAAAGTTATACTAACATATACCACCTAACACCAGATATAAGAGTCAAATTTTTTTAGAAGTTTAAAAGTGTTTATTTTAGATTTTAAAAAAAGAAGTTAAAAGGTTTTTAACCAAGTTTATAAAATAAAAAAACAAATTAATAAAGGAATTTAGGGTAGCTTTAGAAATTGTGTTTTAGAAACTAAAAAGTAAAAAACAAAAAATCTAAATAAATATTTATGAAACATTAGTCAAGCACAAAGTATATACTACTACAAATCTACAATATTAACGAACGTATTTTTTTTAAATTAATAGGTGAAACACAAATTGATATTCTTAGTCCTCTAAGAATATTTTTCCGAGTTACACTTCGGACAAAAAATACTTTTTAAAATAAGCAGTTTTTAAAATTCGACCAAGTTGTCTATTAGGAGCAAATTATAAGTTTATTTGAACTCGATATCTTTTGCACAAATATATATTAATAGTTCATTGAGTATGTATAATTAGTACTCCCTCGAGTCCAAACTATGTGAATCGTTAAGACCTTTTTTATAATTCAAAATAAGTGAATTATTCAAACTCTAAAAAAAAACGTTGGGACTTTTTTTCACATGTATCTATCATATAATGAGATTATTAACTACTTCACATTTTCTAGGATACTCTAGTTTGAAAGTAATCAAAAGAATAATAGTGAAAATCGAAAAGTAGCCTATAATTTATTATTATTTTTAAAATATCACACTCAATTCACTTAATATAAATCGGAGAAAGTAACATACTTGTAACCAATAAATTTAAAGAGTATCAAATTGGAAAATAGTTCTACTTCACCAAATTTGGCAAAGGAAACTCGTGATAATTTCTTCAAAAATTGCACGACTTGTTAGACATTATGGAGATTTTATGTGCATGATTGCCCAATTATGTGGAGCCCATAAAATTAAATTAAATTATAAAATTACTTATTTTGGGTATTTAAATTTGATCAGACTATTTTAGCAGTTATAACTTGTTTCATCAAGTTTTTGAAAACTTAAATAATCTTTTTTTTTTAAAAAAAATAAGAATACTTGCTTTAATAATCTTTTTGAAATTGTTTAGCCAGACATAAAATATTGCTCACAAAAAGTATCTTTTTAATAATAAATAAAATACTACTGATAAGAAAATATTTTGTAAAATTAATAGATTTATAATTTTGGCTAAACATGATATTAGTATACAAGTTATATATTCAGGGATGTATTAAAAATCTATTCAATAGGTACAAATATATGATATATATCTTAAGATAACAGAGTCTCAAATCCGTAAAATATATAAAAGATAATTGGGTATATAAATAAGTATGTATTACGCTTTAATGACGTGTTTTAAAGTCGTGCGATTCTAAATCCTAAACCAACAATATCACTAATGGATTTGAGCATTATATATTGTATCATAGTCTCGTATGTCAACCTTGTCGATGGTGGATCAGAGTTCAATTGAGTTTAGAAAAATTTTGAAAAAGCAGAATAAACCTTAGTGTTGAATCTACACAAATTTCATGTGATGGGTGCAAACATCATAGAGGATGTCGAGTCATAAGAAAGGTATATATGACACTCTATCTCTTAGGACACATTAGCAAAACACGATGTTAGGTATATAAATAAGTAAACAAATGTTACACCTTAGTGATACGTTTTCTAATCGTTTGAATTTAAGCCTAAAGCGAATAATATCACTAGCGAGTTAAATCGTTATAAAATAATAATTTTCAAATTCAATAAATCAAATAATCTATGTAGATAAATCCAAAATTTGAATCCACAAAATTCAAATTTAAGTAATCGTTCAATCATAGATTTCAATTATTTTTCACTTTATTTTGAATTTATGAAGCTGTCTTGGATTGTACATTTTTCAAAGAACAAATGAAATAATGTTTATGTTTGAAGTGCACTTAAATACAACTTCAAAGTGAAAAACAAGTTAAAATACAATTTCAAAATGAATTTAAAGATCAAATGCTAATTTTCGACTAACAATGAAAAAAATATTTCAAAGGAAAAATCATTTTCGCCATAATGATAATGGCCCAAATACACATGTATAATATAAACTAATTTTCTTTTTGACCATTATACCCTTCTTTGTTAAATTACATTTTGTTTAATTAATTAATTAATTTATTATGTTTTAGTAAA
Source organism: Solanum sitiens (assembly GCA_016801875.1). NCBI lineage: Eukaryota > Viridiplantae > Streptophyta > Magnoliopsida > Solanales > Solanaceae > Solanum > Solanum sitiens. The sequence continues at coordinate 350,602 of JABWTJ010000478.1, read as the reverse complement.
TGAGAAAGATTTTCAATACATGAGAAATTGGCTCATTTTATATTTCTCTAACTTCCATACATATATGGTTTTTATTTACATCAATATGTATGTAGTTATTTTTCTTTTATGATTAAAAATCAGTAAAGAAAATAGTTCAAGGAGTTTGGGAAATAAAAAGAAAAGTTATTTTTGTTTTGGATGGAAAAGTATTGAGGGAAAAAACACAAAATTTGAAATAAGAATATTATAGATTTTTACATTTTTGATCAAATCCTCGTCATTTATCATTATTATATTTCAAAAATAAATAAATATTTCTTTTTTATGGAAAAATGGATCCTAGCTAGAATTTATACCTAGTCTGTTGTTAATGAAATGTGACAAATATCTCATAAAATTAATCGAATCACATAAACATTAACACAAAAACATATACTTGTGTGTAACATATGATTTAAGTGTTCATTAATTTGGTATAAACATACCTAGCCATCAATAATATGGTACTACTATAGAAGCATGCTATAATCAAAATCTTTAAATAGACCCCCCACCGGCCACCATGTGTCCCAATCCCACTTGTTTAATTTTAATTCCAAGAAAAAAAAAACATTAATGTTTAGAGGGGGTTGGGTGGTGTCTTTGGACAAGACAGTAAAACAATTTCCAAATTTCAATAATGTTTATCTTCACCCAATGAATTCTTCAAATTTGCACTTTTATCCACTCCTCCATGCATTAATTATGCCTCTCATATCAATGGCATAATGACATGGAAGGTGAAGTAGTTTGGAAAAAAAACCTTTGACCTAAACACAAAAACTTTGCTAGGGACAAGTACAATAAAGATAACATTTACAAAATATTAAACTTGTACTCAATTTTACTAAATAAATTTAACTTTTATTTATTTTTATTTTATGTAGTTTTTCGATATTGAAGATAGGAATTATTTTAGTAGTTCTATTGACTGACTGTTTGAACTCTCATTTTGTTAGTGAGCTTCGATTTCCCTACTTCATAATTTTCTTCCTAATTTTCTTTTCCCCTACCTTCACTTATTTTTTTATATGTCAAAAATGAAATTCTATAATAGAAATATGTGGAAAAAAATAAACAAAGCAAATTATTAAAACAATGCTTTTTTTGTTTGTGACTTTCAAAAGGTATGTAAAAGAGAAAGTGAACAATTAATAATGAACGGAATAAATAGTTTAAAATTTTAAAATCACTACCTGACTTCTTGGCATAGAAGCATTATTCACACATTTCGAATATATCATTTATTTTTTTACTAGAATGTGAATTAAAATAATACTTCATCCGTTTTTAAAAGAATGACCTCCTTTCTTTTTTAGTATGTTTCAAAAAGAATGATCTCTTTCTTTTTTTGGTAACAATTTTTCACGTGGCATGTTTAAGGCCACAAGATCAAAGAGCAATTTTGTATATTTGACCTAACTTTAATTTAGGATCACAAGATTGAAAAGTTTTCTTTATACTCTTAAACTCCGTGCCAAGTCAAACTAGGTTATTCTTTGTGAAACGGAGGAAGTAAGATTTTAATTTTGTTATATAACAGTTGAAAAAAAACATTTTAATCTTTATTAATTAAGATTGTGATAGAATGATAAGTAATCATTCATTCTTAGTCAGAAATTTTGAGTTCAATCTCATAAATACAGAGTCACTTTTATTAAAAGACATTTTAAAGATATCAATGAAAAAATCCTTTTGCCAGAATAATATTTTACCTATGTTATTTTATCTTTTATTTTAATTAAAAATTAAAAAATTCAACTTAAATGAATCATAAACTTTTTATATTTTTAATCAAATTATCTGACCATTTAACAAACTCCGGTAAGGAGCATATTTTGGAGAGAGAGATACTTTAGTGATCATTTTGAAATCAAAGGGATGATGTGGGAAAGGTGTAATGACTCTTGAAAAGCACCAAAAAGTTACTCCCTTTTATTGAATTTAGAAAGAGAATTTAAGTTTAAATTTTGAGTTCCCTCCTTTCATCAAAAGAATTTAGATTTTTTTAAAAATAAATATGAATAAAATTGATTTAATAATATATATCTCTAATTTTTAAAAAAATTAAAAGACTTAAATGAAAAGAAGAAAGTATGTGAAAATTGAAAAATGTAAAAAAGAGGAAGAAGTTTGTCATTGTATGATTTGTTTTTTCTAAAAAAAGTTAATAAAAATTATGACGGAGAGATGAATACTTCTACATTCTTAATAAAAATTCTCAAGTTTGAATTTATATAAGATACAAAATTATCTTTGTTAGAAAACGTATCGAATAGAAAAATAATTGATTTTTTTTTTTAAAAAGTGAATGTGCACTATTTGAGGGGTAAGAGTATTGACACTCTCGGTCTTAGCGCGTTAGTAACACGCAACACAAAATCTTGACTAGATATTTGGGGATGTGTAATGGATAACGACACTTGTGTTCTCTTGCATTTTCTCCGTTTAATAATAATTGTCTAAAATATTATTTTGAGATATTTATAGGAATGTTAATGAGATAGTGTGGACAGAGAAAGTGATATTTCATTTATTTGATTTTATATGAGGTAGTTTGATTTTGATACGAAATTTAAAAAATAAATAAATATTTAAAATTTTCAAATTATATTTTTTTTTGGGAAAGTTACAAATTCATATAAATCAGCTTGAAATTATATATCTAAACGATAATTTGATCTCATAATATGATATTGAAATATAAAATCGCATGTTCAAACGCCTACCAATACAGTACAAGGGAGTTGTCGGTGAAGTTTCAGAGACACAATATGTTATCCATTACTTGTAGTATTTTAGAGTTTGAGCTATATGAAGATTAGTTAGATAATGCTAAAATAATTATTTTGATCTCGTTTTCTATATCTGATCATGCCTATTTTTATTTGTTTAAATTCTTTAACGTGTTTCATCAATCAAAACTATTCACTTGTAAATAACATATATACATCATAATATTTTTCGTAAAATATGTCATATCATATCATCTATTATCAAGTCAGATAATAATAAATAGCTACATCATGATTTTTATTTACAAAATGTATTAACTAAAAAAAACAGATTTGATTAACTAAAGTAAATAAGTTGACTATATTTATTTTTTCTTTGATCTCAATTTAATATATATTGTTTCATATCGTATTAATCTATCTCATCATTTATTAAGTAAGATTAAAAATTAAAAATAAACAATCAATTAGAGTATATCTTAATTTATAAAACATAATAATATCATACTTTTTTTTATCTCAATTTATATAATACAATTTCCTTTTTAGTGACTTTTTTTATCTGACAAATATTTAAAGATGTTATCAATATTTTATATATGTTTAAAAAAAGTCCCACAAATGTAAACGCTTCTATTTCAAACTTTAAAACACTCTAAAATCTTTTTATATTTTTTAAATTTCATATTCAATTAGACTATATAATATTAAAAAAATATTTCAATACACCAATTTAATTACACTCTCATTGATCATTTTTTATATTTTTTATATTTCATGCTTGATTAGACTGTATAATATAAAAAGTATTTCAATACGCTAATCTAATCACACTCTAATTTATCATTCATTACAGGTAAAGTTACTATTAAAAATTAATTTTTAAAAATAATTATTTTTAATAAGCACGATAATTAAAATAAATTGAAAAAAATAATTGAGTGAAAAGAAAATGTTTTGTGGGGGGAGAGAGGGAACATTTCCCTGTGAAGCTGATGTGTGAATAGTGAGAATTGTTTTGTCCATTTGCTATAAAAGAGACCCACAAAATATAAGGGGAAGATAAAGACTAGACTTGACAAATAAAGCTAATTTAACCCCCAACCCCCACCCACCACTCACCCCACCCCATGTTAAAAGTTGTGGTTCTTATTACTTGTCATCAAGGTAATATATATTTTTTTAATTTTTCATCGAATATTTGAAATTTGTATCAAAATTTTAGTTAAATTTGAATTTTGTATTATAGAGTCCATTCAAAAATTACGATTCAAAACATAATTTTTTATTAGTAAAGATTCGAACATTAGGAATCTCTAATTAATTGTGAACCAGTCTCATCATTCTGTATCACAACCCATCTTGGCTGGCTGAGGAATTGTTTTTTCTACTCTAACCCCCTTCAAACACAATTATTTAATCTTTTATTTATTTATTATATTTTTTTCTTTTTTATTTTAATGGGCTAGTATATAAAAAAAAACATATTTATTATTTTATTCATTCAATTCAATACTACTAAGATTTTTTTTTTACTGTTTTTAACATTAAATAACTATATAAAGAATATCAAAATATAATTAATAACGTTAATATATTTTTAATTAAAAAATAAATTAAAGAGTGTGTCAAATAAACATGACTCAAGTAATGTAAAATGGAGAAAATAGAATTCAAGAATCCAAAGTAGTTTTATTTTTTTTAAAAATATTTAATCATTAAATATTTAGTACATGCTGATTCGACTATCGAGATTTACATCCCATGAAATTTATGTAAGAAAAAAAATACATTCTACTATAATTTACAATTCATAGGGATTGAGCTTGAGAAGATAAACAGACAAAACTTATTTATTCCGATCACAATTTACATAATTGGATAATTAATTTAAAAAAATAGATTTCAAATCTCTTAGGTATATATGGAAACAATTTATAGACCTAAATGGTGATATATTTACATTTTAAAGTTGTATGTTAGCACAAAAAATGGTGATGGCACCCAATCATCCTTAATCGGACAAATTAAGAGATTTGATAAACATATTTATGATATAATAACCATTGAAAACTTTTACGATAAAATGATATAATTACAATAAATAATAAAAAAATATATGATATGTAGTGGAAGCCAAATCATTGTTGTGCCCCCAAGGGTTTGTGATGTTGGTCATGATCAACTAAAATTGAAACTATAACTATATTTGAGTAATATAATGTTTGAAATAGAAAATTACAAATAAAATGATATAAAAGAGAATATTCGTACATGTATATAAAGTATACAAAAGTATGGCACGAATACATCAATACATACTTAACAAGTATCATAGATCATTCCCAACGAGATAGTAATGATTATTACATAATAAATTAGAGAAAAGTAGAAAACACATACCCCCTCCTCTCGAACAGGACCGTCTTAATCGCTAGGCCATTAAAATCATCGCTTGGACCCTATATTTTTTTGGGGCCCTATTTAAATATTTTTTTTACTTATATATGTTATTTTTTGAAAAAAACAAAAACAAAATATGTGTATTATGAGTGCTATGATTTCTACTAAGAAAAATGCATATGTGATGAATATAAATCTGATTTTTTGTAAGAAATAATTTGATGAAAATATGAATGAGGAAAACAATAAATCCCCGGAAGAATCTTTAGAGTTGATTACTTTATATATGTTGAGTAGATCAAAGTATTTTTTTCACTTCAAAATAGATTTGAACCAATTGAAGCATATATAAGAATGTTTTCGATTTCTTATTTAGTGTTAAAATATGGAGATACTAGATGATGAAATTTTTTAAACAATATTGTCTTAACCTTGAACTTTCTTTTAATCCATAATAGTTATTCTAATATAGATGGTTTAGATGTGTTTTTGAATTAAAATAAGATAATGATCTAATGAAAATACTCAATTAAATAAAAAAAATTCTTTTCCAAATACACATTTTGCTTATAGGATAATGTTAACAATTCATGTAACTGTTGCCTTAGCCGATTTTTTTTCGAAATTAAAATTGATTTAATCTTCTTTAAGATCAACAATGTCTCAAGAGAGATTGAATTAATTAGCTATATTATCATTTGAAAAAAGAATTATTAAAAAGATTGTTAATGACTTTGCATCTAAAATAGCTAGAAAAGTATATTTTAAATAAAAGTATATATGATTAAAAAAACAAAATATTAGGGCCCATCTCTTAAGTTTTGCTTTAGGCTCCCCAATGTTGTTGAGTCAGCCATGCTCTCGAACTTGGCACGAGAACTTACTTTAGTCCTTAAACTCTATAAAATAGAGATACTTTAGTACTTAAACTATACGGGTGTTTAAATAACCACGAACACCAACCAAGTTGAATGTTGGGCATTCTTGTGTACGCACGTTTTCATCGTCTACGTCGCTAAGTGTTTAAAAAAATATCTTACTCATTTTATATAACCTACCCATTCCTAAGAAGAACCCGACCTGATTCTAAACAAATATCCCTAAATCTCAAATCCCCATTCTCATTCTCTGAAGGATTTTCTTTTCGAATTTGTGGTGTTTCTCGGCGAAAACAGTTATCAAGTTAGTAATTTTCATTTCGATTGTTGTAGCATTTGTTTGAGTTTAGGGTTTTCGTCAAGCCTAATTTTTTTTATCTTTTCAAAATAATAGATGAAGAAGAATAAGTTTGAATCTTACCTTTGAAGAACAATTATTGCTTCAAAGATTCAACTTTTAGGTTAGAAGAGCTAAGATTTGAAATGAATCAAGAAAAAATATAATAAACTAGGTCACTATTTTTGGATGATTGAGTTGGTGAGGGAGAAGAGGAAATTAGGATTCTTTGAATTTGAAGATTGTTCTTCAAATGGGTAATGGGTTGGATATTACCGTTGGAGGGACAAATTTGATTTATTTTTTTAAAAAGTTAAAAGGAAAATAACGCGTTGTTTAAAGTTGTATCAACAAGCGCACTAGGCTTGTGTTTGTAGGGTTGAAAATAATTCACTTCAACTATGTTAAGGGAGTTATTTAAGCACCAGTCTAATTTAAATACTAAAGTAAGTTCTCGTATCAAGTTCATTGATTTTTTTGTATGCAGTTTTCTATAAATAATCATTTCCTTCAATAATTTTTAAATCACATATGATCATCAAACTCTTAACAACCTTGTATTTTTATGCTAAAATTTACACGTTCGTTTAATCTCTGCATCATATCTCCATAATAAATATTATATTGAGAACAAAAAGCAAAAATGAAATGACATATATCAAAGTCAGATTATGAACTTAATGCAAAAATAGATGAGGCTTTTCTAGCATGCAAGCAATAAACACAAATCCTCAACAAGGCATTCTTCTTCTTCTTAAATCTTCACAATATAGATATGAAAAGTAAAACTCACACTAGCATCTCAGATAAGCCTATTTAACTATCTGATAATTGTATATATGCTCATTGTATTATATAAAACTCAAAACTAGAAGTTGAATAATTGTATTATTTGAGCCTAACTTCAAAACAAATAATATCATTAATGAGCTGAGGTGTTGCTTATGTTATTATATTATTGTCACTTCTCGTGTAAGCTATATCAATAGTGTGATAAACTTCAGTGTTCAATCACATTGAGATAAATGTCATATCTTCGAGATGGTGATAGAGCATATATCAACGAGAGCACTGAATTTATATATGCAGGTATAGACAAACACCAATGTTCAATCACATTTGGACAAATGTCATATCCTTGAAGTGACGACAGAGCAGATATCGACAAGAATATCGAGTTTCTATGAAAGTGTAGACAAACATCAATGTTCAATCATATTTTTGAGATGATGTCAGAGCGGATGTCAACGAGAGGTGTAGACAAACACCATCAATCATTTTAAACAATTTTTATATCTTTGAAGTGACAGAGCAAATATCAACAAGAACAATTAGTTTATATGAAAGTGTAGACAAACATCAATGTTCAATCATATTTACACAAATATCATATTTTCGAGATGATGATCGAGCAAATGTCAACGAGAACGTTAAATTGACATGCATGTATAAACAAGCATCAATGTTCAATCATATTTAGACAAATATCATATTTTCGAGATGACGATAGAGCGGATGTCAACGAGAAGTGTAGACAAACACCAACATTCAATAACATTTAGACAAATGTCATATCTTTGAAGTGACGACATAACAAATACCAACAAGAACAATTAGTTTATATGAAAATATAAACAAACATCAATGTTCAACCACATTTAGATAAATACCACATTTTCGACTTGACGACAGAGGGAATGTTAACGAAAACGTTAAATTTATATACAAGTATCAACAAACATCAATGTTCGACCACGTTTAGACAAATATCATATTTTCGAGATGATGATAGAGCAAATGTCAATGAGAATATTAAATTTATATGTAGACGGAAAAAACATTAGTGTTCAACCAATCACATTTAGATAAATATCATATTTACGTGATGATGACAAAGCAAATGTTAACAAAAACATCAAATTTATATACAAGTATGGATAAACATTAATGTTCAACTATATTTAAATTTTAAACAAATACTATATTTTCAAGATGATGACAGAGCAGATGTCAACCATAACATTAAATTTATATGAAGTTGTATGCAATATTCTAAAAAGCAATAAGAACAACTATTTATTTTAACAAGTATCTTTATTGCATGTTATGAGATGTTGCTCCTTGTGCTCACCTTACAAAACACAACTATTTGTTTTGATATGTATCATTGTTACAAATTCAATTCTAAATAAGTATCACAAACATTTTAATGTTGATATTGATAATATTTTTAACATAATACTTCAATTACAATAATAATTCTTTATTTGAATTGCCACTAAAAATCTACTAGTACAAGTACTACCTTAAAAAGTGAAAATTAATTCAATTTATTAAAATTTAAAAATAGAAATCTCAAAAAAGAACATATATAATTAGTAAAATATATATAATTAAAGAAGATAACAAGTCTTAAATAGTTAACCTATTAACGTAATGGACATTGAGAACACACATAAATATATTTTCAAAATTTGAATTAACTATTTAGTAGAACACTTTATTATTTGATTAATCATAATAAGAGTCAAATACATAGTTAGCCTCTCTAACTTGTCTTTATTTTTTATTTTGACACTTTATTTTAGCCTAATTTCATTTTAATCCTTCAACTCCTTTTTTATGTACCATTTAAATATAAAATGTTAGTCTTATGATTTCTTTATTTTTATATACACTCTTCAATTGCAATTTTATATCTTAAAAGCGAAGTTTGTTCGTTAGTTTTTCGTAATTTGTTTTAAAAAAATGATGGACGAACATTGACTTTTTTAAAAATAATAATTTCTTTTTAAGTTTTTTATTTTTGTGTGAAAAATAATCAACGAAAGTGTATCAATTTTCTTTCTTAAAAAAACTAATGAAAATCCAACAAAGTCAAGTTTTAGCACTTTTAGTAGTATTATTAGCAATGATTTTTTGAAGATGAATTCATTTTATCTGCATTGAGTTGAATTAAAATTTAAAAGCTAGCATTTAAGTTAAATCTAGATAACATATATGTGAAAAAAATAAAATACGTAATGCTATCTATTTAACTAATTATTTAAGAAAAAAAATCGATACACTTCCATCAATTATTTTACGCAAAATACAGAATTTTTTAAAAAAAGTTAATATTCGTCCGCCAATATTTTTATGAAAACTAACGGATGTACGTCAATTAGTAAATGCATAATTGCTATTCAAGAGCATACATAAAATTAAAATAAATCATAAAATTAATTTTATGTTTAAATGGAATTGAAAATTAAAATAAATTATCTAAGTGAATTTACTTATACGTTCAAAAGAAAGTCTATGTATTAAATTATTACTTATAAAATACATAAGATAGACACAAATATCAATAGTGACCTTTATAATTCAAAAAATCAATTAGTTGAATATCATATATAATTAAATCATAAAACAATATTCTACTTATTTTGAAATATAGTCTTTTATCTACAAATTCCTCTAAAATATTTATTTATTTATATTATGAGACAAAAATATCAAGACACTTCACGTTTATCAAGCATAATGACTCATTGTCTCATTATCTATTCCGTTTGAAATAAGCGTAACGTTTTTTATTTGAATTAATAATTAATTTTGTAACTTGTATATGACTAATTGATTATCCTATGAATCATCGAATTAATATTTTAACATTGTTAATGTTATGATTAATAAGAGTTCCGTTATGTTTTAAAAAAAGTACATATTTTATTTATTTGAAATTATTTCATATTTGTATTTTGTAAAAAATGGTAAGTATCTGGTAAAATAATTACAAAATTTTAACTAACTTAAACACTATCATTATAATATTTTTTTTAGCAATTCTATAATTTCTCCATTTAATTTATTTGCTTTATTTTTTACATAGTTTTAAAAAAATATTTTAACGTCAATTTTCTATGCTATAGATTTAAGAGCACAAAAATTAAAAGATATTTGTTTTTACATATTTTTAGCTCAAAAACACATTCTTTATTTTTTTTAAAATTCCATATCAAGCTAAAATCGAACAAATAAATTAAGATTAAAAAACGAGTTTCTTATTTTAATTTTTATGACTCACTTTTCTTTTTAATCTGTTCAAATAAGAATGCTACATTGCTATATTTAATACTCATTTATTCTTATAAAAAAGGAAAACTTTCAAATATAGCCACTTAAAAATAATTAATTACTCTCCATGACTATAGTTTGATAATTACAGTTTGTAGCTACATGTTATTTGGAGGAGAGAGGCGAGCGGGACTGGGAGAGAGAGGAGAGAGGCGAGCGAGATAGAGAGAGGGAGGAGAGAGGCGAGCGAGAGAGGGCAGAAAGTGGGAGAGAGGTGAATTGTATATGTATATAATTATATATAACTATATATTATACATATACATTTGTATAAATGGCAAGCGAGATTGGGAGAGAGAGGAGAGAGGGAGCGAGATTGAGAGAGGGAGGAGAGAGGCGAGCGAGAGAGGGCAGAGAGTGGGAGAGAGATGAATTGTATATGTATATAGGCTAAAAAATTGTATATTATACATATTTATTTGTATGTTTTGGCGAATTATACATATACAAACATGACTAATTATACAAACTCAAAGTCAGTCCACGTAATTAATGTATAATATTAGTCGCGAGTGATAATTATAGCAAACTATAGCTATGATGAGTAATTAAATAGTATGAGTTTGCTTATCCGCATAATTTTCCCCATAAAATGCATAATAATATAAATACTAAAATTTATTTTAAATCATATTTTTTAGATTTTATATCAAGATGAGTGACTACTATTAAGGTCTATTATATCCTTCTCAAGTGTCACGTTTGAATAAGGTATATAATGATTGAACAAATATAACTATCATTACCTTTTGTATAAACATTTTTTAAATCTTTAGTAATAATTCCCCAAAATACAATAAATCCCCAAATCATACAATTTTTTTTTTTTTATAGTTTTATTTTAAAAGTCCACTATCCTCTATCATTGTCCTTTCTCTTTCTCTCTCTATTTCTTGAAAAAAGGTTCCAACTTTGTAGTGTAGTAGTGAGAGTAGTAGTAGTGAATGTTCAAGAAATTTGTACTACCATGGATGGCTATGAAGCTACAAAGATAGTTTTATCAAGAATTCAAAGTTTGGATCCAGAAAATGCTTCAAAAATTATGGGGTATATACTGATACAAGATCAAGGGGAGAAGGAGATGATAAGATTAGCTTTTGGTCCAGAAACCCTTTTGGTTTCTTTGATAAATCAAGCTAAAACTTGTTTAGGAATTTCATCAAACACTTCATCTGCAATGTCAAAATTGAATCTTTTTCATCAAACTTCACCAAGAATCATCATTCCTAACAATGGGTTTCCTTCTTCTTCTTCACCTTCTTCACCTTCTCCTTGGTCTACTAATGGGTCACCAGCTTTTACAAGAAGCCCTAGACCATTGGCTTCACCAGTAGTAGGAGGAGGGGCTAGTTCACTCTCTTATGCTGCTGTGGTGAATGGTTCTACTAATTCTGTTTCTGGGGGTTCAACTACTTCACTATCACTCCCTTTTTATAACCCAAATAATGATGAGTATGGTGGTAGTGTTCAAGCTCAAGTTCAAGAACACTTGTCTTTTCTTGATGAATCATTGGATCCAATTATGAGTCCCAGTGGAAGAAGTGATTCTTTGGTTTTCCCTTATGGGAATTGTGAGGATACCCCTCATCTTCATCGTAGGAGTTGTTCAGTCAATGATGTTTTTCTTGGTGGTTCAGATGATGGGGGTGTTGGTGGTGGGGGGTTTGGTTGGAGGCCTTGCATGTATTTTGCTAGAGGGTTCTGCAAAAATGGGAATAGTTGCAAGTTTATGCATACTGGATTTCCTGATTCTTCTTCTTCACCAGATGCTATTGTTGGTTCTCCTAGTAAAGTTGAGTCTGTTGATGATTTCTTGAGGATGAAGGCTTTACAACAGCAGCAGCAACAGAGGTTTGCTGCTGCCTCTCTTATGGCTTCTGGTGCTCATCATCATCCAATTGCTTACAACAAATGCATCAACATCTTGAATGATAACCAAAGGTATTTCCTTTTGGACCTTTACATGATATTTCCTCCTGTTTGTTACTTCATTGAAAGTTATTGACTTTATAACTTTACTCTACCTTGTTATGAGCTTGTAAATGTTTGTCTTGCTAGTAATTTCCTTCAACTTTTACATATTTTTTTTGGGTAATCAGTTTCTGGTGTTTTGATTGTAGTTATGGTATTATGCTGCTGTTTCTTGTCTAATCTTAAGCTTGATTTGATGTTTATTTGTGTCTAAAAAACATTTCAATAGCAACTCATTGTTTAAGGTTAGGTAGTTATGCTTAGACTTTTGGTTGGGACATCATGTGGAGGTTGAGATTTGGAATATTGGTAGGATATTTAAAAGGTATCTTCATGTATGGTCTGAAATGCAGATCAGCTGCTGCGGCATTTATGATGGGTGAAGAATTCCAAAAATTCGGTAGGTGCCGGCCTGATAGAAATGATTTTTCAGCAATGGTGTTGGGTGGCATCTCAAGTTCAAGTTCACGACAAATTTACCTAACATTTCCTGCTGATAGCACATTTAAGGAGGAGGATGTGTCTAACTACTTTAGGTATGTGGCGCTTATTGTGGAATGGATTCTTGAAATCGTTAAATGGAATGAAATTATGACGGTAACTTGTCTTGTGTAATTTGTTTTTGAAGTATGTATGGGCCTGTCCAAGATGTTAGAATTCCATATCAGCAGAAGCGAATGTTTGGATTCGTTACGTTTATCTACTCAGAAACTGTTAAAATGATCTTGGCTAAAGGAAACCCACATTTTGTGTGTGATTCTCGGGTGCTTGTAAAGCCCTACAAGGAAAAGGGAAAAATCGCGGACAAGTATGTAAAGATGATCACCCCGTAATGTTATTTTGAGTTATTGCATCTCCCTTTACTCATAACTAATGTTTCATTGTTGATTAAACTATCAAGGAAGCAGCTCCAGCAACAACAACATCCAATTGATAGAGGAGAGCTGTCGACCTGTTTAAGCCCATCAGCTCTTGAATCTAGGGAGCCGTTTGACCTTCCCTTTGGTAAGATAGATGATCTGAATTTCTATTTTTTCTTGTCAATTGTCTGATGGGTTGTTTGACACTTGAGAAATATCTCTACATATCTAGGAGCAAGAATGTTATATAATTCACATGAGATGATGTTGAGAAGAAAAATAGAGCAGGAGGCTGAATTACAGCAAGCCATCGAACTTCAAGGCAGAAGGTTAATGAATTTGCAACTGCTGGACCTGAAGAATCAACATCGCAATGATCACTTCCCACCCAGCCTCTCTCCTGGTCTTCCAACGGCCTCCCAGATGCAGTTTCACTCTCATAACAATCACAATCTTGTTCCTGTGTCGAATGGCATTGATCAAGAAGTCCCTGCAGGTTAATTTTTAAGACATTATTAAGTTTTCTTCTTTTGCTTAATAGATCTAGTGCTAACTGATTTTATTTCTTTTTATAGAAAGTAACAATACCCATGAAGCTACCAGCGCCCCCCATAATGCAGCTGATGAAAAGGTGCCTCAAGAAATGCTGCCTACTGATTTTGGGAATGGAAGTAGCAGCAAGGAGCAGACCACCAATATTGACAACTCTAATCTTCAAGAAAGGTACTGAACTACGATTTCTTTAATGTAATGTCAAGATTATTAAAAGCATAAATTCCAAGTTCACGATGGCAGTTGAAAAGTCTTTTATTTCTTTTCCCTATTGCTGATGTCAAATTTTGGCGGGATTGGTTTTAACCTATTGCTAATTGATCTTGCTGATTCTGTCTAACGTTGTTGACGTTTGTTTGGTATTAATACAGCTTGGAGCACATACTTCCCGATAACCTTTTTGCTTCTCCTACAAAATCAGCTGCAGAAAACCAGGCCGCATTCTCCAGTGATTCAGCTGAAGCTGGCGTTAGTTCTCCAATAACTGCTGCTACTTCTAACAATAATAATATCCCTATGCTTCCTACAACGTCTACCCTCAACATGGCTTCTCTTAAATCATGTTACTTCCACATGCCAAGGTACTTAATCTCCACATCTTTTCTTCTTCCATTATCTTTACATTTTTTAAAAAAAGAGTGAAAGAACTTAATTTGAGGTGGTCATTGACCAGGTTTACTTCTGGGCAAGAAGCCATTGAAATGTAGGTGTTAAGAGTTGTGCATGGCTAGCTAGGAGGGATTAACTTAGGTTGGTTATTGTTATTCCCGGTTTCAAACTTTCTTGCCATTTTTGTTCTAAATGAGATTCTCTAATGTCGTTTATGCAGAAAAACGTCTGAGTAGTAGCATATACAAGAAGTAAAAGTCCTCTAGCTGTATAGCCAAACAATACCCACAACAGAAGAAAAGATCGATCTACCGGTAAGGAAGATATTCTCAAGATTGTTGTCATCATCAATACCATACTACTTACAACAAATACATAAATGTATACATAAAGGACAGATGAACTGATTAATGGGAGTGGGGTCTCTCTCTCTCTCTCTCTCTCTCTCTCTCTATTTTGTACCCTCTTTGTAGTTGTGTGCTGGACCACACTGAACAACAGCAAAAAATTAAAGGCAGGCTAGTAGTAACCCCTTAGTTATGATAGTAATTTCCTCCTCCCCCTCTTTTCTCTGCTTTTACTGTTGTAGCTTACTATGATGTAAAAAATTAAAGTCGAAAAAATGAAAATGTCTTTTAGATCATCACTTTCTGTCAAATGGGGTTCCAGCTTTATCTTCCTAGATTTTCAAGAATGAGGTAGGTGATACTGAATGTATGCAGATCTTACTCTTATCTCGTGGTCGTGGAGATGGAGAGACTGTTTTCAGAAGGCTCTCTTGGTGATTAGAGTTACCTTGGTAATAAGTGGTAGGTACATGATGTAATGGTTTGGACACTAGTAATACCAAAAGGAAGGTTGTGGGGGATAAAGAAAAGTGTGTTCTTTTGTGCTATCAAAGGCTACTTTAAGGGGGACTCTTTTGTCTCATTTTGTGGTTTATTTTAGGTGGACATGAGGGTTGAAGGGCCATACTATCACATGGTTACTGACACCATTTGAATGGTAGTATCAAGGGTACCTACCCCCCCACTCCACTACTTTCACTTTCACTCCCCATAGCCTTATTCATACTTAAATGTGTCTTTGGACTTTTGTTTTTATGAATACTGCTGCCCCCCCCACCCCCCTTCTGTTTTGGCATGCTCTCCTATTCATCTATTATGTACACATGTGCACCCAAATTATCTTCTAACCAATATTATATACAGTCTAAGTAGGATTTGTTTATAAATATATTAAGTGATTGATGTTTGTATCATTGACCGCTTTAAAAATTCCCCAATACTTGACTAACTAAATGTAAATATTCCTTGATTTGCCACACGCCATAGTAAGTATGTCAAACCCTTGTAGGGGTATGATGTCTTTTGATAAAAAGCTGAGAAAAGTGTTGAAAATACTCCTAAACTTACGTGAGAATAGGGGTATATTTCATTCATGTTGCAAGATCGGTGTGTATTTAAGTCTAGTTAGTCAAATAAAGAGTTAGGTGAAGATCTTCTTTGAGTAGATATTCATGTTTTTCTGTCTCTTGATTTTCTATGGTGTTATAAGTCCAAGATAATAATAATATAATAAACTTAGAAATGTGAGCTTCCACGAAACCACATGTCCCATACAATTATGTTATATGGTTTGTACATAAAGGTATGTTGGCCTAGTTGAAAGTTCATATTTGGGACTTTTACTTCAGTACTTTTTTGCTCTTTTTAATGACTTTCTACTTATCGATTCCAAACGATGAAAGTGACTTGAATTTATTGATATATGAAAGAAAAAGTTATGAGCGCGAAACCTTGAAAACTTATAGTTGATATGTTGAGTAATTCGTTTGGTCTAACATATATGCGGTATAAACTTATTTTGAACCTATTAGTTGTACTAACGGCCTTGAGTTAATTGATAAATATTATTCTTGAACAGTAGGAATATTCGATTAATTAAGTGGTTTGTTAATTTAATAAAACTATTGGACAATAATTGAGAAAATTTCTTTCTATTTGTGGGGTATCTGAAATTGAATGTATAGATATCACTTTTTGTATGTGATCAAGTGAGTTGCACGTCAACAATGTTTGCCTTAAAAAGAATAATAGTTAGTGTTATAATTAATTGGATTAAACAAATATAATAGTTTTGTAATAGTGTCCTTTTTGGATTTAAATGACACATCCTTAAAGCTTCATAATTAAATTTTCGAGGTTAAAATTTTTAAAAATGTTTGAATTTGAAGTTTAGTTTTGCCTACCTCAATAAGGTCATTCTTATAAGAGAAAATGGTTTAATATTTTATCTCTATTAGGTTAAAAATATCTTTATCATTACGTTTTTGTTATATAATGCTTTCGAACTAGCAAAATATCCTTTCTTTCTACCAATTGCTTCAAAGTAATAATGTGTTAATGTTTTTTTTTGGGTGGGAGTGACTGTGCAAGATATATAATAGCATATAAGAAAATAAGTAGCTCAAACACTTCTCATTTTAATGAATTATGAGTGTGTTTTGGTATGTTTTTCCAAGTTATAATGCATTTATTTTACTATCTTTAAGAATGATATGATAAAATAAAGGTGTAACTTACAAAAAATGACTAAAGTTTAAGGATTATTAGAATGAAATAGCTATAACACTATAAAAGGAATCCTAATTACCAAAAAAGAAATTCGTTGACAAATGGAGATACCAACCAAATGCCAACTTATATTAATCCGTTGCTAAAAGGCTCGTTGATAAATATTACCAATAGATTTTAATTTGTTGGTAAACTTACCAATCAAAAGTCATTGGTAAACATCCAAAGATGTTACAAAATTTTGAAACATGACCCTGAAATTTCTGTTGGTAAATTCACCAACTAATTTTTGGTTAGTATACCGTTAGTACATTTACTAACGAATTGAAAAGGAGTTAGTAATTTTTTTTCTTTATTATCCGATTCCGTTGGTAATAATAGTACAAGTCTGATCGTAAATTTTTCAAGATACAATGGTAATTGGTTGACAATTTTAGTAACAAAAAAATTATGTTGATAATTTACCAATAAATTTTAAAAGCGTAACTTACAAAAATGACTATAATTTTAGAATTATTAGATTAAAATAGCTATAATTATGTATCATGATAAGTTATATTACTTCTCCTAATTTTAAGTTATCTTAAACTTAAGTTGAAGCTATAATATTTTTGAACTAAAAATATACCATGGGTTAAATTAATCTATTTTAAATTGTTTAAAGATATGTTGGCCACCTAGAGACATGCTATCGTGACATTTTTTGTGCGACCGTTTAGGACTTTGGTCTAGTGATAAAAGTGTACTTTGATGTGAATTTAGACGTAAATTTTACTTATATGATTTTTTAAAGAACGAAGAATTTTAATCATTTTTAATTAATAAAATGTAAATAGTAATATTATGGAGTTAATGCATTACATTTTTTTTTAATTTTAATTTAAGGTGGACATCCACCAAAATCAATTGTAGAATTTAATTAATTGGTCACTACTCACTAACCTTCATTGCGAAAAGATCGATTGAAAGTGACTTCAATTATTTTAATTTGACATCTCACTTTATTTGACTCCTTACATTTTAATTTATTTATGGAAATATTTTTAAGTTTTATAATTTTAAATTTAAAATATGTTAAATATATCAAATTAATTTAATCGTGTCATCTGAAATATACCAAATGAAAAGTCAGAAATTAAAATTTAAAAGTTACTTAAAAATAAAAAAAAAATATATTCTTTATCCTTATCCAAGAGACAGAGTATTCGAACATTGGCTCGAGGCATTTTCTTTTCAATAACTAGACACACCAAATCGCTCGAATTCTTGCTCTCTTTCTTTATTTAGCTTTACTTATTTAACACATTATCTTAAAATACTTAGATTTATATTCTCTTTATTTAATTATATTTACTTTTCGTGTCAACTAAAACTATGTTTAAATCCTCAATAAACGAATATAAAACAAAGAGTTAAATTAAGACGCATACCTTATACAAATTCAACTATACCGTTTTTAGGATAAACATTTATATTTGAAAATTAATTTTTCAAACTATATTGAATATATTTATATGTATTTATTTGAAATTATGTATAATTTGTCCATAGCAATGACGTGTAATATTCTGATTCCTTACATCATTATTTTATTTGTCTGAGTCACATGACTTTTAAAACTTACATGTCTATGGCATAGCAAATCTCTGTACTCAATTCTACAACATGGATATTATTTCCATCAAAGGGAAATTTCTTCTTTATTATTTGTACCTAAAATAAAACCAAAAATAAAATAAAATCAATGTTGTCTTTAATATCATCAATATTTTTTGTTTGTAAAGAGAATAATATAAATGAAAAAAATATAGGGAAAATTACAAGGATAAATAAATATAATTAGTTAATATAGCTGTAATTTATTGAATTAAATTATCATTCGTCATTAATTCATAAGCATTGTTACGTGGTCTACATTTAGAATTTGTATAATTCAGTTCCTAATTGTATGAATTCAGAACTTGTATAATCCGATTCCTAGTTGTATAAGTCTAATTATATGAATCCAGAATTTGTATATGCTTACCTTAACTTGTATATAATTATTATCCTGTTGATATATTTGATTTGTATGAATACTGAAAATTTTCTAAATGTATAAACATAAAATTTGTATAGGCTTACCATTTTGTATATTGACAAACGAATAATACGAACAGAAATACCCATAGTAAATAAAATTATAGTTATGAAGCGTGATTAACCAAATTGTAGCTAAGCAGGCTTATTAAGTTTAATCTCTTTGCTATTTATGATTTTTTCTCAAAAATATATCTGATCATAAAGATTTATATAACCGACCCTATTTATTTGGAGTTGAGGCATTGTAATTTGACTATAAAAAAAGCGTTAATAAGACTATCACACGTGAAATACGTTATTTATTTTTAATTATTCTGCACATGAGCATATTTGTCAATAATAACAATAATATATTCTATATAATTTTATAAATGATTGCTAAAAACATAGGGTTACACAAAACTTATTCTTATTAAATAAATATAAAAATATTATTTTCGATACACCGTCAACTTTCAAAAATTTGTTGCTTATAAAAGGTTTCTAATAGTTGACAGTAGTGCAGAACACAAGGTGGCTGTAAAGGTTTGACACCAAATTAAGGTAACTTATTACTTACTATATATAATGTTTGCATAATATGAATATTTAAGGGTGCGTTTGGTACAAGAAAATATTTTTTTAGTCAACCAAACATTGAAAAAGATTTTTTCATAATTTTTGTGACACATTTTTTTTTAGAGAACTTTCTGGAATTTTTCTCCTTTAATTTGTGCAAAACACACCCTTAATTTGATCAACTTCATTATATTTTAAAGTTTCTTTAATCTTTCAGTTCGTAACTTGAGAAACTAATATTAACATGAGGAATATAAGATGATAAATCGAATCTTCACTTATGAAATAATAGTTTACGTAATTAATCATAAACCAAATTGAGCTACTAAGATCTCCCACAATATGCCCTATTTTTTTCTTTCAAGGTAAGAAAAGAAAAGTCGAAAGTCTTTTTTTCTTTTTTTAAAAAAGACAGTAAAATAAAGATAAAATTACACAAAAGATTATACTACAAACAAATATAAAAAAAATAAAATATAATGGAACTTTGTTTAGGAAAATAGTTAAACATGTTTAATAATTGGCAAGTGAATTGAATGCAAACTTATTAGCAGCAATTAAAAGACATATTTTTGCTCTCTTTTATTTTTCCTTATAAAGATTATTGATTTAAGAAAAATAAAAACAAAATTTCTAAATATCGACATGATTTTAATTTTTACAGAAATTATGGAGGAAGGCAACAGCTCATTCAAATATTCAGGTATGTGTTTTCACTATCCAATCAATTCTAATTCTAACTAGACAGAGATTTTTTTAATAGAAAGATTCTCTATTCCGAAGGTTCATATCTGAGATACTTGATTAAAAATAAGAAAATACTTACTATTTTACTAAACGTCTCGGTGGTTACTCATTACATCAAAAGTGATCTTTATGACAATAGCTTAATTGCCGCTAAGTCTATTATTTTGTTTAGAAACAATTAATACTTTTTGTAAATGTCCGTGAAGCTTATAACAACATTGGATCTAACATCATTTAACTAATGCTGGTAAAGAATTTAACACTCTTTGTCAATATGCACATTTATTGCTGTTAAAAACTATTTTTGTTGTAGTGAATTTACCTATTAAAATGTATATGCATGTATACACATCTCTAATACATAGTTATATATATTATATATATAGTTATACACTATTTATACAACATATCAATATATTACATAACTATTTATACAATATCGATATATTATATATATATACACGCCCATTTTTGTGATTAAATCAGGTAAGAAAAAGAAGTCAGATCTTGCAAATCTTCAAAAGGAACATGATGAGAAAATGGCAGCAATAAAAGAGCTCAAGAAAAAGAGAGAAGAAATGAAGCTTCAATTGTCAAAGAATAATATTTCTGAGGAAAAGAAAGAGACTTTCAGAAAATTGAATGAAAAATATCAAAAAATGAATGATGAATATAATTTCTTTTTAAATGGAAAAGAGTAGTATCTTACTAATAAAAATTATTTTCTATCGTTCCATAATGTATCGTTTTATATTATACTAGCTATTATGTTATATACTGTATCATGCATGTTCTTGAATCAACAACAATATACCTTGTGGTGTTGTAAGAATAACAATAATATATCAGTGAAATTCTACCGTTAGAATTTGAATAGTCTATGATATACACAAATTTTAACCTTGTGTCGTCGCTAGTAGGGGTGGAGCCAATTACCTTCTGTTAGGAGATTCATGAGAACTCCTTCGGCGGAAAATATAATATTCATACATGTTTAAAATTATTTTTTACGTATACATAGTAGATGTCGAATCTCCTTCAATTAGTTCGTGTGTTTAGTTCTTTAGATTTTGATCCCCCTTATTAAAAATCCTAGCTCCGTCACTGATCGCTAATAAAATTGTTAATTTGTTGTCCCAAGGTTACTTTTGTAAATTGCTGATCCTGATGGCATGAAGTGGTTCTCTATTATCACTAATAAAAAAAAGTCGACTTTCATATATTCGAGATTAAATTAGTTTTTGTTATGGCTAATAAGTAGATAATCTACTAACGACAATAAATTCAGCATAATTTTCCAAGTGATGTATGAAAAAGGTAATGTGTAGGCAGTTTTATTCCTACCTTGTGAACGTAGAGAGAATAATATGATTCATATCACTATTTAAAATGCTGAAATTAGCTATGAACTTCGTCATTGATCCGTCACTATTTCACTCCAAGATAGGTAAATTATGTGGTTCCATGTTGAATTTGGCCCTCCTTTCCTTTTTTCTATGTACTAGATACTATGTTAGAGATCTCTGTAAATTCAAGTATGGGTGTACAAAGAAAATCGATGAACTGCACTAAATCGATTAATCGAGTCAAACTGATAAAAAGTCGATCAGTAATTTAGTTTGCTTTTGGTTTTGTTATGGAAAAAAAAATTCATCATAATTAGTTTGGTTGGGTTTTAACTAAAAAAAAAAGTCAAACAGAATCAACTCAACTCAATATTACATGTATATAATTTTTAAAAGTATTTACATAAGAATATTTATTGTAATGCAACTTATGCTCTCTCTCCAATTTTATGTGAGTTAGTTTGACTTGACACGAAGTTTAAGAAAGAAATGAAAACTTTTGAAATTTTTTGTCTAAAATAAGTGATAAATATTTGTTTAACTATAAAAATTATTTCATTAAGGATAAAATAACATTTAAAAATTAAATTGTTACTTAATATAGAAATATGTCATCCTTTTTGATACTAAGTAAAAAGTTAAGTCATATAAACAGAGACAAAGGGAGTAAATACTAAATACTAAATACTAACATTGGGTTACTTTTCTCCCTCGATATATCCAGTAGTAGCCTCCAAAACAAGTCCTTAACAATTAGACTATGATCTCATCAAATTGAGTAATAGATATACGTATTTAGATAATTATATCTTAGTCTTTGTCTTCTTTTAAGCATATGTAATTAACAGAATCACACAAGATACATGTATTTATGCACAAATACATATATTTGAATAACTATATCTTCATCTTCGTCTTGTTTTAAGTATGTATTTATGCACATATATATTAGATATATCACAAAATTGATACTAAGTAGACGTACTTATGCACAAATTCATTGGATATTTAATGCATTTTTTATACTGAATAAATGAAATTGATATTGGATACACCAGATATTTGATATTGGACACACTATGTGAAATTGATATACACACATGAACTGAATACATCAATGCATATTTGATATTGAATACACAAATACATGAAAGTGTGAAACATAGATACACAAATGTAGAGGGATAAGAGAGGACAAAAGGAAAGCGAGAGAGGAGAGAGGGGAGATACATTTTTTAAATATAGTGTATCTAGAGGAAACTCAATCAAGATAAGTAATTATAGAAACTATGGATCAAATTGAGTAATAGATATATGTATTTGGATAATTATATGTTAGTCTTTGTCTTCTTTTAAGTATGTAATGAACTCATAGTTACACCAGATACATGTATCTATGCACAAATACATATATCTGAATAACTAAATCTTCATCTTCGTTTTGTTTTAAGTATGCATTTATGCACAAATATATTAGATACATCACAAAATTGATACTAAGTAGATGTACTTATGCACAAATACACTGGGTACATTAATGCATTTTTTATACTGAATAAATGAAATTGATATTGAATACACCAGATATTTGATATTGAATACACTAGATGAAATATATATATATACACACATACAATAAATACATCAATGCATATTTGATACTAAATACACAGACACATGAAAGTGTGAAACATAGATACACAAAAGTAGAGGGATAAGAAAAGACAAAAGGAGAGCGAGAGAGGAGAGAGGCGAAATACATTTTGTAGATATAGTGTATCTAGAGGCAACTCACTTAAGATAACTTACTATAGAAACTATTGATGCTTTGAGTAATTGCTACCTATAATAACGGGTTTTATGTTGTTTGCTCTATATTCTTTAGTTTTGCATTGGTTGAGAAAGTTAAATACTTAACCCTTTCATTTTTCTTTCTAGTATTTAGTCATGTAACTAATACTTATTAGAGTTATTTTAGCATGATTTTATACTTTTAAATTATTATGAGGATTTTTATTATGACTTATTAATATGCAATATTTGTTTTATACGATTTTTTTGTTGAATATTCTATCGTCAACACTCATTAAATATTGTTATGTTTTTTAAGAAATACTCTAAATATTTATATCTTTTTATCACTAAAAAAAATATATTTGAAACACAAATTAATTATATGATTGTATGAAAACTTTGTGGAAAAACCCAAGAAGACCAAAGAATCCAAGAAAACTCAAGATTGAAAAACCCAAAATTTATTAATTTGATTTATAAATTTATAAAATTCAACACAAATAATCTAATTTAATATATAAAAACTTATATCAACCCAATCCATATAGAAGAGGATACCGTGTTTTTGTTCCTATTGCGCCCTTTTGAAAACTTTCTTTTAAAAATGTAGTTTATTTATTTCGGAAGGAAATAAAAAAATTAGTGTAAACTATTTTAAAAAATTCGCTTATAGCCACTCAAAAATAACTTAATTATGCTCCATAGTTATAGTTTACTAATTACGATTCATAGCTACATGTTAGAGGGAGGAGAGAGGCGAGCGGATTGGGAGAGAGAGGAGAGAAAGAAGCAAGCGAGGACAGAGAGTGGAGAGAGACGAATTGTATATGTATATTTGTCATATATATATATATATATATATATATATAATATTGATATAAAAATATATATTTGTATATCCGGCGAACGTGTCACGTCCCGAGTCTATACCCTGGACATGACACAAACACATTTTATACCAACACAAACACATTTTATACATTTGCGTTTTTGTATAAAGTGAGAGAGGCGAGTGAGCGATATCTAGGAGAGAGGCGAGCGAGATCTGGGAGATTTTTGATATCAAGTATAGGGGTAGTCAACCTAACTATAATTGATTTTTGATATTTGTTTGTAAGTATTATGTATTTTACTATACACAATTCATATCAAACAAATTGAATGAAGTACATTATAAAGTGACATATCAAAGAAATTTACATTCAATATGGTAGCTCATTTATCAAAAAGCATACTACCAATATATAGTGTAGTCTAATGCAATATTTGCACATCGCACATCCTTGATATAATATTATAGTATAATTTTATATATATGGTATAATACTTTATGTTTAGACGTACATTTTTGAAAATTTCCTTTTTAGAAAATGCTTGTGAGATTATTTAGATCTCAAGTTATGTATCATGAAGTTTATTTAAGTTTTGATATATACTCATTATTTGATGATTAATGAAATGAAAGCAGCAACTTGATGTACGTAGCTCAAAATCTTGTTAGATTATGCAAATATTGAGTATGATTAATTCAAAATATCACTAGTTACTTACCTTAGTTTTCAACTATTACGACTATACTCCATTGCTATAGCTACAGTTATTATAAGGGTGATGCGAACAATTATTATTAGGCTATTGACACCGTTATTATTAGGCTATTGTGATCGTTATTATTATGACATTGTTGTAATGATTTTCTAAAGTAGAAACTTTACATTGTCAAAATTAGGTAATGTCATAAAAGCAAAATATACAAATACTTTTTGATCATTCAAAAAGCGCTAACACATAAGTTTTCAATATTAAAAAAAATTAAAAGATCTTTGAAACTTTTTGTTGTTGTTATTGTTATTGTTCTTTCTTGTATACTTTACACCGTATTTTTTTAGTAACTGCTATGTTTTCTTCATTGTTTTCCCTTTTATTTACTTGATTTGATGCACTTGAGCCAATAATCTTTCGGAAAAGCCTCTTTACCTCCATTAAGGTCTACGTTACTCTATCATCCTCGGACCCACTTAATGGGATTTCAAACATTTTCTATCAGTTTCTGCTCCTATCTTCAAATTTTGAAATAAATAAGTTTCTATAGGTTTTCCTGGCTTGTGTACTGTTCCTGCTTTCGACTTCGCATGACCAACCAAATTCCCATAGTAACTAGCAGCAATATCCATACTTCCTCCAAAACCACCCTCAGATGGCCATCCACTTTCGGAAACAACAATCTCAACCTTATTTTCACCAATCGCTTTCTCAATTGCATAGTAAATTGAATCCAACATAGCATCAAATAGATTAGTATACCCTGATGAATCTGGTTCTACTTGCGCAAATATTGCATAAGCCAGTAAAACATGATCAGGATCAGCAATATAAGCAAAATACGGATAAATATTTGCTAGCAAAGGCGCGTTGTTCTGTTTCAACAACTCAATAATTGGTTTAATGAAACTAGTCACATCTCCGCGAAATGTTGATTAAGATGGTGGAGATGTAGTATTCGCCAATAGCCCCGTCTCTATAGCTGTTGACACTTTTACACGATTTTTTAGTCTGAACGACGTGATGACTTGTTGCACATTTTCCATGGCAGGGAGAAGGAAGGGAACAAATTGATATGTTCCATTATTAACAGGGCTGATTTTATTTCCAACACTTATATATCTTATTTTGACTTGTTTGATATAATTTATAACATTGGCAACAACCCAATTGTAAGCTTCTTTTGGATCTGTTAAGGCTTGAAGTTTCTCATTTGGAATGCAAAGCATGATT
This sequence comes from Solanum sitiens, assembly GCA_016801875.1. Classification (NCBI taxonomy): domain Eukaryota; kingdom Viridiplantae; phylum Streptophyta; class Magnoliopsida; order Solanales; family Solanaceae; genus Solanum; species Solanum sitiens. The sequence continues at coordinate 324,239 of JABWTJ010000478.1, read as the reverse complement.
TGAATGTTACTATCCTTGAGAGCATTGAGTGTTTCAGGATTTGGATCATACAATCTCATACTTGTTATGCCATTAGCTTTATAAAGATTTACAACATCTTTAGCTAATGGTAAGTTGTTTCCATTTCTCCCATAACACACTCCAACACATTCTACCTCTGCATTGTCAAAAAAAAAAAAGAGAAAGAGTTATTGTAGGATCACAATGTCTGACTCAATTTACGTGACACAATTGAAATTTTACAAAAAAAAAATCAATCTTTGATCGTGAATTCCGATATAGAATATTCGGTCAAGCAAAATTTGGCTGGCTCTCGAAATTTCAACTTATTAAGACAAAGGGAGTAGTTGAAATCCTTTGAAAGATAAATTACTCTGAGCAATAAACATTCTTATACATTACTCCAACCACTAATATATATATTTCATAAAAAATATAGTGAAATATCCCTATCGTGCAACTATTTCGCCCACATAGGTCCTTAGCTAGTGGAACCACCTAAGCTATCAAACATGAGTTATACCTTAGGCAAGTAAGATACCTCTTTTTTGTGTGGGGACATGATATTAAATTTCATGTGAGTCTATGTCGGTTAAGGCTATTTCCCCACATGACAAGAATATGAATATGACAAGAACATTAAAATGAACTATTATGACTTCTCAAGGAGTTCTACTTAGTGAGAGTACGGGTATGGGACTTCACACATGCATTGCACAAGTAGGCTTAGGCTTTGAAAGGGGTTATGGTTTGGTTCCATATGCTATGAAGATATATGAATTTATGCATGTGTGATATGGATTGTTGCTCAGAGTGACTTTACTTTCTACAAGCTATGAACATGAATGTTTCCTTGTCTATGAATATTGGCTATGGATGATGTTAAGATATGATATGCATGATTATGCTGGCCTAAAAGTGGTACTTAGTATTACATAGGATTATGGGATCTTGTCTATGCATTGTACAAATATAACTTAGGGTCGCTTATGAAATGGTTGACTTTTGTATTTACAATATTGTGCATAATGATTCTTAAAGTTGATAAAGTACATGGTTTCAACTAAATTGTCCCTTTTTGAATGTTTTAAGGATTATTATGCATGACTTCCATACCCGGTGCAATTTTGTGTTATCCGTATTTTTCTGTAAACGTAGGGCCCGGTTGTTGAGGTGTACTTCCTTCTTGATCAAAAGCTCTGATTGACTATTCTCTACGCTTTCGATGAGTCCTCATGGTTCGAGAACGAGAATTGTTCATTTCTAGTTTCTTCTTACATTTTCTTTTGAGACTATGTCGTAAAGGGCTATGACCCTTATTGATAGTCGATTGTATTAGACGGTTTATTGAGACAATGTCTAGACTTTTATTTGATTTTATGAAAAGATTTCGATTCCAAGAAGTTATAATTCCGCATCATTTCTATTACTTATGTTTATGATATGCTAAGGGCTTGTAGAGTGTTACATCTAGGGGGTACCCCTGGGTCATGACATGATCACAACTTGACTTCAGTGATCACGATGCACACGAAAAATGCTCCACACAATTACGAGAGAAGATCATGTGATCGCGATGAAAAAAGGCACTACACTATACAACAGAAACCATCAATTCATACCATCCACAAAATGTTTTAAAATGACCTTCAGGATTCATTCGGAATCTCGTTCACACAAACCAACTGTGCTACTAGACTAATTAGAACATTCCAAACTCAATGGAACCACAAAAATATGAATCATAGGTCTCCTTGATATGAAACTCATGAAAGTCGCAAGATACGAACATAACGCCTAAAAAGGCTAAATCAAGCTCGAATTGTGATAAAAAAATATTCGTGAGGGATTTCTTTCGGGTAAGTGATGGTTGTTGATTCTAATATATGTAACGCTTTCCTGTTAATTTTTTTGTAGTATTACCTGTGCAATGCATGTGGAAAACACATAAGAGGTTAATATGAAATGACATCACGTTGATAATATCATGCAATGAACCTGTTTAATTTACGTATGGCTTCAAGTGTGGTTATTCCTTGTCATGAGTGTAATTGTATTTGTTGTTTGTGATTGTTGGTTGGATCGGGTACCACTTTTGTATAGGTTTACTAATGGTTAGCTCGATAACTGGTACAAGATATCATATGATTTGCTTGGAAACCACGCTAGTACACTAACAATGGTTGGCTCGGGCACTATGCAGGTACACTAATAGTATGTGTGTGAGTTCCATAACAGAATCAAATTTACTCTTTGTAATAGAATGGTTACATGTTGGTCCATGAGTGGTCGGGATTTGGGTTTAAACGCTGGGATAATTCCTGTGCAGACTAGGTTTGCATTAAACATTGTTGATGATCTTTAAAGGATCCTTGGTGATCTGAGATTACTTGAAACAAGTGATGAATCATGTATGGCTTGTTGTGTTGAGGTTGTTCATGATTTTTTGCATATAAACTCAGGGCGAGGACTTGAAGTTCGGGCTACTTTATATTTGAGCTTATAAATGTGTGTGTATTTATAATTGTGTTAAATTTATAAACCTCTTATAATTAGAAGTGCCATAAGGTAAGGTCTGGTATGAAAGTTTGAGGGGAATAGCTAATGATTTATCAAAGTTAGTGGTGGTATTGTATTAGGGGAATGTTCATGTGGTAGAAGGGTTAGGCAGTTATTTGATATGGAAATGGAATGGCTTAGATGGTAGAGTCGGCAGCGGAAGGAGGTAGTGACTTGAGATAGAGTGTATGGATTCCAAGGAATACTGTTTGTGGTAAGAGTAATCATTGAAGGGACGAGTTCTAAATTATCTTCAAGTTGCATGTTTCTTCTTATTAATTATATGATATTATATGGTGAATTTGGATCGGCTGATGATGACTACTAGTTCATGTTGTTTGTACTAATACTACTATTGTTATGCCACTTGGCATAGTCTAGTTGCAAGATTTATTAATGTTTCATAGATGAAGATGAAAGATGATCTCTTACTTTTTCGAGTCTTCTTCCCTTATGGCGGGAGTTGTCTTATATATTTCATAAACTGTACTCTTTAGAAGTTCTTTCACCTATTTAGACTAGTTCCTTGGGAGAGATATCAGTGTATTTTCTTTACAAAGGTAATTTGGTTCGACAAATATATTATGAGTATTTCAATATATAAATAGGCTATTTAGTTTAATTATGATTTATTTATACATGGCATGATTTAAATTGGGTGAAAGAGTTCTCCTATCTAGGGGTTAGAGTAGATGCCCGCATGGCCTGGTGGGTTGGGTCGTGACACTATGTCTTCTCTGATGCGAAAGTGTAGTGAATATATTGAAGACAAATGTTAATTAAGGCTACCCGAGATATAAATATAGCTTGTAAAGATATTTGGAACATGTCGACATATCTAGATTACAATGTTAACCAACAAATCCTTGTAAAACCATAAACTAGTACTCCATCATGTTTTATTTATACACAAACGGCAAATTGAACAGCTCTACTAGAACTAAAAGCGAAGATCATACTTTTGAGTTTTATTAGGATAAAACACTCCAAAATGCTTCTCAGTCTCTGCTCCTATCTTCAAATTTTGAAATAAATAAGTTTCTATAGGTTTTCCTGGCTTGTGTACTGTTCCTGCTTTCGACTTCGCATGACCAACCAAATTCCCATAGTAACTAGCAGCAATATCCATACTTCCTCCAAAACCACCCTCAGATGGCCATCCACTTTCGGAAACAACAATCTCAACCTTATTTTCACCAATCGCTTTCTCAATTGCATAGTAAATTGAATCCAACATAGCATCAAATAGATTAGTATACCCTGATGAATCTGGTTCTACTTGCGCAAATATTGCATAAGCCAGTAAAACATGATCAGGATCAGCAATATAAGCAAAATACGGATAAATATTTGCTAGCAAAGGCGCGTTGTTCTGTTTCAACAACTCAATAATTGGTTTAATGAAACTAGTCACATCTCCGCGAAATGTTGATTAAGATGGTGGAGATGTAGTATTCGCCAATAGCCCCGTCTCTATAGCTGTTGACACTTTTACACGATTTTTTAGTCTGAACGACGTGATGACTTGTTGCACATTTTCCATGGCAGGGAGAAGGAAGGGAACAAATTGATATGTTCCATTATTAACAGGGCTGATTTTATTTCCAACACTTATATATCTTATTTTGACTTGTTTGATATAATTTATAACATTGGCAACAACCCAATTGTAAGCTTCTTTTGGATCTGTTAAGGCTTGAAGTTTCTCATTTGGAATGCAAAGCATGATTTGAATGTTACTATCCTTGAGAGCATTGAGTGTTTCAGGATTTGGATCATACAATCTCATACTTGTTATGCCATTAGCTTTATAAAGATTTACAACATCTTTAGCTAATGGTAAGTTGTTTCCATTTCTCCCATAACACACTCCAACACATTCTACCTCTGCATTGTCCAAAAAAAAAGAGAAAGAGTTATTGTAGGATCAGAATGTCTGACTCAATTTACGTGACACAATTGAAATTTTACAAAAAAAATCAATCTTTGATCGTGAATTCCGATATAGAATATTCGGTCAAGCAAAATTTGGTTGGTTGTCGAAATTTCAACTTATTAGGATAGAGGGAGTAGTTGAAATCCTTTGAAAGATAAATTACTCTAAGCAATAAACATTCTTATACAAGATCCAACTACTAATATATATATTTCATAAAAAATATTATTCACATCTATAAGTGAAAAACAGACTAAAAATATAACATTTTCTCTCAAAACTTTTAAATAGTAATAATAAGAAGAAAATACCTTTTATTCCAAGGTAGGTAATCAACACACAAGCAAATAAAAACAAGGAAAAGTTATCCATCATGAAGCAACAAGAAACAAATGAAATTAGACGGTTGGAAAATGACCAGATGATGGCTTCTTATATAAGAAAAAGAACTAGAGTACCCCTATTCCATATACAATTTGTGAGGAATTGAACACATTAGAAAAACATTTAAGGACATAATTTTCATTATTGTCCGCCGTTTGTGAAGTCATATCTATAACTTTATAAGTAGAATAATTTATCTCCTAAAAATATAAAACTTCTATAAATGTAAAGGCAAATATGGAAAAATTTCAAATAGTCATCTTGAACTTTGAAAAATTCAATTATTTTGTACGATGAAAAAAAAAATCAAAAATTGACTTAATATAAAATAGAGGAGTATAGATTTGGAAATAAATTGATGGATTAATTCTATTTTTTTTACTTTAGATTTATAAGGTAAATGTTTAATGAGTATACAGTATGTATTTTGGAATAGATGAGAGTTTCCTTAGACCGTTTGAATTGACTTATTTTTAAATATTTTTATAGTATTTGGATAAGATTAAAAAGTGCTTTGAAACGCTCGTTTTAAGGTTAAAATAAAAAAGTTAGACTGTAGGAAAATGACTAGATGATGGCTTCTCATATATAGGAAAAAAATGGCTAGAGAACCCCCTCTATTCCATATTAACTAAATTAGTGAGGCTATGCACACATTTTTTTTATGTAACAAGAGGGCTTTTCGGGTTGACAAACAACTACCTCTCAATGTATCCACAGTAAAAGTGTGTCCGCTCTATCTTTGTTTCTTTACCCTAGACTCCATTCTTAAAGGAGACCCATGTGTATTTCCTCTGTTCTGTGCTAGCTATGCCCTTGTGCCTTTACTTGAAGTATAGGTCGTCGACTCAATCTATCTTGATGGAATTTTTCTAGTAGGTAGCGAGAAGACTAGTAGTATTGACAAGAGGCTACATGAAAGCCTCAAAAATAGATGAAGGAGAAAGGTCACACTAGGTCCAGACTCGAAATCTACACAAGTGCAGAAGCAAGGGGTGAGTATCAAACAACATGATACTCAACAAACAATCCATTAAATAAAGTAAAACTAGGCTAGAATATAAGTACTCCTTTCATCCCAACTGAACCATCTCAACTAAAACCTTAATCGAAATCAACTCAACCTAACAGTTTTACAATGCATAACTCACAAGGCTTAACAATCACAGTCCAACTGTCATAGTTCAACAATCAACAAGTATCAAGTATGTCAATCACAAGTATCAAGTAGCTCAATCACAATTATCAAGTGATCAAGTACAAATATCAATTAAATCAATTACAAGTATCAAGTAGATCAACCTCAAGTATCAAGTCCATCAAATCACAATAGTCAAGCACTTGTCGAAACCATTTTCCATATGCACAATATTACTAACCGAAACAATTTCTCTTCGACACAATATTATTGGCTGATACCATTTTCCTTCGGCTTTATATAATATCACTTGTCAGAAACATTTCTCTTTGGCATAATCATACTATATCTCATCACGGTGCACAGAAATCATTACAAATAAGCAATTCCACTCCATAAGAAAGAGACAATAACTCAAGCAATTCAAGTCCATAATAGTGTCATCAAAGCATTCATCAATTAACAAATTAGGGTCCACAACAAGGCAATTCACATAGCACAACTTTCAACACGTTTCCCTATTAATTTATTCCCTTTTTATTCATTAAGATCAATCAAGTGATAAATTGAACCAATCACCTCATTCCATTATTCCCTAACACATTCGAGGTAGGGAAATACAATATTCTACAAGTTTTACAAGAAGTTCACTTCCCTTAATTCAATCAAAATTCAATGTGAGACTTGAATTTTTCCTTTTCGAACAATGTCCAAAACCACACAATCTAATCAAACAAATAATTACAATAAGATTATGGAACAAACTCATATCATACATTTTGAAAATGGGACAAATCAACTAGAAACCTAATTCAGAAAATGAGGTCTGAATCTGAAAATCATCACTTGAAAGTGTTTCCCAAGACATTTGGAACTCATTGGTGAAAAAATATTTTTAAAACGAAATAGAATTTAGCTCAAAAACACCATTTTGTCAAGTTGTTGCATAAACCCTAAATTACCATTCCAAAAATCTTAATTTGAACACTTAAATTCATTGATAACAATGGGTAAATAAAGATTTAAGATTAGAAATTGTTACCCAACTGATAATTCTATAAACCTTTTTCAAATCATCACACCAAAGTTTCCAAAACTCTAAAATAATGAAATGGGGTCAAAACACCAATTTTGTAACACATTATCCCCAAGTTTTGAAATTCTCATCACGATTGTGATGACCAAATGCTCGCGATCACATTGAGGTAAAAAGGTCAATTCACTTATGTTGAATATCGTGATCGTAACACTCCATAAAATTTAGGTTAAACTAGAGCTAAGCAAAAGGGTTAAAAATCATAAAATGTTTACTCGTAGATTAGTAGACTATCTAGAGTTGAAATGAGGGTTACAAGGGGCAAGAGCCAAGGCAAAAGGGCCAAGTCAAGGCCAAAGGTCAAGGATTGCCCAAACTTAGAGCACACTGCCCCAACTTCATGGCCATCGCCACAACCAATAGTCTTCACCACTGCTCGTGGCAGGCCTCGTGGAGTTGCCTTGTCCAAGGAGGAGTAGCCACTAAGTGGCCTAGCTACTACCTCAAGGTCCACGAGAAGGACCACAATCTGTGGTCTTAACCACGAATCGTGGAGCCCCTCGTGGAAATGCCTTGGACATTTGAGTTAGGGGACCAAGTAGCATAGCTATTGCCTCAAGGACCACAAGAGGGACCATGGCTCATAGAGCCCCTCGTGGGAATGCCTTGGGCTTGGAAGCTTAAGGCACCATGTGCCTAGCTGCTGCCCCAAGTTCACGAGTGGGACCACAGCTCGTGGTCCTCACCACGGATCGTGAGGGCCACTCGTGGTACCTGGGCAGGGCAATTAAATGAAGGTTAATTAAGTCTTTTCCTATTCTAGTCCAATTAAAGTGAGGTCGTTTGGGGTAAGTTTGGGGTCACTGTATCAGTTATTTTTAAGTAAAAATCCCCCAAACTAAGTCATTTTTCACAAACACCTAAATCAAACCAAAGTTCATCTTCCTCGCAATATTTCTCTCTCTAAAACTCACAGAAGAAGAAGAAGAAGAGTGGAATTAGAGCTTGGGTTTGGAGAATTCAAGCCTTCTTCCTCAAATTTATTGAAGATTCTTTATCAAGGTATGGTGGCTTTTCATCTATAGGTAGCTTTCACCCATAGAGTCCCTTCAAAATTTAATTTCAAAGCTTTCAATCTCCCCAAAAGCTAGGGTTTCAATCTAAGTAATGAGTTCTCTTTTCAAAACATTTTCAATGGTTGATTTATGTTGGATTCGATTGAATTGATGATTTTATTTATTTATGATGATATCCCCCCCAGAACCCATGAATTCCCTATATTACTAAATTGTGACTTTATGATGTTGTTGATTGATTATAGAAGCAGGTGAATATATTATGTCAATGTTGATTGAGTTTATTGAACCATGATATTCTTCATATCTAATGTAGTAATTCTAGATGTTTGGGTTTAATGTGATTTACGGTCCTTGAAGGGCAAATCATGAAGGTTTTGTTCATGTTTATGGCAATTGTGTATGAGCTTATAATTCACTTAGAAAGTGAAGTTCCTATAATTATAGTATAATTGTGGTATTGTTGAAAGATCATTCTCTCCATACCCTTACACATGATTATGCACGAAATGTCTATAACTATAATGATGTTGGTGTGTTGAATGAAAGGCTATTCTCATGAACACACTATGAACATGATGTGAAAGGTTTACCTACATATTAATGATTCTAAGGTTGAAAGGTCATTCTCACCTAATGAATCTATGAGCAATCATGATACCATGTTGGTTTGAGTGTTAGGGCATTCTTTCATAAACATGAACTAAGTAAAGATTTAACATTAATTTAAAGGGAATTATGTGTACCACCGAGTGGATATGAATATGAGATGAAAGCTTTTATGCTAGTTAGTCCGCTTCCCAATGGGTTCCTTTTACTTCTGTCAGTACGAGTTCCCAAAATAGTGATCTCATGGGATGGAAACCTTTTACATTAGTTAGTCCGGTTTCTAGTAGCAATATCCCTATCGTGCAACTATTTCGCCCACATAGGTCCTTAGCTAGTGGAACCACCTAAGCTATCAAACATGAGTTATACCTTAGGCAAGTAAGATACCTCTTTTTTGTGTGGGGACATGATATTAAATTTCATGTGAGTCTATGTCGGTTAAGGCTATTTCCCCACATGACAAGAATATGAATATGACAAGAACATTAAAATGAACTATTATGACTTCTCAAGGAGTTCTACTTAGTGAGAGTACGGGTATGGGACTTCACACATGCATTGCACAAGTAGGCTTAGGCTTTGAAAGGGGTTATGGTTTGGTTCCATATGCTATGAAGATATATGAATTTATGCATGTGTGATATGGATTGTTGCTCAGAGTGACTTTACTTTCTACAAGCTATGAACATGAATGTTTCCTTGTCTATGAATATTGGCTATGGATGATGTTAAGATATGATATGCATGATTATGCTGGCCTAAAAGTGGTACTTAGTATTACATAGGATTATGGGATCTTGTCTATGCATTGTACAAATATAACTTAGGGTCGCTTATGAAATGGTTGACTTTTGTATTTACAATATTGTGCATAATGATTCTTAAAGTTGATAAAGTACATGGTTTCAACTAAATTGTCCCTTTTTGAATGTTTTAAGGATTATTATGCATGACTTCCATACCCGGTGCAATTTTGTGTTATCCGTATTTTTCTGTAAACGTAGGGCCCGGTTGTTGAGGTGTACTTCCTTCTTGATCAAAAGCTCTGATTGACTATTCTCTACGCTTTCGATGAGTCCTCATGGTTCGAGAACGAGAATTGTTCATTTCTAGTTTCTTCTTACATTTTCTTTTGAGACTATGTCGTAAAGGGCTATGACCCTTATTGATAGTCGATTGTATTAGACGGTTTATTGAGACAATGTCTAGACTTTTATTTGATTTTATGAAAAGATTTCGATTCCAAGAAGTTATAATTCCGCATCATTTCTATTACTTATGTTTATGATATGCTAAGGGCTTGTAGAGTGTTACATCTAGGGGGTACCCCTGGGTCATGACATGATCACAACTTGACTTCAGTGATCACGATGCACACGAAAAATGCTCCACACAATTACGAGAGAAGATCATGTGATCGCGATGAAAAAAGGCACTACACTATACAACAGAAACCATCAATTCATACCATCCACAAAATGTTTTAAAATGACCTTCAGGATTCATTCGGAATCTCGTTCACACAAACCAACTGTGCTACTAGACTAATTAGAACATTCCAAACTCAATGGAACCACAAAAATATGAATCATAGGTCTCCTTGATATGAAACTCATGAAAGTCGCAAGATACGAACATAACGCCTAAAAAGGCTAAATCAAGCTCGAATTGTGATAAAAAAATATTCGTGAGGGATTTCTTTCGGGTAAGTGATGGTTGTTGATTCTAATATATGTAACGCTTTCCTGTTAATTTTTTTGTAGTATTACCTGTGCAATGCATGTGGAAAACACATAAGAGGTTAATATGAAATGACATCACGTTGATAATATCATGCAATGAACCTGTTTAATTTACGTATGGCTTCAAGTGTGGTTATTCCTTGTCATGAGTGTAATTGTATTTGTTGTTTGTGATTGTTGGTTGGATCGGGTACCACTTTTGTATAGGTTTACTAATGGTTAGCTCGATAACTGGTACAAGATATCATATGATTTGCTTGGAAACCACGCTAGTACACTAACAATGGTTGGCTCGGGCACTATGCAGGTACACTAATAGTATGTGTGTGAGTTCCATAACAGAATCAAATTTACTCTTTGTAATAGAATGGTTACATGTTGGTCCATGAGTGGTCGGGATTTGGGTTTAAACGCTGGGATAATTCCTGTGCAGACTAGGTTTGCATTAAACATTGTTGATGATCTTTAAAGGATCCTTGGTGATCTGAGATTACCTGAAACAAGTGATGAATCATGTATGGCTTGTTGTGTTGAGGTTGTTCATGATTTTTTGCATATAAACTCAGGGCGAGGACTTGAAGTTCGGGCTACTTTATATTTGAGCTTATAAATGTGTGTGTATTTATAATTGTGTTAAATTTATAAACCTCTTATAATTAGAAGTGCCATAAGGTAAGGTCTGGTATGAAAGTTTGAGGGGAATAGCTAATGATTTATCAAAGTTAGTGGTGGTATTGTATTAGGGGAATGTTCATGTGGTAGAAGGGTTAGGCAGTTATTTGATATGGAAATGGAATGGCTTAGATGGTAGAGTCGGCAGCGGAAGGAGGTAGTGACTTGAGATAGAGTGTATGGATTCCAAGGAATACTGTTTGTGGTAAGAGTAATCATTGAAGGGACGAGTTCTAAATTATCTTCAAGTTGCATGTTTCTTCTTATTAATTATATGATATTATATGGTGAATTTGGATCGGCTGATGATGACTACTAGTTCATGTTGTTTGTACTAATACTACTATTGTTATGCCACTTGGCATAGTCTAGTTGCAAGATTTATTAATGTTTCATAGATGAAGATGAAAGATGATCTCTTACTTTTTCGAGTCTTCTTCCCTTATGGCGGGAGTTGTCTTATATATTTCATAAACTGTACTCTTTAGAAGTTCTTTCACCTATTTAGACTAGTTCCTTGGGAGAGATATCTGTGTATTTTCTTTACAAAGGTAATTTGGTTCGACAAATATATTATGAGTATTTCAATATATAAATAGGCTATTTAGTTTAATTATGATTTATTTATACATGGCATGATTTAAATTGGGTGAAAGAGTTCTCCTATCTAGGGGTTAGAGTAGATACCCGCATGGCCTGGTGGGTTGGGTCGTGACACTATGTCTTCTCTGATGCGAAAGTGTAGTGAATATATTGAAGACAAATGTTAATTAAGGCTACCCGAGATATAAATATAGCTTGTAAAGATATTTGGAACATGTCGACATATCTAGATTACAATGTTAACCAACAAATCCTTGTAAAACCATAAACTAGTACTCCATCATGTTTTATTTATACACAAACGGCAAATTGAACAGCTCTACTAGAACTAAAAGCGAAGATCATACTTTTGAGTTTTATTAGGATAAAACACTCCAAAATGCTTCTCAGTCTCTGCTCCTATCTTCAAATTTTGAAATAAATAAGTTTCTATAGGTTTTCCTGGCTTGTGTACTGTTCCTGCTTTCGACTTCGCATGACCAACCAAATTCCCATAGTAACTAGCAGCAATATCCATACTTCCTCCAAAACCACCCTCAGATGGCCATCCACTTTCGGAAACAACAATCTCAACCTTATTTTCACCAATCGCTTTCTCAATTGCATAGTAAATTGAATCCAACATAGCATCAAATAGATTAGTATACCCTGATGAATCTGGTTCTACTTGCGCAAATATTGCATAAGCCAGTAAAACATGATCAGGATCAGCAATATAAGCAAAATACGGATAAATATTTGCTAGCAAAGGCGCGTTGTTCTGTTTCAACAACTCAATAATTGGTTTAATGAAACTAGTCACATCTCCGCGAAATGTTGATTAAGATGGTGGAGATGTAGTATTCGCCAATAGCCCCGTCTCTATAGCTGTTGACACTTTTACACGATTTTTTAGTCTGAACGACGTGATGACTTGTTGCACATTTTCCATGGCAGGGAGAAGGAAGGGAACAAATTGATATGTTCCATTATTAACAGGGCTGATTTTATTTCCAACACTTATATATCTTATTTTGACTTGTTTGATATAATTTATAACATTGGCAACAACCCAATTGTAAGCTTCTTTTGGATCTGTTAAGGCTTGAAGTTTCTCATTTGGAATGCAAAGCATGATTTGAATGTTACTATCCTTGAGAGCATTGAGTGTTTCAGGATTTGGATCATACAATCTCATACTTGTTATGCCATTAGCTTTATAAAGATTTACAACATCTTTAGCTAATGGTAAGTTGTTTCCATTTCTCCCATAACACACTCCAACACATTCTACCTCTGCATTGTCCAAAAAAAAAGAGAAAGAGTTATTGTAGGATCAGAATGTCTGACTCAATTTACGTGACACAATTGAAATTTTACAAAAAAAATCAATCTTTGATCGTGAATTCCGATATAGAATATTCGGTCAAGCAAAATTTGGTTGGTTGTCGAAATTTCAACTTATTAGGATAGAGGGAGTAGTTGAAATCCTTTGAAAGATAAATTACTCTAAGCAATAAACATTCTTATACAAGATCCAACTACTAATATATATATTTCATAAAAAATATTATTCACATCTATAAGTGAAAAACAGACTAAAAATATAACATTTTCTCTCAAAACTTTTAAATAGTAATAATAAGAAGAAAATACCTTTTATTCCAAGGTAGGTAATCAACACACAAGCAAATAAAAACAAGGAAAAGTTATCCATCATGAAGCAACAAGAAACAAATGAAATTAGACGGTTGGAAAATGACCAGATGATGGCTTCTTATATAAGAAAAAGAACTAGAGTACCCCTATTCCATATACAATTTGTGAGGAATTGAACACATTAGAAAAACATTTAAGGACATAATTTTCATTATTGTCCGCCGTTTGTGAAGTCATATCTATAACTTTATAAGTAGAATAATTTATCTCCTAAAAATATAAAACTTCTATAAATGTAAAGGCAAATATGGAAAAATTTCAAATAGTCATCTTGAACTTTGAAAAATTCAATTATTTTGTACGATGAAAAAAAAAATCAAAAATTGACTTAATATAAAATAGAGGAGTATAGATTTGGAAATAAATTGATGGATTAATTCTATTTTTTTTACTTTAGATTTATAAGGTAAATGTTTAATGAGTATACAGTATGTATTTTGGAATAGATGAGAGTTTCCTTAGACCGTTTGAATTGACTTATTTTTAAATATTTTTATAGTATTTGGATAAGATTAAAAAGTGCTTTGAAACGCTCGTTTTAAGGTTAAAATAAAAAAGTTAGACTGTAGGAAAATGACTAGATGATGGCTTCTCATATATAGGAAAAAAATGGCTAGAGAACCCCCTCTATTCCATATTAACTAAATTAGTGAGGCTATGCACACATTTTTTTTATGTAACAAGAGGGCTTTTCGGGTTGACAAACAACTACCTCTCAATGTATCCACAGTAAAAGTGTGTCCGCTCTATCTTTGTTTCTTTACCCTAGACTCCATTCTTAAAGGAGACCCATGTGTATTTCCTCTGTTCTGTGCTAGCTATGCCCTTGTGCCTTTACTTGAAGTATAGGTCGTCGACTCAATCTATCTTGATGGAATTTTTCTAGTAGGTAGCGAGAAGACTAGTAGTATTGACAAGAGGCTACATGAAAGCCTCAAAAATAGATGAAGGAGAAAGGTCACACTAGGTCCAGACTCGAAATCTACACAAGTGCAGAAGCAAGGGGTGAGTATCAAACAACATGATACTCAACAAACAATCCATTAAATAAAGTAAAACTAGGCTAGAATATAAGTACTCCTTTCATCCCAACTGAACCATCTCAACTAAAACCTTAATCGAAATCAACTCAACCTAACAGTTTTACAATGCATAACTCACAAGGCTTAACAATCACAGTCCAACTGTCATAGTTCAACAATCAACAAGTATCAAGTATGTCAATCACAAGTATCAAGTAGCTCAATCACAATTATCAAGTGATCAAGTACAAATATCAATTAAATCAATTACAAGTATCAAGTAGATCAACCTCAAGTATCAAGTCCATCAAATCACAATAGTCAAGCACTTGTCGAAACCATTTTCCATATGCACAATATTACTAACCGAAACAATTTCTCTTCGACACAATATTATTGGCTGATACCATTTTCCTTCGGCTTTATATAATATCACTTGTCAGAAACATTTCTCTTTGGCATAATCATACTATATCTCATCACGGTGCACAGAAATCATTACAAATAAGCAATTCCACTCCATAAGAAAGAGACAATAACTCAAGCAATTCAAGTCCATAATAGTGTCATCAAAGCATTCATCAATTAACAAATTAGGGTCCACAACAAGGCAATTCACATAGCACAACTTTCAACACGTTTCCCTATTAATTTATTCCCTTTTTATTCATTAAGATCAATCAAGTGATAAATTGAACCAATCACCTCATTCCATTATTCCCTAACACATTCGAGGTAGGGAAATACAATATTCTACAAGTTTTACAAGAAGTTCACTTCCCTTAATTCAATCAAAATTCAATGTGAGACTTGAATTTTTCCTTTTCGAACAATGTCCAAAACCACACAATCTAATCAAACAAATAATTACAATAAGATTATGGAACAAACTCATATCATACATTTTGAAAATGGGACAAATCAACTAGAAACCTAATTCAGAAAATGAGGTCTGAATCTGAAAATCATCACTTGAAAGTGTTTCCCAAGACATTTGGAACTCATTGGTGAAAAAATATTTTTAAAACGAAATAGAATTTAGCTCAAAAACACCATTTTGTCAAGTTGTTGCATAAACCCTAAATTACCATTCCAAAAATCTTAATTTGAACACTTAAATTCATTGATAACAATGGGTAAATAAAGATTTAAGATTAGAAATTGTTACCCAACTGATAATTCTATAAACCTTTTTCAAATCATCACACCAAAGTTTCCAAAACTCTAAAATAATGAAATGGGGTCAAAACACCAATTTTGTAACACATTATCCCCAAGTTTTGAAATTCTCATCACGATTGTGATGACCAAATGCTCGCGATCACATTGAGGTAAAAAGGTCAATTCACTTATGTTGAATATCGTGATCGTAACACTCCATAAAATTTAGGTTAAACTAGAGCTAAGCAAAAGGGTTAAAAATCATAAAATGTTTACTCGTAGATTAGTAGACTATCTAGAGTTGAAATGAGGGTTACAAGGGGCAAGAGCCAAGGCAAAAGGGCCAAGTCAAGGCCAAAGGTCAAGGATTGCCCAAACTTAGAGCACACTGCCCCAACTTCATGGCCATCGCCACAACCAATAGTCTTCACCACTGCTCGTGGCAGGCCTCGTGGAGTTGCCTTGTCCAAGGAGGAGTAGCCACTAAGTGGCCTAGCTACTACCTCAAGGTCCACGAGAAGGACCACAATCTGTGGTCTTAACCACGAATCGTGGAGCCCCTCGTGGAGATGCCTTGGACATTTGAGTTAGGGGACCAAGTAGCATAGCTATTGCCTCAAGGACCACAAGAGGGACCATGGCTCATAGAGCCCCTCGTGGGAATGCCTTGGGCTTGGAAGCTTAAGGCACCATGTGCCTAGCTGCTGCCCCAAGTTCACGAGTGGGACCACAGCTCGTGGTCCTCACCACGGATCGTGAGGGCCACTCGTGGTACCTGGGCAGGGCAATTAAATGAAGGTTAATTAAGTCTTTTCCTATTCTAGTCCAATTAAAGTGAGGTCGTTTGGGGTAAGTTTGGGGTCACTGTATCAGTTATTTTTAAGTAAAAATCCCCCAAACTAAGTCATTTTTCACAAACACCTAAATCAAACCAAAGTTCATCTTCCTCGCAATATTTCTCTCTCTAAAACTCACAGAAGAAGAAGAAGAAGAGTGGAATTAGAGCTTGGGTTTGGAGAATTCAAGCCTTCTTCCTCAAATTTATTGAAGATTCTTTATCAAGGTATGGTGGCTTTTCATCTATAGGTAGCTTTCACCCATAGAGTCCCTTCAAAATTTAATTTCAAAGCTTTCAATCTCCCCAAAAGCTAGGGTTTCAATCTAAGTAATGAGTTCTCTTTTCAAAACATTTTCAATGGTTGATTTATGTTGGATTCGATTGAATTGATGATTTTATTTATTTATGATGATATCCCCCCCAGAACCCATGAATTCCCTATATTACTAAATTGTGACTTTATGATGTTGTTGATTGATTATAGAAGCAGGTGAATATATTATGTCAATGTTGATTGAGTTTATTGAACCATGATATTCTTCATATCTAATGTAGTAATTCTAGATGTTTGGGTTTAATGTGATTTACGGTCCTTGAAGGGCAAATCATGAAGGTTTTGTTCATGTTTATGGCAATTGTGTATGAGCTTATAATTCACTTAGAAAGTGAAGTTCCTATAATTATAGTATAATTGTGGTATTGTTGAAAGATCATTCTCTCCATACCCTTACACATGATTATGCACGAAATGTCTATAACTATAATGATGTTGGTGTGTTGAATGAAAGGCTATTCTCATGAACACACTATGAACATGATGTGAAAGGTTTACCTACATATTAATGATTCTAAGGTTGAAAGGTCATTCTCACCTAATGAATCTATGAGCAATCATGATACCATGTTGGTTTGAGTGTTAGGGCATTCTTTCATAAACATGAACTAAGTAAAGATTTAACATTAATTTAAAGGGAATTATGTGTACCACCGAGTGGATATGAATATGAGATGAAAGCTTTTATGCTAGTTAGTCCGCTTCCCAATGGGTTCCTTTTACTTCTGTCAGTACGAGTTCCCAAAATAGTGATCTCATGAGATGGAAACCTTTTACATTAGTTAGTCCGGTTTCTAGTAGCAATATCCCTATCGTGCAACTATTTCGCCCACATAGGTCCTTAGCTAGTGGAACCACCTAAGCTATCAAACATGAGTTATACCTTAGGCAAGTAAGATACCTCTTTTTTGTGTGGGGACATGATATTAAATTTCATGTGAGTCTATGTCGGTTAAGGCTATTTCCCCACATGACAAGAATATGAATATGACAAGAACATTAAAATGAACTATTATGACTTCTCAAGGAGTTCTACTTAGTGAGAGTACGGGTATGGGACTTCACACATGCATTGCACAAGTAGGCTTAGGCTTTGAAAGGGGTTATGGTTTGGTTCCATATGCTATGAAGATATATGAATTTATGCATGTGTGATATGGATTGTTGCTCAGAGTGACTTTACTTTCTACAAGCTATGAACATGAATGTTTCCTTGTCTATGAATATTGGCTATGGATGATGTTAAGATATGATATGCATGATTATGCTGGCCTAAAAGTGGTACTTAGTATTACATAGGATTATGGGATCTTGTCTATGCATTGTACAAATATAACTTAGGGTCGCTTATGAAATGGTTGACTTTTGTATTTACAATATTGTGCATAATGATTCTTAAAGTTGATAAAGTACATGGTTTCAACTAAATTGTCCCTTTTTGAATGTTTTAAGGATTATTATGCATGACTTCCATACCCGGTGCAATTTTGTGTTATCCGTATTTTTCTGTAAACGTAGGGCCCGGTTGTTGAGGTGTACTTCCTTCTTGATCAAAAGCTCTGATTGACTATTCTCTACGCTTTCGGTGAGTCCTCATGGTTCGAGAACGAGAATTGTTCATTTCTAGTTTCTTCTTACATTTTCTTTTGAGACTATGTCGTAAAGGGCTATGACCCTTATTGATAGTATATTGTATTAGACGGTTTATTGAGACAATGTCTAGACTTTTATTTGATTTTATGAAAAGATTTCGATTCCAAGAAGTTATAATTCCGCATCATTTCTATTACTTATGTTTATGATATGCTAAGGGCTTGTAGAGTGTTACATCTAGGGGGTACCCCTGGGTCATGACATGATCACAACTTGACTTCAGTGATCACGATGCACACGAAAAATGCTCCACACAATTACGAGAGAAGATCATGTGATCGCGATGAAAAAAGGCACTACACTATACAACAGAAACCATCAATTCATACCATCCACAAAATGTTTTAAAATGACCTTCAGGATTCATTCGGAATCTCGTTCACACAAACCAACTATGCTACTAGACTAATTAGAACATTCCAAACTCAATGGAACCACAAAAATATGAATCATAGGTCTCCTTGATACGAAACTCATGAAAGTCGCAAGATACGAACATAACGCCTAAAAAGGCTAAATCAAGCTCGAATTGTGATAAAAAAATATTCGTGAGGGATTTCTTTCGGGTAAGTGATGGTTGTTGATTCTAATATATGTAACGCTTTCCTGTTAATTTTTTTGTAGTATTACCTGTGCAATGCATGTGGAAAACACATAAGAGGTTAATATGAAATGACATCACGTTGATAATATCATGCAATGAACCTGTTTAATTTACGTATGGCTTCAAGTGTGGTTATTCCTTGTCATGAGTGTAATTGTATTTGTTGTTTGTGATTGTTGGTTGGATCGGGTACCACTTTTGTATAGGTTTACTAATGGTTAGCTCGATAACTGGTACAAGATATCATATGATTTGCTTGGAAACCACGCTAGTACACTAACAATGGTTGGCTCGGGCACTATGCAGGTACACTAATAGTATGTGTGTGAGTTCCATAACAGAATCAAATTTACTCTTTGTAATAGAATGGTTACATGTTGGTCCATGAGTGGTCGGGATTTGGGTTTAAACGCTGGGATAATTCCTGTGCAGACTAGGTTTGCATTAAACATTGTTGATGATCTTTAAAGGATCCTTGGTGATCTGAGATTACCTGAAACAAGTGATGAATCATGTATGGCTTGTTGTGTTGAGGTTGTTCATGATTTTTTGCATATAAACTCAGGGCGAGGACTTGAAGTTCGGGCTACTTTATATTTGAGCTTATAAATGTGTGTGTATTTATAATTGTGTTAAATTTATAAACCTCTTATAATTAGAAGTGCCATAAGGTAAGGTCTGGTATGAAAGTTTGAGGGGAATAGCTAATGATTTATCAAAGTTAGTGGTGGTATTGTATTAGGGGAATGTTCATGTGGTAGAAGGGTTAGGCAGTTATTTGATATGGAAATGGAATGGCTTAGATGGTAGAGTCGGCAGCGGAAGGAGGTAGTGACTTGAGATAGAGTGTATGGATTCCAAGGAATACTGTTTGTGGTAAGAGTAATCATTGAAGGGACGAGTTCTAAATTATCTTCAAGTTGCATGTTTCTTCTTATTAATTATATGATATTATATGGTGAATTTGGATCGGCTGATGATGACTACTAGTTCATGTTGTTTGTACTAATACTACTATTGTTATGCCACTTGGCATAGTCTAGTTGCAAGATTTATTAATGTTTCATAGATGAAGATGAAAGATGATCTCTTACTTTTTCGAGTCTTCTTCCCTTATGGCGGGAGTTGTCTTATATATTTCATAAACTGTACTCTTTAGAAGTTCTTTCACCTATTTAGACTAGTTCCTTGGGAGAGATATCAGTGTATTTTCTTTACAAAGGTAATTTGGTTCGACAAATATATTATGAGTATTTCAATATATAAATAGGCTATTTAGTTTAATTATGATTTATTTATACATGGCATGATTTAAATTGGGTGAAAGAGTTCTCCTATCTAGGGGTTAGAGTAGATGCCCGCATGGCCTGGTGGGTTGGGTCGTGACACTATGTCTTCTCTGATGCGAAAGTGTAGTGAATATATTGAAGACAAATGTTAATTAAGGCTACCCGAGATATAAATATAGCTTGTAAAGATATTTGGAACATGTCGACATATCTAGATTACAATGTTAACCAACAAATCCTTGTAAAACCATAAACTAGTACTCCATCATGTTTTATTTATACACAAACGGCAAATTGAACAGCTCTACTAGAACTAAAAGCGAAGATCATACTTTTGAGTTTTATTAGGATAAAACACTCCAAAATGCTTCTCAGTCTCTGCTCCTATCTTCAAATTTTGAAATAAATAAGTTTCTATAGGTTTTCCTGGCTTGTGTACTGTTCCTGCTTTCGACTTCGCATGACCAACCAAATTCCCATAGTAACTAGCAGCAATATCCATACTTCCTCCAAAACCACCCTCAGATGGCCATCCACTTTCGGAAACAACAATCTCAACCTTATTTTCACCAATCGCTTTCTCAATTGCATAGTAAATTGAATCCAACATAGCATCAAATAGATTAGTATACCCTGATGAATCTGGTTCTACTTGCGCAAATATTGCATAAGCCAGTAAAACATGATCAGGATCAGCAATATAAGCAAAATACGGATAAATATTTGCTAGCAAAGGCGCGTTGTTCTGTTTCAACAACTCAATAATTGGTTTAATGAAACTAGTCACATCTCCGCGAAATGTTGATTAAGATGGTGGAGATGTAGTATTCGCCAATAGCCCCGTCTCTATAGCTGTTGACACTTTTACACGATTTTTTAGTCTGAACGACGTGATGACTTGTTGCACATTTTCCATGGCAGGGAGAAGGAAGGGAACAAATTGATATGTTCCATTATTAACAGGGCTGATTTTATTTCCAACACTTATATATCTTATTTTGACTTGTTTGATATAATTTATAACATTGGCAACAACCCAATTGTAAGCTTCTTTTGGATCTGTTAAGGCTTGAAGTTTCTCATTTGGAATGCAAAGCATGATTTGAATGTTACTATCCTTGAGAGCATTGAGTGTTTCAGGATTTGGATCATACAATCTCATACTTGTTATGCCATTAGCTTTATAAAGATTTACAACATCTTTAGCTAATGGTAAGTTGTTTCCATTTCTCCCATAACACACTCCAACACATTCTACCTCTGCATTGTCCAAAAAAAAAGAGAAAGAGTTATTGTAGGATCAGAATGTCTGACTCAATTTACGTGACACAATTGAAATTTTACAAAAAAAATCAATCTTTGATCGTGAATTCCGATATAGAATATTCGGTCAAGCAAAATTTGGTTGGTTGTCGAAATTTCAACTTATTAGGATAGAGGGAGTAGTTGAAATCCTTTGAAAGATAAATTACTCTAAGCAATAAACATTCTTATACAAGATCCAACTACTAATATATATATTTCATAAAAAATATTATTCACATCTATAAGTGAAAAACAGACTAAAAATATAACATTTTCTCTCAAAACTTTTAAATAGTAATAATAAGAAGAAAATACCTTTTATTCCAAGGTAGGTAATCAACACACAAGCAAATAAAAACAAGGAAAAGTTATCCATCATGAAGCAACAAGAAACAAATGAAATTAGACGGTTGGAAAATGACCAGATGATGGCTTCTTATATAAGAAAAAGAACTAGAGTACCCCTATTCCATATACAATTTGTGAGGAATTGAACACATTAGAAAAACATTTAAGGACATAATTTTCATTATTGTCCGCCGTTTGTGAAGTCATATCTATAACTTTATAAGTAGAATAATTTATCTCCTAAAAATATAAAACTTCTATAAATGTAAAGGCAAATATGGAAAAATTTCAAATAGTCATCTTGAACTTTGAAAAATTCAATTATTTTGTACGATGAAAAAAAAAATCAAAAATTGACTTAATATAAAATAGAGGAGTATAGATTTGGAAATAAATTGATGGATTAATTCTATTTTTTTTACTTTAGATTTATAAGGTAAATGTTTAATGAGTATACAGTATGTATTTTGGAATAGATGAGAGTTTCCTTAGACCGTTTGAATTGACTTATTTTTAAATATTTTTATAGTATTTGGATAAGATTAAAAAGTGCTTTGAAACGCTCGTTTTAAGGTTAAAATAAAAAAGTTAGACTGTAGGAAAATGACTAGATGATGGCTTCTCATATATAGGAAAAAAATGGCTAGAGAACCCCCTCTATTCCATATTAACTAAATTAGTGAGGCTATGCACACATTTTTTTTATGTAACAAGAGGGCTTTTCGGGTTGACAAACAACTACCTCTCAATGTATCCACAGTAAAAGTGTGTCCGCTCTATCTTTGTTTCTTTACCCTAGACTCCATTCTTAAAGGAGACCCATGTGTATTTCCTCTGTTTTGTGCTAGCTATGCCCTTGTGCCTTTACTTGAAGTATAGGTCGTCGACTCAATCTATCTTGATGGAATTTTTCTAGTAGGTAGCGAGAAGACTAGTAGTATTGACAAGAGGCTACATGAAAGCCTCAAAAATAGATGAAGGAGAAAGGTCACACTAGGTCCAGACTCGAAATCTACACAAGTGCAGAAGCAAGGGGTGAGTATCAAACAACATGATACTCAACAAACAATCCATTAAATAAAGTAAAACTAGGCTAGAATATAAGTACTCCTTTCATCCCAACTGAACCATCTCAACTAAAACCTTAATCGAAATCAACTCAACCTAACAGTTTTACAATGCATAACTCACAAGGCTTAACAATCACAGTCCAACTGTCATAGTTCAACAATCAACAAGTATCAAGTATGTCAATCACAAGTATCAAGTAGCTCAATCACAATTATCAAGTGATCAAGTACAAATATCAATTAAATCAATTACAAGTATCAAGTAGATCAACCTCAAGTATCAAGTCCATCAAATCACAATAGTCAAGCACTTGTCGAAACCATTTTCCATATGCACAATATTACTAACCGAAACAATTTCTCTTCGACACAATATTATTGGCTGATACCATTTTCCTTCGGCTTTATATAATATCACTTGTCAGTTCTCTTTGGCATAATCATACTATATCTCATCACGGTGCACAGAAATCATTACAAATAAGCAATTCCACTCCATAAGAAAGAGACAATAACTCAAGCAATTCAAGTCCATAATAGTGTCATCAAAGCATTCATCAATTAACAAATTAGGGTCCACAACAAGGCAATTCACATAGCACAACTTTCAACACGTTTCTCTATTAATTTATTCCCTTTTTATTCATTAAGATCAATCAAGTGATAAATTGAACCAATCACCTCATTCCATTATTCCCTAACACATTCGAGGTAGGGAAATACAATATTCTACAAGTTTTACAAGAAGTTCACTTCCCTTAATTCAATCAAAATTCAATGTGAGACTTGAATTTTTCCTTTTCGAACAATGTCCAAAACCACACAATCTAATCAAACAAATAATTACAATAAGATTATGGAACAAACTCATATCATACATTTTGAAAATGGGACAAATCAACTAGAAACCTAATTCAGAAAATGAGGTCTGAATCTGAAAATCATCACTTGAAAGTGTTTCCCAAGACATTTGGAACTCATTGGTGAAAAAATATTTTTAAAACGAAATAGAATTTAGCTCAAAAACACCATTTTGTCAAGTTGTTGCATAAACCCTAAATTACCATTCCAAAAATCTTAATTTGAACACTTAAATTCATTGATAACAATGGGTAAATAAAGATTTAAGATTAGAAATTGTTACCCAACTGATAATTCTATAAACCTTTTTCAAATCATCACACCAAAGTTTCCAAAACTCTAAAATAATGAAATGGGGTCAAAACACCAATTTTGTAACACATTATCCCCAAGTTTTGAAATTCTCATCACGATTGTGATGACCAAATGCTCGCGATCACATTGAGGTAAAAAGGTCAATTCACTTATGTTGAATATCGTGATCGTAACACTCCATAAAATTTAGGTTAAACTAGAGCTAAGCAAAAGGGTTAAAAATCATAAAATGTTTACTCGTAGATTAGTAGACTATCTAGAGTTGAAATGAGGGTTACAAGGGGCAAGAGCCAAGGCAAAAGGGCCAAGTCAAGGCCAAAGGTCAAGGATTGCCCAAACTTAGAGCACACTGCCCCAACTTCATGGCCATCGCCACAACCAATAGTCTTCACCACTGCTCGTGGCAGGCCTCGTGGAGTTGCCTTGTCCAAGGAGGAGTAGCCACTAAGTGGCCTAGCTACTACCTCAAGGTCCACGAGAAGGACCACAATCTGTGGTCTTAACCACGAATCGTGGAGCCCCTCGTGGAGATGCCTTGGACATTTGAGTTAGGGGACCAAGTAGCATAGCTATTGCCTCAAGGACCACAAGAGGGACCATGGCTCATAGAGCCCCTCGTGGGAATGCCTTGGGCTTGGAAGCTTAAGGCACCATGTGCCTAGCTGCTGCCCCAAGTTCACGAGTGGGACCACAGCTCGTGGTCCTCACCACGGATCGTGAGGGCCACTCGTGGTACCTGGGCAGGGCAATTAAATGAAGGTTAATTAAGTCTTTTCCTATTCTAGTCCAATTAAAGTGAGGTCGTTTGGGGTAAGTTTGGGGTCACTGTATCAGTTATTTTTAAGTAAAAATCCCCCAAACTAAGTCATTTTTCACAAACACCTAAATCAAACCAAAGTTCATCTTCCTCGCAATATTTCTCTCTCTAAAACTCACAGAAGAAGAAGAAGAAGAGTGGAATTAGAGCTTGTGAATTATATCTAATATTAACATACTAAAATTCATTTGCCTTTACATTTATAGAAGTGTTTGACACCAGCCAATTCTATTATCACAAAATTACTAGATACTAACCAGCTTAAACTTGATCATTTCAACCAATACTTTAATATTAGATATAAATCAAATTAACATACTAAACTTCATGAAGCAACAAGAAACAAATGAAATTAGACTGTTGGAAAATGACCATATGATGGCTTCTTATATAAGGAAAAAAACTAGAGTACTCCTATTCCATATACACTGAATTTGTGAGGAATTGAACACATTAAGAAAAACACTTAAAAGGACATAATTTAAAGTATAATTTCATTATTGTCTGCCCTTTAGTAAATCATATCTATAACTTTGTAAGTAGAATAAAATATAAAACTTCTATAAATGTAAAGGCAAATATGGAAAAATTTCAAATAGTCATCTTGAACTTTGAAAAATTCAATAATTCTGTACAATGAAAAAAAAATCAAAAATTGACTTAATATATAATAGAGGATTATAGTTTTGGAAATAAATTGATGGATTAATTCTATTTTCTTTACTTTATATTTAAAAGGTAATTGCTTAATGAGTAAAAATTAAGTATTTTGGAATAGATGAGTTGTCTTAGACCGTTTGAATTGAATTATTTTAAGTATTTTTATAGCATTTGGATAAGATTAAAAAGTGTGTTTAAATGCTCAAGGTTCGTGGACCCTCAAAATGCTATTGTTGTACAGAGGGAGCCAATGAAACTATAAATCATTTGTTTGGAGTCGGAAACATTGCATGTATTCTTTGGAAATATTTCTCTAATGCTTGTGGAATCCTTCACAACTCTAATGAGAATGTCAGGGCGAAGATTATTAGATGGTGGTTGATCAAACCTGTCAACAAAGTTCATGAACTCCTTCTCCAGAGTCTGCCATCTCTTATTTGATGGGAAACTTGGAAGTATAGGTGCAATTTCAAACATGAAGGTGTTAGAATTCCTATTCCTAGAATCATTGATCAAATCTCCAACCTCCTCTATTTGATTATTAATTCTCAATTTCCAGAACTTCCACTTTCAACTTCTATTATCAGTATCTCTCGTCTCATAGATCACATCACACCAAAGCTTGAAATTAAATTGGTGAAATGGAAGAGACCAAACTACAATGAGCTAAAATTGAATGTGGATGGTTTTAGTAAAGGAAATCCTGGAAGTGCTGGAGGTGGAGGAGTACTTAGGGATCATGCTGGACAAATGATTATGGCTTTCAGTGCCTATTTTGGTTTTTGCTCAAATAATTCAGCTGAGGCACTAGCTCTAAAGACTGGCCTAAGATGGTGTCTAGATCATGATTTTCACAAAGTTACTGTTGAATCTGACTCCCTCTTGATTATTCAGATGGTTAAAGGTATGATCAATTCCCCTTGGCAGATGAAAGATGATATTAAACAGATTCAATCATGAGTTCACTTGGTGACTTCTCTTTCATTCACACCTTCAGAGAAGGTAATACTACAGCTGATTTCCTCGCTAATATGGCTGAACATTGCAAAACAACTACCTTCTTCACCGAGGCCATAAATCTTCCTTCTAAGGTTACTTCCACCTTGAATAATGATGTAGTTGGCAAGCCCAACATTAGAATTCGAGTGAAGAAGGGCAACTTCATATTCGACCCTGGTTAAATTTTGTTTGGTTGCTTCTAGTTTATGAATTCTAGAATTTTTTGTAAGCTTATGTAACGAGGAGCAACCCTCCTCCTTTTTTTTTTTTTTTTTTTTTGATAAGTTTGAGAGTAATGATGTCCCTCACTCCTAGTGTTGTAATGCGGAGGTCACGTTTCAACCCCCCTCCATGCTCCTTTGACTTATCTATTGAAGCCCCTTGAGGGAACCTTTGGGGGAAAAAATGCTCGTTTTAAAGTTAAAATAACAAAATTAGATCGTAGGAAAATGACCAGATGATAAAAAGGCTAGAGTACTCGCTCTCTTCCATATAAACTGAATTTGTGAGGCCATGCACATATTTTAAAAAAGAAAAAAAATCAAGGACATAATTTTCAATATTGCACTTTGTGAAATAAAAAATATAACTTAGTAGGTAGCGGCATGCCGCTTTTTTCTTCGTCCTCGTTCCGCACTTGTTCCTTTGAGTCAAACTTTCATTCTCTTCTTAATCCTAACTATTTGAACCTTCATTAGTCATCGAGAGATATCTTATATATCATGAATCATAACTCTTGAATTCACATTTCAAATCTAAGAAAAGATTTAGAGTCAAGTTTGAGAGAGCCTTTTCAGAAGTCTTTGACAAACTTTTAAAAAAAAAATTAAGACTTGAGTACTTGAGCATGACGATGAGGAGAGTTGAGTTGAGTTCATGTTTTAAAAATGAATATAAGGGAACTAAGTAATCCCAAGAGTAAATTTTTTACATTTGAAATGAGAGGAAACTTTGATTTCCAAATGAGTTAATGAGGAGTTTTTTAGCACATCATAAGGAAGAGACAATAACTCAAGCAATTCAAGTCCACAATAATGTCATCAAAGCATTTCATCAAATAACAAATTAGGGTCCAGAACAAGGCAATAAAGCACAACTATCAACACGTAGCCCTTTTCATTTATTCCCCCTTTTCATTAATTAAGATCAATCAAGTGAGTAATTGAATGCATCACCTCATTCTCATTACTCTCTAACACATACAATGAAGGAAAATATAAGATTCTACAAGTTTTACAAGAATTAGAAGTTCATTTGCCTTAATTCAATAAAATATCTATTCCAGACTTGAGTTTTTCCTATCTGAACAATGTCCAGAGTCACACAAGCTAATCAAACAATTAATCACAATAAGATTCTAGAATAACACATATCATACAGTTTGAAAAAGGGTCAAATCAACTCAAAAATCTAATTCTGAAAATGAGATTTGAATCCAAAAATTGTTACTTGAAAGCCCCCAAGGTATTTGGAACTAATTGGTGAAAATGATTTCAAAAACGGGTTAGAATTTAGCTCAAAATCACCATTCTATCAAATTCTTGCGGAAACACTAAATTATCATTCCAAAAATCTTAATTTGAACACTTAAATCCATTAATAACAATGGGCAAATGATTTAAAATTAGGAATCGTTATCCAACAATTTCTTCTCAAAAACCTTGTTCAAATCGTCACACCAAAGCTCCCAAAACTCAAAAATGAAGAAATGTGGTCACAAACCGATTTTTAAAAAAAATATTATGCCCAAGTATAAAAAGGTGTTAAGAAACAAATAAAAAAAAATAAAAAGGTGTTAGGGTTTTGCCCTGATTTTCTCACCTTATTTGAAGTTTATTTTTTTTCTAAAAGAAAAGACAAAAAATTACTATCAATGTTTTTACTTTTCAGGAAAGAAGAACATATTTTTCTTCCATATTTGGTTTATTCTTTCCTTAGAGTAAAAGTCTGTAATCTTATAAATTGAAGATTCTTATTCTCACAACAAAAAAAAACACAAGAGCATTCACAATGTAGTCGTTTAAGAGTCTTGTCTATGGAGAAATTTTCTCCTAAACAAATTTATGATTTTTTTAATACTAGTTTTCAATATGTAGGTCGCTTGATCAAACCATATTAATAATATATCTTTAGTATGTTCTTATTTGTCGTCTGATTTGTCAACCATATGATTTGCAAATTATAAGCTTCCGCATGACGCCCTAATCACTTTCGAACCCAACAAAAGGTTCATCGCGATTGCAATGACCAAAAACCTCGCGACCACGTCGAGTTAAAAAGTTCAACTCACTTATGTTGACCATCGTGATCATGACTTGACTTCACGTGATTGCGATGCACACAGAAAATGCTTCACACGATTACAAGAGAAGACCATGCAAGTGTTCTTACTTGAATAGGGTTCTTACTTTAGGTTTTGAATTTTTGTATAGTGTGAAGTATTAAACTCAATCTCAAAGTCATTATAAAGTGTGAATTGAAGGCTAAACGGCAAACGAAGTGTGTAGGGCTATGTGTCCTTGATTGTTATGGTGTCTTTTCTTTTATAGTTGGTCCCTGAATATTCTAGCCATTGTTCTTCATAGATGCAACTGTCTTCTAATCTTGAAATATATTTGTTATTATTCCTTAAGTTCCTAAATGCTTCACTTGGTTCCAAAAAAAAAATCTACTATTAAACTTTGGGTACATTTTGTTTAATCAAGTCTTGGGAAATAACTCTATACTTTTCTTCATATGGTAATTTAGGTATTCATCAAATTCTTGTTCATCACATAAACCTATACCAAAGTAAATATTCTTAATTCTATTAAACTATGTTGATTTGTAATCTTCAAAATTAATAGGTGAAACCTTAGATTTAACATTTGTATATCCAACATAGACAATGATTTAAACCAACATATACAATGATTTAAACCAACATATCCTTGAAAATAAGTAAAATTTTATTGATACAAAAGCAAATTTTAGTACACTCTACTAGCTAGAACTAGAAAGTAATATTATACTTTTGAGTTTTATCAGGATGAAACACTCCAAAATGTTTCTCAGTCTCTGCACCTATCTTCAAATTTTCATCAAACATCGCAAATAAATAAGTTTCTATAGGTTTTCCTGGCCTGTGTAAAGTTCCATTATTTGACTTCGCATGTTCAATCAATTTCGTATAAAAAGTTTTAGCATTTTCCACAGTTGCTCCAAGACCCCCCTCGGATGGCCATCCACTTTCCGATACAACAATCTCAATGTTATTTTCACCAATAGCTTTGTCAATTGCATAGTAAACTGAATCCAACATAGCATCAAATAGGTTAGGATACCCCGATGGATCGGGTTGTTCTTGTGTAAATAGTGCATAAGGGAGTGTAACATGTACAGGATCACCAATATAACCAAAATAAGGATAAATATTTGCTTGCAAAGGCGCGTTGTTCTGTTTCAACAACTCAATAATCGGTTTGATGAAGCCTATTGTGTCCTCGCGAAATGCTGATTGATCTGGTGGATATGTAGTAGCCAATAGCCCGGTTTCTATAGCCGTTGTGACCTTTACTTGATCTTGTAGACTGGATTTGGTTATCGATTGTTGCACGTTTGTCAAGGCAGGGAGAAGGAAGGAAACAAATGGAGATGTTGCATTATTTACAGGGCTGACTTCATTTCCAACATTTATATATTTGATTTTGACTTCTTGGACATAGTTCACAACATTGGTAGTTACCCAATTGTCAGCCTGTTGTGGATCTCCTAAGGATTGAAGTTGGCTATTGGGAATATCAAGAATCACTTCAATTTCACTTCCCTTAAGAGCAGGTAGAGTGTCACTAATTGGATCATAGGTTTTCATCTTTGTTATGTTATTAGCTTTGTAAAGAGATACAACATCTATAGGTGATGGTAAGTCGTTTCCGTTCTTCCCATAGCAGACTCCTATAACTTGTGCATCTGCATTGAATTAACAGTAAAGTTATCTATAAGTGATATGATAAGTTGTTTGTATCACATCGTTTAGAGTGTTGTTCTTTCTTAGGTCCTGATTTACCTCGATAATTACAAAAAGATGATGTAATAACAATAAAATTTTCTTGTCCAAAAGGAAATTACTATTTTGTCCCAATTATCGATAAATTTTAATTAAACATGTGATAACACTTTGAATAATCTAGTTATTTTTAAAAAATACTAATATAAAACTTCAATTTATCTGGATGTCACATAACCAAATAAGAGATTTGACATTTTTTTCCCTCTTTTGTAATTTTTAATTCGCATGAGTAGAGAATATGGGGAGGAGGAAATTACAAGATGGAGGATAAAAGTGTTCGAAATTCTAATTGAACCATTCATAAAAACATGTTGATGAAAAGTGTTCGAAATCTAGCTCAAAAAGAAATAAAAATAACAATTATAATAATTTTATAAAAATATTTATGAAAAAAAGCTAATGAGATGATGAGCAAATACCTATTATTTGAAGATATGTCAATACTAACATACCAACAAATACAAAGAAGGGGAAATTAGCCATCATGAAGCAAATGAAATTAGACTGAATGATGAAAATGAGAAGATGATGGCTTCTTATATAGGGATAAAAATGGCTAATATTAATAGAGGGATTAATTGTATTTTTAATTTTGATTTATTAGTCAAATATTGACTAGATTATTTTCTACATATAATAATGATTTCATTGACTGAAAATGTGTTTGATTATGGGAATTCAAAAATGAGTCGTGATTACATTAATTCATTAAGGAAAAGTTAGTTGGACATAAATTTATCAATTAAAGGTAGATATTTAAAAAAAAAAAAAAAGTAACATATTTGCAGTTAATCTCACAAGTAGGGTCTCGAAAGGATGATGTGTGAACAACTTTATATTTTCCTACCTTATGAAAGTAGAAAGATTGTTTTCAATAAACTCTTGATTAAAAAGAAAAAAGGAAAAACAAAATAAATATAGGAGGAAAAGAATTTTTAAATTATGGGAAATTAGATATAATGTCCATTGAATCAAAATTCCATATCCAAAATAGCTCATTGTCACTTATAACACAAAATAGTTTGTTTGAGAGTGTGATGAATTAAAATTGAAACAATAAAACATTTTTTCTTAGCTTCGTGATGGATGTCAAATGATTTACCCTAAAAAATACGGTTGAATTTGTGCGCGAAATTTTGAAGACACGTAGAATGGATCGATAAATAATAGGTAATTATGTTGTAAATTAGAAAAAAAATTAATTACAAATAAACATATCTGTAAGATTGAATGATTAGAGTCCGATCAGCTTGGTTCCTCTGATATCTTCGATGAAGATGACCCCGGAACAACTTGGATTACACAAGAAATGGCAAGGAGTACGAGCTTTCTTGTTATAATTTAATATAAAAAGTTGAAAGAGTAAATAAGAAGCGTCACTTCTTATAGGGGCGATTTATTTTTGACTGGAGAACTCGAGAATATTTCCTCTTAACTCTCATTGAATGAGGACTTAATTGGCGTTTAATGATAAAAGACTAACATTTGCCGTTACATAACGACCAACTCTCTTTGATGATATTTCACGCCCCGAGACTACCCCTATAGGCGACACGGTACTTAGAGCCAAAATTGACTCCAAGTCAACCTCATGGCATGACACTAAGATTCACATGTAACACCTCAAAAATTTCTAAGCTAAGACCTGAATAATTCTATAACACATCCCAACTCTACTCTTAAAATTTGAATCATTCGTGTAACACCTCGGATTTCGAAAAAGGCTAAAGAGGGGTAATGGGCCAGTCCACAAACCCAAAATGGACCATGGACCCTTCACGGCAACCTAAATGGTCCGTTTAGGGGTCCACGCGTTTATTTAGGGCATGGTGGCCAACCATCCAAGGCTACCAAGGTGGGGGTCTCCTAGATGGGACCCTAGACGGCCCGTGGTGGCTTTTACGGTCCGTATAGGGGGTCGTACAAGTCACCCGTCAGTTTTTAAATTTTGGGTCAACTTCAAATGATCATATCTCTCAGCATATATTGAATTAGGTGGCTCATGACCTATCAAATTGAAGATCTTTGTTTCCAATGCCATAAAGTTCGTCTCATTTCGAGTTTGAAGTAAAAGTTATGTTCATTTTAGTGATTCCCTATCGGGTAGGTGAAGGTTCATGGGCGGCTATATGGCCCTTGAAATGTTTCACGGTCTTTGAAGCCTTAAACGGCCCGTAAACCTCCCTTTTAAGGCACTCCATCAGTTTTTAAGTTTGGGTCGTTTTGGTCTTTCCCCTATGTCGCTCTTAACCCAATTCTAAGTCATTTTTATAGTGTATTAACCGAATATCATTCAACTAACTAGTTTTCAGCAATCTTAACATTTGAGTATTTAGAAATTCTCTTAAGACTCACCTAGGGTTCATCTTCTCCAACAAGAACCCTAAAACCTTTAAGTCAAAATCCAAGATACAAAAAAAATCCTTCCACCTAAGGTTTTTTCATGTTCTTCCACTCTAAGAACTTCATAAAAGAGTTTCTTTGAAAGAGTAAAATAAGAAGAGGTCACTTCTTATAGGGGTGATTTCTTTTTACTAGATAATTCAAGAATATTCCCTCTTAACTCTCATTGAATGAGGACTTAATTGACGTTTAATGATAAACGAGTAACATTTGGAGTTACATAACCACCAACTCTCTTTGATGATATTTCACGCCCCGAGACTACCCCTATAGGCGACATGGTACTTAGAGCCAAAAGTGACTCCAAGTTAACCTCATGGTATGACACTAACATTAACATAGCAAGACTGAGAACACTGAATGTTGAAGCTAAAACTGAAATATCTGGATAGAACCTATAATACTGATATAGACAACGCAACATAGTGAAATCTAAATTGATTGTCTGAAAGTCTCACTAACATAAGTTGCTAGCAAAAAACCCTAGTTAACTCCAACATGTCCATGTCTGAAATTGAAAGTAAAGTACTGTAAGAAACATAAGTGTTGTCCTCGAAGAGATGAGGACTCACCACTCTAGCACTTCTGATCGGAGATAGTACTAACCACGCGTTTGATGATGAGTATCAGAACCTATATAATCAAATAATATAGGCAGAAAGTATGCTGCCATTACGTAAAAAGTACTGAGTATTAGGAAATGCATAATAAACATGAAATCTAAAAATGATAAATTGTAAAATATGTTGATGCAATGACAAAGTAAAATAACATGAAACTGAGATATTATCACGCCTAGAGCCTATACCCTGAATGTGACCAACATTCGAGAACCATTGTTGGACCCCATGTGAACCCTTGGCCTGCTAACTATGACACATATTATAACACCCCAAATATTTCTAAGTTAAGACCCAAACTATTCTTGAATTGCATATAAGGTCATACCATATGATTCTTAACAATTCTTAGATTCTTATATGTGGGAATGATTCTAGATATCAATTAAGGTCACCTGATGCCCCTAGCACAAATTTGAGTTGAAAGCTTCCTTACTAATTATGTTTTGACCTAAGATTCTACTTAAGTAGACTTTCAAATAATAATATCTCTCAGTACATAAAGAATTAGGTGGTACATGACCTATCAAAGTAAAGGTCTTTGAGTTCTTTTTCCAACGCCACCAAGTTTGCTTCATTTCGAGTTCGGAGTGAAAAGATATGCCCGTTTTAGTGAAGCCTATTTTTGTAAGGCACCTCAACCATTTTTAAAGGGGTAGTTTGGTATTTTTTTTCCATCTCTTATAATCCTAAGCCACATTTTCTCCACCTAATTATGGGTCTATATGGCATGAAAACTTTTTTCTTTAACACTTAGAAGAATTAGAGCAAGGTACTTCAAGTTTCCATCGATTTCGCCAAGAACCTATGTTCTTTTCAGGTATGTAAGGTTATCACTGTACTGGACTAGTTCATTCTCACACCCTACATCTCATTCATTCAGAAATTGTCACATCTAAAGGAGTCATTCGTAATTCTTGAAATCAGTTCTTCAATAGTTGGGGTTTTGATTCTTTTCTTTTTGAATCTTATAGTGTCATTCATGCTTAGTATCACATGAACCCTATTGATGTAGTAAAGTTATGTTTCAAAAGGAATTGTATGAAGTTTTCATGTATTGGGTTTGGGTTTGAGAAACAGAAACAGTTTAGGAACAATTTTCCAATCCTAAACTAATTTGAGGTCCTAATTTAAACTTGAAAATTCGTCAAGGGTGTTGGGGAGGGGCTTGGGGAGGTGTGCCAGCAGTGCGGCCAAACCTGGCCTAGTAGTTCAGTCCCTGAGGCAGCACACCAGCAGTGCTCCCAAGTCTACTTCTGAAGTTTGGGGCCTGGCGCCCCATGCCAGTAGTGTGACAAGGGTCGCCTGGGCCAATTTCTTCTTTGTTTCATCTAAACGCGTTCCTTTAAGTTGTGGCTACGCTTCCTTTTCCTTTTATTAGATCATACAGGCTTCATTACCTTTGAAAATCCCTACATATCCTAATCACGTATCTTAGTGTACATTCAAAACTAAAGTGATTTTAAGAAAAAAGTTTAAAAAACATTATTTTGAAAAAGGGTTGAAAAGGAACACAAATGGTTCCAAAAGCACTAATTTCACATTGAGAAAAGAACTAAGATTCATGATTAGTATGACAGTCGAGCAAGTCATTAATGTTTAAGCAGTATGAAATCTAGATATGTCATCAATGTTTATGCAGTATAACTACTCGATCATCAATGGTCATATCACAATATGATTTCAGATATAATTTTCATGATTACAACCTAAATACGAGTTATTTCAAGAGTTCAAGAAAACTTTAACGGTCCTGAATGTATCATATACGCTTTAAATGCATGTTTTGTAAAGAGTCTTCTTAAAGAAAGAATCAAGTGGTTTCATCTGTATTATTTGACAGTTGAGAACAAAAAGGATTATGACTGATCTTTCTGAAAATAATAGTCCCTTTCTTTGTAAAGGGTAATTGAGAAAAGTGAAAAGTAAAGTAAAGTAATAGTCCATTTCTTTGTAAAAGATGATTGAGCATAAATGATATGATTATTTTGAGAGTAGTATCAAACACTGAATCGGGTAAGAGTCTATTCTAACTCAAAAGTCTCAACAAACTATGTAGCCAGCGTAAGATAGGATTTCACTGATTCTTCGTGCGTCTCATCACCCTCTGAGAAGCTTATTAGATAGATCCATAGTTATAATATCATCTTATACCCTGGCAAAGTATAGGATGACTCTTGCAATGTGAACGAAATGTTGTATCATTGTTAAGCTCACAGAAATGGTTGTCGGTTAGAAAACTCCTCACAAAGTAAAGTATATTATTTTCATATTACTTTTATTGCATATCTCATGGTAAAGCTTAAATGGCTTTCATTTCATGCTCATGTATTGATTCAATTGAATTGCTTTCGGTCATTTAGTTAAGTTATTTGTTCATTCAGACATATTACATACTCGTACACTGAATGTGTTATTACCCAATTTTGGCCCTCGACAATATAAATTAATCATTGAGCTTCTTAAATTTCAAAAGATTTGAAATAATTGACTTTATAAAAATTTAAATATTTTTCAAGTCATTTTGTCATTTTTATAATTTTTATTTTTTATAATTTTAAAAATAATTTATATTCTATATAATTTTGTATATATCTATTATATTTATATTTGAAAATCGTCTCAAAAAAATTTTAGTTTTTCTTAAATATTTGGTTAAATAGTTTTGTTAATTTATAGTTTATATTTTGAGTAATTAGTTCATAATTAAGTTAATAATTTTATTTAGTTAAAATTAAAAAGATCATTAATTAATTAATATTAATTCATTTAAATTAAATTCAATTTGACTAAATGCTTAAATAATTAGGTCATCTCTCTAATTGCAATCCTAACCATTTTGTTGCCTTCAATCTTGGACTCAATTCATTCAGCCCATTTCCTTTGCTTCCAATTCACAATTCTTTCAGCGCACTTTTAAGTCAAAGCTCCAGCCCATCCAACAAATAAATACCCAGCCCAACTCCCTTTTCAGCTTTCTAATAAGCCCAACCATATATACCCATATACGTATCATTATTGGTAAACTTTCACATATAGCCACTTAAAAACAACTAATTACTCTCCATAGCTATGGTTTCATAATTACAATTCTTAACTACATGTTATATGGATGAGAGAGGCGAGCGATATTGGGAGAGAGAGGAGAGAGGCGAGAGAGGGGGAAAAGAGTGGAAAAAGGTGAATTGTATATGTATATTGGTTAGATAATTGTATATTATATATATGTATTTGTATATATGGCAAGAGAAATCGGGAGAGGGAGGAGAGAGGAGAGAGATACTGGAGAGGTAAAAGAGAGACGAGCGAGATCGAGAGATGGAGGAGAGAGGCGAGCGAGAGAGGGAAGAGAGTGGGAGAGAGGTGAATTGTATACATATACATTTGTATATCGTGCAAGCGAGATTGGGAGAGGGAGGAGAGAGGTGAGCGAGATTGGGAGAGGGAGGAGAGAGGCGAGAGAGAGAGGGCAGAGAAGGGGAGATAGGTGAATTGTATATGTATATAGGTTAAATAATTGTATATTATACATATGTATTTGTATATTCTGGCACGAATTATACATATACAAACATGACTAATTATACAAATTCGAAATCAGCTCACGTAATTAATGTATAATGTTAGTCGCGAGTGATAATTATAGCAAACTATAGCTATGATGAGTAATTAAATAGTATAAATTTGTTTTGTTGCGTAATTTTTCCATCATTTTATTGCAGTTATTTCTGCATATGATTTCCAGTGAGTTTATGACTCTGTATATGTTAGTTCATAGTTTGTTATCTTTTCTCTTTATTTTACACTAGTTAAGTCCTTATATTGCTACTAATTCGAATTTAAGATAGATTATGTAGCTATCCTTTTGTATACGTGTTCGTCTTCTAATATATTTACCTGCCATTAGAGCTTGATGTTGCCTACAATATTATTAAAAAGAGTACTAATAAAAATAATTATGTCCATTTGCTCCATTATCTTATTTTCTCCATACTAATCCTTATTATATGGTGTGCATGAATGAACCTCCTCGCATGATCGGAAGTCCAAAAAGCAGGTTGTGTACACGTTATATACAGAGGAATATGCAAAAATTATGCAGAATATAGAATATTGTACAGGTCAAATGCGAAAATACTAGGCATAAATTCGAAATACAGGTGATGGAAGTTGAAGCGGGCTGGATACAGTCGTTATACAACACAAGAGGGGCTGATATACAAGCTGTATACACTTTGTGTTAGGGGTGTTAGGTGTACATGGTCGGGTTGGTTCGGGTTTTTCAAATATCAAACCAAACCATTTGTGTCGGATTTTTAAATCTATAAACCAAATCAAATCAATAAAACTTAGGTTTTTCGACCTCGGGTTTTTTTCGGATTTTTTTGGGTTTTTCCGCTAAAGTATTAATTCAAACATATAATTTACTTGTATGTCAAATACTTTAACCAAGATACAACTATCGTGTTTCTTAAGAATATAACACAAATAATGATATGATTAATGATACTAAAATATCCAATATATATATATATATATATATATATATATATATATATATATAATGAAATCACGTACAAAGAAATTGCAAACTAACAAGTCCTAATGAAAATGATCATAATTTAAAAGTACTACATTGTGCTAACATAAGTTTAATAAGTATTAGTTACATGACTAAATATTAAAGGAAATTAAAATTAGATTATGTATTTTTGATTGTCTAAACTAATGTAAAATCAAAAAAACTAATATTCAATATTATTGTCATTCTTAGGGTTAAATTGTTTTTCTTTTGTATTAGTATTAATTTGATTTTGATTTAAGTTTTATTATAATTACCAACATTTGTGGACTATAACCTTATGGAACCATTCAAAATTCTGAGTTTCAAACTAGAAATAAATATTAAAAAGATTAAAAACTATGAAAAAGTATAAGAAATATTTAAAATTATATCAAAGTAAATACATTTATGTATAAAGTTAAATTTTAAAATTATATATATAATATCGGGTTAGTTTGGTCTCAGGTTGGTTTTTTTAGTTAAAACCAAACCAACCCAAATATAGTCGGGGTTCTTTTTCAACACCAAACCAAGTCAAACCAACCAATAGTCGAGGGTTTTTTCTCGATTTGCGATTTGGTTCGATTTTCGGTTCAATTTTGTACACCCCTAACTTGTGTATACAAAAACGAGAATCGATTTAAAGTCCAAAAATCAACATCTTTGGCCCAATGTTTCTGCATAGTAATACGCCCAAATTCTTCTCTTTATTATTTAATTGTCTTTATTTATAGTTTGTTATTCTTAGGGCAACTTTCACATATATCAAATATAAAATTCATATTTGTATGCTATAGCAAAGTTTGCATAATTGCACTCTATATCAAACATATAAATGTATAATTCGCTATACATATACAATTGAAGTGAATTGTATAAAACGAAGTGTATAAAACGAGAAAGAGAAAGAGACTTGGGCAGAGAATTGTAAAAAAACGAAGTGTATAAAACGAATTGTATAATTATAAGTGTATAGAACGATTATATATAATTTGAATTTGTATAAAATGAGAAAGAGAGAAAGGCAAAAGAGACTTGGGCAGGGAATATACAATTGAATCGAATTGTATAAAATGAGAAAAAGAGAAATTATATACAATTTAAATTTGTATAAAACGAGAAAGAGAGAAAGGCAAAAGAAACTGGGCAAGGAAGTATTTTTATTGTATAATTATAAGTGTATAGGATGAAAATATATGTATTTGCATGTGTATATACAATTTTCTCTCGTTTTATACAAACAGAAACGCAATTTATATATTTCGCTTTTGTTTGTATAAGCGAGAGAGGCGAGGGTGGCGAGCGATATTAGGGAGAGTGGCGAGCGAGATCTGGGAGAGGGGAGAGAGAGGAACAAAAATATATGTATTTATACAAATTCCTCTGCTTTATACAAATAGAAACAGATTTTATACACTTGTTTTTGTATAAAAGTGAGAGGAAGCGAGCGAGAGATGGAGCGAGAGAGGAGAGTGGCGAGCGAGAGTTTGAGGGAGAGATGTGACTGGCAAACAGTTTGCTACGGAACACAATTAAATCAAAGAGTGGTTATAACAATTAATTTGATTTATTAGTTTGCCATTATATATAATTTTTCCTTATTCTTATCATTAAGTCTAACTTTAGAATTGTTCATTAACTTAATTGAATTCCCCAATAGATGAACCATATTCTTTGTGTTAGTTTATTTTAATAAAATTTCATTTTTTATCAACTTTTGTATTTTTATTAAAAACTTTTTAGTTATTCTTCAATTAATTTAAGACAGATTTCATGCTTTAAGTGATCAAATTAGTTCAAATCATTATTTCTAAAAAGATTCAAATATATTTTAATTAATTTAGTTGTTTTGTTAAATTTCAAACAAATTCAAATATTTTAATCAAGGGGCTTTCTTAAAAAATTAAAATTGTTCTTTGTTTAAATATTGTTTCAAGTTAATATGGTAAGATATCTTTATAATCATTTTTCTAAAAAACAGCAAATAATATTTTGATCAAGTTGTAGGATAACCGCGTGTTAGCGGACACTTTAAATGCTTTAAAAATTTTCTTGAAGTGTAAATAAGAACTTCTTACCCATTTTCTCTAAATTTTTAAATTTATAAAAACTTAATTTGTTAGAGTCTTTTTTAAATCAAATTTTCTTAATTTCTTTCAAAAATTAAGTGGCGTCTCTTCTCTAAGTATTTTTCTCAAATTGTTTTATACTTAGAAATTTTAAAAAGTGATTTTTCTAAAAATAGTAAAATTACGATATAACAGAAATGACGACTCTTCTCAAGTATTTTTATCAAATTGTTTTATACTTAGAATATTTCAAAAATATTTTTTCTAAAGATAGTAAAATTACAGCATAACAGAAATGGCGACTCTTTTCTAAGTATTTTTTTCTCAAATTGTTTTATACTTGGAACATTTCAAAAAGTGATTTTTCCAAAGATAGTAAAATTACGGCATAACAGAATGTACTCATGTCGTTCGACATGCATCTTATTGTGATGCAGATATAGGTGTTCAGGATCATCAACATGTTTTTCATTTCTATATAGGACGTGAGGACAAACTAGTTCAACATTATAAATAGTCTTACATACCTGGAAAAACAAAGTTGAAGAAGTTTGAAAAAGAACTTGATTGGAAGCCTTGAAACCTTTTGTCTTCTTTGCGGTTTTCTTTGAGTTGGGGGAATTGAGAGCATAATATAAAAGAAAATTGAGTACTTGGTGGAATATATTCCCTCATCATGATTTGGGCTTAGAAAAAGTGGAAAAAGACAAGAGAAGCCCCACTAAAAAGTTGTCAAAAACCTTTCACGGGGCCATCTACGATTTGTGGTTTGATCTACAAACTGTATATTCCATCTGTGGAACTCATATTGAAATTTTAATGCTGAAAAGTTTCCACCCCGGCCCAAAATTTGATCCTTGGTACTTTTTTCATGAGTTGACAGTATGAGTTATAGTTTAATGTACGACCCATAGAAAGATTTTGTAGTTCATTGAAAACTCTACTCCAGTAGTCTTTGAAAATTTTAATTTGAACTTGAAATGAGACAAATTTTGTGAATTTTGAAAGAGGACTCATAAATATTTAATTTCATAGTTTATGGGCTACTAATTCATTATGTGCTGAGAGATGTGATCGTATGAAGTTGACCTAAGTGGAATCGTATATCAAAACTTAATCA
The DNA here is from genome assembly GCA_016801875.1 of Solanum sitiens. Taxonomy (NCBI): domain Eukaryota; kingdom Viridiplantae; phylum Streptophyta; class Magnoliopsida; order Solanales; family Solanaceae; genus Solanum; species Solanum sitiens. The sequence continues at coordinate 282,686 of JABWTJ010000478.1, read as the reverse complement.
GTAAGGAACCTCCCAACTCAACATTGTGCTGGGGAATTCTAGTGACTTTAATTTATATCCAAAGTCATTCTCGTACTAAATAATTAACCTTAACATCTAAGAATAATTTAAGAAGCGCATGACACTGCCTTTTTACAAGTGAAGAATGATTTGAGTCTTAATTCCGAATTTTTTGGGGTGTTATAGCATCACTCCCTTGAGATCATTCTTCCTCGAATGATGGTTAAGCTGAGCATGGATGAGAAAGAAGTTACTCTTACCATCTTTTTGACTTATGAACTTGACTACTAACATAGGCGGACGGATTCATACTGAGAGTTTTGAAATTGAACAGAGATATGAGTTTGAACATAGTCACTCTCTATTTGAAATTATTTAACATGAAACAGGATATTTGGGCATGAAGTAAGAATAAGAATATTATTCCTTAAGCAATACGATTTGGTAGCTACCAAGCTTGGCAACACGCACACTTCATTAGCTACAACCCATAGCTCTCACAAAGGTATATGACTACTTTTCGAAGTTATAAGTCTAATTGCATGTTTTTATAGAGTTCAAGCCTAACTCTAAATCACAAGGTACTACGCGTAAGATGATAACACTTATATAAATCACAAGATTTAGGATATATGCCTCTACAAGAAATCTCATCCCAAGAATACTACTCTTTACCATTGCGTTCAACAAAACTTCAAAACCTCTATGCATCTAATACATCATGTATTCATCCACATGTAACAACACCACATTCATGCCTAGAAATATAACCTCTCCATGAACTTTTACTCGGCAACTCCTCTAAAAATTTCTCATTCTCTCATCATTTCTATCGGTAGAAATTTCACGCATTACTATCACGAAATCTAGCTAGTCTCATCTAACTATTACTCATAGTAAAACTTCATTTCATTTTTCCTCCATATTTATAACCTTAGAATAAACACATCACCCGTATGATAATAAGAAACATCAACATTCTCCTTCTATTATCACTCAACTACTATTATCAACAACAATATCAAAACTAAAAAGAGTTATTGAAAGAGTTTTAGGGCAAAAGATCATAAGCAAGATTCGTTTGAGAATTATGATATAAGAATATGCATGACATAGCATATGTTTCTAGCTATTAAGAATAAGTCATGAATTCACAAGATTGATGAGACACGATTTCTTATATGAATAGGTGCATATTATGATACTGATATCCATAACTTATGGAGTAAGATTAAAATCAATGGGTTAAAGTTTATTTCCCTGAATGAGAACTGAGCATAGATATGAATCTGTATGAAGTGTATGAGCATAGGTCATTAACACAATAATGATATTAGAAACATCAAGATGATATTGTAACGACTGAACTTTGAGGAATATGCTAGAGTATAAATGTATCGATATATCACTTTAACTCTTTTTTGATACATCACTGTCTGATTCTCAACACTTGACTTGGTTTGTTATCTTATCATCTCCCCCTTAGGCCTTAAGTCTAAAGCTGTTACTTTAAAGCTATGAATCTATTTTGTCTTTTCTAAACTAGTCTATGTTCGATTTACTGTAATACTCAGGAAATACTAATCTTATGACTATTGAACTCTCCATATGTAGGTACTAAGATTCCTTCTAAGACATTTTTCTAAAATATTTCTCTTAACCTCTTCTCATTGGTTTATAAAGCCGTTTAGTCTAATTCTTAAAAGTCTGACTTCTCCTTCTCAACCTATTAATACAACCTTTTTAAGTTCATATCTACCTAACTAGAGGGAACTTGTCAAACTCTTAAGGGTAATAAATAATGCTTACATTAGCATACTCACATTGATAACTTAACTATACTATCTAGGCACACATGAAAAAAATCATAAATTTAATTAGAACCTTATCTTATTACATACAATCTCGGGTACACTGCTTAATGCTCTTGTTAATCTAATGACTTAGCCATTGATGAAGAGAAACTCATTGATGAAGTTCCCACATACCGTGAATGGAACCCTAGCTTGAATCTTGGGTGGAAGGTTTGAAGCTTAAATCTTTTGTTCTTGCCTTTGAGAGAAAACTTTGAAGACAAGAATCGATTTAAGGGGAAATAGAAGAGAATGGGAGGTTAGGTCCTTAGGTAACACTTAAACCCACTTAGAATGGGACAGAAACATGCAGTGTAGGAATTAAGAGAGTGGGAAAAGACCAAATACTCCTGACTTATAAATTGGCGGGGCTACGGATGCCTTCACGGACTGTACACCACTTCACGGTCCGTGAAGGTGTCCCTGAAAGGCTCGAGGTCTGGTTCCTGAAGGTCGTCTCCCTCAGAAGCTTCTACAATTTGTTGATCAATTAACGAACACTTCTACAATTTCACATTTCACGTTCCAGTAAAAGCTCCCGTGAACACTCTTTCAAGTTTCCAACTTTACCGATATCATTCACGGCCCTTTGGTGTCTTTCACGGTATGTGGAAGGGTCCGTACAAACTTATTTCTACAACATTTCAGTACTTTCTGATTCTAAAGGTCTGATCTAGGCTTAGAAACTTTTGGAGTGTTACATGATCCGTCCCCCAATTATCAAAACCTTAGTCTGTTTCTAAACTTTATTCAACTCTAAACTTTAGTTCGCTTTCTCTTCTTCAAGATAGATGTTCAATTTCCCTTTTATGTAAAGTTATTGTCTTTCACGCGTCTGCTTTGAAATTTGGAGTGTGTTCGATCATGAAATACAAATTGGAATTGTTTGGGAATTTTTGTAAATATTTTAGAGTGAAAACAAACTTTCTGATATTATTTTTTTCAAATTTCTGAAAATACGGAATTCAACTCCAAAAAAATTCCAATCAAACGTCCTTTATATAACCAAAGATCACTTATTTGCCTACCAAGCAATGAAAGAAAACAAACATTTTATTTGCAGAACTCCTGGGCCTGTGTAGAAGCAATAACTCCTGTTAGGAAATTTTCATTTAGGCAAATGCCACAATATCATTTGCATCTCACAACTTAAAGGACAAAAGATACAACCACCATAAGCTTCTTCAAGTCTACATGGTTAAAACAATACAGTTTTTTATTTCCACCAAGTGAAATGGCAACCACTTTGTAAACATCTTTTCTCCGCAAGCTAAATCTACTTATCGGCCAGGTTGACTTGTTGCTTAACTCTCCGAGCACATTCGGCAAAATTTTGAACCACATTAGCACAACTTAGGGGATCCTTTTCATGTTCCTTGTAGCATTTAAAACAAGCATCTCTCTCATCCAAGCATGGGATAGGCTTTTGATTCGGAAGTTTGAATTCCTTGTCGTGTAGATCCTTTGCCTTCTTTGTCACTTCTTGCAACATTTTTTCCTCATGTTTCTGCAACTTCTCCACAACCTCCTCGCTCTCTTTAAGCACAGATCGAATAGCATCTAATTCTGCAATTGCAGGATGAGGTGGTGGAGGGACTGGGATGAACAAAGGAGGCTGAACAGGCCATCCTGTAGCAGCAGGCCCCCTCGCTACATCGGTATCACTAGAGATTAGCTTCTGATTTGCTGTTTTGTTTTCTCTTTGTACCTTTGGTTTTGGTTTCCTCGTTTTCTTCTTCAATTTTTCACCCTCATCAGCAAGCTGTTTAACTAAATTGCTGTGGATCTGTATAGTGAATGATTCGCCCATGACGACAGCAGCTCTTCACAAGTATCTGAAATATCAATTCATCCTAGTCATATAAATGACAACTTGAGACAAAATGAGAAAACTAGCATGAGACGGAAGACAACATAATACCAAAAGAACAAAGCAGTTAAGCCCAGACAACCAGTACTGATGTACTTCTGGAACAGTTCCTCTTCTTTTCTTTTAACTACACTTCCCTATATAAAGTCATTTTTCCTTGTGTTAATCATCTTTTGCGTAAGAAGTGCAGGAATGTTCAAAACCAGTGCAACCAGATTGCTATATTGACCAGATTATGTGTATGGTTGTTCATGTATGTATAAGCAATCTTTAGAAAATGCTAGTCAGCAAAATCTGTCAAATAATTTATACCCAACAACATTTACTAAAAGAAAGACCAAGCACATGCAAAAGTAATTAAGATAGGCAACTGAAAAAAAGGAACAGGAAAATCTAATTGGATCATTTCAGAAATAATTAGAAATCTCAATGATTACCGAGGCATCCACAATCACTTTTTTTATTAATTAATAAGACGACAAATAACTAGTAATCAGAGAATCTTAAGTTCCACTTTGCATTATTTTAAAAATTGTTTTCCCAAGCAACTCCATTGGGTGTTTATCTCTAAAATTCTGTTTCGATGTAGTAAAACTCCATATGTTCTTACAGAATTGGTTACTCAAAATTATGGTCATTGCGGGCATTGGAGTACTAAACCAGTAAGTTCTTCCTTTGGAGTTAATATATAGAAAGCAATCAGGAAATATTGGAAGGAGTTTGTTGTGAATACTAGGTTAAGACTTGGCAATGACAGGAAAATATCATTTCTGGAGTGGTAATTGGTTAGAACATGGTCCTCTTAAAGATTCATTTTGACCTCTACACCAGAAACTACCATATGGAAGATGCTTGGAGCTAGCAGGGATAGGATCTCTCTTTTAGAAGATTGCTAAATCATTGGAAGATCAAGAAGGTGGCTGAAATCCTGAAGACACTAGAAGTCTTTCCAGATATAAGAAATACGGATCGTTCAATGGAATGGAACCAGCAAGAAAATGTTTACAGGCAGCTCAGCTTATCATCTTCTATCTGATACTAACTACAATAGTTTTGATTAGCCTTGGAAATTTATCTGGAAAACAATCTCCTTAAAAAGTGGCCTGTTTCACTTAATTGGTGGCTAGAAAAGCATTTTTGATACATGAAAACTTACAGAAAAGGGGGACCCAATTGACTTCCAGGTGGTTTTTTGTGCCAAGAAGAGGCAGGAAACAAGCCATTTGTTTCTTCATTGCAAGGTTACTGGTATATTATGGCAAGTATTTCTGTCTTTGGCTGGGACAAATGGCTAATGCAGCTAGGTAGTAACAGGCAGAAGAAGTGGTGGAAGGTTATCCCAGCAAGCATATGGTATTATGGTGGACTGTGGGGAAAGAAAGAATGCTAGGTGCTTTGAAGACGGTATGCTCTATACAGAAAATCAAGACGAAGTGTCATTTGTCTCTTCTTTTCTGGTGTAAAAATAAGTCATGTAAATTAGATGATGCAAAAGAATTTTTTGAATCCTTGTACGATGAACAAAGCCTATGTAATTGTAAATATTGATACCAACACCTCCTTGGTCCTGATGAATACATACGTTACCTTTATCAAAAGAACTTGTTACTTCTTGTCTTTTCCCCAGCAATATGGTATACTTTTCCAGACAGATTATATTAAAAATCTGATAAACAAGGGAGGTCACAGTTGCAGGTGTAATAAAGACAAACTAACAACAATAATGAATGTACATTGCAACTATTGTGTCATCTCAGTTAAATGGAAGACAGAACACAAATTTAAGGCTCCTTTTTCTTTTCGGGGGGATGTTTTTTGGTGGTGGTAGATACTGTAGAAAAGCTAAGGAGCTCAACTTTTTGGATGGCCGCATGGGGAACCAAAGATGAAAAACTGATGCAAAGGAGACATACACTCCTTGGTGCTACTTATGTACAGAGACATCTTATGATCACTCAAAGTTAAACTCAAATAGTAAGAAGAGTGACTCAAAGAGATCCATAAAATTGTGGTATCTTATGTAGAATCTATGTGAACTATGATGAGCCATTCCTAAAGCTGTGCAAAGATACTGAAGAGTTGAAGAACAAGGGTTAGGAGATATAGAAGCAACAGAGCTTGCAACAATCAGTGACCATGTGGAAAACGAAATTTCTGAACACATAGAATCCCTCATGAAATTGCAAATGATTATACATGACACCCCCACTTGAACAGATCAAGAAGATGAAACTCTTCTTAGGCTTTGGTGTATACGCCTTAGAGGTTCGGTAAGCAATTTACTTCTTAGATATTTTCCACTTATTCCAGACCTGCATCTCTAACATATTTGATGGATGATACAGGGGTTCTATCGAAATCACATGGAGGAAGGGATCAAAATTTTCGAGACTCATCATTGATCATTGGGTACTTCAGTAAACTCAATCGCTTTTTGTTCCTAGTAACTCTATTGAAGTGCATCTTATACTTTTTACAAGAATAGTGCTTCTTGAAATACCATAGCTATAGTTTTTCAGGGTAGTGAATGTACCAAAATTGCTATAAAAATGACTTCTCATCATGATATTGTATTGGATCTTCAGTTGTCAACTTCTGTTAGAACAATTTCTGGTAGTTTTCTAGGGATGTTAAGATTCAGAATTTTGCATTCTTAAGTTGTATTTGCTTTTTGTATAGTAGTAATGTAGTATATTTTTGACACTAGTAGTAATGTAGAAATATAAAGGAAGCTTTCTAATAAGAGAAATGCAGTAGCATTGGAGTGTTGCTATCAATGTGTCTCAAAGACTAAAACAGCTCTGTGTTTTCTCGTGGCTGAAAAATAATATGTAGGTATTCTTTTTCCAGAGGAAAGTGTCGGATGGAAAGAGACATGCTCTTTTTTCGTCCTATAGGTTTAAGAAAGTCAGGGGGGGCTTTCTGATTCAATGCATGGTTTTCATTTCTTACTGCAACACCTTATCTTTTGGAAAGTTGGAATGCAGGGAAAATACAAAGTTTTCGTGAAAGCCTTATCTCAGAAGAAGCACAAATGCATATCAGCAATTAGTCATCTAGATTCGTAAAATGCAAGTGAAAGACTAGGTGGGTATACACCCACTTTTCCCTACTTATCTACTAGCAAATGAGCACCTCGTTCACACTTGGATATTGTACTATTGTATAAGCCCAATCGAGTTATTTTTTTCTTTCTTTATGACCAAGAAATCCGTGAGAAGCCCACAGCCTCCAAAACTCGGGACAACCGACAACAGGTCTTCCCTCTACCCTTCTCCACTTGCATACCCGACTTAAATAGGAACGGCGCAGAGCTCAAACCTATAACCTAATTAACAAGTCCCTCATCACATGCCACTCGAACTAAGCCCATCTAGGTTTTCAGATAGCTGATTCTTACTTCTTAAAGCTAACCTAGTATACCCATGACAAATTTATAGCAACTATATCATAAAAAGTAAATAGGAACAAGTATAAACTTGTAAAAAATCATAAAAACAATAATATCACAGCTGAGTGAACAGAGCATTATAATCATATATACTTATAACTATCTTTTCACAACCGTGGTCTCCGAGTCAGCTTTGGCACACCTGGACTAATTCCATGAGATACTCGTCACCTCCAACAAGTAACAACTACCAGATAACTCTATTTACCATAACATTTGATATCATTACCAAAATTAGGAACAAACAGACCATTATAAACCCAAATTCACCAATACTTGGTGTTAAAATTCATCGCAAAAGTGAGATATATGTAAAAAAAAAAAATAGATACGTACATTCGATTCCGACGGGAGAATTGTGAGGAGATCGCCGCAGAAAGAGATGGAGAAGACAAGAGACCCGCAGAGAAGAATTTGGCAAGAAATTTCACGCAGAATTTGGGCTCTATTTGTTTGTTTTACAATAGAATTTGGGCTTCATAGCCCATCTTCGGATCTCCTCACACCCAACATTTCTAAATTTGATCAAATATTATATATATATATATATATATATAAGTAAGATATGTTCATGGTTTATATAAAAATTGATTTAAATTGAAAAATTGGATCAAATTGATTAAATAAGCTAATTTTATTTGGATTTGATTTGGTTTTGATTTTGATTTTGCTCGGAAAATTAAAGAAATAATCAGACCGAACCAACAAATTCTATATCTATATTTTATTGTTATACATATATAATATATTATTTTTATAAATAATTTTAAATGTGTCATATATGTTTTCATTAAATTTTATTTATAATTTATTTATGAAAATAAAAATGTCTAGATAAAAACATTTATCGTATTGGTTTCATTTATACGAGTGTATATGACAATTATTAGTGGTACTTGGAATGTCATTGTCTTTGTCTTCTAGACTAAAATGGTGAATTTTGAAGTTTTACACATACTAAATTTAGTGATCAAGAGTTATGTAATGTTAGTAGTTCCAACTATTTTTCACTTTGAATGAATTGTTGTCTTTTTTCTCTCTTTTAAATGAATCCTTACTTTTATTTTTATGTATGGTGAATAACCAAATGACCGAATCAGACCAATTAATGTGTGTTATATTCGATTTGATTTGATTTGATTTTGATTATTTAAAGACAGACTAATTTGCTTTGGTCTTAAGGATTTAAAAACAAACTAGATTGTTCTCTATAAAGACCTTGTTGGTTTATTAGTTTCTTAATTAGTTGAACATATGTGTTGATAAGTCGATATCATCGGCCCAAGAGGTTATTGTATAATTATACGAGTTATGTTTGATTCGCGTGGTCAAGTAAGATATCAAATACTTATTGTGACTCATCAAATTTGGAGCATCACGACACTGCTTTGGAAGAATATTATATTTAAATTTCACTATAATATTTCATTCTCTAAGAAAAAATTTCGACCAACTTTGACACGAACCACCTATACTTGTAATCATACTTTCAATTTCTATTCTATTTATATACAAGTAAATAAATAAGTAAGTAAATATTCTTTTTTAATAACAAAAAAATATTTTAAATTAAGGGGTCGTTTAATTGTGAGTAAGTTATGTCATTTAAGTTATTATGAAATAATTTATTTATCATGTATATAAGATAATTAATCTATCACTAAGGTATAAAGTGGTGGGATAAATAATCCACATCCTAATACCTCCAAATAAATTCATAATTACATTTTATTTATGAAATTATTATACCTCATAGCTCACATTAAATGACTCCTAAATGATAATGACACCACAAAGTGAAACCAATCATTATTACTCCTATATGATCCCGAAAATTGTGAAAGGTCTTTTAAAAGACATTAAGAAATAAACATTCCAAAAATGAATAACAAATTCAACTAACAAAAAATAATAATGTCTAATTCAATAACCAAAATTTATGATCAACAAACCAAAGAGCAATTATTAAGTAGAAGTTTCACATGTAACCTTTTAAAATCAGTTTAATTATGCTCCATAGCTATAGTTTACTGATTATAATTTATAGTTACATGTATAGGGAGGAGAGTGATGAGCGAGATTGAGAGAGAGGAGGGATGACAAAGAGCGGTATATATATATATATATATATATATATATATATATATATGTAACTGGTATGCATTTATATAGATGGCGAGAGAGATTTGAAGAGGGAGGAGAGAGGTGAGAGAGAGACGAAGTACTGTATATGTATATCAGTTAGATAATTATATATATGTAACCATTATGTATATGTATCAATTATTATATTTGCATATATGCATACAATTTGAATTCGTATAAAATTGAATCGAGTTAAAATATTTGTATTTGTATATCCAATCTCTCTCTCGTTTTATAGAAACAAAAATAAAACATTGTATTTGTATAATTTGTGTTTGTGTAAAGCGAGAGATAAAGATAAAAGAGAACTGGACAAGGAAAAAATTGTAATTGTATAATTACAATTTCTATACCCCATTTCTCTCGCTTTATACAAACATAAATGTATACATTTGTGTTTGTATAAAGTGGTAGAGATTGACAAAATAGATTCGAGAGAGAGATTGGACAGGGAGAAGAGAGACGAGGGAGAAAACGAGGAGAATGACGAGTGAGATTCCAAAGAGAGGGGAGAGAGGAAGAGAGGCGAGAGAGAATGTAATCATAGTTAGAATTAAGTTTTGAATTGTAATTAATGTAAATCATAACTATATTAACTGATATATATTTGATTAACCGCGTACTTTTTAAAAGGGAAACTTACATAAATATACTATAATAAAAAAATATTTATCATTTATAGCAATAACATTTTTTTTTTCACTTGATCACTTTTAATTCATTTATAATACAAGTTTAATGCGTATTACAAAGAATAATTTATTATTCACATATAATACAAGTTTTTTTAATGATAGATAATACATTTATCACACATGTGTCAAATTCTTACAAAAAAAACATTATATATTTTAAAAAACAATTATAATTCATATATATGTCATACATAATTCACTTTTAATTCATATTGCAGAGTTAACATAGTATTACTATAAATAATAATAAATAAAAAGTATTACTAAAATCAGTAATTATTTATTAAAATGTACTAATTCATATAATTTTTCCTTTTTAAAAAGAAGTATAAACTCAATTTTGTAACCCAACAACAATAATTAAATTAAACAACAAATTTGAAAAAGTAAGTAAAAAATAAAAAAAAAAAGAAAAAAAAGGGAGGAGACCCTCCTCAACAAGCTTCATTTGATTTATCCCACAAAGGAAGCAATTTCATGATAATCCAAGATTCTTGAAAAACTGATCACAAGTAAACGCCGGCCGTCAGATTAGATGACATATGTCGCCGGCGTTGACCGACAGCGGAGATTTGCATCTACGTAAAGGTCAGTTTTTTAACGCTCAATCTTCATATAATAATCATTCAGAGCACAAAATTGCTTCAATGGATCACAATCTTGGGTTCCCTCCATCGGATTCGAATCCATCTCCATTTGGTTCTTCTGCTCCTTCAAGGCTGCAAAAACCCAGATTGTGTAAAAAGAAATACACGGGTGCTCATAGAAAGGACCAAATGTTCAACCCTTTTAAAGGTGTTGGGGAAATTCAAGAAATGAACATGGGTCATGTGGAGTCGGTTTCTGGGGAGTTCGGGAATGTGGGTTTTGCTTCTGGGGTTGATAGGGGTAGTGGGGTTGTTGGTAATGAAGGGTTTGTTTTTGGAGCTAGTAGAAATAGTGGTACGTTTGGAGCTAATTTGAGCAATTATCAGGGAAATATAGGGGAAGGAACACTTCCTGTTGATGAAATGAGGAAACTGAATATTCAAAGTGAGAAGAAAATGAATGTGGCTGGTGGTGTAAACAATGTGGTTACTGGTGCTGATATGGGATTTGTGTTTACGGGTGGCGATGCAAAACTTGATGAAATGGTAAGCAAGGAGGTGGAGAACAAGTTAAATATCAAAAGTGAGGGAAGTGTTGACTCTTCACGTAATATGGACAGTGTAAAATCCAAGTATAACGTGTTTGGCAGCTTCTCGAGTAGTGAAAATGTTGATAATAAAATTGGTGGGGGTGTAGGGGCTGAACTCTCGAATGAGATGGACAAATTGAATATCAAAGGGAGAACTGAGAATGACATGAACGACTATGCATATAAGGAAAGAGGCTCTCTAGGTGTAAAATCGGAGACCTTGCTCCATGATAAGATGAAAAACATGCATATAAATAAGCCTATGGGTTATGTTGCTAATGAGAATGTAAAAGTTGATTCAAGTTCAAGTGACCCTAGTGGAAATGCTGTTAATAAGAGTTCCTGTGGTATTTCAGATTCAATTCCTTCAGGATTCTCATTTCAGGCCGGGACACAGAATAATCACTTCACTAATCAGGTTCATCCAGGCTCTCAGAGTGGTACAATTTCAACCTCCTCATTTTCCTCCTTTAATATCCCTGGTGAATCTATGATGGGTACTTTTGAATCACCATCAACTAATAGAACTGGAAAGACAGTTGAATTTAATTTCAGTACTAAGTCTGATGGTAAGCTAATGCAAAATCTTATACCAACTGTTAAAGGAAGCTTAAATAAGAAAGTTGAAACTAGAAGGGAAGCAACTAGAGATCCCAGATACAAGAAAAAGAAAATGAAACCTAAGCAATCACTCTCGACGCCAGTGAACTTTGCTCATGACTTTGCCATCAGAGGAAGTTCAGAAGAGAATGCAGAACCATCCGAACCTTACTCACCGATGGATACTTCTCCATATCGTGAAACACCAGCAGATAATACACTTTCAAGAGGAACTTCTGTGGCTTCTGATGAGTCGTTCATTCTAAATGAGAATTATGGATCTAGTGATACCCGTCCTGCAGTTTCAAATGATGGAACAGATGAAGATCTGATAGATGCAACACTACGCATGAATATTAGTGAAAATGATGTGACATGTAGTGAGACACAAGAAGTAGAATCTAGACACTCTAGTCATCATGGTGTAGATATGGACGGTCCTTCTGAAGAGTCTATATCTATATCTGGGGCTGAGACTGAAAGCTTCAAATCTGCTACAGACCATTTAGATTATAGTACTGATTCTTTCATAACTGCAGCAGATACTGAAGTGACTTCTAAATCAACAATTGAGAGGCAAGATAGTGACGGGGGAAGTCAGTTTAATGTTGCTTCAAATTTTGAAGAGGCTTGCCAGGGTAGCTTCATATTTGCTGCATCCTCTGTTGCTCAAAATCAGGTTGCAACAGCAACACGCCAACAAAAGAAGAAAAATCGAACGAAGCTCATTAATGATTCGTGTAGTTCAACCACAAAATTGTCTTACTCATCGCCTGGGCAATTTTTTCAAGTTTCTGGATCATCTCCTCTTCCATCTCCAACTCAGAGTAAGAAAGGAGATATACCTTCTATGATAAGCCATAGCCAGGGCAACAATGACCAATCTAGGGTTAAGGAGGTCAACCATGAAACAGTTGCTGCAAGCATGGCAGCTCAGGAAGCTTGTGAAAAATGGCGATTGAGGTACAAGTTACTGTTTTTTTAATCATGGAGGGTCTACCTTGATCAAAGTCGGCCTATACTGTTACTGGATTGACTCTGAATTAGTACCATGTTGTATTTCCTGTCATACATGCCAATTTCTTCTTCTTCTGTTCATTATTAGGGTGTGATTGTTCAGTCACTTGTTCCTTTTTTGGTGTATCTTTATCCGAAGTTCATACTTGTGATATGAATTTATATCAGGGGGAATCAAGCCTATGCAAATGGGAACTTATCTAAAGCAGAGGAATGCTACACACAAGGACTGAACTGTGTGTCCGAAAGTGACGCATCTAAGAGTAGTCTTCGGGCTTTAATGTTATGCCATAGCAACCGTGCAGCAACACGTATGTCTCTCGGAAGAATGAGAGAAGCACTAGAGGATTGTATGAAGGCTGCTGCGTTAGATCCTAACTTTTTCAGGGTCCAAGTTCGAGCCGCAAAGTAAGTTCTATGTGTTACTAATTTTACCTTCTCTTTGTCATACGTTCCTTTAGTCTCTATATCGTATAGGTCTAGCTTCCTCTTTACCTTTTTGAAGGTCTGGTTTGCCGACAGAAGTTTGATCACTGGCCTTTAGTATGCATAAACATGTCTGTTTTATACAATCACAGTGCATGAAACACATACAATGTTGTCTTGAAGAGTAGCTCACCATTCTGTCATTCTTGTTGGGTAAATTTTCTATGAGATGCCCTTTTAACAAAACCCTTCCTTAATGTGATAATTAGTTTTTTTTTTATAACCGAGAAATCACAAGGGCCAGCAGCGCGTCAATACTTGGGTGGATAATGTTTGCCTTTCTACCCTTGTTCTTAAGTACTAGGTTTGCAGCATAGTTCTAATCTGTGACATGCACCTAACCTACTCATCACGCTCTGCGCTCATACCACTAGACCAAAGCCCTAGGGCTACTGTGATCACTAATTATTGGTTGTTATCACTGAAGCATCAGCATTCTTGTATAACTTCGTTGAAAAGACTCATTTGAGAAACTGAACGTCAGTATACATCTTTAGGTTCTTCTAAATACCTCTGGATCTCTGTCTTCAGAAATGATGTGCATTTATTCTACTCAATGGTACAGCTTTACTCTAGTGTTTTCTGTCTGCTGGATTCAAGGCTTATAAAAAGCTCCCAACTTTCTTGCTGAGCTAAATATATAATTTGAAGCTTCTCAAGTTTTAGTTAGTCTAAGAAATTTTCGCGGTTCTATTTACAGCTTTAAGTCTCACAAGCTTTCTTCAGCAGTCATAATGCCATTTGAATGTTGTGAAAAGTTGCATTCCACCAGCATCCAGTTATAGTAGTGTTAATACATCTCATCTAAAAAATAGTAATGTTAATACAATATATAAAGAAGTAGATACTTTCTTTTTGTAACTGTGTTTTGTTTTGGATTTTCTTAGCTGTTACCTTGCCCTTGGGGAAGTCGAAAATGCATCAAAGTTTTTCATGACATGCTTGCAACATGGGCCAGAGGCGTGTGTGGATAGAAAGATATTGGTGGAGGCCTCAGAGGGCTTGGAAAAAGCACAGGTACAATTATTAACTTCAGTAATTTGCTTTACATTCTTCTTAGCAGGACTCATCTTTTGCAGATTCTCTCCCTAGACAGGTACCACCTTTACTGCTCCTTATCTAAATAGTCTTAGTCGTGTTTCTCTTGCAATTATTTCCTCAACATTACACATGTAATGTCATTTATGCCCCAGCTTGTTTTAAATTCGCCAGTTGTATGGTGAAAGAAAAAGAGAAGAAAAACTTGCAAATTATGGATTTCATAATATCAGGGTTTGAAAGATATCATCTGGAATTTTTAGCCATAGAAATTCTGAGCATCTCAAGCATGTTCCACGAACAACTTGCTTATGTAATCCCCTATAAAATGCAAGGTAATTTAGAGGCCCCAAAATTGAATAAAACAAGAGAGAATAGGGACAAGATGAATACAAGTAGAGAGGGTGCATTTAGGTATCTGTTGCTAGATTAACTTCTTAATATGACACTGCTGTTCGTATACCATAGCTATTATTTCGCTAAGAGAAGAAAAATCGAAATATGAGGAAAGAATAGGTTATTTTACTTAGATTTTGGTCTTGCCATTCTAGTTGAAACTTTAATTTTGATTTTCTTTGTTAGCTTTCTGAATAATAATGCTTAAGAAACTTGTGAATGCTCAACAAACAAAATGAGCTTATCTTAATAATATGAAAAGTTGAACGCTAATTGGTCTTTTCCGATGCTCTCAGAGGGTATCAGAATGCATGAAGCAGTGTGTAGAACTATTGCAAAGACGAAGGCAAAGTGATGCAGAGTTGGCCTTGGGTGTGGTCTGTGAGGCTTTGACAATAAGCACCTATTCGGAGAAACTACTCAAATTGAAAGCAGATGCTCTTCTTATGGTTTGTGTCATTGAACTATGAGACTGTAAAATTGAATTCGGCTACTTAAAATTTGTTACATTGCACCATGTCTTCCTGAATTCTTTTGAATTTCTTAAAATGAATTAATTTTGTTGAGTTTAATGAACAGCTGCGGAGGTACGAAGAGGTGATTCAGTTATGTGAGAAGACACTTGAATTGGCTAAGTCAAATGCTCCGCCATATAATTTTGGTTACCAGTCATCAGAGTTAGATAGTGCGATCACAGAGAGAAGTGCTTCCTCTGGGCTCTGGTGTATTTCTAAAATAGTGAAGTCATACTTTTATCTCGGGAAGCTTGAAGAGGCTGATAATTTTCTGAAGAACCAAGAGAAATCGATGTGTCTGATGGAAAGGTGGCTTCTATATTGTGGAATATATCTTTATCCTCCTTTTACACTGGGTATTAGCTTACAGTCATATAATTTGAATTTGCAGTAGTGGACTCAAGAATTTAGAAGCAGTTGTTCCTCTTGCTGGAACAATACGTGAGCTCTTGTGCTTTAAGGTGAGTGCACTTTGTGCTTTATGATCTTTCCCCTTTTAAACAAGCACCTATCACTTGTTATATTTATCTTATTCCTAGGTTTCATAGTTGTATTTATATACACCAACATAGAAAAATATATATACATTTATTTTTTATTAACTGAATGTAGCTTCTATATTTGAACTATAGGTCATTATTTTTAATGGAATTTGCAAAATTATTTCCCTGTTAATACTTTTGAAAATCTTCTGGGATGAAATATGAAAGGAAAATGAAATAGCAATGACTGAACTACTGAAGAGAAAAAACAATTATGGTCTCTAGCTAAATTAGCTAGTTAGAAGTCGTGATAAATGAGAGTGATAGTAGGTATCGGGCAAAGGCGGGAATTTTATTTAAGGTTGTACCTTTGAATCTGCAGGACCTTAAGTTTGCTAGACTGCTGTAACAATACTAAGTTGCACCATTTGGGGGAGCCCGGGTTATGGTATGTGAAGTAACAGCATACGTGGCTCACTGCCTTAGCTAGCAGCCTTTTACAGGGCCAATTAGATCAGCTTGGGCCAATTTGGTCTCCACTTGAATCTTGGGTAGTGAGTTGAGATTTGGTGGCCGTGGCTCAACTGAACAATTCAGGCTAATGTACACACACACATGGTTTCTTACACATGGAACTGTAAGAATACTCACCATGGCAGATGTTCAATTTGAAGCCTTTAAAATTGTATGTTTTACAAGTGGTCATTCATGGATGACTGGTGGTGAGAGAATAATTTGAATTCATCTTTAGTTTGTTTTATGTTATTAAGGGATTTGTCCGTTTTGTTTAAATGCTTGGAAATTATTTCAAGTAAGTGTTTGTTATGAGATTAACCCATTTTTTAAACTTCAAATCTGATATGGAATTTGATGTTTGAAGAACAGCTTTTAGGACTTTTTCAAGCTCTCACTCAGAAGACTTCAATTGTGTTTTCATGTCCAACCCCGTCTTCAACTTCCAACTACTACTACTTCTTTTAAATATTAACCAATTCATATCCAAAGTCCTGCTAAATATTGTCCTTGTTATCATTACTCTTTCTTCAAGCTTCTTGAAGTGTTTTTGGTTGGTCATCCGTTGGTCAATCCTGAATTTCCTTGCAAAGCTTTCGTGTTTGCTGTTAGTTTTTTTTCTTTTTGGAGAAAGGTGTTAGTAGCTATTCTTGTGCAATATGAGCTTTAAGCAGCATGGTATTTTTTTATTTTTGAAGTTTAGTCCTTTAACCGACTCTTGGAAATAAATTTATTTATTGCCTTGCTTTTTTTGGTAAGCTCCTAGTACGAGAAAGCTACTGCAGTTAGTAACCATTGTACCCTTTCAGAAAAGAAGAAAAAATAGATTTCACAAAGTATACTGAGTAAGCCTATAATGTTATCCTCATTCTTGTCAATTGTCAAAAAATATCCCCGTTGTTGTGACTATATGAGCTACAATTATCTGCATCATCTGTTAGTGTTTGTAGTGAAAAACCAGAGTCTATATCTACTTTGAATTACTTATTCCTTATGGTCTGTGCTATTATGAAATTGTAAAGTTGCTCCATTATGATTGTAATGGTGTCATTTGGAGTCCTGCAAGCAGTGATATCCTCTAGATTCAAGTAGGGTGTTATGACTAGTTTTTTCTAGGTTCTACCCTACGGGAACACAGTCATCTGAGTTTCTTCGGTCAAGTGTGATAATGTAATGTAGCATGCGGAACTAGTCAATGGCTGCAATATGTGCTATTACCTATCTGGGTATTGTGAGGCCTCATTTGGCATCTGACTAATTTTGTTGATTAAAGACGTACAAATTGAGCCGACTATGACTCTTGTGTATAGTTGCTTCAGACTCTTGTTTGCTTCCATATAGCCTCGGACTTGTTTGTTCATCCATTAAGGTTAAATTTTTTCCTACATTTGTTTGACTGTTCATCTTCATTGCATTTTTCTGATTCCTGGCATATCTCAGAGCAAGTAATGCAAAATTTTGTGGTGCCACCCAGAGGAAAAAGTAGTGTTAAATAATGAGATGAACATTTTGTTTTCCATTTTGAAGAATATTCGCCCTTTCCTGTGCAGGCAGCTGGAAATGCAGCATTTCAATCAGGAAAACACGCAGAAGCTGTTGAGCACTATACAGCTGCAGTATCATGTAATTTTGAGTCACGACCTTTCACAGCAATCTGTTTCTGCAATCGTGCTGCTGCATACCGAGCTATGGGTCAAATTTCAGATGCCATTGCAGATTGCAGCCTGGCAATTGCCCTTGATGGGAATTATGCGAAGGTATGGTTCTAAAACGCTCTTTTGGTGCATCTACTGAATGCATTTTCTCTCTTGGGCATACTGAATTTCTGGGAATCTTGCCTTGAAGGGAAAACCTTTCAATTACCCTTCTTTTGTTTCCAACATAAACTCCCTCAACTGCTCAGAAAAAAAAGAGAAATGATTTCCTCTGGTACTTTATTTATTGCATAAGAGTTGAAAGCTTATACTTTTCAAAATCATTGATATGCTTTCTGCCTTTCTTTTTAGATGAAGTAAGTTGTTCAATAAAGATGCATCAAGAAGATGCTGAAATTACATATGGGAACACAAAAATAAAGTTAGCTTCTGTACACGGTCCCAAGAGCTAAAGTGAAAGAACTAGCAAAGTCCCAAGAGCCGAATATAACTACTTACAATAGCAAGATTGTTCCAACAAAATAAATTAAGAAGACACTTTACCTTTAGGGAATGTGTTGGAGTTGAAATTCCATCAAAACATCTGTAGTTCCTCTCACTCCAAACACACCAAAAGAATACTTGCAGAGATCTTGATCCAGATTTTCTTGATGATCCTATCAACTCTCCATGTCACCAAGTTTTATCGGCATCTTTGAATCTGAATGACATAACCCAATTGAGTCCAAAAAGAGAGTAGAACTATTCCACGAGTAATTAGCAACTGAACAGTGAGGAAGAGGCAATTAATACTTTCTAAATTGCTTGAGAACATGTAGCACCCGTTCACAAACTGAATACTTCCTTGCTAAGGTTATCTTGAGTTAAACATGACTCATTTAGAACTGTCCAGGTGAAACAAATGATCTTCGTTGGAAGATCCATCTTCCAGATAAGTTTCCAGGGCCAAAACTCAATAATCTGATCATTGACTGTAACCTGCTTTTATATTATATAAACCTTCTGTTGAATCACCCCGAAAGTAGTCTGTCAACTGCTTCTTCTTCAGGGATGAAATTACCAAGCCTGCACAGTAAATTTTGGAGATCTGGTAATTCCCAATCATGAACAGGTTAGATGTCCAGGTGCTTCAGTCTATTGTCAGCAATGGCGGAATAGGTTAGGATAGTCTTCCTCCAATGTAGAATTGTCAAACCATTGATCTTTCAAGAAGGATAAGCTCCATTACCAAATTTGAATCAGATTCTTTGAGAGAAACTCATCCCAAAATTTGCTAATTTGCTTGCAGGGTCCCACTCCAATTAAAGAGCTAGGAGTTTTAGTGCACAATGGTTTCCAGTTCCTCTGAGCCATACCTCTAGAGCCATTTCATCAACATACTTTTGTTATGTTTTGCAAGATCCTTGATCCCCAGACCACCTTTAAGCTTAGTTTGAATGACTTTGGCCCATTTGGCTAGGTGGAAATTATGATTCTGACAGTTCCTCTTCCACAGAAAGGATCTTCTGATTTTATCAAGCTGGCTTAGCACCTTCCTGGGCGTTGGAAATATATACATGATGTAGGTTGGAATGTTGTCCAACATACTGTTAATTAATGCCAACCAGTCCCTATAGAAAGATACTGCAGTTGCCAAGGAACCAGCCTCCTTTTAAGGTTTCTCAATGGTCCCATTCCATACATCTTCTGACTTTAATTTTGCCTACAAAATAAGTAGTAGGGGATGTGTCAATATTACAACCCATGATACCTGGCAGTTGTTGGGTATAGTATTCACTGGGCAAGTGACATTATTTAGGATACTAATATGCAGCCCTGAGATGGCTGCGAAGATAAGCAAGGTAAGGTTGAGGTATAGCATTTGTGATCTATCTGCTTCACAAAAAATCAATGTATCATCTGCATATAGCAAATGAGACACGACCCCCTAATAATCCGTAGCCGCTACACGTCTACACCCCCGGCCAGTCTGCCACAACCTCTGCCCTTCGGGTGATGAGCACGGGTGATGAGCACTCTGTGCTGAGCACCTTGTGTGCACTGTGTAATAGCCTGCAAACCACACATGGATGTAAATCGCACTAGGCAAGCACCTTGTGTGCACTGTGTAATAGCCTGCAAACCACACATGGGATGTAAACCGCACTAGGCAAGCCCTATGCGACAGGCTAGACTCAGAAGGCATTGAGGGGGGATCGATCCCGGGTCATCCGTGTGGATGTCCACCCTCCAAACCAACTGAGCCATCTTGAAGGACATAGTATACTTTTCATTAAGATATTTTTAAATGTTTTTGATCTAGTTACTCGTTTAACACGTTGACTTTTCATATTTGTGATGGTTATTTTCTTAAAACTATTATAAATAATAATATAACTAATTTATATCCCAAATATTTTTTTACAAAACCTCATCAAAAAAAATTATAAATTAATATAATGAATATATTACATTAGAAAATAATTACGAATATTAGAGACTTATTAATATTTTTATATGATTTATAATATGTTAATTACAAATGTTATATAATATAAATAACATTACAATATAGAGAGGTGAATAGTAATTCTTACTTATAGAAAGGAGAACAACAATTCTCTAAATTTGGAGAACTACTATTCATTCTCTACTTCTACTTATAAAGAGGTGAATAATATAAATAATATTAAAATAATCAAAAAGTGAAATAGCGAGGATGAATAGTAGTTCTCTAAATTTAGAGAATTACTATTCACCTCTCTATAAGTAGAGAATCGAGGTTTTCTTGGAGTTGTGGTTGGAGACCCTATTCTCTATTTCTCCCTAAATATAGAGTAGAGAGTATAGAGAGTAAAATAGAGATGGGTTGGAGATGATCTAATAAGCTATTTTTTTAAGTTAGAGAAAGTTATGTTACTTTTTGTTTCAAATTATTTCTTTGTTATTATTGCTTACTATGTGTGTTCACATTTGATGATTATCAATTACAAGATCAAATTATAAAATTTCATAATCGAAGGCTTTAAATATAAATTATTTGTGAAGTACTTCTCTGGGACTGGTATCAGATGATCTCTGTTCTCCCTCCGTTTTTCTGGTTTGTACATTACTACGAAGAATACAGCCGTAAGATGACTTAAATAGGAATTGTTTCCCCACATGCTTCATGAAGTACTTTGCTGAGTAAGTTACTGGTTCAAGGATGATAGTTTTATTGTTTCTCTCATATGAACTGGCTGGTAATCACAATAGTTCTTCATGTAGTTCTAAATATTACCCAGGAACGTTGCATTCACACTCAATTATTTCTGTGATCTAGTACATTGAATTTTTTTTGTTTGGCAGCGTTTTTCTAGTTAAGAGGTGCCAATAGCAATTTTGATGAGTTAGTTACCTGATTTTAGGGTACAGTGTATCTTCAGTTAAATGCCAACACAAATTACTGCAGGCACTCTCAAGACGAGCTTCTCTTTTTGAGATGATCAGAGATTATGGACAAGCAGCTTCAGATCTTCAGCGACTTGTATCCCTTCTGACAAGGCATATGGAAAATAAAGTTGGTGGATCCGGATCACATAACAAAGTGAGTTCCGTAAATGAGATTCGGCAAACACAACAAAAGCTTTCAGCCATGGAGGAAGAAGACAGAAAGGAAATCCCCTTGAATTTTTACCTCATATTGTAAGTTTCTTAATTCAGTCAAGTTATTCATTTTCAGAAATTATATTCCCTCCATCCCAATTTATGTGTTAGTGTTTGACTAGGTACAAAGTTTGAGGAAAAACACTTTTGAAACTTATGTTCCAAAGAAAACCATAGACATTTGTGCGGTTATAAATCATCTCATTAAGGATAAAATGAGAAGTTTAAAGTTTTTTTCTAAATGAGGAAGTATGGCAGTTTTTTTTTTGGGATAGACTTAAAAGGAAAGTATGACACATTAATTGGGACAAAGGGAGTATTATTTTTGAGTTATTCATTGGAACATTTAGTGGACTGCTTGATAACATAATTTAGTATCAATGTTAAGTTTGTTGTTTCCTCTCTAGTCTCTACCTTCACAAGGTAGGGATAAGGTTGCATACCCACCACCCTCCCCAGATGCCACTTGTGGGATTACACTGGGTATGGCAGTATGCTGTGTTGCACATATGTAGTTGTCTGTCTTATCTTCCTATTTTTCTGCAAATTTCTTATAGTTCTCTTCCTATAATACAATCCTTTACCAAGTAGGATTCGATATACTATTCCTATTTTAAGTGGAATTGTATATGATATTCTAACTGGGTAGTTGTCCAGATAGGGTAACATCTACTTTGAGCAATCATCAACATGTTGGTTGTCCATCCTGTATGATTTATGACATAATCGATAAGTTGTCTGTTTGGGTCCTTCGGTCCTTCAGTAATAAAGTATGAGGCAGTGCTTGAGTTGATTGCATGTATTTGCTCCATTCCATTTTATATGAAACTCTTTTTTTTGGTCCATTCCAAAAAGTTTAAAACACCTTTTTATTATTGGGTACTCTTTAATTTTAACATTCCCATTTTACCTTTAATGACATGCTATGATATTTAAAAATACATGATGTTAAAGGTAGTTTTGGTATGTTATACATTTTTGATGAGGTAGATTCTTTTAGTAATATTGAAAAAAGCTCCTGTATACTCGAGGTAATACCAAAAGCTGGAGAATCTACATCACTTTTGGTATATATATATGTGTGTGTATATATATATATATATATATTTTGTTGGTCTGTTAGAAGTCTTTTCTTTCTTTTCTAAACTGTGTAGGAAAGTCTTTATTTCTTTTTTAAACTGTGTAAAAGATATCCCTTCGTGACTAAGAACTCATACAGGTGTATGATTATATACTATGCAACTGATTTTCTAACAATTGATGCAACAACGACAGGGGTGTTGATCCATCTGTTGGTGCATCAGAAATTAGGAAGGCCTATAGAAAAGCTGCACTCAAGCATCACCCTGATAAGGTTCTTTGAAGTCCTTTGCTATTTTATTACAGTACTTTATGGTGACTTTATCTGAACATTGTTTTGTTGATATAGGCTGGGCAATCACTGGCTAGAAATGACAATGTGGATGATGGACTGTGGAAAGAGATAGCAGAAGAAGTTCACAAAGATGCTGACAGGCTCTTTAAAATGATAGGAGAGGCCTATGCGGTGCTTTCAGACTCTACAAAGGTATGTTTTGATTCATGGTTGTTTTCCTGAGAGTAATTTGTGACCTAGGTATGTTGTTGTTGATCAGAGAATGTGTGATTGCAAGAGGGTGTAAAATCACCAATTTGTTTCTAGCCCTTCTCCCGGTCTTGCGTATTCGTGGATCTTCCCTCGGGTGTAGGTTGGCATGGATTAGGGGATTGTAGCAAGTTTATATAAAAAACCTGCTTGATAGTGCGTATTAATTTCAGAGTATAAAATATATTCGAAGATAGATATCTTTTGTATGCCTTATCCCATGTATCTGGTTCGTAGTATCTGGGAGACTGCCGGTGTGGAGCCTATGGAAGTTAGATGTCCTTTTACCCTTCAATGATTTTTCCTTATTGCTGAAGTCCATCTTACCTGACTGTTGTTACAAGGAACTTTTAAGGAAAAACATCTGCTGTAGTAGATCAGCGTATAACTTCCCCCATATTAAACCGGCTTTACTTTTATTATTAAAACCAGGAGCAAATTTCCTTGTATTCTAACATCCAGGTTGTGCAGTAGTCTCTCGTTTGTTGCTTCTCTAATGGCTCCAACCCATTGTCTTATAATCTTTCTGCTTCACTTAAACCAAATTATTGAACTCAATATTTCCGAGTAAGAATCCAAATAGTCTTAAGAGTAAAATATCAAATTAGAATGAAAGAAATGATAGGAGAACACAGATTAGGAGACTTGAAATCTGGGTGGTGTTGTGGAAAACAATTCTCTGGAAATTGCAGAACTTGTTAATTTGGCAAAGAAACAAAAATCCCCAAGAAGAGAACCATCATTAAAGTAGGTTTTAGGGAAGAGGGGAAGATGTGATATGTACTCAAGAAACAAAAATGCAGTTCATGTCGGGTAGCATATCAGAAGTATGTGGGGGGAGGTGGGTGAAGTACGATTATATTCTGGTTCAGGGTAGAGGGGAGGAATTCTAACTCTTTGGGATGATGGAAAAGTAGAGGGTATGGAGGTTACAAGCGGGAGTTCATGTTAGGGGTGTGATTAAGAAACATTAGCTATGGAATGGAGTGGGGAGGGGGCAAAGGAGACCTTTTTGGCAGAGTTAGGAGATGGAATGGAGAGGTGGGACATACCTTGGGTGCTCGGGGGAATTTTAATATTATACGATTCCCGGAGGAAAGGATTGTGTGTAGGGTGGTGTCCATGCTCATGGAGGAGTCCTAAGAGTTTATTGACATGCACTTATTTATTGATTTGACTTTGATAAGGGCTTCTTTCACTTGTTCAAGATCGGAGGACTCTTCATCTTGATCGAGACTAGACAGATTCTTTGTGTCTACTTCTTTGGAGGAGTTTGTACCCAACGTGATCCAAGCTTCTCTTCCTCGGCTACTGATGGATCGTTCCCCTGTAATGTTGGATGGTAGTAGAGGGAGACATACAAGAACTCAACTCCTTTCAGATTCGAGAATGTATGGTTACGTGTGAATGGCTTTGGTGATAAAATGGTTGATTGGTGGAATAGTTATGACGTGGAAGGAAGGCATTCTTTCAGGCTTGCAAAGAATTTGAAATTGCTCAAAAAAGACATAAGGTGTGGAATAAAGAGGTATCTAGGAGGGTAAAGGTGAAAATGAGGGAGATAAAGAGGTGGGGGAGTTAGAAAGAATAGAGGTGGGAAGGGAGGAAAAAGGAGAAGAAAGAAGTTTTATTAGGGGAGCTAGCTTCTTTGGATTTGGCTCAAGGGAGACAAAGATCGAGGGCTTTGTGGTAGGAAGAGGGGGTATCTAACACATTTTTTTCACAAGGTAGCAATTGCAAATAAGCGGAGGAATCTGATAAGAGTGTGGAGGTTGAGGAGAACATATGAGGTGGAGAAGGAAGTAGAGGGAGCAACTGCTCAGTACTATGAATGATTGTTTAAAGAGGAAATGGAGTGGAGGCCAATTTTTTTTGGGTGTGTGGGGTGGTTGGGGTGGGGTGGGGTGGGTGGTTGGGTGGATTTCAATCAAATTGGAGGGAGAAAAGTGAGTGGTTAGAGAAGGCTATTGAGGAGTAAGTACGTGTGGCGGTAGAGTATTGTGTGGGTGACCAAGCTCTCGGCTTGAATGGCTTCACTTTGACTTTCTTTCAACCCTGTTGGAGCCTGTTCAAGCATGATGTTTTGAGTACCACTGATGAGTTCTAGGAGACAGGTGAGTTTGAAGGGAGTCTAAATGCTTTATTCATTGTCATTATTCTTAAGAAGGAATGGCTACTAGCATTGAGGATATATGCCTATTAGTCTAGTGAGATATATCTACTAGATTATTTCTAAGGTGCTTTTCGATAGACTTATTGAGTGTTCTGAACGAGATTGTTTCTTCTTCACAAACTGCCTTTGTCAAAGGAAGGAATATTCCGGATGCAACTTTGGTGGCTAATGAAGTGGTAGATTCGAGGAAGAAATAAGGTGTATCAAGTGTCTTGTGCAAGTTAGATCTTGAGAAGGCTTATGACCATGTAATTTGTAAGCTCCTCGATTTCATTATATTGAAGAAGGGATTTAGGGAGAAAAGGAGGAAGTGGGTTAGTTTTTGCGTCTCTTCGATGAGATATTCGGTTTTGGTAAAAGGCAATCTGTGTGGTTTCTTTGGTGGTTCGGGGGGTTTGAGACAAGAAGATCCTTTTTCAACAATGCCTTTTATCTTGGTGATGGAAGCTTTGATAAGAATTATGGACAAAGCAATTTTAGGCGGACATGTGAATGGATTCAAGGCTGCGGTTAGTGGCGTAAGTAACATGGTGGTTACTCATCTACTTTTTCTTGATGATAATTTGGTGTTTTGTGATGTAGATGTCACCTTGTTGGACTTCCTTGGGCAAGTCTTAACTTGGTTCCAAGTGGTGTTGGGGCTTAAAATTAATCTCAGAAAATGCGAGATCATACCTGTTGGCGTAATAAATAACATTCACATGCTTGCACAATTTCTGCAATGCAGGGTAGGTCTTCTCCCTACTACCTACCTTGGATTGCCTTAGGGCGCATCGAACAAGGATCTCAATGTTTGGGGTCCGATTATTCAAACGGTAGAGAAAATGCTAGTAGGTTGCCAAAAAGATACTTGTCCAAAAGAGGCTAGGAAGATCGAGTATTCCTACATATTGCATGTCCTTGTTCAACACTCCTACAATTGTGATCGGGAAGATGGAAGGTTGCAAAAAAATTTTCATTGGGATACAGCGGACGGGGCAAAGAAGTTTCACTTAGCTTGTTGGGAAACCATGACATCTCCTAAATAGTGGGGAGGACTTGGGGTTAAGGACTTGAAGGTCTTTAACAAAGCACTCTTGGGTAAATCATTGTGGAGATTTGGGATGGAGGAAGTAGCTTTATGGAGAGGGGTGATACCGGATAAATATGGAGAGATGGAAGGGGGATGGAGAACAAACGAGATCACGATGCCTATCGGGTGTGGTGTGTGGAGGAATATCATGAAGGGGTAAGTGGTGTGAAGGTTTGGTGCTTACAGATGAATTCTCGGCATTGTATAGTCTCTTGTCAAAGAGAATTGTCTGCTCAGTAAGTTAGGCGAACTCATGGGGATGTGACCTTATGACATTTGAGGTTTAAGAGGACTTCCTGAGATTGGGAGGTGACCAAGATTTAGAGATTGCTAGGTTTTACTTCAAAAGCAATGCAAGCCAGTCGACAAACCCGGTGGTTTGTCTTAGGAGTTGGGGAATAACGAAGTGTTCTCCGTTAAGTCATTCTATGAGAAGCTTTTGGTTAGGGCAGAGGATAGTTTTCCATTTGTATTGGTCTGGATACTGAAGGTGCCGAGGAAGGTGTGCTTCTTCACGTGGTTGGCTACTAGAGGATCAATTTTGATGGTGGAGAATCTTAGGAAAGAAAGGTTGTTTGCATGAGCTGGTGTTTCCTTTGTAAGGAGACGGGTGAGGACGTGGACCGAGTTTGTTATATTGCAAGTTAGCTACGAGGTTATAGGAGGATACCTTCAGATGGTTTAAAGTTTCTTGGGTTATGCCAGGAACAGTAAGTAGCTGATACTCTGCTGGAAGAGTGGAGCTAGGCGAAGAAGGCACAAGATTTGGTATGTTACTCCTCTTGATGTGGGTCATTTGGAAGGAGCAAATAGTAGAGTTTTTTTTTGGGGGGGGGGGGGGGGGGGGGGGGGGGGGGGGGAGGGATGAGCTTTGCTCAATTGAGGAGTACCCTTTTCTTTTGGAGCACCCAGTGTTCAGGAAAGCGATGCGATGCGAGCCTTCTACGCTTCACAAACTAGAATGAGTATGTGAGCGCTTAAAGCATGAAGCGGGGCCTTATCGCTTTTTTCCGCTTCACGCTTCCCTGAACACCCGAGCACCCATATGGTTCCTGTTTGTATAGAGTGGGTGTCTTTCAGAGAGAACCTATTTTGTAGGTTTCTCCTCTTTTTGGTATATCACTTGTATACAGCCAAGTTGGCGTTGTTACTATCAATGAAACCTTTTACTTGATCAAAAAAATAAATAAAAAATAGCAATGAACTGCCTGAGAGATTTTCTTTTCGTTTTTTCAAAATGACCAGTATGTCTTCTATAAATAACTATTCAAACATTGGTTTTTCAGAACATGTTGGGAAAGAACTTTTCCCGACTTACTGTCCAAGCACCATTGGATGTGCATTACAATTCTTTTCTTCTCTGCCCATCCCAACCCACCCTCAGTAGAGCAACCCTTGTCGGATGCACATCAGACTTAATCGTGTTTAATCTTGGTTCTCAATTTATGTGATATCCTGGATGGGCTCGGTTCTTCTTTTCTTCTTTAATTAGATGGCCTAGATTGCTTAACATTTTCTTCTATAAATTGTCGATCTCTGTTTTGCTGAAATTTGATCTTTACTGAGTTACTGCTTCTTTCCTGAAGCGTTCTCGTTATGACCTTGAAGAAGAGATGAGGAATAATCAAAGCAGAGGCAATGAGAGCAGCACATTTAGAACACACACGGACTTTAACAATTATCCGTTTGAGAGAAGTGGAAGTAGAGGTCAATGGGAAGATGTTTGGAGAGCATATAAGAGTACCCAGTCAGATAGAAATAGAGCAAAGTGGTAGTTTTGATGAAGTTACAGTACTTGACATTCATACAATTCGATGCACCTGTGTTCAGCATTCTGCTTGCGTGTGTGTTTGCTGTCACCTCAGTACATGGGATACATGACTTGCAGAACTTAAAATGAACAGGCGTGAAATTTGTGGATGAAGTATTCAACATACTGACACCTCGGCCTTCCATATTTGGGCACTTCTTGACTAGTCATTCGAGCAGGGTGAACAAAAAAAGAAATTGTTGCATAAAATTCCCAACAGCGTTTGGTAGCTGGAGAGGGATTAACATCAAGCTGAACTCATGCATGCAGATATGTTTAGGCAACAAACAAGGCCAGTCTGCATGATTGCCGTTGTATAGTTATCAAACAAGATTAATACAGAAGCTGTTCATGGCTCCGAAACCCTGCTAGTTTTCGTGCTAGCAGAGAGACCAACTCGACAGTTTGAGAAGGCTACTGTGGATGACTAATTTTGCTGAGTCGTTTATCTATCATTTTCTGTGTTTGTGTAATTTCTGCATTTAAGTTTTAAGCTATATTTGTAATTTTGTTTGTGTATGGAGTGTCTGCTTCTATTTGAAACATCCTAAGAGTGATAAGAGTGAGGTTTCTTTTCTTCTTAATTATTTTTCTTTTCATTTTCTTGATTGTGGGTGGGGTTTTCTGTTGTAATACACCAAAGTCAATTATTTTTTGATTATTTGATCTGTTGTGTGGGTTTACCAGACAATTGAAATCAATTTCATTGTTCTCTTTGCACTTGTAATGGAAAATATAATGTTAAAGTTTTCATCTTCAAGGCAAGGGTGTATATATTGCCTCCACACGACGCTTGAAATGGGAAAAGAAAATGAGTTTAAATTCTATGCACCGAAGATGTAAAAGATGTTCATACAAATATTGACTGACTAGCTTGTGCCAGCACAGGTCCAGCAACAACAGTGTAAGACTTACAACTGATGCATCCATTTTGTTGGTAGTCTAAATCCTAAACATGTTCATTTAGACATGAGAGTTTAGCTAGTTGTTTCAGTTAGTACCAATACAGACAACATGACATGGATCAAAGTATCCATTCATGGTTGGCAAGTGTTACACTGTTTACATCTATGGTCCCATTCTATACAGTAGTGTGTGCGCATACACTTCACCCTCCCAGACCTCACTTTGATATGTTGTTCTATTCTGAGAGTTGAAATCGAACATGGAACCAGCTAAAGTTTGTGAAGTCACATAGGTGGAGTCCTATTTTAAGATATATATAGAGAGAGGATTGTGCACCAAATGGGATTTAAGCATCCAAAAACGAGTTGAGAGACCATCTTGAGGGAGTAAATTTCTCATAGCAATCATTCCCCAGTCCACAAGAATGGATAAATCCCATGAGGGGAGTATATTGATAAGTCAAAAGAAGATCGAGAGGGGGGCTGGAGCCTAACCTCTGCATACAAATAAGTTCAAATACAATTCGACCTAAGCAATATACAAGATGGAGATAAAACTCCTGAGCAAGAGCTCACAATATACCAAGTACAAGACACTTAGTATATCCAAAAGAGATAATCAGCCAGGATCAAAGATGAAGGTGTTTTACCTCACTATTATTCGAAAATTTGGACCTCTTTTTTTTTCTTCATTCTTCAAAGTGGATATAATCTACATAGGCAAGTTGATAGCTGTTGTGAAGAAAGAATTGTACCTTTTAAACTCTGCAAGATTGGCCGGGAGATCGGCAGTTGAATTTCCTTCTCTGAAGATATGATTAAATTGAATATGACCCTCTGCATTCATGGCTTGAATCTTGTTGATTTCATCTTTTAAAAGCCAGGAGGTGGATATGTTGCTGTTGATCATTTGAATAGTAAGCAGAGAATCAGATTCTGAAACCATTATCCAAGCACCATTTTATGGCTTGAATCTCTGCATAGTTGTTAGAGCATTCCCCAAGGTAAGATGCGAAAGCCATGATCATCTGTCCATTGTGATCTCTCAAAATACCTCCTGCTCCAGCACTTGCCTGGCTTCCCATTGCAACAACCATCAACATTAAGTTTATATTTCCCGATATCAGGACATTTCCAACTCACTGGAATGATAGATAATTGAGGCCTGATTCTTTCCACAACATGAAATTTATTTGAAAAAGGAGGGGAGAAGTTTATGGTGGTCAATTGAGCTGCAAGAGTCCTCTGTATCAGCATGGTGATTTGATCAATCACTCTGTTAGTAGTCGGCCTGGTGCCATCATATTTATAAGAGCATCTGAATTTCCAGATTTCCCAAGTAATAAAACTAGGAAGACACTGAAGAATGATTTCATGTACTTGGTTTTGAGGCTTGATGAGCCACCATGCCATATATTTAGCTCTAATATTTAGGGATTTTTATGAGGAATTCCACACATCATAGAAGTATTTCCACACTCTCTTGGCCAGTTCTCCCTCATTAATAAGATGATCATTTGTTTCAATATAACCATTGTTACAACATCTGGAAGGTCCGTGGACCTTAAACCTGGAGAGATTAACATCAGTGCCAGCTTATCCTTGAGAAGTCTCAAGACATGAAATGAGATCTTAAAGGGCATCTTGTTATGCCAGATCTTGGTGTGAGTAAGAGCAGTGATTCTATGAGTTCTTAGAGCATTCCAGGCAGATTTGGTAGAAAATGAGCTGATGGCAGCTGTCCAGATAGGGTAATCTTCATTTTGAGGAGATATGTTGATGGTTTGGATGTGTGTAGCTAGATTAGAAGGGAGCAAATCATTAAGTTTATCCAGATTCCAAGTGTCTTGCACGACGAAGTCAGAGACAAGAATCTTCTTAGATCTGCTGCTTTGCTCAATTAGATGAGCTAAGGCACCTTTGTTGGTCCAATTATCCCACCAAAAGGACACATCCCCTTTGCCAATTTTCCAGAAGATATGCCTCTCACATTCTTTTCTAGTGTCCATGAGTCATCTCCATAGATGAGACTGAGTGTAGTTCTTCTTTTTGGCCACTGGATGAATCCTTATACAATATTTAGCATTTAGAAAGGAAGAGCAGAGAATTCTTTGTTCTAATTCAACCATGTTTTGGCTGTAAAGAAGTTGCATGTCACAAGAATGGATCTGTTCCAAATCGAGCACTAACAGTTGGTACTCCCAGGATCTTTTCACCTCTGGCAGATTTCTGAACATGATGAGATATTCAAAAGATTAGAACTTGAGGGATTAAAGGATCACACACATTGAAGAAGTAGATACTAACGAAGGACAAAAACTGAAATAGATACTCCACCAGGTTTTCAACCGTGGCCCATTGGCCCTTGAGGATTTCTCAATTGCGGAAAGAATGGGTCAGTATTTTGGAAGCTAGAGACAAACTTACTATATGATGAATGACTATTTCCGAAAACTTACATGATTGATGGTCAAGAAAGCTATATTCAAGCTCACTACTTCTGGTTGGCTGAAATATGATTATGTGAGTTTGTTTACCAACCTTAGGTAGCAGCAGGGAAGAATATCCTTCGACACCTTGGAAGAAACTATTTGTCAATCATGTGATGTATCACCAATAATCTGCACACGAACAGGACCCATTTTGAAAACTGTGGAATCGATTGACATCTCTTACAACTATCATTCTCATTGTGACCTTTGAGATAAGCTTCAAAGCAGAATGGCAATCATCGCATATCCTGAGATTCTTAATAACATGAATTGGTGCTTGGGATGGTGTTTTCATGAGAGCATATGCGACAGCCAGCTTTTCGCTGTGGTAACTAAGATAACCCTCTTGCTGTTCTTGCTCAACATCATGCAAGACAGAAGCCGTGTCTGGAATATAACCCAATGGTTTTATTTCAGCCAACAATTTTCTCACTTTCTCATGGATTTGAGCTGTCTCTGGGTGTTGAGTGTCATCAGAAACAAACATATGAGTTTCATTTCGTATTTCAGTCCAGCTCAATCCCGGTTCTTTCTTTATGTTCCTTTCTCTTAATAACTTCCGCATCTTTGCTACACCATCCCACCTTTTCACCTTGGCATGCATATTGGACAACAATATATAGGTTCCCACGTCGTTGGGGTTCAATCGTAACAAATGGTCTGCCACTTTCTGTCCTAAACCATAATTGCGGTGGACGTTACAAGCATTTAGCAAAGTACGCCAAGCAATAACATCCCATGTGATTGGTGTCGACCTCATGAACTTCTCAGCCTCATCAAGTTTACCAGCTTTGCCTAGGAGCCCTACAACACAGGTATAGTGCTCCAACCCAGGTTCAAGGCCAAAGTCCCTCATTAGATGCTGTAAGTAGTAAAAACCTTCTTCTATCCTACCCAAATGTCCACAAGCCAATAGAACCCCGATAAAGGTTACATAGTTTGGTTGCTCTTTGGCAGCTAACATGTCCTGAAACATATACAATGCGTCCTCACCAAGCCCATGATGAGAGAAACCTGATATTATCAAATTCCAAGTAACAGTATCTCGACATATCATGTTTGAAAATAAGGCCCTAGCGGCTTCAATATGGCCACTCCTAACATACATATTGATTAGAGCATTCCCCACAACGACAAAAGTTCCATTTCCCGTCTTCTCAACACGTGCATGTAATGTTTTCCCACACCCAAGTGCTGATAGACCCGCACAGGAATGCAACAATACTGCAAATGTGTATTCATTTGGCACAACATCCTGAAGTTCCATTTGTAAGAACATTTTCAGGGCTTCCTCGAAGCACTCATTTTGGAAATTTGCAGCCAAGATTGTTGTCCAAGACACCACATTATGGTCAGGATAAGAATAAAAGATACATCTTGCACCTAAAATTTCACCACACTTTCCATACATGTCCATGACTGCACTGCTTAAAAACACATCAAGCTGAAGACCTGACTTCAACATTCTGCAATGAACTTGCTGACCCAATTTCAAATCCTTGAGACGAGCACAAAGACCAAATATATTCACATAGCTGATTTTGTCCCTCACCGAGCCCTCAGACAACATCCTTGAGAAGACATCCAATGCTTCATTTGTATACCCATGATCCAAGAAGCCCTTTAGTACAACATTATCAGTAATGTTGCTTGATCCAGGAACAGACTTCAAGATTTCCAGAACCCCTTCCATATCTGAAGACATTGTATACAATGATAGAAGAGCATTCTTCACATACTGATGAAACACTAATCCTGATTTCAACACTAATGCATGACACTGCCGCCCTTCGTGTAGCAAACCACCATTAGAACAAGAAGAAAGTACAGTAGACAAGACATATTCATTTGGAAATAAATTATCCACTGAAACCATGTCTTTCAACAATTTGGGTACTTCCCAAGTAAACCCATTGTGCAAATATCCTGTCATTAAAGTGCTCCAAGAAACTATATTTCGTTGCCGCAATCTGTTGAATATGTGCCGAGCAATAGCAAGTTGTCCACACCTTGAGTAGAGATTAATGAGACAATTATTCTGAATTACGTGGTTTTCTGAGGCATGATTAGACACAATAAGAAGCGCATGGACAACTTTTCCCAATTTGAAGTTCCCATCATCAGCTAACTTTTTCAACAACTTTACAGTGTACTTCACATAAAAGATACTTTGGGAGTTCAATTGGGATAGAGAAGACACACTCACATGCAGAGGAGCACGGTGGACATTGCTTGTCAAAAACATAGTCAAGTCTCAGTGTAGTTTAGTTTGTAGAGTAATACAACTCCAAGCACTTGAAGGGTATATTGACTGGACAAAAGAAATGCCAGATCTGAAAATATAAGCACAGGCATGCTTAAAAAATGTGCTGTTTAAACTTACATAGAAAAACATGTGCAAGAAAGATGTATTCAAGTTACTTTAGTGATGCATTTGAAACCAAGACTCTTCTCTTATATGAGTTTCTTCTCCCCCCAACACCGGATACAGATTACTCATAGTTTTTCATTCAACAACAACTATACCTCAATCTCAGGCATGTTAGGGTTAAATTAATAAATTTATGGACTATTAAAGGAAACGTTTGGTTGGCAAACTTATGGAAATGCTGGAAGAAAACTTTAGTGCACAAAAAAAAAGAGCAATATAAGTTACCACCAAAGTCCAATCAGGTACTCAGCATCTAAACTCTTGCCATGTTTCAGAATTCAGACCAATGAAAAAGCGAACACAAATACATTAAATAGGCCATGACCACCAAAAAAGGCTTTGAAAACAGAACCAACTTTCCCCTGTTTGGCAGTACAGCAACGATAGACCCAATGATGAAGTGAACACAACACAGTAATTATGCATAACCACTTAATTAAGTCTTAGAATTTTTTCAAAAAAGGGAAATGAATAAGGATTCAGTGTTTAGGAGAGTGAGAAGCATAAAGCATGTGTGGATGAGGAGCTCGACGAACTGGTGGTGTGGAAGCAAGCAAGAGTGCATGGGGAGCAAAACTAAATATGCATATGCTTCTTCGTAATTGATTCAGTAGCTGACCCATTTGCATTTATAGCGTTTTCGAGGAGAAATTGTAGTTTTTACCTATTGTCTGTGTGCATGCTTCTTTGAGAAACTTCTATTGATAGTAGGGTTCGAACCAACAACACTAGTGTGGAAAACATTACCACGGCCCCTTCCTTACCACTGAGCCATCAACCAATTTTATTATATATATATATATATATATATATATATATATATATATATATATATATAGTTTTTTAATACAAATACAAGGTACGGAAAAGCTACTAGATTCGTTTGAACCCACAAACCTCCGCTTAGCTCCGCCCCTATCTGTCTTCACTTTTTTCTCAATTCTTCATTATGACCACTTAAATCCTTCATTTGGAACTCTTTCAATAGATATTTTTTTCCTCTTATATTTTTTAAATTATTAGTGTTTTAACCACAATGATTGATTTTAGTGCATAATTTTCATTTTGTTAGGAAATGGATAGGATGTCATATGACCTTATTTTGTGATGTATTTATCAAATCAAACTTGACGAATACGCTATCATTAGTAAAATATTATTACTTTTTTCGTTTATTGCAAGCTTGTACGTAGTTAAAGTGAATTCCATCCTTGGTTTGCAGTAGGCTGGATGCCCTACCAACTTATGTTATGTCCCTTTTCCCCCTACCTGCGAAAGTGGAGGAGAGATTGGATAAATTGAGGAGGAAGTTCCTCTGGTTGGGTAACAAGGAAGGAAAAGGTATTCACCTGGTCAAATGGCAAACTGTACAACTCAGCAAGAAAGCTGGTGGGCTGGGTGTTAAGAACTTGGGGCTGCAAAACATATGTCTTTTATCAAAATGGTTGTGGAGGTTTTGTAAAGAGGATCATGCTCTTTGGAAGGATGTTATCATCAGCAAATACGGACAGACTGAGCAATGGACAACCAACATTGTGACTAACACTTATGGGGTCTCAGTTTGGAGAACTATCAGAAATTTGTGGCCAAAATTGTCCGAGAGCATAGGTTATAAGGTGGGTGAAGGGACTAGAGTTCTATTCTGGAAAGACAAATGGATCGGTCAGAACTCACTCATGGAAGATCTTTCAGATTTATTTTCTTTCTGTGGCAATCCTGAAGCATCCATTGCTGAGACCTGGACTAACCAAGGATGGAATATCATCTTTAGGAGGCTTCTAAATGACTGGGAGATTGAGAGTGTGGCTAGCCTACTGCAAAGGTTGAATATTTCTCTGGTTTAAATACCAGCCCTGATACAATCAGATGGAGACATGATAGGGATGGAAAATTTTCAGTCGGAAGATTGTACAGAAGAAATTTGATCTCACAACCTGGGAACATCCCTGGACCTTGGAAACAAATATGGAAATCTAATATCCTTACCAAGATTAAGGTTTCACATGGAAGGTTTGTAGAAGAGCATGTCTCACTCAGGAGAAACTGAAAAAGAGGTTGAGATTGTCTCAAGGTGCTTCTTTTGCAAGGAAAAGGAGGAAACAAATAGCCATTTGTTCCTCCATTGTAGAGTGACTTCTCAGGTGTGGCATATGTTTCTTAATCACATCCAAAAATCATGGGTGATGCCTGAGCATACGACAGATCTTCTAACCTGCTGGGTGAGAAGAGGTGGGAGTAAAAAACAGAAAAAATGGTGGAGCCTAGTCCCTTCTTGCATATGGTGGTCAGTCTGGAAGGAAAGAGACAATAGATGTTTTGAGAATATTACTAATCCAATGCAGAAAGTAAAAGAAAACTGCATTAATACTTTGTATCTTTGGTGTAAAGAAGAGGGTATAGATGAGGTTGAACGGCCAATAGACTTCGTAGACTATCTGTAATTATGATTAGTTGCACTGTAATTTTTTTGATGGTTGACAGCATACCCACATTGCTGAGGAATATAACTTTACCTTGCTCAAAAAATAAAAAATAAAAATATGTGATTAGATATTGCAGGAAATTGATGCAAGAATCAAGTAAATAGGAGTTGAAGCAAGGGAGAAAAGCTTGGAAACAAATAAGAGGAGTACATGAAAGAGAACAATCAAGAGAAATCTGGGTTGTGGCGCACTGGTGGCGTGTCGCCCCAGGCCCTAAACTACTGGTGCCCCAAGCCTGGCGCACTGGTGGTGCGCCGCGCCAGACCCCAAACTATTGAAGCCCCAGGTTTGGCGCTATGGTGATGCGCTGCCCCACGAAAGCCTCAACGAAAACTTCCAATTTTAGGATTCCAAATCCAAGAAGGAAAATGGATTATTTTCCCTAACCCTATAAATAGAACATTGTGCCTCTTTTGGAGGAAACCATCATACTTTTCAAGTGAAAGAGGCACGAGATAGAACTCACCCTTAGGGATCATTTCTTCTTCTTCTTTTCTTAGACATTACTTTGCATAAAAAATAATTATTTGGGGTTGCGACTATGAATGATTATTGAACATTAATTTATGGATGAAGTTGGTTATCGTATAAATTATTCTTGTGTTCTTGAATTAGTATTTTGATGCTTGATTATCACTAAAATAAATATGTTGTCTACTTTTGAACTCGAGAGAGGAATAGAGAGATAAAACATGAAATACTCCTTGAATTGATTTGTGTTTAGTATAGATATATACCTAAGTGTCGTGTTTGGTTACGAAACAAGAAGATAACTTTAATGCTCACCAGTTGATTGAATCAATCTCCTCTCAACGATGTAGTTGGTTATTAGTGATCGGAAGATCATAATCATAAAATTAACCTCGTAAATCAGTGATTTGATAACCATCTGAAATCCATACAAGATATATGAAGCATGAATTCT
The DNA here is from genome assembly GCA_016801875.1 of Solanum sitiens. NCBI lineage: Eukaryota > Viridiplantae > Streptophyta > Magnoliopsida > Solanales > Solanaceae > Solanum > Solanum sitiens. The sequence goes on along the minus strand of JABWTJ010000478.1, from coordinate 245,254 downwards.
TAGTTATGCTGCAACCCTGGAATTTTCCCAATTATTATGCGCATTATCTTGAAGTTGAATCATAGTTAGTTAGTATACTTCTTTCATTCTTGCATTCTTAGTATTCCAATATTAATCAAACTCTTGTGGCACACTTGCATAAATAATTAGAATTAGTATAATCTGATAGATAGTTAATCGATAAGTCATTTAGGTTCGATAATCCGGCCTTTTCAAAGCCGCGTACACCTGCGTGTGCATTTGGGAGCAACAAGTATCGTGTGAAACTAGTCGAGGTGCGCGAAAGTTAGCCCGGACACCACAGTCGTTAAAAAAATAATCTTTCGGGCAATTAATCGAACACATAGAGTGCATAGTTTTTCTTTGCAAGTTTTCGCACTCAACCGCTATGAATTAGCTTCCCAAAATCCGTGACGGGAATTATAGTTTCTACTCACTTTGAAAATCACAATACACCACCACAACTCCCTATTTGATCCAAACTTCAATTATCACATTCACAACTTAAAGCACCCGATGAACACCAAACAAAAAGAAGAGAAAGCGAATAACAATCGTCACTATTTTGGGGTGTGGGAAGAAAGAGAAGAAGAATGTTTACCTGAGTGAAGCTTTCCAATGGAGCAGTGATGGATTGAGAGGGAGAAAGTGATGTTCCAATGTTTAAATATAACAGAAAAGAGTCAAATTTAATATATAAATATATATATATATATATTTACAATCCAATTTAATCTACTACAAACATGAAAAGAAAAAAAAAGGAAGATAAGCTTTTAGGTAAATATTACAATCCAATTTAATGTAGTAATGTGAAGATATTAAATCTCTTCAAATATAATTCATTTTTGACTATTGTTGTTGAAGCTTAATAATATTTTTTGCAAGACTTATTATAACCTCAATATAATAAATATTTTCATTTATCCGTGTAATAATACATTAGCTTTTCAGGAGCTTTCGATTAAAATTGTGTACTATCACATATTTCATAACACTTTTTGTACGGTGACATGCATTTCTTTCTAGGAGAAAATTATTACGATTTTCAGAGTCAAAATCATTACATGCAATAATTGCTTTTTATTTTACTCTTGTTGTATCATAGATACACAATCAATGACAAGTTTTCACGATTGCACAATAATATTCATTTAGTTATGACTACAATTTTTGTAGATGAGAATTATTTCTTTCTTTTGCCCTTTCAATTGTTACTAATAAAATATACCATAATATTTATGACATACTAAAAATTACTCGATTAAATGTCGTTTATGTCAAAATATTTTTTTTAATCTCAAATCACCCATAAAGGTGAGTTGTAACATTTATCTAAACATACATAAATACGCTCTTTATTAATTACTTTTATGGCAAATTAACATATTCATTCTATTTAAGGAATACACTGTGATCACATGTATATGCATCATAAATTTTAGTAAAATCATATTGTCTTTCCTCGATATTTATCATATTTGTATAACACACCTCAACATCACTTTGAAAGGTCAAGTTCACCATCACTTTTTATTTCTTTATTTTGTTGGAAGATTTATAAAATTTATTAAATTAGATTACACCATAACCACATGTCGGATAGCTTTCGTGCCAAATTGATGATAAAATTTGTCTTCCTTTTGAAGGATCATTTTGAAAATTCATACTTTAATTACTTCAGTTTATAATTATCACAATGATAGACTACAATTATTTTGTCCTTCTACACCCCATATTATACATTTAGCCACTTTAGTTTCTTTCAAACCTACTATGCACTACTGTCATATTCACACTATATATTAGAGAATATCAATGGAGCGACATGATTTCGTCAAAAGTATTATTATTTTACCTTAATTATTATTGTTATATCATCATTGTGACGTATTACGACTTAAATTAAATTTTATAGGCACAAAAAGAGTCAATAATGTAATTAAATACCTCATCAATATGAAATTTCCTTAAGAATAAATTAGGGTCATGAAGTGGCAATATTAATAGGAAAAAATGCATTAGTACCTCACCTTTTCACGGTTGAATGCACAACAATTGGACTAATTTTTGTTACACCACTTTAACAAATAATATATGGAACTCAACTTTGAAAAATACTTACAAAAATAAAAATTTAGTATGACAGCAGACAACGTATTATAAAAATATGACACAAATAGTAAAAATGAAACCAATAAAAGTAGTGAGACGAGAGAAAAAAATTCTTATTCTTCCAATAAGTATGTTCAAATATTTTTAAATGTATTGATGTGAATTTTCATGCCTCTATTTATCGTGTTACATTGAGACATTCCATATGTTGTCATAAACATGATCTTTATACTGTTGATTTTGTAAAATCATTCACAACATGAAGTTCTTAGAAACACCAAAGTAGAATGAATCATAAATAAATAAATTAAACATTTTAGATTTTTTCCACATAAATTAATGTTTGATTATTTCATTAAAGATCACCAATTGAGAAGCAAATATATCAAAGAACAAAGATTACTATTTAAAAATGTAGTAAATAAAATTAATCAAAATGAAGGACATTTGATATTTGTGATAGTGCTAAATCTTTTAATTTTTGTTGGAATGTTCTTAATATTTGTAATTTCTACAAGAATTTATCTTTTTATTATTTGAATCTTAGGGAAAATAAATATTTGTTAGTTTAATGTTGTCATTCATCAACTTATTTTCTCACTCTTGTAATCGAAGTATGCACTTGTGTTTTTTCCATACCTAATTTCGGGCGAAAAAGTGATAGAAAAGCGTCCTTAAATGTTTTTTCTCAAGGAATATATCATTTCTCACTTAATATAAACTAGAAAATTTCAAATAATTACGAGTTCATACTGAAACTTAAAATAATTCCTGAAATATCCATTCTCTCATAAATAATTACAGCTCATACCCCCATTCATTAAAGACTGATAATTTTCGCTTAATTGATACTAAACCAGTATCATATTATTGTATTTGATATCATTAAGGCGGATAATTTCCGCTTAACATACTGTATTGGTATCATTAAAGTTTATTGTTCAGAAAAGTATATATATATATATTGTTGTAAATATTTCAGACCAAATATCCTGAACTCACTTCTGCTATTGACAAACTTGACAACATCTTTACTTATAAGTCTATTCAAATGGAAGGACAAAGTATTAAAAAACTTGACAACTAACAAGCTGTAGGCATTCAAATCTTAAAGACTGCACCAATATATAGAGAAGGTGAGGGTACATTTTGGCTCCACACTCGACGCCTGAAAAGGAAAAAGGAAACGAGCTTAAGTTCTATGCACGAACATTGTAAAATACGTTAACACAATCAAGTCACTTGAAAGATACCTAACTAATAAATACTGAGGGGTTTATACTTATGAGATGCAAATGGTGCATATTATGAACCATCATAAAACCTAGGCACACTCACTTGATTAGTCAAATCTCTACATTGAATTTATGAATATATCCCAAAACCGAGCTCTTTTGGATTTGTTTCTACCATCCATGGAGCCCTACGAAGAAGAAGGACGTATTTAGTTGAAGTTTATAAAGTTAAGTAACATATTGGAGGAGAAAATGATAACAAATACATACTTGTTTAGTATGAAGTTTATCGTTCCCTCGGAAGCTCTTTGGAGAAGAACTTCCCTTGCTTCAACTGCAATTCCTTCGGGCTGCAATGGAAGCCCAAAAAATGTTTAAATAAAAAAAGGGATTCTTACATAACTGTACAGGTAAAAAAAAAAAAATCAACGGAACTGGTTGTATGTATAGGTAATGTATTGATATTCTATAATAGTGTATATATATGATGTATAACTATGTATTTACGTCCATAGACAATGTTTATATTATATTTATACATTGCAGACTGATTTTTTTTCCCAATCCTGACACACTCAAATCTCCTCTAACAGTCCCAAATTTTAGATATGATATACTCTCAATGTTTCGAGTCTTTTGAAATATTATTCACTCGGAATGATTCATGTTTGCGGCAGATCAAATTAAATTATTTATTTAGTCAAGTGCCTACTTATTTGTGTGTCAATTTTGGTACGCCAGAGAGGAGTAATAGTTGAGACACATATATGTTCGAATAGCCTCCAGCAATGAGGAAACACAAGGAAGAAAGAACGGAAAATTGACAAAGCTTTAAACAATGTGAGAACACAAGTTAGGTGTCCCTCATAAGGTTGAAGGTATGTGTTGTTGTCTCCTTACATGGTCTTGGGCAGAGGCAAATTAAGATTTACTCTATAGATTTAAGATTCTAGGACAGCTCAAGACCCCACTACTTGTCGTATTTGGTTTGATATTGCTACCACACATGACTTCGAGAGTCAAACACTTTTCTTTTAAAAAACAAACTGGGAGTCGGTGAAGGGGAAATGGTGAGGAGATTACAAGACGAGGAATCAAACCCTTACCAACAACGTGAAATTTTAGGTAACCAATCAACTGAGCTACTAAGATTCCCCCTCAAGTGCTAATAACTGGATTGAAAATTTAGTAGTTGTACATATTTAGTGATCTTCTAAATACATATATGAGGTATAGGCCAAAGCTATAGAATTCGGCTGAACTCACAACTTACGTTGTGGATGCGCCCCTGATCTTGAGTAATCCTCACCTCGTGAACAACTTTTGAGATCAAGTTAGCCCCAAGTCCATTTTTCTAAATATGGTAGTAAAGCCGGCCCATCCCCATCTTGGTTTAACTAATGTTGGCTCCCCATGTAATATTGTCCATACACTGGACGATCAGTCCTGAGTGTGAGGGTATTTTATGTGTCTCACATTGTTTGAGCGTTCAGGCTGTTTTTCTTATATGGTTGAGTTAGGCCGAACATCATTTTCCTTAATGAAGTTGACAGGAATAACAATCCACAGGTATGTTGGCAGTTGGTTCGTCAATACATACCTCTTCAGGAAACCAGACACCAGGTTTTGTGCTTCCCTCAAGCATAGCAAGGACAAATGCAGCTGTTGAAATTCCCACTGATCTGAAAAACAAACAAACAGCTTACAACCTTATGTGAAGAGACTTGCATTACCTTTTCGCTTAGATTTCCCAAGAAAGTGATGAGGGAACTAACATTCAACAAATGTGTGTAACTTGACCAAAATTTAGAATCAACAAATGAAGGAAATTAAGAGATTTTACATTGAGTGGAGCAGAAATAGCTAACCAACTTACTTAGAAAGTCTTTTATGACTAAATATGCCAATTCTGTTGTGTCCATCTGAGCATTCCAAATCTACCTGTTTCACAAAAGATCAAAACAACTTTGTGAGCTAACTATTTGTAAGTAAGATTTCAGAATTTTAGGCTTTCTCAGCGGAGATAATCTCGAAGCGTATCGAATATATAGTGAAACAAATATAAGTGTACCTTCTCTTATAAGCTTAAGCTTTTAGACGAGGTAGCCACACAATTCAACAGATAAAACTAAATAAATTAAAAATAATTAGAAGACATCTCACTCGCATTGAGACTGCCTCTCCAGCTGTTCCGTCAACGGCTCGAACAACTGGATCGAATAGTTGAACCAGCTGTTGTACTTTGCTTCTATCCCTCAGAAATTCCTGCAGAAGTTTTAGTATATGATTATGATGCCTATTGAGCCTGTGACATTCTTTTGAAAGTTGGAATGTGGGATCCTCATGACTTCAACAAACTATAGCTGATTATTGATGCATCAAGATCGAAGTGCAAAATCCACTAACAGCTATATCAATCTTTTTATCCATTCTGCTCTTACAAGTCCAGTATTACGAGGATTAATTATCATGTTGAGACTTATTTACACTATACGTTAGTAGACTGACTTTATTCGGATTTGGGACCAGATATAGTTTGTTGAAGTGACATAGGTGAAGTTTTATTTTTAAGAGTTTTAAAAATATACAAAGAGGATTCCACACCATATGGGGTTTAAGCATCTAAGTATCAAGTTGAGAGACCAACTTGAGGAAGTAAATTTCTCATAGCAATCATTCCCCAGTTCCAGAAGAATGGATCTGTTCCAAAGCGAGCACTAACGGTTGGTACACCAAGGACCTCATGCACACTTTTCACCTCTGGAAGATTTCTGAAAATTATGAGATTTTCAAAAGATTAGAACTCAAGGGATGAAAGGATCACACATATTATAAAAGGAAAATAGGGCTCAAGGCTAGATCCTTCGAAACAAATTTACTGTTCCAAGTACTCACAGGAGGTAAACATCCTTCTTGCCGATCCCCATTCCAAAGTCAATACTAAGCATCCCACTATAAGGAGTCAATTTGATTTTCTCTCCTGGTACATAGTTTCAATTCAGTGATGAGATCACAATAACAGGGTCAGGATGGGGGGAAAATCCAGTCCAGCTAAAAAGCTGACCTTTATTATATGCAATTACATTCTCTCCAAGAAGCAAAAAACTAGTAGCTAAAATAGTAGGTCCAGCACCACCAGTGCCAGCAGTGTAGTAGTAGAATCTGAAATATTTATCTAAGCATGTTAGAATTGTAAAAGATTTATCAGGAAGAAGACGATAAGGAAAACAAATTGACATTACTATTTTTATGTGTTCGGTAGGAAGGAAAATGTTTTTTCAGGAAAATAAGTGGTTTCTTACTAGTTTCATGTGTTCGGTACGTAAGCAAAAATTATTATCCTAAAAGCATTTGTATATAATCTTAGATAAATACTACGTAAGGTGGGGGTGGGACGTGGTGGGAATGGGGACTACAGGGCTGGATGAAGATGAAGTGAGTTGGAGGGTGGGGAGAACATAATCAACGTGGAATGCCATTTGTGGAACTTATTTTCTTACTACCATTAGGCAAGTCATTTTCTTCAAGGAACTTGTTTTCCAAAAATTTTGAGCAACAGTAAAATTGGAATACCGAACACTCTCTACAATGCAAAGCAAAGTCCAGGCTACTTGATCATCTTTCAAGACAATCAGGAACAAAAAGATTGAGTATTTTCGTAGCACTTAAATCTATTAGAACTTCACGCGATTAAGTGTATCAAATTTAGTCTCCTTATATGATCTTACGTAATCCTCACCACTTGAGCTAGCATATAAGGTTGATTTAGATCTAATATCCATTTTCTTAATAGTTCGATTACCCTAGAAGGGAAAAGTCAGCACATGAAGAAGTGTTCCAGTAATGAATGATCTCCTGACAAACTCTTACAGAGAGAGTGTCATCTAAAGTAACTCTTTATGGGAAAAAGATCTTTTAGTTATATAAACTGACATTATAAACAAATTTTATTACTATAAGTGCAATTAATCAGTAATAGGAGCTTATTATTTTATTTTCAGGTTACCATGAAAGGGCTTGATATCGAGAATTACTTGTAGGCAACTTAACCTAATAGTGTTAAAGTTCTTAACACAGTCAATGCACAAAACATAAACTCTTGAAAGAATTATTAAGGTAGTCTTTTTGAATGCTTTAATGTTCATTCAAATATCTGACCAAACCCTGACAATGTCGCAAAATGAATTAACAAGGCCATAAAAAAGAAGGAAACTGTCACCTAAGCCTCTCTAGTTCACCCTCGCTTTCAAGTTTTGCAGTGCGAACAAGCTCTGCCGCCATCACTGTCATATTAGTAGAAAAACAATGTTTGAGTTCACTTGATAGAGTAGTAAAATTTACAATCTTAACGAAGGGGTTGTAAATGCAATGCAGCAATCAATTGAAGCTACAATAGTGTCAGTTTGTCAAATGAAAGCAATCAGGTAGAGTATCTGATTAATTAATCAACAAAATAATGACCATGAGATAGAAGTATTTCTTGCTCAAGTCAATGCTAATTAAGGAATAGACTATATGATAAATCTTCTTGTTTCGCAACTCCAAGAGGAAATTACCTCCTCTACGGCTGCAATGGATCTAACAGAGCCAAAACCCAAGGCTGTTGGCTCGACTCGACTCTGGTTACCAAGTATAAGAACTCAAGCTCGAGCTATTCAAACTCTAATTTTATGCTTGATCCTAGACCTAGAGTCACAACAACTCAAATGATTGAACTTTGCTCAAACATAAGAAAATTTTAAAATTCCACATATGTAACGTTTCATGTTCTTAATCACATCGTAAAATCACCAAGTAGTCCACACAATTTAGATATGTGTATACATCATAAAATCACTGAGTAGTCCACGCAATCTAGATATGTGTATACATCAGAACATATGCATCTAAAATAAAGCCAGGTTGTGGAGCTTTGAAGCCGACCAACTTCTTCTTCATATTCTAGCTTAAAAGTTATTCGAACCACTTCTAGATATTTGAACTCCATTTGAGAGATCAATATCATTTGGGTTCAAATCCAATTTAATCGACTTTACACTAGAACTATATGAAGAAGCTACCATTTTTCTACTTATAAATAGTAAAGTAGATAAAAAAGAAACAAAATCTAGCTCTTTAGATAAGAATAACTAAAGCTAGAATTTCTTCAATGAAAAAGTGAGCTAAAACCTTTGAGTGTCACCCACGCTCTAATTACAGTATACATAACAGTAAAGCTTTGATGAAAAATATCAAAGATGAAAAAAGCCAGAACTTAAGCAGAAATTTCCTTTGTTAAATGAACAAATAATTATAACATAAGTATTATAGTACCGTTGCTCACTCCTGGGTAGATTCCACCAGTAGTTATGGCAGGAATATTGGCTTCCAGTGCTTTATTCATATAGGACTTTGCTCGTGTTGCATAGCTTGTGTCATCACAAATATCAAGATAGGCTGTCTGTTGGATGATAGACTTAAACGTTTCAATGAGAGAGAGAGTTTCTTATTTCTGTAGTCATTCTTTTAAGAAAGTTAAACTTGGAAGTTATGCTGGCTGATTACCTTTCTCTCACCTTGGTCCCAATGGCAGCTTCTAGTACTTTACAGTTTTCTGACTGTTGGAATGGCCCAGCAGCATGAACCACAATGTCCGCATCTGCAAAATTGTTAGACAGTTGAATAAATATTGCTGGACTATTAGCAGAAGTGTAATGTCTGTACATCTAGATTCTAGTATGACTGAAGTTTCTTTTTTTAATAAATTATTAGATTCCCAGCATTTCAGCCAATATTTTGACTATGAAGACATAATGTGATATTTCGTAAGTAGGAAGAGAAGTGGCATGCATCATAAACAAATATTTCGTAAGTAGGAAGAGAAGTGACACTGACTATAGTTTTGTTTTATTGTTCACTTGTCTTTGTGTTGCTTTTTATTTTCCCACGGTTAAAGGGAGTTTGTTACAATCAGATCTAGGTAAAGCAATAGCGAATTAGCGACGGATGTTACTGTTAGGCTGCAATTTCGCTTTATATGTTAACAGCGTGAAAAGGAAATGATAAACCTTTTTCTTTAGCCCAGTGTCAATTATGCAATGCATTAACTGATTTCCATGTCTATGCTGATCACCCGGGAAGCTGTAGTATATCAACTTGTCTTAATTTACTACAAGTATCCAAAAGTAAGTGCAGTACTCATGTATAACAATCATATTTTCTAACATGTTCATCAAACAGGAAATTTGGCTTCCTACTAAAACAATACAGTAACTTCATTTATGCTAGTTTAACTTTTAAAAGAGTACAAAGTGAAATTATGCCACTTTGTCTAGTGTCGTACAACACAGATTCCTTAATTAATAGTCCAAATAAACAGTTTAATGCAAAGGATATCAGTTTTACTGATTCCTGCTAAGTGGCAGCAGGAATGGGATTAATTGCAGAGAGAAAGGATCATGACTAAAATATAGTTTATTCCAATTTGGGAAAATTGATATAAAAAATAACACATATATTACAGGATAATGTTGGTAACTAATAATCCATACTCATCAATACTATAACTTGCAATAGACAGCTGCATTTGATAAAGTGCTTTGTAAGTTCAAAGTATGAAAAAAGGAAGGATCTAATAGACCTGTCAAATTGGCTTCTAATGCTTCTCTGTCGTCTATATTTACTTCAGCGAATTCTGCATTCTTTCCTAGTTTTGACACCATGGCAGCCCCTTTCTCCCTGTAATAGATAATATGATACACAATAGTTTTTCTTTATTCAAGAAGTCCAAAGTTACACAATAAATTTAGAACGAAATGTCAAAAACCTAGAAAGTCATATAGAAAATGAGATAAACCAAGAGATCGATTTAACTGTGAGTTTGAATGAAACACACAGACAAAATTGGCTAATATGCCTTGGGTGGGAAAGTTCTTGATTTGAGTGGGAACGTCATAGCACTCAAGACAATCAATAATTATCAACAACTTATCTTTCAATTGATTAATTAATTGTTTGGATGTGGCCATGTTATACCATGATATTTGGATGTGGCCATGTTCTAAGATGCTATTAACCTTTGATAGTCCTTCAACGATTCTCCTCAGTTTTACATAGTAAGAAAAGGAACTTCCGGAATTGATGAACAGCCTAACATCAAATTTCCTTAACATAATGAATCCTTCTAGCTTTGAGCCTTTGCAGTGGTTGGTAAAGAAAACATTCAATAATCTAGGTAAAAACTATTTTGACATCCTTTTTACTTGTTCCTCTTCTCCATTTGCATTACTTTCATTATAATTTATCTTTTGTTGGAAATGTTAATCTAACTTCATGACAACAAAACAACAACAACAACATACCCAGTAATATCCCACAAGTGAGGTACGGGGAGGGTAGAGTGTATGCAGACCTTACCACAACCCCGTGGAGGTAGAGAGGTTGTTTTCGAAAGACCCTCGGCTCAAGTGCAATAAATCCAAGTAAAAGACATGACAACAAGCATCAAAATCAGATAAATAGTCAGCAAGGATTAGAAGACAACGAACATCAAATCCGTCATCATATTGTAATGAGGTCTGCGAATCTTATAAGAATGGCTATATTATGTATGGAGTCCAACTCATGCTTTTTAGATGTTGTGAAAGAGAAACTTATGTTAGTCTGGGTTAGTTAAAACTAGACAATTTTAGATGTTGAAACTAAGCAATTTTAAGTTTTACCATGTTTGTCTCTACCAAAGCCAACTCTATACAAATAAATAATTCTGGTGTTAACAAGCAGTCTGTGAAACTCAACCAATTGACAACATTTCTTCTTTCAATAAGCTTTTGTTTCACATCTTTCATATTTTCAAATGCCAAAATATGAAAATCAAGCTTGTGAACAAAAACTCATTTTCAGCTGATTTACACTCATTAGTTGGAAAAGGCCCTTTATCTTTGTGTCATATTACACGTTCCACTTACTACTTAGACGTCATTATTAATCTTTAGTACTCAAAAATCTCATCTTAACAATATCCAATCTGCTAATAATCACATATTTGTTTCAAAATGTGTTTTCCAAGAAAAGCATTTTCTATTGAAAATAACCAAACAAAACAACAACATACCCTGTGTGGGAAAACAAAACAACAACAACATACACAGTGTAGTCACACACAAGTGTGGTCTGGGAAGGGTAGATTGTACACAAACCTTACCTCTACCTCATAGGCAAGTTAGAGACACTGTTTCCAATAGACCCTCGGCTCAAGGCAAAAACAGTCTAGAAAAGGTCTTAATGGAAGTACAAGGGACTACAGATAGTAACCAAAATCACTAAATAGTATCAAACCAGCACTACAACAAAATAAAACTACAAGAAAATGATCAAACAGAAAGTACCCAAATTGCAGGACATAGAAAGATAGAAATGTGGACCAAAAAAACACCTTTAAAATCAAGAAAAAAAACTCTATCTTTATCCAAATTTCACAGAGAACAAACAAAATCCCAAATAATGAAATTCTGAGTTACCCAAAAACTGAACAAGGGTTTATTACCTATTTCGACCAGCAATAACAATGTTAAGGTCAGGACAAAGCTTAGAAAGAGCAATAGCAGTAGAACCACCAACTCTTCCAGTTCCACCAAGTATTACTACTTTTGAATTTTTCACTTCCTCTGCTATTTCTACTCTCTTTTCATTCTCTTTTGCTAAATTAGCAACTCTTACAGATACCCTTTTCTTGATTCCTGTAGTCCAGGAGTACATGCCCAGACTAGCCATCTTTTTAAAAAAAAAAAAAAATCTACTCTTTTTTGCCCCTTTTGTCTTTCAGTTTAACAGTTTATCATCTTCTTGATTACAAATGTGTGGGGGAAACAACTGCCAGAAATGCAATACTTGGGTGGGTCCCTCAACAGAAGGATAAATATGTTCCTAAACTATTGTTATCATTTGCGGTATTTATATATAACAAACATAAAATTTATATTTTTATTTTATAAAAGTTTGTATAATTGCACTTCATAGCAAACATATATATGTATAATTCGCTATAAATATACAATTGAAGTGAATTGTATAAAACGAAGTGTATAAAACGAGAAAGAGAAAGAGATTTGGGCAGAGAATTGTATAAAACGAATTATATAATTATAAGTGTATAGAACGATTATATACAATTTGAATTTTTATTAAATGAGAAAGAGAGAAAGGCAAAAGAAACTTGGGCAGGGAATATACAATTGAATCGAATTGTATAAAACGAGAAAGAGAGAAATTATATACAATTTGAATTTGTATAAAACAAGAAAGAGAAAAAGGCAAAAGAAATTGGGCAAGGGGAGTATTTTTATTGTATAATTATAAGTGTATAGGACGAAAATATATGTATTTGCATTCGTAATACAATTTTCTCTCGCTTTATACAAACAGAAACACAATTTATACATTTTGTTTCTGTTTGTATAAGCGAGGGTGGCGAGCGAGACTAGGGAGAGTGGCGAGTGAGATCTGAGAGAGGGGAGAGAGAGGAACAAAATTATATGTATTTATACAATTTTCTCTCGCTTTATACAAATAGAAACAGATTTTATACACTTGTGTTTGTATAAAAGTGAGAGGAAGCGAGCGAGAGATGGAGCAAGAGAGGAGAGTGGCGAGCGAGAGTTTGAGGGAGAGAGGTGACTGACAAACAGTTTGCTAACTGACATAATTAAATCAAAGGGTGGTTATAGCAATTAATTTGATTTATTAGTTTGTCATTATATACAATTTTCCCATTTACATATTCTATGTCATATTTTTGCGATATTGGTATCATTGTCATTCAAAAATTAGGGCATATATGTCTTTCACTCTAATAGGAGACTAAATAGGAACATGTGGCGCAATTTAATAAATATTGGTCGGTGGATAAGATTATGGCACGTGTATGTCTATTAGTATAAATGGTATATATATATATATATATATATATATATATATGCTCTACTTTTTGAATGGCAGAGACACAAATGTCCTAAAAGTATGACAGAGGGTTTCTCCATACAATTTACGATAGTTCAGGGTATATTTATCATTTTTCCAAATAAATTATTAGGTTGTTTTAAAAATACTCATCTACTTAACCATGCAATATGACATAGCAATTGGTATCAAACTCTAGGAGGAGCATGCGATTTTTAATATAAAGTTGAGAGAAGTGTGAAAACATTCCTAAACTTGACAAGAATTTAGGGTGTATTTCACTTTCATATTGTAAGATTGGGGGTGTATTTATGTTTACTTGGTCAATAATTAAGGGTTGAAACTAATAATTTGTATAAAGTTTAAGCGTGTTTTCAATACTTCTTTAAAAAAAATCGAGGAATTATTAATTGCACAATATTATTACTCCATGTGTTTCAATTTATGTGACTCACTTTCTTTCTAATCAATTCAATAAAAATGACATATTTTTTTATTTGACAAATATTTAATGACATTATGAATATTTCACTCATATTGAGTCCCTTTTACTTGACAAAAAAGCTATAGAAATATTCATTTAAAGGTAACTGGTTTACATATCTGCAGTTGCGCAGTTAGTTAATAAATATAGCTATAAATACTGAATATTGACAATTTCAAAATTTAACTTATTATAAGATAATAATATAAAGCTTATATAATAGAATGTTAACATTTAACACCTTGGTATTTTATAATAGAATATTTATGTATAAGCTTAGTTGATTGTCTAATTATGACAATACTAATTTTTTAGCATGATTTAATTAATTAATTTTTTAAAATCTATACAAAATCATAAATACTCTCACCTTATCAATATCTAATTGTTAGATCAAAATAAACTGTAACAAAGCTTAGTGATCATTGTGCTCTTTCTGGAATTATTTGGATGATTGTGGAATATTAATTTATAATATCAGTTGATAAATGTAATCACAAATACTAATTTATTGATAATTTCAAAATTTAACTTATTATAAGATAACATTGTAAATTTTCTTTGAGGAAATATTAATATTTAGCACCTTGATATGTGATTATAGTTTATTTATGTATAATATATAAACTTAGTGTATTGTCTAAATTTAACAATAGTAATTCTTTTAGTATTAATTAATTTATTAAAAAAATTATTCAAAATCATAAATACTCTTACCTTATCGATATCATCATCTTGTTTTTTTTTCTTCAGGAAAACACTTCATTCCCTTACTTTAAAAAATCCTATTCATACACGAAATAGAAAGAAGAAAAATTAATCATTAAATTGAAATAAATTATATATAACACATCAAATTAAAACCGTTGTATTTAAAATTTAAAACTACCTCATCTTTTTAAAAATAAAATTCAATTATTTTCTTTATGTATATTGGATTAAAACAACACTTGTTCTATTTGAAATTTAAACTACTCTTTTTTTTTTCTACAGAATTTTTAAAAATCTATACAATTTAAATTCAAAATTTTATTTCTGTAATATTTTTTTATTAAAAAATTTAAATGTGATATTAAAATAATTGTTTAAACTTAATCATTCACTAAAACCTCACTTGAAACAATTAAGAAGAAAGCAATTCAACGCAAAAATGATTAAAGAAGTTCATTACAAAATAATAGTACTCATTTAGATATAAAGTAAAAAATAATCACTACTAAAAGTTTTTTTATAAACCAAGCGCTTCTTATCATTACGAAAGGTAATTAAATATATGTATACTTTAGAAAATTAATTATCTTATCAACGTGTATAAAATTAATTAATAAAGAACTTTAAAAAATTACACAAATTGGCAAACTATAATACATATTTCTAGCATGCATGGAATATTTGTGTAATACACTACCAATAATCACTACAACAAAAACAACTTTTAGCGGCATTAAATATTGACACTGATAAAGAGTGTTAAAGTCTTTACCGGCATTAGTTAAGTGTCATTAAAACCAATGTCTCTAAAGACTTTAGGGACATATACAAAGAGTGATAATTGCCGCTAAAAATACATATTTAATGATAATTAAGAATTAAATGCCGCTAATGATCATTTTTATTGTAGTGAATACTCGTATCACATTATATATCAAACTATTACCAATATAAAAATATTAAGAAGTATATGATTTTTATCACATTATGAAATATATCACATGAATGAAATAGAATAAAACTTTTGGTGGATAAATCTTTTTAGTATAACCATTTCCTAATAGTATCAACAGCATCAACAAATCAAATAACATTATTATCCGATAAATGATACACTTTAAATATGTATAAATATTACTTTTTTAAAACAACTGAAAAATAAAAATAAAGATTCAAATCTTGTAAATCTATGCACCAATCATCGTGCAAAAAATAAAAAGTAAACTTAAAAATTCACATACAAAGAAGATGGAGAAAAATTAAATCATCAAAAGAATTTATGTATGGATAGAAATTGAAAAAGAATAATATATTTTGTACTTGTTAAAATAATTTTCCCCTAAATATTTGGCTCTCTATATACTAAGGTTAGATTAGATTTTGAAGATAATTATCCTTATCCAAATATTTTTGAAAAATTAAAATATTAAAATAGAAAAGTGGAGAGAAAATAGGACAGTTAAAATATTCTTCATTATTATATTTTTGTTATATTTTTACCAAAATGAATATATTAAAATTGTTACATTTTAATCTTTTGAAATTTGATATACTTAAAATATTTGAATATAATAGAAAATAATGCAGTTGAAGTAAAATATGTTTTCTCGAAACTCTTCTAAATAATTTATTTCAAATTAAAGATAATAATACTTTCTTGAAATACTTCTTGAAAATAATGCCTTAAAACTAAATATACTTCCTCATTTTATAATCTTACATACCTTAAACGCTCCTTATATCTTGAAGGTGAACGATCAAGAAATCTTTTCTTGAGATTCTTGAATTAGTTTTTTGAAAATCCTATGATCAAGGTTAAAATTTCTATTAATGATTCATGACTATAAGAAAGAATTTAAATTGGAAAGATTGAAATCTTGTAGAAGGACTTACTCTGAAGAATAATCTTGAAATATATTTAAAGGAACATTGCTTGAAGAAGAATCTTGAAAAATAATCGAAAGAGCCTTGTTTAGAAGTTTTATGTTTTGATTTTTCTTTAGAGTTTCGCCTTAGGATTTGAGAGAGGAGAAGGAGGAGTTAAAAGATGGAAATATCATTTTTTTTAGGACTTTGTAGAAGTTGAGAAAACCGTTTTAAGATTTTCCTAGTTGTATAAGGACAAGAAAATTACTTTATATATATATATATATTTTTTCCATGTCAGTCAAAACGCAACTGCACTGCGTTTTTTAGTAAAATGATCATAACTCTCTACTCCGAACTCAGAATGATGAAACTTGGTGGAGTTGGATAGAAGATTCATGGACTTTTAATTTGATAGGTTATGGGTCACCTAACTCTTCATATTCTATTAGATATGATCATTTGAAGTTGATCCAAGTAAAATCTTATATGGAAACTCGATCTATAAGGAAACGTTCAACTCAACTTTGTGTTAGAGGATTCTTATAACCTTAATTCTATCTCCAAATATTTTCCAACACTTAAGAATTGAATTTATAACCTATGCACAATTAAGAATCATTCGGTACAAAACCTTACACTTATGAATAATAGTTCGAGTTTGAGCTTCGAGTCTTTCTGGGTGTTAGAAAAAAGTTCTAATTATGAGGTGTTGATTTTGGGTGTATTTATGCATTTAAACATCATATTTACCCTTATTTTTAGCTTAATTTTGAGTATAATCTTGTGAATAATTCTGTATTTATTGATGATATGTTGTAATGAGATGGACCTCGTACCGTGAGGCAGTCAATGCATAGAGTAATTGGAATTAGAGTTTAAACCCTATTATTATATGTATCAGGGCCGGCTCTATGCCTTCTTGAATTAGGCATTGGCCTTATCAATAATAAATTTTGTGTTATTTTTTAAAGAAAATATTAATTATTTATGAATATATATATATATATTTAAAAAATTATTATTTTATTTTCTTTAATCTAATTTAAATAAAAGAAATCACGAAGAATTGTTTTATTTTCTCACAGTCTCTATGCTAATATTCACATTATTTTATTCTCTTAACTCCTTTGACACTCTCTTCTTTAAATTTCTACTAAGTTAGAGTCATATTCTATCAAAAATATGAATCAATAGTCAAAAAGTGTTGAGCAAGTCAATTGTAATTTTTTTTTCTATTTCTTCTTAGAGTTTCAAGCATTACAACAAGCATAGTAAAATGTGGGGTATACAAAATTATCAACTTCTTGAATCAAATTATGTTAACAGTTTATATTATAATTGCCCGAGTAAGCAAATGTTTTTCAACGTGGAATTGATAAAATCTTATCTAAAGCTAATAATTAAAAAGAAAATCGAATAAATTATTTATAAAAATAAATATTAAATATACCTTGCATTAAAAATGCAAAGTTTTTTTTTTTTTTTTTAAAAATAATGCATATGAAATTTATTAGATTTTAGGCCTCTAGTTGAAATTTCGCTTTAGGCCTCCGATTGTGTTGAGCCGCCCCTGATATGTATGTCTATTGATAATGTTATAAAGGGGAACAAAATTTAGAATGACTATTAGGACTTGAATTATAGAATGAAATTTATTATTCTCAGTTTCTAGGGTTTAATTTATAGTCTTAGACGATTATTATGGAACAAACAAGATTCACTTGCAAGTGCTGCTTTAATCAAAGGTTTCTCTTATTTCTTTTATATTCATTTATTTCTAGTAGTTTAATTTATTATAATTAGTGTCATACACTAGTTATGAGCAGCTAAATTAATAACTAGGGTTATGGAACTTAGGTTAGGGGTGATGATCCCGAATCCTCTATATACGATAACATATCAATTTATAAAGGGGTGATCATTGTGTATTAAATTCATTTCATACTTAACTCTTTCTTTAAAGATGATTGACAACCATCCACAAAGAAAATCGGCCATATATTCTGACCTGCTTGACCATAGAGGTACAAACTAGGAAAAAAGAAGTTCATTAACATGATTTTGGTGCTACCAACCACCATCTAATAACTTGAGACGTAGAGAGATAGCTAACTTGAGGATTTTAACGAATAAAAAAATTAATTCGATACCTAAATGCCCGAGAAGAACTTAAGGTGATAACCTCTTAATCGAATTGAAAGGTTTTAGAAAAATATATTTATCAAATTTACACGGTGAACACCTAAATGAATGGATAGTAAAACATTGTTAAATTTGACAAGATTCAAAAATGGATTAATGAGAAGATATGGTAGTTAGGAGGATAATTCTTCATTGGTAGGAAAGTCAAAGATAGCACCTTTTGTAGGTGAAATTTAGGTGAACAACAAATTGGTTTCACAAGGTAAATCTTGACATTTTGACATATTGTGATGTAATGGATGACATCAATAGGAAGAATTCACTCCTATAAATAGGTAGCTCCTAATTCATTTGTAACACACCTCTCACTTGCCTTCTCATCTCCTAAGGCATTTGTTCTTCTTTCTCTCTTGTAGTATTTCACTTGTACTCTTTTGGAGTGAAATAAATATTGGTTGGTTGTGTCTGAGGACTAGGCAAAAGAAAACAAAAGTTTGCCGAACCTCGTTAATTCTTGGTGTTCTTTTTGTTGTTGTCTCATTTACTATTTATTAGCTACATTTAGATATAGCAGTTGTGATTCTATCACTCTCTATATATTTGGCTTCCGCAACAATTGGTATCAGAGTCAAGGTATTATCTGAGTATGCTCTGTGGTTGCACATAGTCTGAACTTCCACATCAGAAAAAGATTTACTTTGGTCTTTGCATTGTTAGCTAGTAAATAGTATTTGTAGTAAAATGGGAGACAAGAAAAATGATGAGTCCACATCAAGTGTCAATAATACGTCATCATTGGCATCTTCGCTTATGACAAGAATTGTGTCAAATGCGAAATTTGCAGTTGAAATTTTTGACGGGTCAGGACATTTCGGAATGTGGCAAGGCGAGGTCCTTGATGTTCTTTTTCAACAAGGACTAGATATTGCCATTGAAGAAAAGAAACCAGACGGTGTAGGAGAAGAAGATTGGAAGATTATCAACCGTGTTGCTTGCGGTACCATTCGATCTTACCTTGCAAGAGAACAAAAGTATCCATACACGAAGGAAACATCTGCAAATAAATTATGGAATTCATTGGAGGAGAAATTCTTGAAGAAAAACAGTCAAAATAAACTTTACATGAAAAGAAGACTGTTACGCTTCACTTATATTCCTGGTAGCACAATGAATGATCATATCACCAGCTTTAATAAGTTGGCGACAGATTTGCGGAATATGGACGTGACTTTTACGGATGGAGATATGGCCTTAATGTTGTTAAGTTCACTTCCCGATGAGTTCGAGCATCTTGAAACGACTCTACTGCATGGGAATGATGAAGTATCTCTCAAAGAAGTTTGTTCTGCCTTATACAGTTATGAACAAAGAAAGAGAGAAAAACAAAAAGGCGGAGAAGCAGAAGCACTGGTTGCGAGAGGTCGTTCTCAAAATCATATGAGAACGAAGAAAGGGAGATCCAAGTCAAGATCGAGACTCAGCAAAGATGAATGTGCCTTTTGCCGAGAAAAAGGGCATTGGAAGAAAGACTGCCCAAAGTTGAATAGCAAAGCCAAACCAAATAATGGGAAGGCTGTAATGGATTCAAATGTGGCTGATTGTGATGACTCCGATTACTCACTAGTTACAACAGATCCATTCAAATCATCTGATTTATGGTTGATGGACTCAGCTTGTAGTTATCACATGTGTCCCAATCGGGACTGGTTTATTGATTTACAAGAAGGAGAATGTGGAGTTATTCACACTGCAAACAATAATCCTCTTACCGCATATGGTGTTGGTTCAATCCGATTAAGGAACCATGATGGATTAAGTAGAACATTAACAGATGTTCGATATGTACCAGATTTGAAGAAAAATCTCATTTCTGTAGGAGCCCTAGAATCAAAGGGGTTCAAAGTCATTGCAGATAATGGCGTGATGAGAATATGCTCTGGTGCACTGGTGGTAATGAAGGCAATTCGAAGAAATAATAACATGTACCACTATCAAGGTAGTACAGTTATTGGGACAGCGGCAACAACATCCAATGACGAGAAGGAGGCAGAAATGACCAAGCTGTGGCATATGCGCTTGGGACATGCTGGAGGGAAATCCTTGAAAACTTTATCAGATCAAGGATTGCTAAAAGGAGTTAAAACTTGCAACTTGGAGTTTTGTGAACATTGTATCAAGGGAAAACAAACAAGGGTTAAATTTGGAACAGCTATCCATAATACTAAAGGTATTTTGGATTATGTTCATTCAGATGTTTGGGGTGCTTCCAAAACACCTTCATTAGGTGGGAAACACTATTTTGTAACCTTTGTTGATGACTTTTCTCGAAGATTGTGGGTGTATACGATGAAAACAAAAGATGAAGTATTGGGAATTTTTCTCAAATGGAAGGCGATGATAGAAACTCAAAGTGGCAGAAAGATCAAGTGTCTTCGCACAGACAATGGTGGCGAATACAAAAATGATCTTTTTCAGAAAATTTGTGAGGAAAATGGCATCGTCAGACATTTCACCGTCAGAAATACACCACAACAGAATGGAGTGGCAGAACGCATGAACCGAACTTTGCTGGAGAAAGTTCGGTGTATGTTGTCCAATGCTGGCTTGGGCAAAGAATTTTGGGCTGAGGCAATAACATATGCGTGCCATCTCATTAATCGTCTACCATCTGCTGCTATTGGTGGGAAGACACCATTTGAAAAATGGTATGGAAAACCTGCTGAAGATTATGGTACTTTATATGTATTTGGCTCAATTGCATATTATCATGTAAGAGAGTCAAAATTGGACCCAAGAGCAAAGAAAGCTTTATTTATGGGAATTACTTCTGGAGTCAAAGGATACCGTTTATGGTGTCCAGAGACAAGAAAAGTTATTTTCAGCAGGGATGTTACCTTTGATGAATCTGCCTTGACAAATAAGGTAACACTTGAAGAAGCCAAACAAATTGATGGTGCTTCAAAGCAGGTGGAGTTTGAGGGAAAGATAATTTTCCCAACACAGGGATCAAACGAGGAAACAACAAAAGATTTTCCTCTTGAAGGAGAGCCAGTCGAAGAGGAGGTTCCATCTCAAGAACCTCAACCACAACTTGAATCAATAGCAACGAGCAAGCCAAAAAGGACAATAATAAAACCTGCTCGACTCACAGATATGGTGGCTTGTGCTAACTCAATTGCAGCCGATGACATTCCTACCACTTATAAAGACGCAGTCCAAAGTTCACAAAAAGATAAGTGGAGGAATGCCATGGATGAAGAAATGCAATCTCTTCATCAGAATCATACATGGAGATTGGCCAATCTCCCAGAGGGCAAGAAAGCAATTGGGTGCAAATGGGTATTTGCAAAGAAAGAGGGATTTCCTAACCAAGAAGATGTTCGCTACAAAGCAAGATTGGTGGCCAAAGGATATGCTCAAAAGGAGGGAATTGATTATAATGAGGTATTTTCTCCAGTTGTGAAACACTCCTCCATTAGAGTTTTGTTGGCTTTGGTAGCACAGTTGAATTTGGAACTAGTTCAGTTGGATGTAAAAACTGCTTTTTTACATGGAGACTTGGAAGAGGAAATCTATATGACTCAGCCAGAAGGATTCAAAGTTGATGGAAAAGAAAATATGGTGTGCAAACTTGAAAAATCGTTGTATGGATTGAAACAATCTTCTAGACAATGGTACAAACGATTTGACAAGTTTATGTTGCAGCAAAGGTACATAAGAAGCAAATACGATCATTGTGTGTATTTGCGCAAGCTTGAAGATAATTCCTTTATATATCTTCTCCTATATGTTGATGATATGTTGATAGCTTCTAAAAGTCAAGAGGAAATTGAGAAGCTAAAGATTCAACTGAGAAAGGAGTTTGAGATGAAGGATTTGGGTGAGGCAAAGAAGATTCTTGGCATGGAGATAAAAAGAGATAGACATTTAAAGAAACTTTATTTATCTCAGAAAGAATATTTGAAGAGAGTACTAAACCGATTCGGTATGAATGAAAAAACGAAGTCGGTTAGCACTCCGCTTGCTCCTCATTTTAAGCTTAGTGATGCTATGTCACCTAAGAATGAAGTTGAACGAGAATATATGTCAAGAGTACCATACGCTAATGCTATTGGTAGCTTGATGTATGCAATGATTTGCACAAGGCCAGATATTTCACACGCTGTTGGAGTTGTAAGCAGGTACATGCACAATCCTGGAAAGGATCATTGGCAGGCTGTAAAATGGATTCTACGGTATATTCATAATACTGTAGATGTTGGTTTGGTTTTCGAGCAGAAAGATAGTCAATATCTTGTTGGATATTGTGACTCAGATTATGCAGGTGATTTGGACAAACGAAGATCGACTACTGGTTATGTTTTCACTATTGCAAATGCACCAGTTAGTTGGAAATCTACTTTGCAGTCAACAATTGCTTTGTCTACCACTGAGGCAGAGTACATGGCAATTACAGAGGCTGCGAAGGAAGCAATTTGGCTTCAAGGATTGCTTAGAGAACTTGGTATTGGACAAGAAGGAATCACAATATTTTGTGATAGTCAGAGTGCTATTCAATTAGCAAAGAACCAAGTTTATCATGCAAGGACGAAGCACATTGACGTCCGATATCATTTCATACGAGACATCATAGAAGATGGTGGAGTCATAATGCAGAAAATTCATACTACGGATAATCCTGCCGATATGTTGACAAAAGTGGTGACTGCGGTCAAGTTTCAACATTGTTTGAACTTGATTAACATTGTTGAACATTGAAGATTGAGGTTGAAGACACAATCAAAATTGTTGTTGAGAAAAAGTTGAAAATGGAGAATCTTGCCAAGGTGGAGATTTGTTAAATTTGACAAGATTCAAAAATGGATTAATGAGAAGATATGGTAGTTAGGAGGATAATTCTTCATTGGTAGGAAAGTCAAAGATAGCACCTTTTGTAGGTGAAATTTAGGTGAACAACAAATTGGTTTCACAAGGTAAATCTTGACATTTTGACATATTGTGATGTAATGGATGACATCAATAGGAAGAATTCACTCCTATAAATAGGTAGCTCCTAATTCATTTGTAACACACCTCTCACTTGCCTTCTCATCTCCTAAGGCGTTTGTTCTTCTTTCTCTCTTGTAGTATTTCACTTGTACTCTTTTGGAGTGAAATAAATATTGGTTGGTTGTGTCTGAGGACTAGGCAAAAGAAAACAAAAGTTTGCCGAACCTCGTTAATTCTTGGTGTTCTTTTTGTTGTTGTCTCATTTACTATTTATTAGCTACATTTAGATATAGCAGTTGTGATTCTATCACTCTCTATATATTTGGCTTCCGCAACAAACATTTATTGGAGTTCCTATATCTAAGAACAATAACCATAGTTCGTCTTCTTTGTTGATAAAAACTAAGTCGCTAGTAGATCATAGTTACAAACCTCAATTTTTTCATAGTAGTTACTTTCTTGAGTCTCAATAGCACATGATAAACAATCTCTAGTACTCTCTCTATGAATTCTACCTCAATCTAGTTGAGTTACTATATTTCGCATAGACCACATTTACTCCTTAAAAAATATAAAATTTGGGTGACATCAACCTACACTTAAAAATGTGTTACATGCATATCACATGTGTATGTGAGATATTTTTATTTTATACTTGTGTCCACTTTTCCAAGAAGAAAGGAAAAAAACATTTGAAGTTGTTGTCTCTATTGAGAGAGTGCTTACTTCTAGTGTTTTAGATAAACAGATACATATATCTGTTTTAATATATATATATATATATAGTATGTTGCTATGTT
Source organism: Solanum sitiens (assembly GCA_016801875.1). Lineage (NCBI taxonomy): Eukaryota > Viridiplantae > Streptophyta > Magnoliopsida > Solanales > Solanaceae > Solanum > Solanum sitiens. Next base: position 220,973 of record JABWTJ010000478.1, on the reverse strand, counting down.
ATCATTTTTTTTAATTTATTTTTTACTATATTGTGGAAAAAGGGTACGAAACCTCTACATATGATAATTTTCGTTTGATTTTAAATTAATAGAAGTATGTTTACTATTTATGTAGAATTAAATCAAAGTGTAATCCTAGTGATCTTGGGCCTGATGAGCTAACTTGGCTTGTTATACTTTAAGATCGTTCAAAACTTTATCAGTCATATATAAATAATATCATGTTTACTTTCGAATCTATTAAATATTAATTATGTATAACTAAGGATAATTTAAACCTTAGTGAAAGAGAAAATTTGGACTTTTTTCCCTAATTAAGAAGACAAATGGAATTCACTAGAGTTTTATTAGTCTAAGACAAATACAAGATATTGTGCTAAAAGATAAAGTATAACCATATGAATAATCTAAAAGTATACGTGATCCTTAACTTGACGTTAATTTAGAAGAGGAATAATGAGAAAATAGTACCACTTAAATTGTCAATTGATTCTCCTAAGAAAGAACTCTATATAAAATATTTTTTTGCTTGTATATCTATAATCACTTATAAAAAAAAGTCTTAGTTAGATTTATTACCCTTTTTGGTCAAATTTTTGTAGTCCAAATTCTATCTGATCACTATTTTGTCATTTGTAGTTATTTTCCTATCTAGATAAAGTTCACATTTAGACGGTTCACATTGTGGTAATTATTTATAGACCTCTTCTTAAGTCCTAATTTGTTACTTCCATCACAAAAATAAAATTAAATAAAATTATGGAATTCAAATCAAAAAATATCAATGTCACGAGCAAAGGCAAAGCACAAGAACAACTCAAAAATGTAAGATTCTTTTTTCTTTAGTTCAAATATTAAAATTTCTTGTGTTATATAATTCAAAAATGATTCAAGAGAGAATTCAATTGAATTCCTTTATTGAAATTTATGAACTCGCGTTCTATCAGATACATTTAATAAATGATATGAAACACGAAAGTTTAATCAGAAAAAAATCACTTAATCAAAAAAAGTTCTTTCAATTCGCATCACAAACTTTATACGTTAACTAATTTGATTGATATATCTTATTATTAATTTTTTAATCCTAATTCTGTTTAGATTCTTTTTTTTTTTTAAGGGTTTGGAGGCCAGTAATAATTCCTTCTTGGGAGAAGGATTTTTGCTTAAAGAATAGTTCATTTGAATCATGGGAAGATTTCTTGCGTTACAAGGAAAATATTCGTTTTTATTATGAAATACTAAATTGGGATGATTCAGCTGGTGAAAAAGCATTTTATGATGCTAAAAATAAATTTTATGCTGAGTTTCGTAATTTGCGTTTTGATAATTTGGAACTGCCAAATTCTGATCTTTACATCGATGAAATCGATTGGAATTCGAAAATTGATTCAAATTTACTTGAAGAGCTTGAATTCGCGTTACAGATGAAAAAGAAAGGAATTGATTTGGTTCAAGTCAAGACACTAACTGAGGAAATCGTTCCTTCTGGTTGGGATGTTGATGTTGATATTTATAAAAATGGTTTAACTGGTCTCATTGTTGGTGATCATAGCAATTCTGGAGAAGATGTTAAAGTTTCACACCCGTGACACACAGAGGTGGAGCTAAGTGAGGGTTTATTAAATTAGATGAATTCAGTAACTTTTTTTTTTAAAAAAATTTCGTATTAGAAAATTAAATATATATATATATATATATATATATATATATATATATATATATATATATATATATATATATATATATATATATATATATTGGTTTAATGATAAGGAAGAGGTCGTAGAATTGGCTTTGAGCACTAGCGTTGTGGGTTCGTTAGAATGTAATTTATGGCTTTAAACGTGAATTGTGAAATGATCAACTTTATGTTCTTTTTTGTTTCTACTTTATGCAAATATGATACATATTTTTCAAATTATATTAACAAGTAACATGATTTAATTTTATATTAATTATAGTAACAAAGATCTAGTTCAAAAGTATGCTATTTTTTGATTTTTTCTCTTAAAATTTGCATAGGTCTTAATCTAATCCATCTCAACATTGTATTTTATTTTTTCTTATTTTATCATCAAATGTCAAACCTTGGAATGATTTTAATTTTTTTTTTCTATAAAAAGAAGTGCTGCTAATATAGAGAACAGGGTAGGGGAATAAGCACGTGCCTTGAACGGGCACCACCCATTTAGTATATATAGGTTTGGGACATGTACGTTGCACATGTATTTCATGCTAATCAGTTAATGAATCTTTATTATTAGGGTTTGTTTTGCAATCACAAACTTGTTTTAGAAAATTTTGTTTTTAGAAGTCACTTGAGTTGTATACTAGTGTTTTGAAACCATTGTTATGTGTTGTAGGCTATAAATTATATGTATATTTATATATTGTGAGGTATAAATTAGAAATTAAAACATATAAAAGGTAAAATAATTAAGTATCCTCAATATGTAAATTAGCAATTAAAATATATAAAACTTGAGCATAATTATATAATCTTTAATACCTCCTAATATATAAAGCTAGAACTCATATCATATTATAGTTCTATGTACATTCTTTATTTATGTGTAACTATTAATTTTATCCAATCAAGGATATAAAAACAAAACAACAATATTTATACATAGTAATAATTAAATCAACAACAAAGATGAAGCAATCCTCCTCATTTATTGACAAAAGTTTCACAACCTAATGTAGTCTTCAATTGACTATTGAAAGAATTCAGTTAAGAACACAAAAAGACATAAAAAATATGAGATGCACAATTACAATGCATTCTATATGATGTATTAATAAATTCAAAGAGACTCAATTTATTATGAAATATTTTTATATTTTTAATTGTAGTTAATATGGAAGGAACAATTTATTTATGGAGATTCAATATTAAATATTTAGTTAATTACATGAGTTATAATATTTTAATTTAATATAGAGATAAAATAATAATTTATACTTTATTATATTAATGATCAAAATACACTAAATCCCAAAAAGAGTGTGCACTGAATCTATCAACATTACTCTCAATGTTCCTTTAATACCATATAAACTTTTCGTGGATGATTTTCAACTCCATTTCGAGTGATAATTTATTTAAAGAATGAAAAGTTTGAAGCAACATTCCACAAATAAAATTCAAAGGCCTTCATTATTCTTACAATTGGGTTGTTTAAAGTGTCCTCCTCTTAAGTAAAAGTTTAAAATATTTATTCGAAAATCAGATCCATAAAATTGTTTATCATAATACATTACATCAAAATATGCTTATTGTGTGTCATTGTGATAAATCACTTGTTTGCATGTTTTCAGTAAGCTAATGAACAAGGATAATGTTGATTAATCATCAAAATATAATGATTTAAAAAATGGTCGTACGTCGTAATCAAATGAGTCTTTTCAAATAAAATTTTAATAAGCGGTATTAAATACTTATAAAATACATTAAAAATAATAATTTAGAGTTGTATTTTTTATTTTTACATATATTTTTTTAACATAGTGTTCTTAGCAGACATAAAACATTTAGTTAACCTCACATAGTAATATAAAACTAAGGATTAATTCTAGTTAATTAATAGATGTTAGTCATATCTTTGCAACATATTACCTCGGATATTATCGTATAATGTTTATTTATTAGTATGAAGATTTGAGTTATTTAGTTCAATATTTTAAAATAGTTTTGGTAAAAGTTACTAATTTTCTTTCTTTATTTTTTCTTTCTTTTCCCAATATAAATTTTGAACTTCTTCTTTTTTTTTTAGAATTTTCAATATTGTTTTAAGTGAAAATAAGATCATCAAAAAAAAAATTTAGCGAATGCTTTACTTTTGTAATGACCCGGTAAGTTAATTTTAGAAATTTTCGTAAAAGTATCATTTTACCCCTCCTAATTTTGACCCCGAGTCATTTTTGAATGAGTTTGAAAATTGGTTTCGAGTTTTGAGTTAAAAGTGTAAATTAGGGGAATTTTGGAAATTTGAAAGACTTAAGTTGTTAGAAAGTGGTTTTCAATGTCTTATGGAGTTTTGAGTGTCGAAATGAAATTTGGTCAACATTCAAAAAATTTTTATAGTAACATAAATTATTTATATCATATTCTTTTTAAAAAAAATTAAAAATTGAATCGGTGCTAATATGAGATACTTTATACATACTTACAAAAGAATTGGCTTGCACAAAGTCAGAGTCATATCCAAAGGGGTAGCATCAACCAAATTTGAGATACTATATTAAAATATAATGGATAGTTAAATTTAAGTATTTTAATTCAAACTTGATATCTTTAAATATTTTTTAATAAATAAATAGATTTGTGTGACATTATTAAACTGGCCTAACCAAAAAAAGGAATAGACTCGATTGATAAAATTCAAACTTATGCATTACAATTTGAATTACGACATCTTAATTCTTAGATATTTATTATCTTTTATTATATATACATTCTTCTTTAGAAAAAAACGAAATCACTTTCTTTGTTTCAATTCGTGTGATAGTATTCAATTAAACATATTTTCAACTTGTGATAGTATTAAATTGTCGTAACATTTTTAAAACTATAGAAGCACATCCATTACTAGAAAAATGAAAAAATTACAGAGAATTATTTTCAAATTATATATATATATTATGTTGCTATGTTATCATCTTTTTAATTTATTTTTTACTATAGTGTGGGAAAAAGGTACGAAACCTCTACATATGATAATTTTCTTTTGATTTTAAATTAATAGAAGTATGTTTACTATTTATGTATTAGAATTAAGAAAAAATTAGCAAACTAATCAAAATTCATAACTTAATTAGTAAAAACCTCACTACTTTAAAATATTAGTAAAAATGTCAAAAATATCATTATTTTGAAAAACAATATGTATCCTAATTAAACCCCTATTTTATCTCCTATTGCCTACATGTTTTCTAACTAATTTTATAAAAACAAAATTACTTTATTTAACTCCACTGATTTAGGTTTCCATGTATATCCCATTAATACATGTTACCCAACTATTTTTATTTTTTTTAAAAAAAAATCTTTAATTTTCATGTTTCCTACGTATCTCTCTTCCAATTTGGCTCATATATATATATATAATAAAAAAAGTTTTTTTCTCTTTCATATCTTCTTTTCATATTCTCATTTAACTTTCAAATTTCTCATATCTCTCTGTCATAATTTTTGGTGTTTTTATCTTCAAAAATTGAATTTACACAAATCCCATTAATTAAGTATTCATCTTTATCTTCTTTTTTTTTAGATTTATTTTCTGATTTTATTTTTATCTAAATCATTCATAATTGTTGAAAGTAGGATAAATCTCGATTAGACCTCTATAACAATCTTTAATGGATGAATCTAAGAGACTTACTAGAGTTATTCAACTTAATAGTCAAATTTCTAGTGATTTTTCATCCTTTAATCTATGTATTACTCAAGAAATAGCGGATAATATAGGATCCACTTCTAAAATGAAGGAAGAGAGACGATAAGAACAAATTCTTCCTCTTCAGATAAAAAATGTAGTATCTTCATCTACTCGTGGGGTACTTGAAAAAGACAGAGAAGACCAAATAGTTGATGAAGAGGTATTTAATTATTTTTGCATGTTTAGTATCTTGCATATTGAGTTGAAGTTAAAGAACAATTTTTTTTCAACAATTTAGTTTGATTTTATTTTTTTATGTATCCAAAATCAATTTAGTATGTGTATTGAATATATTTGCAAATGTCTTATGTAGATCGTGCAATTTTTGTTTGTTTGTATTTGTATTCCTTTTTTTATTTTATTCTTGTATTTTGGCGACAATTATTGTCAATTTTGATAATGTATCAATTTTTTTTAATCATTCCTTTATATTTTTTTTACATTGATAGATATTCAATAATTTAAGAAAATTTTACATGAATATGATATTTCAGATTTATTAATGAATTCTAATTGAATGGTTTTGTATTCGTTGTGGTGTATTTGTTGTATTTATATTGTATGCTATGTAATTTTCATGTATTTGTTGTATTGTGTTGTATGATATTTATTAATGAATTCGTTTTGGATGATTTTGTATTCTGATGTGTTTGTATTTATTATGCTTTGTGAGAGTCTTGTTTGTATCAGTAAAGTAAACATACATAAAAAATGTATACATTTTTTAACAAATAGTAATGTTATTTGAATGTTTTCAAAGTTAAAGTATAAATACATATTAATTGTATTCACTGTATTCATTCAATTGTATTTCATTATTTTATCGTCATTGTATCATGTTTGGTGTTTTCATTAGATCATTACATTTTGAAAATGTCAAGTTTGATTTATAAATTACATTATTATCTAAATTGTTTTTATGTGATGTAGTTTCTAAGTTATATTATGTATACTTATTATATTTTTATGCTTGCCAAGTTGAATACCTTTTCTTACATATATCATTTACTCAGGGAACTGCATTTGCATGTAAAGATCACAGTTTTTTGTATCTAAGCAACAAATGTATGTATTCATAATAGTACTTGCATCATGTTATGAACGAAATTGTATCCAAGTAACAAATGTATGTATTCGTAATAGTACTGCATCATGTTATGAACAAAACTGTATTTTTTTTATTTTTGAATTTTTGTAACTGATGAGAGTTTTAATCAATCATTCATCTTTAGTATTTTTCTCTCCCCTTAATTGCTCCTTTTTGTTTTTTAACATTTAATTCTCTCAATTAAAACAAATAAAAAATAAATAAATGAGATACATAATAAACTAAAACTTTGACATTTTTACCAAATAATGAAAGTATTGACAATGAGTTCTATTAAATGTCAAAATATTGACATTTTGAAAAATTTCCCTAGAATTAAATCAAAGTGTAATCCTAGTGATCTTGGGCCTGATGAGCTAACTTGGCCTGTTATACTTTAAGGTCGTTCATAACTTTATCAGTCGTATATAAATAGTATCATGTTTACTTTCGACTCTATCACTTAATTGTCAATTGATTCTCCTAACAAAGAACTCTATATATAATATTTTTAAAATCTAAAAAAATTTGAAATTGCATATCTCACTTTTTTTTGCTTGTATATCTGTAATTACTTATTTGTATTTTAAAAAAAAGTCTTATTTAGATTTATTACCCTTTTGGGTCAAATTTTTGCAGTCCAAACTCTTATCTGAATATTTTGTCGTTTGTAGTTAGTTTCCTACATAGATTAGGTTCACATTAAGACAGTTCACATTGTGGTAATTATTTATAGACCTCTTCTTAAGTCCTAATTTATAACTTCCATCACAAAAATAAAATAAAATTATGGAGTTCAAATCAAAAAAATATCATTGTCACGAGCAAAGGCAAAGCACAAGAACAACTAAAAAATGTAAGATTCTTTTTTATTTAATTCAAATATTAAAATTTCTTGTGTTATATAATTCAAAAATGATTCAAGAGAGAATTCAATTGAATTCCTTTATTGAAATTTATGTACTCAAGTTCTATCAGATACATTTAATAAATGATATGAAACACAAAAATTTAATCAGAAAAAAATCACTTAATAAAAAAAAGTTCTTTCAATTCGCATCACAAACTTTATAACATTAACTAATTTGATTGATATATCTTATTATTAATTTTTTAATCCTAATTCTGTTTAGATTCTTTTTTTTAGGGGTTTGGAGGCCAGTAATAATTCCTTCTTGGGAGAAGGATTTTTGCTTAAAGAATAGTTCATTTGAATCATGGGAAGATTTCTTGCGTTACAAGGAAAATACTCGTTTTTATTATAAAATACTAAATTGGAATGATTCAGCTGGTGAAAAAGCATTTTATGATGCTAAAAATAAATTTTATGTTGAGTTTCGTAATTTGCGTTTTGATAATTTGGAGTTGTCAAATCCTGATCTTTACATCGATGAAATCGATTGGAATTCGAAAATTGATTCAAATTTACTTGAAGAGCTTGAATTCGCGTTACAGATGAAAAAGAAAGGAATTGATTTGGTTCAAGTCAAGACACTAACTGAGGAAATCGTTCCTTCTGGTTGGGATGTTGATGTTGATATTTATAAAAATGGTTTAACTGGTCTCATTGTTGGTGATCATAGCAATTCTGGAGAAGATGTTAAAGTTTCACACCCGTGACACACAGAGGCGGAGCTAAGTGAGGGTTTATTAAATTAGATGAATTCAGTAACTTTTTTTTAAAAAAAAATTCGTATTAGAAAATTAAATATATATATATAATATTGGTTTAATGATAAGGAAGAGGTCGTAGAATTGGCTTTGAGCACTAGCGTTGTGGGTTCGTTAGAATGTAATTTATGGCTTTAAACGTGAATTGTGAAATGATCAACTTTATGTTCTTTTTTGTTTCTACTTTATGCAAATATGATACATATTTTTCAAATTATATTAACAAGTAACATGATTTAATTTTATATTAATTATAGTAACAAAGATCTAGTTCAAAAGTATGCTATTTTTTGATTTTTTCTCTTAAAATTTGCATAGGTCTTAATCTAATCCATCTCAACATTATATTTTATTTTTTCTTATTTTATCATCAAATGTCAAACCTTGGAATAATTTTAATTTTTTTTTTCTATAAAAAGAAGTGCTGCTAATATAGAGAACAGGGTAGGGGAATAAGCACGTGCCTTGAACGGGCACCACCCATTTAGTATATATAGGTTTGGGACATGCACGTTGCACATGTATTTCATGCTAATCAGTTAATGAATCTTTATTATTAGGGTTTGTTTTACAATCACAAACTTGTTTTAGAAAATTTTGTTTTTAGAAGTCACTTGAGTTGTATACTAGTGTTTTGAAACCATTGTTATGTGTTGTAGGCTATAAATTATATGTATATTTATATATTGTGAGGTATAAATTAGAAATTAAAACATATAAAAGTAAAATAATTAAGTATCCTCAATATGTAAATTAGCAATTAAAATATATAAAACTTGAGCATAATTATATAATCTTTAATACCTCCTAATATATAAAGCTAGAACTCATATCATATTATAGTTCTATGTACATTCTTTATTTATGTGTAACTATTAATTTTATCCAATCAAGGATATAAAAACAAAACAACAATATTTATACATAGTAATAATTAAATCAACAACAAAGATGAAGCAATCCTCCTCATTTATTGACAAAAGTTTCACAACCTAATGTAGTCTTCAATTGACTATTGAAAGAATTCAGTTAAGAACACAAAAAGACATAAAAAATATGAGATGCACAATTACAATGCATTCTATATGATGTATTAATAAATTCAAAGAGACTCAATTTATTATGAAATATTTTTATATTTTTAATTGTAGTTAATATGGAAGGAACAATTTATTTATGGAGATTCAATATTAAATATTTAGTTAATTACATGAGTTATAATATTTTAATTTAATATAGAGATAAAATAATAATTTATACTTTATTATATTAATGATCAAAATACACTAAATCCCAAAAAGAGTGTGCACTGAATCTATCAACATTACTCTCAATGTTCCTTTAATACCATATAAACTTTAGTCCGGAGCCTAATGGGTATAAAATGTTAACAAAAATTCCAAAACGGTATAGAAATATTAAATTTAACCAAAACGGCAAAATCGCTGGTGGAGCAAAGATTTTGCTCGCCGGAAAAAGCAAAATCGCTGCAACACCAGCGATTTGCTAAATTTAATGATTTTTTTTTAAAAAAAAAAAATTAAATGAAATCGCTATCATGGCAGCGATTTATAGTATAAGATTTTTTATACCATTTTTTAATAAATCGCTGCCTAGGCAGCGATTTATCTTAATCTTTTTTTTAAAAAAAAATATTTATTAGAAATTTAAAAAAAAAAAAAATATATATATATATATATATAAAGCAAATCGCTGCCTGGGCAGCGATTTTAAGTTAAATTTTTTTAAAAAAAATAAGTCGCTGCTACAGTAGCGATTTAGATTTTTTTTAAAAAAAAAAAAAATTGTTAAACGCTGCCTAGGCAGCGATAAACTATTTTTTTTAAAAAAAAATTGTAAATCGCTGCATAGGCAGCGAATTCTTTTTTTTTTAAATTTCAATTAAATCGCTGTCATAATTTTTTATTTTTTTTAATTCTTTTTAAAAATTGTTAAAAAAATAATCCTACGTATTTTTGTGTAGTAAATTTGTTTGTGTAGTAAAATTTGTGCAATTTGGAGAAAATCGAAAAAAAAAAATTGCACAAATTTACTACACAAACAAATTTTACTACACAAAAATACGGAGGATAATTTTTTTTAACAATTTTTAAAAAGAATTTTAAAAAAAACAGAAAATTATGACAGCGATTTAACTGAAATTTTAACAAAAAAAAAAAAGTAAAAATCGCTGCCTATGCAGCGATTTACAATTTTTTTTTTTAAAAATAGTTTATCGCTGGCTAGGCAGCGTTTAACAAAATTTATAAAAAAAAAAAAAGAACCTAAATCGCTGCCTAGGCAGCGATCTTTTAAAAAAAAAAATTTAAAAAAAAATCACATTTTGCAAAATCGCTGCAGTAGCAGCGATTTTGCTTTTTCCGGCGTAGGAAATCGCTGTTGTACCAGCGATTTTGCCGTTTTGGTTAATATAAAATTTTATATACCGTTTTGAAATTTTTGTTAATATTTTATACCCTTTAGACTTCGGACTCATATAAACTTCTCGTGGATGATTTTCAACTCCATTTCGAGTGATAATTTATTTAAAGAATGAAAAGTTTGAAGCAACATTCCACAAATAAAATTCAAAGGCCTTCATGATTCTTACAATTGAGTAAAGTGTCCTTCTCTTAAGTAAAATTTTAAAATATTTATTCGAAAATCAGATCCATAAAATTGTTTATCATAATACATTACATCAAAATATGCTTATTGTGTGTCATTGTGATAAATCACTTGTTTGCATGTTTTCAGTAAGCTAATGAACAAGGATAATGTTGATTAATCATCAAAATATAATGATTTAAAAAATGGTCGTACGTCGTAATCAAATAGGTCTTTTCAAACAAAATTTTAATAAGCGGTATTAAATACTTATATATACATTAATAATATAGAGTTGTATTTTTTTTATTTTTACATATATTTTTTTAACATAGTGTTCTTAGCAGACATAAAACATTTAGTTAACCTCACATAGTAATATAAAAATAAGGATTAATTCTAGTTAATTAATAGATGTTAGTCATATCTTTGCAACATATTACCTCGGATATTATCGTACAATGTTTATTTATTAGTATGAAGATTTGAGTTATTTAGTTCAATGTTTTAAAATAGTTTTGGTAAAAGTTAATAGTTTTCTTTCTTTCTTTTTTCTTTCTTTTCCCAATATAAATTTTGAACTTCTTTTTTTTTTTTTTAGAATTTTCAACATTGTTTTAAGTGAAAATAAGATCATCAAAAAAAAAATTAGCGAATGCTTTACTATTGTAATGACCCGGTAGGTTAATTTTAGAAATTTTCGTAAAATTATCATTTTACCCCTCCTAATTTTGACCCCGAGTCATTTTTGAATGAGTTTGAAAATTGGTTCGAGTTTTGAGTTAAAAGTGTAAATTATGGGAATTTTGGAAATTTGAAAGACTTAAGTTGTTAGAAAGTGGTTTTCAATGTCTTATGGAGTTTTGAGTGTCGAAATAAAATTTCATCTATTTCATCAGCCCCAGAAGGTGATATTTGGTCTAGGAGTATGTTTCAGATTCAGAGTCTTTTTTGAGAATTTGAGGTCCTTAGTTGGAAATTTGAGATTTTAGCATTTGGGTTGACTTTGGTCAACATTCGAAATTTGAATGTCTGGAAATTCTGAGAGTTCCATAAGATTTTGGGGGATGATTTAGGCCTTGGTGAGGTCTTGGTTGTATTTTTAGAAGTTCTTAGCTTGATTTGACCTTTTTAGGCAGTGTGTTCCATTATTGTGACTTACAAGGGACTCGGGTCAAGGAGACCTCAGATTCATGTTCCAATGGTTCCATTTTGTCCGGAACGTCGAGCATAGACAACTTTCATATATGATTCATATTGTACGGGGGTTCGAACAAATTTAGAGGGTCCATTCGATAATTTGAAAGTTGGCTGATATTTTCTCGTGTTTGTGTGCTTCGCTTTAGCGAGCATCGCTTGAGTGAAGTCATCATCGCATTCACGAGAGGTCTATTCACGAAAACAAAGAATGACTTTCATCCAGTGTTCACTTTTAAGACATTAGAGACCCTTTTGGCTTGTCATTTCGGGATATACCCAATTTTTTCCCCATCTTGAGTATTGGGAAATCCTTGTGGAGGTGAGTTTTAAGAGATTTTTCGTGGAGAATCAATTGGGTAAGTCTTTGTAACCCTTAAACATCAATTCCCTTGATTATTTATGGATTTTAACATCAAAATTTGAATTTTTAATTAACAAATGACAAGATTTTTTAGGATTTAAATTCTAAAGTAAAATGATGATTGTAAACTAATTTTAATTCATTTTTTGAAATGGTTTTCACCATTGTGTTCCTAATGTCTTGGTTAACATTTTCAAAAAAGTATTTTTGAATTCAAACCTCATTTTTGAAATTGAATTTTTGAATTGATTTGGCCCATTTTCAAAGTAAATGATTTGGGTGTTATTATTTTCGAAATTTTATTTTGATTAGTTGATTGAAATAGATTATGTAGCTTTAGATATTATTCTAAAAGAAAAGGCTCAAGTCTTGAATTGACTTTTGATTGAACAAACGTCAAATGATCTCAAATTTTATATCATTACTATATATAAGAACCATAATAGTAAAGTATTGATTAGAATTCATTTGTTGTGATCATTTACACAATTAGCTAATGTATATAATTAGTTGTTACTTCTAATTTTAAAAGTTCCACTAAATATGTATTGTATGTAGTTCTTCAGATCTATTGGATAATCAATGTCCTTAATGCAAATTTATAGTAAGATAAATTATCTATATCATATTCTTTAAAAAAGAAATTAAAAATTGAATCGGTGCTAATATGAGATACTTTATACATACTTACAAAAGAATTGGCTTGCACAAAGTCAGAGTCATATCCAAAGGGGTAATGTAGCGTCAACCAAATTTGAGATACTGTATTAAAATATAATGGATAGTTAAATTTAAGTATTTTAATTCAAACTTGATATCTTTAAATATTTTTTAATAAATAAATAGATTTGTGTGATTATTGAATTGGCCTAACCAAAAAAAGGAAAATTTAAACTTATGCATTACAATTTGAATTATGACATCTTAATTCTTAGATATTCATTATCTTTTATTATATATACATTCTTCTTTAGAAAAAAAAAACGAAATCACTTTCTTTGTTTCAATTCGTGTGATAGTGTTCAATTAAATATATTTTCAACTTGTGATAGTATTAAATTGTCGTAACATTTTTAAAACTATAGAAACACATCCATTACTAGAAAAATGAAAAAATTACAGAGAATTATTTTCAAATATATATATATATATATATATATATATATATATATATATATTATGTTGCTATGTTATCGTCTTTTTAATTTATTTTTTACTGTAGTGTGGAAAAAGGGTACGAAACCTCTACATATGATAATTTTCGTTTGATTTTAAATTGATAGAAGTATGTTTACTATTTATGTATTAGAATTAAATCAAAGTGTAATCCTAGTGATCTTGGGCCTGAGCTAACATGGCTTGTTATACTTTAAGGCCGTTCATATCTTTATCAGTATTATATAAATAGTAATCATGTTTACTTTCGACTCTATTAAATATTAATTATGTATAACTAAGGATAACTTAAACCTTAGTGAAAGAGAAAATTTGGACTTATTTCCCTAATTAAGAAACAAATGGAATCCAGTGGAGTTTTATTAGTCAAGACAAATACAAGATATTGTGCTAAAAGATAAAGTATAACCATATGAATAATCCAAAAGTATAATATGTATACGTGATCTTTAACTTGATGTTAATTTAGCAGAGGGATAATGAGAAAATAGTATCACTTAATTGTCAATTGATTCTCCTAAGAAAGAACTCTCTATATAATATTTTTAAAATTTAACCCATGCTAAATTCGTAAAATTTTGAAATTACATATCTCACTTTTATTTTATTTTTTGCTTGTGTATCTATAATTACTTATTTGTATTAAAAAAAAGTCTTATTTAGATTTATTATCCTTTTGGGTCAAATTTTTGTAGTCCAAACTCTTATATGAATATTTTGTCGTTTGTAGTTAGTTTCCTACATAGATTAGGTTTACATTAAGACAGTTCACATTGTGGTAATTATTTATAGACCTCTTCTTAAGTCCTAATTTATAACTTCCATCACACAAAAAAATAATAATTATGGAGTTCAAATCAAAAAAATATCAATGTCACGAGCAAAGGCAAAGCACAAGAACAACTCAAAAATGTAAGATTCTTTTTTCTTTTTAATTCAAAAAGATCAAAAATTCTTGTGTTATATAATTCAAAAATGACTCGAGAAAGAAAATTCAATTGAATTTCTTTATTAAAATTTATGAACTCGCGTTCTATCAGATACATTTAATAAATGATATGAAACACTAAAGTTTAATCAAAAAAAAAATCACTTAACCAAAAAAATTCCTTTAACTCGCATCACAAACTTTATAACATAACTAATTTGATTGATTTATCTTGTTATTATTTTTTAATCTAATTCTATTTAGAATTTTTTTTTTAGGGGTTTGGAGGCCAGTAATAATTCCGTCTTGGGAGAAGGAATTTTGCTTAAAGAATAGTTCATTTGAATCATGGGAAGATTTCTTGCGTTACATGGAAAATACTCGTTTTTATTATGAAATATTAAATTGGGATGATTCAGCTGGTGAAAAAGCATTTTATGATGCTAAAAATAAATTTTATGCTGATTTTCGTAATTTGCGTTTTGATAATTTGGAGCTGTCAAATCCTGATCTATACATCGATGAAATCAATTGGAATTCGAAAATTGATTCAAATTTACTTGAAGAGCTTGAATTCGCATTACAGATGAAAAAGAAAGGAACTAATTTGGTTCAAGTCAGGACACTAATTGAGGAAATCGTTCCTTCTGGTTGGGATGTTGATGTTGATGTTTATAAAAATGGTTTAACTGGTCTCATTGTTGGTGATGGTGATCATTGCGATTCTGGAAAAGGTGTTAAAGTTTTACCTCACAGAGACGGAGCAAGTGGAATTTATGGGGTTAGATGAATTCAGTAACTTTTTCTGTTAAATTCGTATTAGGAAATTAAAAATATATATTGGTTTAATGATAAGGAAGGGGTAGTGGAAATGGCTTTGAGCAGTAGCATTGGAGGTTCGTTAGAATGTATTTTATGGATTTATTTAAACGTGAATTGTAAAATGATCAAGTTTATGTTCCTTTTTGTTTCTACTTTATGCAAATATGATTATTATTTTTCAAATTATATCAAAAAGTAATATGATTTAATTTTATATTAATTATAGTAACATAAATATAGCTCAAAAGTATGCTATTTTTTCTCTTACAATTCGCATAGGTCTCAATCTAATCCATCTCAACATTATATTTTACTTTTTTCCTATTTTATCATCAAATGTCAAACCTTGGAATGATTTTAATACATCTTAATGAATAACTATTAATTTTATCAAATCAAGGTTATAAAAACAAAACAACAACATTTTTACATAGTACTAATTATTAAATCAATAACCAAGATGAAACAATCCTCTACATTTATAATTTATTGACAAAAGTTTCACAACCTAATGTAGTCTTCAATTGACTATATTGGAAGAATTTAGTTAAGAACACAAAAAGGCATCAAAAGTATGACAATGCATTCTATATGATATATTAATAAATTCATGACCAGGGAAAGAGGCTCAATTTATTATAAAATATTTTTATGTTTTTATATTTTAAATTTGTAGTTAATATGGAAGGAATAATTTATCTATGGAGGTTCGGTTTTTAATATTTAATTAATTACATGAGTTATAATATTTTGATTTGATGCATGAATAAAATAATAATTTGTACTTTATTATTTCAATTGACAAAATACACTAAACCATAAAAGGAGTGTGTTCGGTATCTATCAACTTCACTCTCAGTGTCCCTTTAATACCACATATAAACTTCTTGTCAACTCCATTTTGAGTGATGTTTCATTCAAAGAATGAAAAGTTGAAGTAACATTTCATAAATAAAATCAAAAGGACTTAGTTATTCTTACAATGTGGGTTGTTTAAATTGTCCTCCTCTTAAGTAAAAGTTTAAAATATTTACTCGAAAATCAGATCCATAAAACTGTAATACATTACATCAAAACATGCTTATTTGCATGTCATTGTGATAAATCACTTGTTTGAATGTTTTCAGTAAGCTAATGAACAAGGATAATGTTGATTAATCATCAAAATATAATGATTCAAAAAATGATCGTACGTCGTAATCAAATGAGTCTTTTCAAACAAAATTTTAATAAGCGGTATTAAATACTTATAAATACATTAAGAATAATAATTTAGAGTTGTATTTTTTATTTTTACATATATTTTTTTAACATAGTATTCTTAGCAGACATGAAACATTTAGTTAACCTCACATAGTAATATAAAACTAAGGATTAATTCTAGTTAATTAATAGATGCTAGTCATATCTTTGCAACATATTACCTCGGATATTATCGTATAATGTTTATTTATTAGTATGAAGATTTGAGTTATTTAGTTCAATGTTTTAAAATAGTTTTGGTAAAAGTTAATAGTTTTCTTTCTTTCTTTTTTCTTTCTTTTCTCAATATAAATTAACTTCTTCCTTCTTTTTTTTTAGAATTTTCAATATTGTTTTAAGTGAAAATAAAATCATCAAAAAAACTTTAGCAAAATGCTTTACTTTTGTAATGACTCGGTTGGTCAATTTTAGAAATTTTCGTAAAATTATCATTTTACCCCAATCAATTTTGACCCCCAGTCATTTTTGAATGAGTTTAGAAATTGATTTCGAGTTTTGAGTTAAAAGTGTGAATTATGTGAATTTTGAAATTTTGAAAGGCTGAAGTTGTTAGAAAGTGATTTCCGATGTCTTATGGAGTTTTGAGTGCCAGAATGTGATTTTGTCTATTTCATCAGCTCCGGTAGGTGAGATTTAGTCTAGGATTGTTGTATGTTTCAGATTCAGAGTCTTTTTTGAGAATTTGAAGTCCTGAGTTGGAAATTTGAGATTTTAGCATATGGGTTGACTTTGGTCAACATTGGGTATTTGAATGACCGGATCAAAATTCTGAGAGTTCCATCAGATTCAAGGGATGATTTTGGCCTTGGTGAGGTCTTGATTGAATTTTTAGAAGTTTTGAGCTTGATTTCACCTTTTTAGGTGTTATGTTCCATTATTGTGATTGATAAAGGACTCGGGTTAAGGAGACCTCAAATTCATGTTCCAATGGTTCCATTGTGTCCATTCGATAATTTGAAAGTTGGCTGATATTTTCTGGTGTCTGTGTGCTTCGCTTTAGCGAGGGATGGCTCGCTTGAGTGAAGTCATCATCGCATTCACGAGAGGTCTATTCGAGAAAGCAAAGATTGACTTTTTTTCGGAGTCGCTTTTAAGACCTTAGAGACCCTTTTAGCCTGCCATTTCGGGGTATACCCAATTTTTTTTCCCATCTTGAGTATTGGGAAATCCTTGGATGTGATTTTTAAGAGATTTTTCGTGGAGAATCAATTGGGTAAGTCCTTGTAATCCTCAACTTCAATTCTCTTTGATTATTATGGATTTTAACATCAAACTTTGAGACTTTTATTGGCAAATGACGGGATTTTTTAAGGATTTGAGTTCTAAAGTAAAATGATGATTGTAAACTAATTTTAACTCATTTTTTGAAATGATTTTCACCATTGTGTTCCTGATGTTTTAGGTAACATTTTCATGAAAGGATTTTCGAATCCAAACCTCATTTTCGAGATTGGGTTGTTGAATTGATTTGACCCATTTTCAAAGTAAATGATATGGGTGTTATTATTTTCGAAATCTTATTGTGATTATTTGATTGAATTAGATTATGTGGCTTTAGACATTGTTCGGAAAGATAAAGCTCAAGTCTTGAATTGACTTTTGATTGAACAAACGTCCGATGATCTCAAGTTTTATATTACTATATATAAGTAACGTAATGGTGAAATATAGATTAATAATATGCATTTTGTAGTGATTATTTACACAATTAGCTAATGTATTATAATTAGTTGCTACTTCTAATTTTAAGTTTCACTTAAATATGTATTGTATGGAGTTCTTCAAATCTATTGGATAATCAATGTCCTTAATGCAACTCTGTAATAAGATAAATTATCCATATCATATTCTTTAAAAGTCTAAAAAAATCAAATTTTGCTAATATGAAATACTTTATGCATAATTAACAAAAGAATTGGCTTGCACAAAATCGAGTCATATCCAAGGGGGTAATGTAGCGTCAACAAAATTTGAGATATTAAAATATAATGAATAGTTGAATTTAGGTATTTTAATTCAAATTTTGATATCTTTAAATATTTTTTAATAAATAAATATATGTGACAATATTGAATTGGTCTAACCAAAAAAAAAAAAGGAATAGACTCGATTGACAAAATTTAAATTTATGCATTACAATTTGAATTATGACATCTTAATTCTTAGATATTCATTATCTTTTATTATATATACATTCTTCTTTAGAAAAAAAAACAAAATTACTTTCATTGTTTCAATTCGTATGATAGTTTTCAATTACTCAAGAAATAATTAAAGATATTTTCAGTCTGTGGCAGTGTTAAAATATCGTGACATTTTTAAAACTATAGAAGCACATCCATTACTAGAAAAATGAAAAAATTATAGATAATTATTTTCATATATATATATATTAAGGCAAAAAAAATAATCTTTTTCATAAATGACACTAAAAATGTATCAAGAAAACGCCCAACAGCTCATTAATTGGATGCAAAGACTTTGTTGACAGTATTATAAGGTATAATAAGTATTTTTAAATTTAATCTCAAATTGGTATTTATGTCTATCAAATTTTATATGTATACAAATAAATATTTAAATTAAATTTATATAAAATTAAATAAGTAGACACATATTTTATGTGACATAATATATATTATACGCTATATAAGTTATAAATTATCACGTAGGACCGTGCATATATTTACCTATTCAAATTTATATAAATAATAAATTTAAATTTAATATCTCGTATGATAAGCAATTTTTAGTGACTTTAATAATGAATTAATTTAATTAGTTTCTAGTTGTGATGATAACTCATGTTAATTCAAATTTTACGTGGCCTTATTTAAATTTTGAAAGTTGAATTTATTAAATTAAAAAAATTGAAATAAAATTTATATAATTAAAAATTATGTAAAAGAAATACTACTCCTGAGTCATGTTTTGCTTTTACTCATCGCATTTTTCTTTCAGATAACTAAATTCAACGATTTTGATCAATATTTTAAGATATATTTTTTACATTATGTTAATATGAGAAAAATTAGAACATATTATACTTTTTATATAATTTTCGAAGATCTAATTTTAAATTTAAATATTGATTAATTTAGTTCACTTCAATTTAGCTACAAAAATAAGTCAAATTAACTTTGGTGATAAGTAACTTTGAATGTAGTGAGCATAAGTTTTGATAATTAAATATATAAAATTCAGTTCTACTTGTTCACTACTTCAAAACAATGATTAGTACAGTGAGTTTATCTTATCTTTTTTAATTGATAGAGTCTTAAATATATTGCTCCACTGCATTTTTCAAAGACACTAACTCAATGTTAATAAGCTGAGGTTATGATAGAAAGAAAAAAAAAATTTGATTTGTCAAAAATAATAATTAAAAAAAGGAAATTAAATTAAGAAATATTCGACAAGTAAATAGAGACGGAGGAAAACTAAACATCAATTAATAAGAAAAGTGTGATAAATAGACATTTCAATTATTATTTTCTCAATAAATATGTCTAGTCCAAATGTGATAAGTAAGAGTGGACAGAGGAAGTACATATTATATATAGAAAAATTGTAATCAAAGAAATATTTATTTATTTCAAAAATTTGAACAGTATCACGTAAATTAAATTGATACAGGAGAAGTATATAAACAATTAGAGTAGACCTTTTATAGTTAAAAAAAACGTAATGACTAACTCTTAAAGAGATCACTATTGTAATTTGTAAGAATTATTTATACGTCAACTACGATAATATAAAATGTTAGGTGACAATCACATTATTTTTAATAACGAGAGACGAATTTATCGTGGATAACTCCTTGCTCAGAGGAGTAAAAAATCACGACCTATAACGTATAGGTTTTTAACCACCAATCTATTAACTTCTCAAGCGCAGTGTTTTAGATTGCAACTCAGCAATGTAATGAGACTAATTTTAGTAACTCAACTCAACAGTTCACTCAAAACTGTTCTTATTATTCTCTAAGAAATTAAACTCGTTTCTTAGTGCAAACCTTACCGTCCAACTACTCTATTGAGTCTAGAAATTATTACAATTCAAAAATAACCCTATAACAATCAACTACGATCTCATTATTGAATAGAAGCTATTAGAACTCAGTAAATACTCACTACAAGAACTAACTTTGATATCAAATTAGCATGACGTAATAACTTGAGTTGCGATTTTCGATCTTCGCCTTCTTACTTCTTAAATTTTTGTACTAACTTTAGAAGAAACATTCTATGAAGCGAATGTCATTCAAATAAAATGGAACTTTCACATGATATTAGGAACATAAAAATAGGGGTGGGCATAAACACCGAAAAACCGAAAAACCGAATCGAACCAATTTTTTTTAATATTTCGGTTTTCGGTTCGGTATTCGGTTTACTTTTTTATATTTTTTGGTATTTCGGTTCGGTTTCGGTATGTATTATTTTGGAATTCGATATTTCGGTTTAAACCAAAATATTATATTAAATTTATATTATATTTATATTATATTAATTAATAATTATTAATGTTAAATAATCTTTTAAAAAATCAAACAAAAAAATATTACACTATTTTTACTTTTTAGCCCATTAAGTTGAAAAATCAAACAAAAAAATTGTAAAGTTTAAAATTTGAAAAAGCCCACTAAGCAGGCCCATTAAAAAACCGAACCGAACCGAAATATTTCAGTTCGGTATTCGGTACACATTTTCCAAAAACCAAAAACCGAAAAAACCGAAAAAAAAACCGAAACCGAACCGAAATACCGAATGCCCACCCCTACATAAAAATACATTTATTAGGAAGTACTTTCTTCGTTTCCTATTGTTTGATCTCGATATGAAAAAAAATAAATATTTAATTTTATTTGTTCAATTCAAAAATAAAGAAAAAAAAACATTTACCTAAGCTTCTTCATAATTAGTACAATTTATGAGAAAACAAGGACAATAGCTATTACAATTTACAACACACATACCAATATGGTTCAACTAAATGTTAGATTTTCTTTTAATAAAAAATGTACTTCACTTGTTCATTATCTTGTACTTTAGAATTTTCTTTTTGAAAATTTTCGCACTTTGTTAAAATGTAATACAATATTATATTATCTCTTTAAACAAGAATTGTGAAATTGTTAAGTTTGCAATATCTTATCTTAATTTATTTTTTTTGCAAATATTATCTCTTTTTTTCAAATTATATTATCAAGTACCATAATTTAACTTGCTATATGTTTTTTTTTTGTTACAATTATTTTCTAAGAGTTAGTACAATGAATCATACTAACAAAATTATTTCACTTAATTACAAACGTTTGTCAGTTTTATATGTCCCTCTCAATAAATAAAAAAAGAAAATGCAGTTTTTTTTTTGTTTCTTTAGATTGATGATACCTCAAATTACATTAGGGATTTACTCTAATTATATCCAGATATTGATTAGATGTCATATAGTAGTATATTTAAAATGGAAAATTAAAGAAAATATAGTTTATCTCATTTTAAAATTAAAAAATTTATTCAATTCTTACCCACAATACAATTAAATTAATAATAATTTCAGTCTCAAACCAAAAACATAATAATCTACTCAAACAATCTACATTTTACTTGTACTTCTTTTTCCAATCTTTTTCTTCACATTATATACTTTAGTTTCATATTATAATTCTTCTAAATCTATATCAACAAAATTAATAAGAATACGAGATAAAACATAAGAAGTGCGAACATATCAATTAATATTATAAAGTAAAACAAGCAGACAAAAAGGCAAAATGGTCAACTTCTAGATAGAGAATCCCTTTACTTTATAAGCTTTATGGAAAAAAGCTTGCATGGCCAAATGACTCCTTTTTTTTCATTAATGTTCAGTTGGTTCAACCTAATAAATAACTTTTTTCAAAAGCAAACATTTTTTTCGATTCAAATTGTAAGTGAGTATAAAAGATTATCGAACAAATGAAAGCATAAATAAAATAATACAAGTGAAAAAGAAATAGTTGTTGAGTTTTAAGACATAATAACAAATGAATAAATAATTAAATGAGAGCATTTCAAAAGATCATGTATTTACATATACAAAATAAAGAAATGGGGCAAAGACTTGAAATCAACAATACCATTAATTTTCTTCAACTTGCAATGAGCCAATATCATTCTAAGACAACAATGGGGATATCCTAGACTATATAATATATCATATTTTGACATATATGACACATATACACAACCTCCCTTTTACATTTTTGATGGATTGAGATATTTTTCTACAATTTACAAAGCTGTGTATAGATATATATATATGTATATATATATATATATTAGTATTTGGTTCTATTCACTGCAGCTGTACTGTATCCGCCGCCTCAGGGGGTGAATTTGCAGCAGCAACAAGAGCTGCTCCAGTGCCTGATCCATCTTCCATGACCCTAAGAATGACATATGGGGAAACTTCTTCCCCTAAAATTTCCGCCATAGCTTCATTCAGGTATTCTCTGAATGTGGTGTAACTTGTGTATAAACCACCCTCGATAGCCACAACTGTTCTTCTCATCCGACTTGACCTATTACTTCTGAGTTTTCCACTAGCTATGCCCGCACTCCCATCTCGACCAATCTTCTTCAAGATTCCTACTATACCAGCAGCTGCTAGTCTAGCAGCCCTTCGAGTAATGACATCACATACCTTCACTACAAGCTTCCGGACTTTCACTGGCACATCGGGTAACTGAAAGTCGAGGGGCCCAAGAATCAGACAGTAAGAAAGCAAGCAACACGCCAAGTAGTATTGAACAAGTGGACAAATATCATATGCCACAATCATTCAAGTGTAGGATAGGAAGATTAAAAGGGTATACCTCCAGAACCTCTTCTAGGATTTTGGCTACTTCACTCAAGTCAGGTGAATCATCCTCATGCATAGCAGCCATCAACGGTGTTCTGTCATTATTTCCAGTTAAATTAATAAGTACTAAATTGCAGACATCACATAGAAATATTCATAGAAAAAGTGAGAAGAAAACATGTTGCACCTCAAGATGAAAGGAATTGCTAATTTTGAAGATGAAGGTCCGAAATCATCTGATTGATTAGACATTCTAAGGAGCACTCTCCTGACAATGTCTCCCAAATACATTCCTGATATCATTTTCTCAAAGCCCTGCAGCATAATCCTCAAATATGATGCTTGAAGTCCTTCAAGTCATATAAAATACATCGGGGTTCGCAAGAAATAAAAACTTTACCTGATCATTTGGGTTAGGGCTGGCAACATCCAAGTCGATGTCATATGAGGTTCTCGGTAAATGAGATGACCAAAAGTTTCCCCATTCCATATTGACCACCTAATTTACAGAAAGTAGGAAAACATGTAAGCAAACTTCTATAAAAAGAACTGAGCCTAAAAGAATGTGAACATATGCAAGTAGATAGTACCATGCTTCCAGATGTTGTTAGAAGACCTTGACACTTAATAATTGCATCTGCCCGCTCCAAATAGCATGCATTAGTGCCAGTCCCAATTATAACCGCAGCAACTGTGTCTTCATCATTATAATGTCCAAGAGCTAGAGTTCCCACAGTGTCATTTATCTGGAGCATAATGCAACAACAATAAGCTCTAATACCCATTGCACAAGAGCTAAAACTAATCAAGTCTCGATTAAAATTTGAAGGAAAACACTATGTAAGACGAAGGAGAAAAATATTAACCACAGCAATTCTCCAACTTATTCACAAGGCAAGACATTTATAAACTAGTGATAAACTAATGATTTCCTGGACTGAACATTCAAAGAAGGCAAGATACTCTATAGTAGAAAAAAGTAGTTTCTATATGTGCCCATTTTCTTTGTTTTAATGATCTACAGAGATCAAAATAAGTGTTAGGAAGTCTATTGTACAGCTTCACTGACATAAGCTCTACAAATAACTATCCTATTATGTGGAGAAATATATAGCTTAAAGGTTAAAATCTCATATCATACAGCTCTGAGTAACACCTAAAAGTAAAAACGAAGGGGCCTTATACCATGTAACATGCCTAGTGGAAGATAGCAAGAATCCAAAAGTAAGTCTCACAGACATGAGCAAGGATATATATCTAAGCAAGAAACTGGAAGAGGGAAGTGCTCACCAGTGCTGCAACCCGCACATCTAGACCTTTCCTGGAGAGTGCTAGTTGCAGACATTCAGAAACGTCTCTCCCAATCTACAAATAAAGTAACATGAGAACAGAAAAAAAGTTATATTGTAAATTGACAATCCAAAGATATATTGTAAATTGACAATTCCATAACAATGACCTTAATAACAAGGGCATGCATATGAGGTTCATAGATCCGTACCACATATTCACATCACTGATAACCATTTCTCACTTGTAATATAAAGGAAATACTGAGACGACTCGAAAGAAAAAGACAGCTTTTTCAAGCTGTTAGCTTTGCATGGTCGTATAATACAGTTCAAGTAACACAGGCAGTACTAAATTTCCTACCGACATGTATGCACTGAAAGGAAAGTGTCACACCCCGCAAGACCGATAATTACGACTTTATTCATAAAAGGTAAGTCATAGGCATTTACAAACTTTGAACTATATAGAATATAAGTGCAAAGACTCTCGTTAGCTAACCGTATCTTCAATCGCAAAGCCTTTTGTCCATTTCATCAAAATGCCAGATGAGACAGAAGATTGCTTCACAGGAAATGAAAATGTGAAACCAAGTTCTCTCCTCCTAGGTGAAGTCTGCTCTAAGTCATTACCCTCCTTTTCAATGAAGTCCTTTAGCGATGAAGCAATGAAATCAAAGAGATCCTACACATAATAAAAAAGGGTAACGACTGTTGATCTCTATCAAATCAAATAAAAAATTGTTGTTTGCAGGAAGATAATAAAATAATTAGAAGCACAAACTCAGCTACCTCGCTTGTGCTTGTCATTAGGTGCTGCGGAATGGGTTGCCGTTCAATATCTTGTCCAAGAATAGCAGACCTTTGGTCTCCTAAGTGGACTCTCAAAACTCTAAAGTTTGTACCACCAAGGTCCAGAGCATAATATGTTCCCTCCTCATTCCTAAAATCATAAGCCCAAAATTAGTTATCAAATAACAAAAATATGATCATTAGAGATAACTAAGTAGCCAGCATTTTGAACTGCAACACAGAGCGAGGAATCCTCCTGTGTTTCACTAACACAAGAGACATTCAACCAGAAAAGCCTCATTCTATTTATGTGCAATTGATCTTGAAGAAAATCCATTATAAAGTTCCTCTTTTCAGGACAAGATAAGTAAATCTTTCTCTAGTACTGCATTATCAATTTTTAAAAGTACATCTCCTCTTATATGTTAACACCAAAGGAAAAAAAATAAGAACGATATTATGTCCAACAAAACCGGAAGATGATCCGGTAAGAATCCAATGCCTGATTTTCATTTTAAGAGCCAATACATGCATCAAATAACCAAAATGAGTGCACATGCAATCAAAGAAACAAGATAAGGAAAAAACAAGCAGGAGACACATGTTAAGAACGAATTAGTTACTGCAGCACTTAAGGCTGTTATGTATTGACTATTATGATTGATCAAAAAGAATAGTCTGATCTAATACTACCTTTCATCTTATCAAAATTCTTTGAACAAAAATCTAAAGAAAAAGTCATGAAATAAAAAACATTTGCTAGTGACCCAAATTCTATCCGTGATCAAACTAGTTGAACAAAGTAAGAGTACATTGCGTTGTTCCTCGTACTTTACGACCCTAAACGCATAATACATCAAAAAAAAAAAAAAGCCAAACACAAACACCCCTCATCAACCATAAAGACAAAAGATCTACTACCATATAAAACAAAAACACAATATTTCACACAAACCCTCCCTCCTTTCGAGGATAAGAACTTGTAACCCCCCACTCCCACCCCCTCCCCCGAAAAAAAAACAACCTACCAATGCTTTGCTTTCATTACCCCTAGCAATACACAACGAGCAAACGCGTGAACAAACAAAACAGCAAAAGAAAACAAAACAATCATAACGAAAAAACAGGAACATGGTATTCTATATTCATCTAATAACAAGTTACATAAACATTCACATCAAACTTAAAAAACGTAACAGATAAGCAATCAAGCACAAATCAAATGAGGCAAGAGAAAAAGAAAAACATGACATGGTACTAAAAGTTGCTAGTATTAGTAATAACTTTAATGCAAGAGTGTGATTGCATACATACCCATTTGGGAGTTTATCCACATATGTAAGCAACATCTTAAGTTTACTCCCTCCTTCAGAAGCAAGTCCAGCATGCATTTCAACAGCCATAGCATCAACTACTTGCTTTAATCTAAAAACAGTAGTATCACATGACTCTTCCAGTTCTTCCAAAACTTTCACCATTTTCAACCATTTACTCCTCTTGTTTACCCTCTTACCCACCATAGATGCTGCTACAATACACGCCGCCATAGCACAACCCACCGCTAACCCAACTCCTAACCTCCCCATACGACACCGTTCCCTTCCTCTCCTTTTCTTCTTTCTCCCGTTTCGAGAATGAATCAGTCAAACCATTTTTCTTAAAAACGACACCGTTTTTTAAACAAAACCCCGTTTTAAAACTCCCTCCTTTTAATAAACCTTCACTGATTATATCACTAAACAACGTCGTTTAATGTTCCCTGAGTTATTAAACGTCGCCGTTTCCTTTTCCCGATAAGCTCACTGTTCTAAAAAAAGAAAAAAACTAAAAACACGGCGTACTTTCCGGTAATCAATCACCGTGAATGATGCCGTATTAAATTAGTTGAAACTTAAACTAGGAATGGGACTGAAACTTACTTCCTTCTCCTCCGGCGTCGCTCCACTGCCGCCGGTCAGAGTATGACAACGTCGGTCTATTGAAATATGGAAGTTTGATGAAAATGAAATTGTAAGAGAGATTGTTTCCCGGTGAGAGTTATCACCGGCGACGTCGACGGATATTTACTCCGGCGACGACCGGTAATATTTTAGAGAGAGAAAGGGCGGTGGTGTTTGTACTGAGAGAGTGTGTTATTTGTGAAAGCGAAGGTCTGATATTTATAGTAGAAATGAAAAAGACTATTTTGCCCTGATGTATTTATTTCTTTTGATCATTTTTTAAAAATGGGAAAAAACATTTAACAGATTTTGGAATTTTGTGAGAAAATAGGACATTAAATTGATGAATATTTACGGTAATTGCCATTTAAGTTTGATAGTTTTTAATAATATAGTTAATTGCGATTAACCTTAATTTATATAAAGTAATTTTGGTTCATTATAAAATTTGACTAGTTTGATAGAGACTCTTGTTATTTTCTTTTCACTTAAATAGTGGACTACTATTTTAACTTGTTTGATTCAAGACTTTAATATTATTAAATTTAAACTTATGAAATAATTAATAGTTTGGTTACATTTATGTTTTGGATTTTATAATAGTAATTACTCTATACTACTTTCTTTTTTTTTTGAATTTTAAAGTTGTTTTTGTATATATGTTGTATAGATCTTTTAAAGTTTTTATTTTAAAAATAAAATAAAATTAATAGTAGACAAGAAAGTGATTAGGAGTTGGGACTTTTCATATGTTTGATTTGAATATGTTTGAAAAGTAAATTTTGAATAATGGAAATTTGATTGAAATGATCCAAAGTCATTATAAAGGATTAGACATGTAAAAATTATTTTTTGTATTAATATATAAATAAACATGGATTTTTCGTATTGTGTGTTCATAAAAAAATTATAACTTAATGTATTTAATTATGATTTGAATTTTTTAAAAAAATATTAATTTGCATTATGTC
Source organism: Solanum sitiens (assembly GCA_016801875.1). Taxonomy (NCBI): domain Eukaryota; kingdom Viridiplantae; phylum Streptophyta; class Magnoliopsida; order Solanales; family Solanaceae; genus Solanum; species Solanum sitiens. The sequence continues at coordinate 192,573 of JABWTJ010000478.1, read as the reverse complement.
ACTTATACATCACTTATTTGAGATAATTTAGTTTGCATTATTTCATTTATATGTACTTGAGATATTTATGAATTTAAGAAATACATGTACATTTATAATTCTGTTTTATTAATATGTAGAATAAGTCTTTGATTAGTTTTTTCATTTAAACCTTATTTGACTATTTTATTTAAGATTTTGTATTTATTTAAGTGTAAATAAAGATGATTTTTTTGTAATGGACTAATTAAATTCATAAAAAAAATTAACTTGATATATTTAAGATTGATTTACGTATAGCATTACGTCACTTATTTTAGATATGTATGAATTTAAGAAGCACATACACATTTATAATTTTATTTTATTAATATGTGAAATTAGTCTTTGATTAAATCTTACTTGACCATTTTACTTTAGTTTTTTATTCATTTATTTAAGTATAAAAAATGAGTTTTTTTTAATGAATGCATTAAATTATTACTTGATATTTTAATCACAATTTACGTATAGCATTACGTCGCTATATGAATTTAAGAAACCATATACATTTATAATCCTATTTTATTAATATGTGAAATAATTCTTTTGATTAGTTTTCTCACTCAATTCTTATTTTGACCATTTTACTTTAGATTTTTATTAATTTGAGTGTAAACAAAAATAATTTTTTCGTAATAAATTAACGAAATTTAAAAATTATCACTTAATATATAATTTACGCATAGCATTACGTCACCTACTTAAGATATTAAATGAATTTATGAAATACATATACATTTATGATTCTATTTTATTATTAATGTATATGAAATAGGTGATTTGTTTTTCATTTAAACCTTATTTGACCATTTTAATATTTTTTATTCATTTAATCAATTAATACATACATTATAATGAGTGTATTCCCTTCTAGGTGATCTAGCAAATCCAAATAAATAAGGTAGACCAAAATTAAAATAATTCAAATCAACATAAATGCATCGGCTAATAATTCCAAAATTTATGAAAAGGATTTTTATAATTTATGATCTTTTATTTTTGAGTAGGTTGCATTTATAGGAAGAAAAAAAAAAGTTCTATAATTAATAAATAAAAGGGTATTTTAGTAATTTTACTTGAGATACCCTTCTAACCCCACAAGTTTTTATGTAGAGAACCAACAAAGTGAGATTCCACTTTGATGAAATTCATATTAAATATTTAAAAATAGAGGGACAAAAGTGTCATTTTGAAAAATAGTTTTGGACAAAATGGTCAGTATGGAAAGTTATAGGGGGTGGGGGTGGGGAGGGGGGTAGGTAGAGAAAACAGCAAATTCCAGAAGAAAATTTAAAAAATAAATAAATTTTTGAAAAAACAGAAAAAAAAAAAGAGAAATAATTATTATGTGGAAAAACGGCGACGTTGGAAGGTGCGGTTACGCTGCGGACCGTACCATAATGACAGCTGTGTATCGTTAATTCCAGCTAAGCATTAAAAAGGTTTTAACATTTCTTTTTTTGGATGATTCTTCATTTATTTTTACTTATCATATTTAGATTCGACACACTCATTAAAATAAAATAAAAAAATAATATGGTTATTTTACTACATTGTTTTATATTAATTGTTGTTTAGTATTACAACAACAACAATAATAATAATAATAATAATAATAGACTCGGAGAAATTTCACTACATAAGATATGGAAAGGATAAAGTGTACGCAGATTTTATCATTACCTACTTGAGATAGAAAGACAGATTTCGATATTGAAGTGTAGTATTAGGATTATGTTTAGTGTATTACAACAATAACAATAACATATTCAGCGAAATTTTACTGTATAAAATATGAAAAGGATATAGTGTACGCAGATTTTACTATTATCTTATGGAGGTAGAGAAATTATTTTCGAAATTGATAGATTTTAAAAATAATTTGAAAAATAAGTAATTAATGGTAAGTGTAAAATATGAAGGAAAAAACAGCTCTCTAACAATTCTTTCTTATATATGAAAAGAAACAAGATTTTTTTTTTAAAAAAAAAACTATTTTTTTGAAATACAATAGTAGATGAGTAAAACTGAACAGAGATTACAATCTCGTAATTTATATGACTCACTTTTATTTTCAATTTAAAAAATGACATGTTTATATATTTACAAATAAATTAATTTTAAAATATTTATTTTATTTTTAATGAAATAATTTATAATCATATAATAACTTATTTTTAACTATAAATTTTTATCGAGTAAAACTATGTCATATAAATTAATAAAATAAAAAAGTTATTACATTTTTGTTAGTAGACAGTACAAAAGACAATAGAATGCAACCCCATAGCTGTACTATTTTCTCTCTTTCTTATGTCTTCCACACTCTCCTCCACCATATACATGAACCACCAAACAAAATTCCAAGAAAAGGAAATGAACAAAAATGTGTAATTTATTAAAAAAAAAATTAAAAAAAATTATGATAAAAGCTAGCATTTGGTTAATATGTAAAAACAATGAAATTTTTATTGTACTATGTTGTAATGTAGACACGACTGTCATTAGCGGGATGACTTTTGGATAATGTATTACCTAGTTTACTGTGAAATCGATAATATTATATCAAAATTATGATCATTTTTATAGTTTTAATATTTATCAAAATAAAAACTATATTTTACTATTTTTTTAATTTTAATTTATGTGACAATATTTGATTTAATGAAATTTAAGAAGATTTTTAGAAAAAGACATTTAGTCTAAAATTAAGTTTACAAAAAAATATGTGCATATAAATCAATTTGATATTGGATTCTTGAAGATTATTTATCTTTCTATGAGAAATATATTTGATTTTCTAGAATTTGTGTTCAATTTTAATTTTTTTGGGGGTGGGGGTTAACATGATAGGCAATTGGATATAATTGAGCTGTTTTAATCATTTTAGTTAGGTGTTATCTTTTTGATTAAAAATTATTGCTACTTGAAATCTCAATGATAAAATATACTTTATATAGATAAAAATAAATTATTGAAAGTCTATTAATTTTGAGGAGAAAATTAGTTATATTTTCTACAATTGAGGAGAAAACTTGAGTTATATTTCACTATCAATAATGATATTTTCGAAATCAAATTCAAATAATTAGCAAATTTGTTATATTTCCCATACTGACATTATTTGTAAGTTTTATTGTTCAATTTTTTTTTATAAATGTTATAACTACTCTAAGAAATAATAGGCATCTAAGCATTATATCATAACTAAGCTTTAATCTAGTTAATTTATGAGCTTATTTGGATGAGTTGATATGTTTTAAGCGATGAAATTAAGTTTATAAATAATCAGTTACATATTTAAATAAAAATATTAAAAGAGGTAATAAATAATTGATATATTTGGTAAAAGAAGTGTTGATAAGCTAATTGTTATTTTGTCTCAAGTTATGTGACACTTTTCGTTTTTCGAGAATCAAATAATTTAAGTTTGATCGAAAATCTGTGCATGGAGTTTTCAAATTTTTTGCAATGAAATTATATATTTGTAAACTACGTAAAAAGTATTATAACTTTATAAGTCACGATAATTGATAATTTAAAATATTTAAAAGATCTATAAAAAATTATGGCAAAAAATACACTTATTTGAATTGAAATTCGAAAAATATCACATAAAATGAGACGGGGAAAATATCTAAAATACATTTTGAAACTACAAATTTAATCAGTATCTTTTAAAGAAAATGAGAAACAACTTACCTAGAAGGAAAATGAAGCTAGAGGTTTTATTTTCAAAAATAAAAAATATTATGAATAAATTCCTAAAATTTTTGATCAAATTAAAAATGTCTATAAGTTAAAAATAAACCGATTTTGAGATTTTAAAATGAATCATGTTCATAAACGAGTGAATCTAGCGGACTATTTTTTTATATTTTTAATTTTTTTTTAGTTACTTGTTTTAATTATCAAGTGTAGTTTCACAAACATTGTTAAAAAACTCAACGAATAAAAGATTATTGTTTGAGTAAGAGAGTAGTTTTAAATAGGGAAAAGGCTCAAATATGCCATCCAACTTTTAGTAAAGGCTCATTTATTTCATCAGTTAAAAGTTTGGCTCATTTATACCATTATCGTTAAAGAAAAGGTTCATTCATGCCATTATTTTTTAACGGTGATTTTGTATAACCATTTTTAACACGTTTTCAAATTATAATTGGCCACGTCATTAATTTTTTTAATAAAAAAATCATAATTCTGAAAAAAAAAATAATTTTAAAAGGCATATTTGAGCCTTTTAAATATTTAGACACCATGCCCACTAAAAGTTCATTTTAAAAAGTATTACATTCTATACCTATTTTAAATAACCAACATGTATGTATGTCATATTCACATGGTGTATAATATATACTACAATATGATTCAATTATTCTTAAAATGTGAATCATATACCCTTTGTATACTTGACAATATATAATGTACATAATTGTTGTAGATACCACATGTGGGTAAATATTTCAAACCATTTCCAATTATATAAAAACTATATTCTTCTCCTTATGTAAAAAAAAAAGGGGAAAAAATAGGAGAAAGTGACACCTATATATATATATAAAATAAAATGAATATATTTATTTAAACATTAATTAGATTTGGAACAACTACACGACAAAAGTAAAGTACCTTAGATAGCTTAGTCATACTTTAAATTATTTAATTAAAAATTAAGGCATAATACAAAAGGTTATAGTAAAATCTCCAATAATTAAATAGTTAAAGACTAGTATAGTATATGTTTTATTAGAGAATAAAATATTGTGGTGAAGGCCAAAGATTGAACTTGTATATAATTATCAAATATCATTTTTTTTTTGAAAATAAAAATTACTTTTTTAAATTTTCACAATAAAACATGATTAAATTATTTATGTTAAAGATGATTATTATAAGAACATATGACTATATTAAGATTCAGTTTTGAATATTATTTTTATATGTCAAAATTTTCTAATTAAGAAAAACAAAAGCAAGGGGGAGAAAAGTAGAAGAAGAGACAATAATTAATCCACTTTGTTTTATATGTTGAAATTTGTGTATTAATTATTTCTTGGCCCTCAATATATAGTTTGGCAATTCGAATATTCGTGTCCTCACTCATTTTTTAATATTATTTTATTATATAGTATTTATTTATTAAAATAATTAAGAAGGGGGTGGGGTTGTGGGGGTAGGGGTGACAAATTGTGTGTGGGCCATGGGGTGGTCCCTTTCATCTTCAAATATTTTAGCTATTTATATGTACACTTTTGAGTTTTGACTTTGTTTTGACCAATGAAAACTTCCATCTTAATGTTCTTATTAATCATTTGTTTGTTGATAAGTACAACATTAAGTTAAAAAAATAGTTTTACATCTCCGAAATCTTTAGATTATGGACAAAGAAAATTCATTTGCATCGTGAAATTTTTTCAACGATCAATAAAATGAATTTTAATTTCTGGATATACTAGAGTTTCAAAATTCTGAAAAATTTATATCATAAAAAAAGAACAAAAGAATTGACTTTCATTATCAACATTTTGATTTATGATTTATCAATAAGAATAAAAGCATCTAGCCGTGAAGAAAAGATAAAATAAATCAAAATAGAGTTAAGATATAGTGGTGCAACTATTCTGCACTTAATCAGAGATTTCGAGTTCAAGTCATAAAGAAAATTGTACTGAAAGCATCACTCTAAAAAATATCCTTGCATGATTCAAATTTAATCGATACTCGACTACGAACTCTGAAACGGAAAACCAACCAAAAGAAAAGATCAATAATTTAAAAAAAGTTAAAAATTGTAATATAATATTAGAAAATTTTGGCTTGTTATTGTAGTTTGTTAAATAGTGGAAATAAAGAAAAGAAAAAAAAAACATGTCATACATCACAATCATAATCAAACATGTCAAGGTTTAGCATGCTAAAGTATAGTGGTGGGCTTGACCTTACCAATTAGGTACAAAGTCTATTGGAAATATATTACTTAATTAATATATTAATGATAATTATTATTATTTATTTATTCAGTTGTCATAATCAAAACAAGTCATTATCGTAGGATTCTAAGAATAGATTTTGAATTTCTTTTTGAAAGCTTTTCCAAAAGTTTATGATAGGGATATTAGTAGGGCGGTTAATGCCATGTCCCACTTTCCCCTCCAAAAATATTCTACTACTATCTACCTCATTTTTTAAGAATTAATTTCAAACTCACCTTATTTCCCTAGCTACCAACTCTAGGGGATAATACATAAATTAATTATGAAAGAAATGTATTAGTGTACATAAAAATTAGTTACGCAGAGTTTAGTTGTTTATGTATCATTTATTTATACATTGTCCATCTTATATGTTGCATAAATTATACATAAAATTTCTTATAATTTGTACATGTATTAGTTATACATGTTTCTAAATTGCAAATAAGTTGTTGTATTAATTTTATACATAATCTTAAACAACTATCGAACATGATATTACTTATGTAAGATCTAATACCATATATATGTGGTATTGCTCTATCATATGTGTCCTTTATGGCCCTAATATAAACCACCAAGGACACCTTTAGCCTCCAAACACCTCTAGAGGACATTCCTCGATACTTTGTCATATGTCTTTTCAAGATCAATAAACACCATATGTAAGTTCCTCTTCCTCTTCCTCATTACATGTTCACTAGTCTTCGCACGAGGTGAATGTCATCAGTAGTCGATCGCTCTGACATGAATTCAAATTGATTATCAGAAATGGACACCATTTTCCTCACTCTCATCTTTGTCACTCACTCTCGAACCTTCATAGCATGACTTAGCAATCTGATACACCTATAATTGTTAGAGTTTTGAATATCCCCTTATTTTTATATAGTGGAACCATCTTATTTCATCTCCATTCGTCGGGAATTTATATCGTCTTAAAGATAGTATCAAACAACTCAGTCAACCACTTCATACCTGTCTTGTCTTTCATCAAAATCTTATCGGGTCTGATCGTTCTTTTCCTGCTCACCAACTAGTTGCATTCCTCAACCCTAAAGCACTTTCAATACCCAAAGTCTGCAAGTCTTTTTAGCCATCGTAATCTCTAACTTAGCTTTTGTCTTCGCCTTCTTATAGACTTCCTTAAGAATTTACTTCTCTTTCTCGTCCACGCACTCTACCAACTCTATACATGTGACGTTCTTTGCTTTCACTTGGCTTTGGATATCTCCATTCCACCACCAATCTCCTTGATGACACTATGGATCAAGAAACAAATAACTAGGCCTAAAATGCATATATGAATAAAATGAATCAAGTATTTTCAAGTCTATAATTATTGGGTTTTTAAAGGTATGAATAAGAAGCGAAGGGTTGTGACTCTCCTGAAGGGTTGCAACCTTTACAAAACTTGGCTGTGATCTTTATGAAAGGTTGCGTCTTTAATTTAACAAAGGGTTGTGACCTTTCTGAAAGTTTTTCTCTTTTTCAAAGAGTTGTGACCTTTCCAATAAGGCACAATTAATACCTTTTCATACCATCCTTTGTTCGATATAAATAGAAAAACTTTCTCTCATTTTTCTGAATCGAATTCTTCCCTTCTTCTGCATACATTTCTTACCAACAAAATCTATCGATCGTGTATGTGTGTGTGATCTCGCTGCTATCTTTTTGAATTTGTTGACATTAACGAAGTTTGAGGTACCACTACCTTTTTAATGATTTAAATCGTTTTATATTTGGAGCAATTAATCTACAACTTCGGAGTACTTCAAAGGCACAATGGGTTAGGTGGACTCAGATAATTTTTTTTTCTTTTCGTTTTTTATTATTTCTGATTTGCTAATTCGAATACAGAAGATAACAATAATAACTACTGCAAAATACACCTAGGACAACAAGAGTCTAAACTTTGTTATGACAATGTAGAGAAAAAAATAATCAAGAATCAACAAGGCCACTACTAAGCTTCAAATAAATCTACAAGCTATCAGAAAAACAAGAAAATGGCAAGCAGCAATAATGTGAAGATTTGTTGTCTTACTTTCTTCCAACTACAAATATTCCTAATATTATATGTAATTTATATGATTAAATAAATGATATCATTTGGTCTCAAGAGTTTGATGCCAATAAAAAATTGAATTCCACTTTTCTAATTCATAAGCTTATGTATTTTTATTTTAAATGTTGTAAATAACACTAATTAATATAATATATAGGATTTTGTATTCCTATTTTCTTTGATTTTATTTCTTTCTAATGCATCTAGCTTCATTAGGCTCTTTAGGTAACACTATAAATCTAAATTATTTTGTAATGTTTTAATATTTTGAAGAGATGTACTGTTGACTTCGAACATAATTTATAATATTTTTAACTATTCATAAGTTTGGTATTTTAATTTCATATATATAATTTTACATTATATGTTGATGTAATCAATATATTTTTATAATTAAAATGTTAATATACTCTTATGTACTAATTCTCTCCCAGTCTTCTTCCATCCATCATGTTTTATATGTCAGATGAATCTCTTTATATGTTATTGATTTGAATAAATAAAATTAAAATAACTAACATTGGTTGTGATACACTGGGGGACTGCTTCACCCTTAATCAGAATCTCGATTCGAGCCCTTGATATGGACAAAATCACGTTAGGAGTGTCACCTCCGAATGAGTCCTAAAATGCGCGATTTAAATTTAGTCGCTCCAAGCTTCAATACGAGCTCCAAACATGAATGTAAAACAAAAAACAATAAATTAAAATAAGTGAAATAAAAATTATGCTATAATTAAATTTTAATTGTTCATCTTAATATTTTTAAACAATATTGTTTATAAATAGTGTTAGGTGAAATATGTTGCATTAAAAGAGTAACTAAATTAATCAAATCAACTTTTAATTATTCATCCACATAGTTACAAATATTATTCAGTAAAATAAATTAATAATATTTGATATTCACGTACAATGCATGTATCGAAAAATAAACAACACATGGTCCAAATTTATAAAATAAAAAAAGTTGAAAAATAATGGACAGTATATGGATGTGACATTATTAAATCATAGAATATGTTTGGCTGCTAATCTTCCTTAGTGTCGGCACCTTGATGAAAATAAAATAAAAATAAATAATATTCAAAGTATAAAACAAAATATATGAGTCAACTTATTTAATAACTTATAGTAATTAATTTTTTTTTTCAGTTTTAATTTATTTCATATATTTTAATGTGATACAGAATTTTAAAAAGTGAATTTAGAATCTTAAATATTAAACTAAAATATAATAGATATATTAAAATACCTTTTAAAATTTTATGATTTGTAGAAATAAGTACATCAAAGAATAGGTATGAGAATTATCTCATATTATCAATTACTATAGTTATAATTTAAATATAAAAAATATTTTTTTACTTTTCTTATTTATTGATATTTTATGTCATACTTTATTTAGTCGAACTTTTTCTATTTTTTTTTTTAATATAATGGATTGTCATAGTAATTGTTCTTACTACTGTTTTTTCTCTCTTATTTACTCTTCAACTTTTTTTATTATTATATTTTCTCTTTATATCATTCTTAATGTGCTTTATTTGATCCGAGGATCCATAAATAATCTTTCTATCTTCAATATATAAAAAAAAATTTATGTACACATCATTTTTTTCAAATCCCACTTCTATTCTCTTGTACGGACGCATAAGCGTAATAATTCCTATAAGCAAAGTATATTGAAGACATTGAGAATAAGTTATTTCAAAATTAGTCATTTTAAGGGTAAAGGACATAAATCACATACTTTTAAGGTAAAATTATAATTTGTCCCTTATAAGTTTACAATTACAAAAATTCCTCAAACTGATGCAATAATATAAGCGCTGATACATTAATCTGATGCGTGAAAATGAGGAATTGGGAATACATAAAACTAATAGGGGATAATGATAATAAGAAAACTTAAAAATGGGTTTTCTGTCATTTTTTCTTATTTTAATTCCGTCTTCCGTGTAGATAAAAATAACACTACAATTCTAAGATAAATTATTTTACGATTTTATTTTTCCTCTATCTACGAGTTTCCACCCGTTTTGCGTCCTTGGTGTCTCGAACTCATAACCTTCAAATTGAAAGTAAAAGGTGTTTACTATCCGAGCAACTTCGGAACTAAATTAATAATTAAATGATTTCTCCAAACTTATATACACCACACAACTGACACGTGTCATGTTTCTTTCATTGACAGCTCATAGCCAATTCACTTTTTACTATTTTCCCATTTTACCCCTCCACAGTTGGGTCCCACAGCAGCATTTGTTTCACGTGGCAGAATTATCATCAAGTTGCATCTGAATGGTCACGTGATGTTCCACGTCATCATTACGTCAACGGTAAGTGGGACCCACTGGATCACTTTGCCGAAAGCGTTACATGATTTTTATTTTTATTTTAAAATTATTTTTATTTTTATTTGGCTTTTTTTGGACCAATAAGAGAAAAGCATAAAGGTTTTTTTTTTTTTTAACATGTCATCTTTGCTTATGATATATAGAATCTTAATAGGTCACTATAAAAAAGTTATATTCCCATACAAAAAAAAATGTTATGGAAAATGAGCTAAATTAGGATGGGTAAAAATGGAATATATTAGTTATTTGAAATAACATTTTACAAAAATTAATAACGTGATGAGGTGCGAGAAGCTGGTCGTAGAGGGCTTGACGAAGAGTAGAGGTAGACCTAATAAGTATTAGAGTATGGTGATTAGGCAGGACATGACAGTAATTCAACTCATCAACACTATGATTCATGATAGACTGATGTGGAGGTCGAGGATTAAAATACACCCTTATGTTCGTAATTACTTGTCCATTTTAACAAATTAAGAAAGAACAAAATATTTTTATCTATTATACCCTCAATCAGCTACATTGAAAACGGTAAAACTTCTTGAAAATCTTAAATTTTTAATCCATTCACTTTATAATTAATAAGGGTAAAATAGTAAATTTACTATGTTTATTATTATTTTCTTGATACGCGTATCAATTAAAAAATGAACAAGTAATTAGAGACAAAGAGAGTAAGGATAGTAGATAGTCGATATTAATTTTGTATTTTCGTACTCTTAGATTGCTATCTCTATTTTTATTTATTGCTTCTTTAGCCTTTAGTTATTGTAAGTTGTTTTCTTTGATTTGGTTAATGTATTATCCGTTGTTATTACTATTCCCTTTCTCCTTTATTTATAGCAAGATTTTTATACTTTCGTTTTTGCTTCTCATACTTGTTTTGATATATTTCACTTGAGCTGAGGGTATATCGAAAATATTTTTTTTACTTTCAAAAGATAGGACAGAGTTATGTACACGCTACCCTCTCCAAATTCCACTTATGTGGATTGTATTTAATACTATGTTGTTATTGTTGTTGTTGTGGGGATAGTTCAGACTTTTTAAAAAAATATGTGTGAATGCATATAGTTAGGCAAATATATTGAATACACACAAATACACTATTTTTACTAGTATTATGTGCGTAGATACAATATATTTCGCAATGAATATTATATATAAATACATTATATTTCACTATTATTATACGTGCAGTTAATGTGCTCGATAGATGTTGAAACCAAAATGTTACTATATTTCATAATAAAGAAAAATCTCGTTACTTTTGCTGAATTTGGCACTAATAGCTCTAATTTCTTATTAATAAATAATCTTCCCAAATGTTATTTATATATATATAGCAAAATAAAAGTTTGTTTCCTAAGAGATACTTTGATAAGAAAATTCACGAATCAATTGTAGTGAGTTAAAATAGATTGAGCTAAATCGCAAATAAAATCATTTTGTAGGTTTTGTAACAATTTGAACTTTTCTTTGATATATATATATATATATATATAGACTCTATTCCTAAATGTTGTCTTTTGAAAAAGACTATTCACAATCACTTTCATTGTTAAAACCTTATTTGTGATATGTGGTCCTATATAGTAGTATTTGTCAACTGATTAAACATGACTCTTTACATTACAAGTTGAATAAGAAACATAGCTTACAACAATTTTTTCATTGTTTTGTTTTCATATCTCTAACGTTTAAAAATAAAGATCTCTCGAAAAACTCGGTGTAGATTGAGAAAACTAGCCTTTCTATTATCAAACAAACCAAGAGCAATTTGCACTCGTAGCTTACCATGATTCATTGTCAAGTAATAGAGTCGATATGCAAAAATATATCATGCATTTATTGATTTGACGTAAACATTCTGCATAGGTAAGTTTTTTCTCCGGAAATTTATTTACTCCCACTGTACACTACAAATTAGCATAATAAGTATGACATCAATCACACTGCAACTAACACAAGCCAATCTTCTTTACTTTTCAATCTCATTGTTTCCAATGACTAAAATAAAATCAATAAATTTTTTGGGGTTTTTCCAGCTTAATTCACCTCAAGAACATAGAATACAATCTGTAAAATCTGGGTGAAAAAAATGGGGTGCTCGGGCGAAGGGGGAATTTCGAACTCTACTACCTCTACCTCTTTTCAAACATCTACTGGAAACACAAAATTACTCTTCTGAGTTGTGACTTGATTTAACAAGGTTCTCCTCTTACCTCTACATCTTTTGCTCCTATATTTGCATCTTTTATCTATCAACTTTCTTATACATGTACAAGAACATATTCCCTAATCTCTTTTTCGTTGCTGCCCAATCACTGCAACTTGAAATTACCATTACAAGTTACAACTGTTTGTAGAAGAGAACGTAAGCTTGATCATGCAGCACCTTGCTTGTGGGGATGGCTGTGACAGATACATCATCGTAACGCAGCCACTTGCCACTTGGATGGCGGGCATCAGCAGTATAATGACCCTTTGAAGGGTCCCTTCCATGATGAGTGATCGTTGCAACTAGTTCATACTTCCTACCCTGTAGCAATTAAATGGAAGTAAATGCATTAATATCATCTTTAGGGAAAAGGTTTAGATTGATAGTATCTACAACAACAATGCCTTAATCCCAAGGAAGTTGGGGTCAGCTGATCATATCGCTCCATTTTAAGCTAATCTCAGACAAATATTATTAAGTTATCTACAGAACCAGATTTCAATTGCAGGTAAATTTACATGGCAAGGCTTATACAACCCTAAAACATGTTTGGACGCTACAGGTGTTCATAGAAGACTAAAGAGGAGGAGCCTCATCAATAGGCCATAGTAGCTGAATGCTTAACTTTCAACCTTAATGGGCCTCGTGACATTTCACCAGCAACTGTAACCAAGTAAATACAGAATGTTCCAAGCTCACACAGATTCCAACACAAAAAGAAGGAACAAGCCCAAACTACTATTAGTATTCATAGCATGAAAGGAACGACCATTTTTAGAAGCATTCGAGCATACCTTTCAATGGTGAAGGTGAACTTACTAGTGAATAAAACCAAGTAATTTACCAAAATCAATTTAACTGGAATGTAGCTAAATCAAATCCAATGTGGTCAGAATGTAAGATTAACGTAACAATCTCAGTGCATTATCGGATTTTCAGGACAGCATGCAACCATGGGAACTAGCAGGGCCACATTTGAGAAGAGAGAGATAATCTTACCTCAGTAGGAGAGTCAAGCAATTCACGACCAAACACAAGCTCCAAAGGAAAGTGCACGGGTTTGTGCAACTTGGTACTCCCTTCACTTCCATAGCTAAAGCGCATCAAATGCAACACCATTATATCAGAAAGCTCCAGAATCTTAACAGACTTGCTGGCACTGACTACCTCAGCCTGAGATATGATTAATTGAGAGAATCGTGAGACATGCTCTAAAATATTCACAAGATTTCCCATCCAAAAGCATAATTATTTTTTATCAGCTATGTTGCTCGGACTCCCCAAAAGTGGTGTTGTACCCGTGTCAGATCCTCCAAAAATGCACTACTTTGGAGGATCCAACATGTACCCCTCGACATTTTTGTAAAGTCCGAGCAGTGTAGCTTATCAATAATGTGAAATTGGCCGAGAAGTCTCATAAGCATAATTATTTTCTAGTTGACTTCTTCCAGAGTACGCACTACTGTGTTCTCTTAGTTGAAAGAAAATACATGAATTTTCTTTTTAATTACTCTTTTTTGGTGAAAAAAAATTAAAAAAAAAAAGTAAATCCCAGACCCAGAGTATGATAATCTTGAGTACAAAAACGGGTGTATCCCACAGAATGACTACATACTAGTATACTTAGTGATCTACCGGTCCAAAAGTTCACATAACATAATAGAGTACCTTTCCAGCTGCAGACGTTCGATATCCTTCAAGCGCCTCTGGTGCAGAAAACATCCGAAGTGCATCTTCTATGGAGCAAATAGGCTCTGGATAAATGTTAAGGTGGAGCAGAAGAAATGGTTGTACTGTTGCTGAGGCTTTGTTACCTAGTTAAACCAACGAATAAGAGCTATTAGACAAATGTATAAGAGAGTCTACTAAAAGGAAACAACCTATACGAACAAAAGAGAATAAGGAACATAGAAGCTCAATACAACAGCCATTTCATTCCGACCAACTGATCAAGGGCTAAGCCCTTTGCAAATTCAAATTCTTAGCAGGTTCAAGTTTTGCCTAGTCCTTTTAAGTTATCTATTAGCTAGCTTAGTGAGAAAAGAGAAATATAAGCCAAATAAGATCTCAGCTTCAGCTGACACAACTCTTCCAATTTATGTCAGATAGTCTCAGTGTAGTCTTCATAACACCTAAGTTAGTATAGATTTGGAAAGATAAAATAAATGCTCTAACTAACACAGGCAAAAAAATGCCCTCCTTTAGGCATGGAGTAATATAATAGGAGAAAATAAGAAGTCCAAATTCTACAAATCACAAAGTACAGGTGGAACCGTGGAATCAATGTTATCTGGATTAACAGAATACCAAATTTACTTCAGTGGTTAAAGATAAAAATACCTTTGAATAACCTACCAACTGCTACAGAATTACATTGGGTCCTTTTCCAACACTCACCTTTGATCAATCATCCTAAACAATTGGGCTGTCTTTTTTATACTACTGAAATCTTTTATGCATAAACATACAGCAATATGGATCTAGTAAAGCACACATAAATGATTCTTTTAGGTTCTCTAGGCCATAGTTAGTACAGGCAAATAAGGTAGTGACAGATCAAGATAGATCCAACAAATATCCTGATATAACTAAGCAAATATAAATAGATTCAAACAATATCCTGATATAACTATGCAAATATAAAGGCATTCAGTTTACCTTTAGCCTTCACTACACTCTTCAATTGACCTCCAAAAATTTTACTTAAACTTGATGGAACAAAGCTCTGTGTTCTAGTAACTGCAGTCCTATTCCTTGGGCCAACAGTCTCCCAATCATCATCCTCTTCCTCACCATCTGTTGATGAAACCAGAGAGGAGTTTCTCCCAATGCCATCTGGTACTTGACCCTCTAATTTAAGCAATTCATCATGCATCTGATGCATCAGAAAACTGAGGAACTCCTGAACATCTTCCTGCCTGTAAGTAGCAAATCCACCATAACACCAACAAAAATGAAAAACAAGATCTACACACAAATAAAACCAAGATACTAGTGCAAAATATAATGCATATTGCTATTGCAAGAAAAGACTGATAAATGAGAGGAAGTAAAAAGAAAGTAAAGCCAGCGTGAAACAAGATTATAATAGATGCAGTAAATTTTGGACTCTCACATAGCTTAGTCTTGACGGCATGTATAGCTACAAAAGTTGGTGATTGACAATGACGGGAATCTATCAAATGATGCCTTCCAAAAATAATTGACTGTGACACCTAAGAACCTATGATACTAGTGCATTGCAAAATACAATGCATATTGCTATTGCAAGAGACAAGATCCAGTTGACAAAGAAGGGAAAGTCTTTGACATTGCTCAGAGCACCAAGGAATAGTCAAGTGATAAACAAGATATAGCCTATATACTGTCAGTAACATACCTAGGTCTGCCTGTCAAGCTATTTGCGACATCCGGAGTAAAGTTCTTTAGTACAGATTCAAACATTAAAGGTCGAAATGGCAGCCCAATTTCTGAAACAATTGTTTCCTTTTTCTTCATGCTTGAATCAATGTATATGCCGAAGTCAGAGATGAACTGAACAAAGGCATGTAAAGTTGGATACCCAGCCTGTAATAAGCAAAATCAAAATTCGAAATTTAAGTTTGTTATAGGTTAGCAAAAAAAAGTTTAATAAGTAGGTTATCACCATACCTCTGTTATATCACGTGTTTTTAGTTCTTGCAGGAGATGAACAAAAGGAGAGCAAGAGAGAAGAGCCTGAAGAGTCGCATTAAGAAAGCATAAGTTCCCCAAGTTGACCAACCCTCGAGGTAACAAACTCCTGAAAACCACAGCACACCCATTTGATGATGCATTCAAAGACGTGTGTCTACCATTCACCAAGTTACAGTTTTTAAGTTGATTAGTTAAATGAACATCTTGCACACTGCTAGACAATTCAGAAACATTATCAGCTGGACACTGCAACAAGCTCGACTTTTCGGATGAATCATAAGCACTTCCTGCATTCACTGTTGGATGTAACACACTCCTATTGTAAGCAGGATTTGTAAAACTAGAACTACCATGTTCTTTTACAGTATTGCCAACCGACTTTATGGTTTTCCCTGTATTGCTATGACCCTCAGTGACATTCTCTCTATGAGCAAGGTCTGATGGCTGAAGTTTCTTAGAATGATCAAACTCTGTCAATTTTGTGTCAAAAATGCCCACAGATTTTAAAGTTGCAGAATCCAAAGAACCAAATGTGATCCCTACATCAGTTGTTGGCTGGCTTTGCAAAGTTCTAATCTCATCTTCTGTAAATGACCCAAAGATCAACACCTGATGACAAAAAGAGTAGAAAAAAATTTAGGTAAACCAAATACGCAGAACAGATGCAAGAAGCAATGCAACCAGAACACAAATTCTGCCAGTTTACAGGAGATGTACTAATAGCATCTGAGAAATTCATATCAAGTCAGTATCTAATAAACAAACTAGTGGATCCCAAAAAGGAAAAAAAAGGCAGAAGCCAGTAAACTACTCACACAATCTACTCACACAAGTATGGCTTCAAAAGAACTTTAAGTTGGAAATATTGTCGAAATTGGGAAGTTGCTGATTTCAAGTGAGATGTTGCATTGGTAGTTGAGGAATTTTCAGAATAGAAACTAATTTTTACCTAATCTACAAACAAATTGGAAGACATGAAAGTGAAAAGAAAAAAAAAGGGATATAGAATGGACAAAACAATTTTGTAATCCAGGCTTAATAGAACATAAAAAACGAGAAATGCCTTTCTACCCTGTACACATCCTAATTCCTCCAGAAAACACAAATAAATAACAATAAAAACATATGTTAATATCTAGAATTAAGATTACCCTGCTACCCAATTCTCAACGTTTTTAAACAAGCCTACTTGTCCAAATATATAATGAACTAATGAAGTATTCACCAAATTGTTGAAGATTTTCTTAGAGTTATTTATCCAAAACAATAATAGCTTTTGTCACCTAAAATAATCATAAACCTAATTAACAATAAAAAAGAAAATCTCCATCTTACAGAAAAACAGAACAGCCATTAAGTTAATCTAATATATAATACATTGGTTGGTTATGTCCATAGTGTATATGCCAGCAGCAAACCAGCTCATTATCACCTATCTTACCAATGCAAGAGCCTGTGTTCATTTTGCATTGAGAACTTTGCTCTTTAATGACACATTAGCTAATGAGTATGAGTTCTTGCAATGTAACTTCACCAGAAGAAGCACACACATGTTCTCCTGCATAGACTTCTTTATCTGTTCACCCTTACTGTTCCCGAGGATTTGATTGAATTGTCTGCCCACCCCCAACAGTGCTTATGTCATGGGGGAACTCATGGCCTTTTCTTTAATGAGGTAAAGTTAATTGATAAGGTACCAACTACCAAGACAGTACAAAATGGTACAGAACTCATACAGAGACCAAAAAAGTAGCCTACTACACTTTACTTCCTAATGAATTCAAAAAATCCATGTACAGATTCAATAAGGAACTCATGACTAGAAAAATGGCCTTTTTGGGCTATTTTGAAGTACCAGTGCAAAGACGCTTAGTTGGTCGGTGAGCCTAGTGACAAGATACAAAAACCAGGGAGAACCATGAATAAAGAGAGAAAAGAAGCTTTCCAATGAACTTATGTCATAGAGGAACTCAAGACCTTTTATTTAAATAAAGTAAAAGTTAATTGATAAGGTACTAAGACAGTACAAAATGGTAAAAGCTCATACAGAGACTAAACAAGCAGCCTACTAAACTTTCCTTCCTACCGAATCCAACAGCTCCATTTACTGATTCCCTAGGGAACTCATGACTAGGAAAATGGCCTTTTTTGGGCTATTCGGAAGGGATTATAAAAAGAAGTCCAAGTTGGTTGGTGAGCCTAGTGATAGAGATTAGAGACAGCCATGAATAAAGGGAGAAAAGAAGCTTTCCAATGAACTTACGTCTTTTGCTTTCCTTTTCCCTTTTCACTTTTGGATGGAGGTTGGCATCATTTCCTTGCCAGAATGTATCACATATTAACACCTCTCTGTTCCCTGGTCCAAGTTGAATCTTTTTTTTTCTCTTTTTGCTTTTATTTTTTGTTTTCCCCCTTCTTCTTTTTTTATGACAGTGGTGTCCAAACCAACTTGGTGCACATTTAACTAATCCACTGGGCAGCCTGCTATAGCACACAAACAGATGAGTAGTCTAAACTAGTTCACCCTAGATTTTTAAAATTACCACCATTTCTCTATCACCATGAAGCTATCATACAGGAACCGAGGTCCCAGATCACACAAACAAGACTTCTCCATTAAATCCTCCGCACCTCATTTTTGTGTTTAATTTTTTCTAAATTTTGAAGAGGGTTGTCCTAATCCGATTGCACATCCCTAATCAATCCATTCGACAGCCTGCTACAGCTGGGAATTCAAAGCAGGGTTAACCATTTCTTTTCTTTTCTTCCCTTTTAAGTGAAGTGTTAACATCATTTTCTAGCTACTCAATATCTCCCACTCAATAACACCAAGCACAACCATATCAAACCCAAAAGAAAATCAGGAAAAAATAGTCTTTTTTCTATCTTTCTTCTATGAGTAAACATCATTCTCCTAGCTACTCAAACAACACAAAACTACAGCGCAGAACCAATCAAACAGAAGTTAAGGTTTATAATCATTGTAACTAAAAAAAAGCATAAATTTCCCAATTCCAGAAAAAACCTTGCAAAAGGGTTGGAAAATCACACAGCAAAAATGTAGGGTTTTGAGTACCTTTTGATCATTCATCTTGGAAGACTTGACAACTCCTTCAAAGTAAACCCATAGTTGATGCAATCAGAGACGCAAGTAATCCGTATTGAGGATTGAATCTGGTGAAGCAGAGACATGCAAAAATGAGTAGAACTGAGCAAAACAACAATTTCAGACATGAAAATACAGAGAAAACAGTAATGAAGCTCACACAGAGAGAGGGGATTGGGGGTTTAATGGGGGTGGCGAGAGCTTTTAGGGTTTGGCCCTCCCAGGAAGACAGTGGAGGGGGTAGAGTGAGGGGGTGGGGGAGGGGGGTGGGGGTGAGGGGTTGTAAGAGATGCAAATTTTTGCAAATTTTTTTGAGGTAAAAGGGGAAAATGACAGAAGGGAGAGGAGGTATATAAAAATGATTGGGGGTTAAAGGAATGTATTTTTAGTAAGTTGGAATAAGAATAAACCTTAGGTGAAAAAAGTGATTAATTTCACCGAATATAAGTTACCTTTTGTTAGTATGGTAAGTTGAAATAAGAACATGTTACAAATAAAAAAAAATAAAAAAATAATTATACCTATAGCGACGTGTGTTTATTACTGCGACTACTTGAAATTGGTCTTGATTCTACTACTTCAGCACAAGAAATGCACGAAAGTTTGAAAAGGTACTTGTGTCTTAAATAAATTAAATCGAAAGATGGAGAAAGTTGATTGTTGAAGTATTGTAATAGGAATGAAAGTTTAATGGAGTAATTTCAAACAATCAAGATCTTGAATAAATGGAGTTGCGCAACAATAATGATTTGACATTGCGTAACTGTTAGCATGTATCAAAAACGTGACCGTCACTATAACACCCCAGAAATTTTATGACCTAAACTAGAGACTCGTCTATTAAATAATGTCTAAAATGATGTTTTCAGACCTAGACTAAAGTAATAAACTTGATTTAGAAGTAATAGAGCCTAAACGTCAAAGGACGACCATGACGTCCGGAAACTAGTGAAATTGAACTAGTAAACGTCCTTAGGTATTGTGAAGGTTTGGGAGTGCCGTATGAAGTCTAAAACTTGTAAAAATACTTTAAATAGGTAAAATAATGTATATAGGGTCAAAACATCCAGGTCCGACCCCCTCCCCGCCCAAGGACCACCCTAGAGGTCCTTGAGGAGGACCAAAGATTGGCCAACAGGTAGCAGGCCGTTTCACTTACATGAAACCAGTCCGCGTCCCGGACTTAGTTCACCAAGGACCAAAATTTTTGGTCCGCGTCGCGAACACGTCGCGGACTCTACTGTTTCAAATATTAATTTTGAAAATCTTGTGGGAACAGCTCCGCGACGCAGACTTGTTTCCCAACGAAAATTCTGAAATTTGAAGTCAAGTTTGACTTCACTAAAAAGTCAAATTAAGTGAGGGGTCTTTTGGATATTTTACGGGATGGTTATATATTGGTTTATATCAGTTTCACACCACAATTTCCCACTCAAAATCAAATCTCCAAATCAAAACCCAAAAGTTCCTCCTTCTCTCTACATTCTCTCTCTCTACTCAACCTCCATTGAAGAAGCTTTGAAACTTGAAGAAGAAGACCAAATTCCCAAGTTTTCTACTCAAATTGGTGGCTAAAGTCTTGGTTAAGGTATGGTTTCTTTCACTCTTGGGATTCGTCTCTCCAAGAGGTCCTTTCAAAGAGATTTTCAAACTTCCCCAAAATTAGGATTTTTCTCTACACATGGGTCTTCTTTGAAAAACGAAATTAAGAATCAATTATGGTGAATTATGGTCAATTAATGTTGTTTAAGTATATATTGACCCATGTTCTTCCCCAATTTCATGGAAACCTTGAATTGATATGGTTAATTGTGAAGGTGATAAATATGTTGTTTGACTACATTGATGTTAATTATGTAATTATTTCTTGAATTACCTTGTTTTGTGTATTGATTATGCATTCTTGGGTGATTGAAGTATGAAGTCCCATGAAGGGCAAGAAGGTATAAATGTTGGTTCTTTCTTGAACTCAATTATGTTAGATGAATTACTTGGTTAGTAATAATGTTGTAGTTAATGTGTTGTTGTGGTATTTATGACAAGGTTCCCTCATCTTTAACCATATACTCTTGAATTAGCTATGAAGTATGAATATATGTTATGTTAGATTGATTATATGATTGAAAGGTAGTTCTCATGATTATAATGAATTGTTAAAGTGAAAAAGTTTACTCACTTGCTAGTGTTTCTAAAGTGAGGATTGTTTTCACTTATGATCACCTATGAGCTATTATGATGAGATGGTTACAGAAGGGTCTAGTAGAGGATAATGTGAACCTAATTGATGACTAAAGATGATTACTAAGAGGAATAGATGCTTAGCACCGAAAGAGAATGTAAATGAGATGGGGGGTCTCACGTTTAGTAAATTCGTCTCCCCACATGGGTTTTATCACGTTTAGCAAGTCCGGATTCCCAATGTATGTGTTGTCTCATGAGACGAAAACCCCCATGTTTAGTAAGTTAGGATTTCTAGTAACAATCGTCTTGACCCTTAACTATGTGCCCACATAGGACTCTAGCTTAGTGGATCCACCTAGATAGCTATGTACGAAAGGTTACACCTTAGGCAAGTGTTAACCCTCTCTTTTCGGTGTGGAAGTAGAACACCGAATTCCATGTAGCTCACATGGTCTAATGTCGGTTATTTTAACTTCTTTCCGTAATGTAAAAGTAAAGGAATAAAGAAAGTGTGTGAACTCTTACTAAAACTATCTTAAAGGTTTCTAAATAGTGTGAGGGAGGGTATGAGACTTCTCTTACACATTGCCCTTGTGGGATCCTAAGGAATGGTTCTAGTAGTGTTATTTTATGATTAAGTTGATTATGTGTTATGTATGTCAAGTTATATATGATCTTTATGAATATGACAAGTTATGATGGAGTAGGAGATTATGAATGCATGTATGAAGTAGGTTGCTTAATGTGATACTTAGCTTGAACTAGGATTATTGGGTTCTATTTTTTGCATTGCACAAGTATTGCTTGGATTGTCTACATGTTGGGTGATACCATGTTGTGTTGGCTTATAATGCTTACTTTTTGTGTATATTACATTTACTTGGTAAAATACATATTTTGACAAAAATATCATTTAATGCATGCATTGATGATTATTATGCATAGGAGTCATACTTAGTACATATGATTTGCACTAACCCATATTCTTTTCCCTTTTTCCAACAATGTCTGAGGATGATGTCACTTTTCTAACTTTCTTTGTATTGACTATGTCTAAGACAATTGTTCTTTCCTTATCTGTGAGACTTCGTTGCAAGCCTATATGAGGCATATTGTAATAGAGTAAGGGTTATGCCCAAATCTTGTACTTCAATGATAGATGGTTTATGTGTGAGACAATATTAGACTACTTTAATGAATTGGTTATGTTGTTAAATGAGAAGTCTATGTATACTTCATAAACGAGAACTCTATGTATACTTCATACGTAAAGTTTTTAATTTTCCGTATTTTTCTCTACCTATGATATGCAATGATGTATACTAAGGGCTAGTCTAAGGCCTCACCGAGGACAAAGACGCCGGTTACGTCTAGGGGGTGCTCTCCGGTCATGACAGTCACCATTTACAAAAATTGTGACTCTCATCCAAGAAGTGTGACTGTCAGCCACTTATAAGGAGCGTGACTATGAGCGACTTACCAATAACGTGACAGTCAACAACTTGTCGCTTCATTAAACCACTTTCATGTCAGAAATTAAAAAGAATTATTTATACCTATGGCGATGTGTGTGTATCACCGCAATTACTTAAAATTGGGTCTTGATTCTACTTCAGCACAAAAAATGCATAGAAGTACTAAAAATGAGCTCGAAAGGGTATTGGTGTCTAAATAAAATTGGATTGTTGAAGTATTGAAATAGGAATGAAAATTTAATGGAGTAATTTAAAACAATCAAGATTTTGAATAAATAGAGTTGCGTGCACCAATAATAACATGGTCCTACGTAACTCTCATGATTTACAAGATTCGTGACTCTCAACAAATTATAAGAAATGTGTCTGTGAGCGACTTACCCAGAACGTGACTCTGAGCAACTTACCAAGAATGTGACTCTGAGCAACTTACCAAGAACGTGACTTTGAGCAACTTACCAAGAACGTGAATATCAACAACTTCTCGTTTCATTAGACCACTTTCACGTGAATTCAAACTCAAAAGTTATGAACTTTTTTCGAATAAAATTTGTTAGTTCTTTCAGGTGATAACCAAGATTAATTCTTTTTATAAAAATTGTCTCTAGTGACTTGGAGGTGCGTAACTGTCAACGACTTACAAAGAGTATAGCTATCAACGACTTACAAAGTGTAACACTGCTAACGACTTATCGCTTTACTAAGCAGCTTTCACGTGAATTCATATTCAGAAGTTGTGAGCTTGTCCCAACAAGATTTGTTAGTTTTCCATGTGACAACCTAAATTCAACAAAAAAAATTATCCACTAGTAAAATATTTTCACGTGAAATAATATTCAGAAGTTGTGAGCTTGTTTTCAATAGAGCTTTTTAGTTTTCCCACGTGAATTTGAATTCAGAATTTGTGAGCTTATTTCCAATAAAGCTTATTAATTTTTGCACCTGAATTTGAATTCAAAAATTGTGAGCTTGTTCGCAGAAAACTTGTTAGTTTTTTCAGGTGAAAATCTAGATTTTTTTTTAAATGTATAAGAATAAATTTTAGGTGTAAAAAAATAATTAATTTCATCAAATACAAGTTACCTCTCGTCAGTATTATGTATTAGTAAGTTGAAATAAGAACATGTTAGAAATTAAAAAAGAAATAAAATTATACCTATAACGACGCGTGTTTATCACCCGACTACTTGAAATTGAATCTTGATTCTACTTCAGCACATGAAATGCACGAAAGTATAAAAAAAATAAGTTTGAAAAGGTACTTGTGTCTTAAATAAATAAAATTGATAGATGGAGAAAGTTGATTGTTGAAATATTGAAAGAGAAATGAAAGTTTAATGTAGTAGTTTCAAACAATCAAGATCTTGAATAAATAGAGTTGCGCACCAGTAATGATTTGACATTGCATAACTGTCAGCATGTACAAAAACGTGACCGTCACCATTTACAAACTGTCAGCATTTACAAGAAATGTAACTCTTAGACACTTATGAGGAGAGTGACTATGAGCGACTTACCAAGAATGTGATAGTCAACAACTTGTCGCTTCATTAGGCCACTTTCATGTTAGAAATTAAAAAGAATTTAAAAATATTTATAATTGTGGAGATGTGTATATCACCGCAATTACTTGAAATTGGATCTTGATTCTACTTCAACACAAGAAATGCACGGAAGTACAAAAAATGAGCTTGAAAGGGTACTAGTTGTAACGGCCTGTATTTTTGTATGTGGTAGTTCTATTCATGTTATACTTGACATATACTTATAGTGTAGGTGAGGGATCATGTTTCTTACATGATTAGTGTTGGTTTAAACTAGCTTGGAAGGTGATGTAATGCCTTGCACGTTTTAGCATATGTATTGCAAGTTAACTCCGATGGAAAGTATTTAAGTAATTATAGTAAGGTGGTAATTGAGCTAGCAGTTGCATCACCTACTTGATCTATATTATAGTTAAAGGGCCCAAGTTTGATTGACCAGATTTAGGCTTATATTTAGGGGCTCATTTGAAGCCCAAACCTATTAAAGAAAATGTGAATGAAAGAAGGCCCAACAGCCAAATCTGCCAATTGGCCATTATGGATAAAGCCCAAGTGAAACTAAGTAAGTACATGACCTCCTAAGATTTGTTTTACCATGTTATTGGGCCAAGTGTGTACCACCTACTTGCACTAATCTGTCCCAAGCTGATTAAAAGAACAAAGGAAAAATGGACAGCCAAGGTCCAATAATATTAAGTCCAAAAGGGCCCAAGTTAAAAGGACAAGCAGGTGGGGCACCTACTTGACATTATATGGACCAAAATTGGTCAAGAGTGTCGGCCATAACACCTCCTTTTTCAAAGGATAAGGATCAAGTCTTATTCTCCATTTTGAACTTGCAAAATTTCAGATTTTCTTAAGTTTCTTTCTTGGTCTCTCTTGGCTTCAATAAGCAGCCCTAAAACACCTTAGGGATTCTTGAGTGCTGTCTCATTTTCAAGTAAGAAGTTGAAGGAGAGTTTGAATTCTTGAAGTACAAGTTTAGAGGATAAATTTTCAGAATTAAGGTAAGACTTCAACCCATTTGTTTTCCTCTCTTTGATAATGTTTGGAGTGGAGAATTTTGTATATGTTTATCAAGAATTCATGGATTGTGATAAATCTTTGAGTCAATATTCTCTTATTATGCTGAAAGATTTGAGATTGATAGTGGCTGCCTTATGAATATTGTTGTTGAGGGCTGTTTGGGTAGCTTGGGAGATGATGTATGAAGTTGTATTAATGTGTAGAGGAAGGGTGTGGTGGTTCACCATTTATGTAAGGGTTGTTTGGGCCTGATTTCCATCAAATATTTTAGCTACTGTTTTGGAGGACCTTATTGTGATTAGCTGCTTATGTTAGCTTAATCATGACTTATGTTTAGATTAGCACCCAATAAGGAAGGCTGAATCGTGATAGTGGTATTTGGTCATAAATATAAGGTATGTAAGGCTATTCGATTCTATATCCTTTTGGCATGAAATCTGCCACCTGCAATTAATATCAATGAAGTGATTCTCATAAGTTCTATTTCTAGAAAAGAAAGCATGGTGGCAGCGTACTATCTCCAAATAGCTAACAATATTTCTTTCCCCATTCTAAGTACATGGAACTACTTCATTATATGTTCACTACTCTATACTTGTGTAATTTCCCCTTGTGCTGTTATAGAAATGGTATTTGCAAAAGAAAGTTTGATGAATCCTTCTCCTAAGCCAATTGAAGTCAATTGTGCCATTAAGGTCTTAAAGTAAGGTGTTGATGTTTCATAGCTCCTTATGTCATTGTTACTGCCTCAAAGTATTGTTTTCATGTATTCCACTACTGTTCCATAATTTCATGTCTCCAAGATGATTATGACCACCAAATCAACATCTCAAAGTGTTACGATTATCCAAATAACATCTCAAAAGAGTTATGAACTGATTAACAATAATCTCAAAGATTAAAGAATCTAAGTGAAGAAATCTATTTAATTAAGGGTGGCAGCTCAGGGGCGAAAGCCTAGCATGGGCCGATCCCTATTGGTATAGAAGGGTGGCAGCTCAGGGGCGAAAGCCTAGCATGGGCCGATCCCAAGTTGTGTAATTATGAGGACCGCATCCCAGGGGTTAATACGCCTAGCATGGGTCATCCTCTTCTACCACTGATCAGCTGGTCACTTGTATCACATGCCCAACAAAGATTATAACATACAAAGAAGGTAAAGAAAAGAATCTAGCTTACTTGATTCCACAAGAGTAAGCAAAGGTGGTCTTCTCTCCTAATCTATGCACTCATATGTTGCTACTTGATTTCATTTGTGCCTTGTCTTACATATACTTTTTGCCTTACATATTCAGTACATTTTTCGTACTGACGTCCCGTATTGGGGACGCTGCATTTCATGCTGCAGGCTCAGGTACTCCAGCTAGTAGACCTCCTCAGTAGAAGCACTCGAAATTCTGCTACTTTTGGTGAGCTCCAAGTTGATTCGGAGCTTTATTAAGTCCTTGGTAAATTCGTTTGGTATTGTATCGTAGTTAAGGGTAAGGCGGGGTCTGTCCCGACCTACTCTAGTCTTCTATCTTTTAGAGGCTTTGTAGACGTATGTACATGGTTCAGTTGTGTCTTAAGGAGTTGTGGCCTAAACGGCCAAGTCTTGTATATAACTTTTGGATCTACTTACGTTGGTTTGTATCGCTGCATCCAAAGTTAACTTGTCTCAATTGTTATAGTATATGCTCAGTAAGAACAGGTTGTAGGTTGGTTCTCTCGGGCCTTTAGGGCATCGGGTGCCTGTCCGTCTTAATGGGTTTTGAGGCGTGACACTAGTGTCTTAAATAAATAAAATTGATAGATGGTGAAAGTTTATTGTTGAAGTAATGAAAGAGGAATAAAAATTTAATGGATTAACTTTAAACAATCAAGATTTTGAATAAATAGAGTTGCGTGCATCAGTAATGACTTGGTCGTGCGTAACTCTCAGGATTTACAAGAAATGTGACTCTCAGCAACTTATAAAGAATGTGTCTGTGAGCGACTTAACAGAATGTGACTCTGAGAAACTTGCCAAGAACATCACTTTGAGCAAATTACCAAGAACGTGACTATCAACAACTGCTCATTTTATTTGGCCACTTTCACGTGAATTCAAATTCAAAAGTTGCAAATTTTTTTCCAATGAAACTTGTTAGTTGTTTCAGGTGATAGCCAAGATTAATTCTTTTTAAAAAATTATCTCTAGTGACTTGGAGGTGCGTAACTATCAGGGACTTACAAAGAGTGTAGCTATCAGTGACTTATAAAGAGCGTGACTGCTAACGACATATCGATTCACTAGGCAGCTTTCACGTGAATTCATATTCAGATGTGAGCTTGTTCCCAATAATATTTGTTAGTTTTCCACATGACAACCTAGATTCAATAAAAAAAATTATCCACTAGTAAAATATTTTCACGTGAAATAAAATTTAGAAGTTGTGAGTTTGTTATCAGTAAAGCTAGTTAGTTTTTCATGTGAATTTGAATTCATAAGTTGTGAGCTTATTTCCAATAAAGCTTGTTAGTCTTTGCATGTGAATTCGAATTCAGAAGTTGTGAGCTTATTCGCAGAAAACTTGTTAGTTTTTCCACGTGAAAATCTAGATTCATTTTTAAAAAAATGTATAAGAATAAACCTTAGGTGAAAAAAATAATTAATTTCACCGACTCTCGTCAATATTATATGTTGGTAAGTTGAAATAAGAACATCTTAGAAATTAAAAACAAAATAAAAAATAATTATACCTATAGTGACGTGTGTTTGTCACCTCGACTACTTGAAATTGGATCTTGATTCTACTTCAGCACATGAAATGCACGAAAGTACAAAAAAAAATGAGTTTGAAAAGGTACTTGTGTCTTAAATGCATAAAATTGATTGTTGAAGTATCAAAAGAGAAATAAAAGTTTAATGGAGTAGTTTCAAACAATCAAGATCTTGAATAAATAGAATTACACACCAGTAATAATGTGACTATCACCATTAACAAAAATTGTGAATGTTACATTTACAAGAAATGTGATTGTCAGCCACTTATAAGGAGAGTGACTATGAGCAACTTACCAATAACGTGACAATCAACAACTTTTCGCTTAATTAGGCCACTTTCATGTTAGACATTAAAAAGAATTAAAAAAAATATTTATACCTGCGGCGATGTGTGTATCACCGCAATTACTTGAAATTGGGTCTTGATTCTACTTTAGCACAA
This sequence comes from Solanum sitiens, assembly GCA_016801875.1. Lineage (NCBI taxonomy): Eukaryota > Viridiplantae > Streptophyta > Magnoliopsida > Solanales > Solanaceae > Solanum > Solanum sitiens. The sequence continues at coordinate 163,736 of JABWTJ010000478.1, read as the reverse complement.
GAAATGCACAGAATTATAGGAAAAAATGAGCTCGAAAGGGTACTGGTGTCTTAAATAAATAATATTGATAGATGAAGAAAGTTAAAATATTGAAAGAGGAATGAAAATTTAATAGAGTAATTTAAATCATCAAGATTATAAATAAATAGAGTAGCGTGCACCAGTAATGACTTGGTCGTGCGTAACTCTCAGAATTTGCAAGAAACTTTACTCTCAACAACTTATAAGGAATGTGTTTGTAAGCGACTTACGCAGAATGTGACTCTGAGCAACTTCCCAAGAACGTGACTCTGAGCAACTTACCAAGAACATGACTTTGAGAAACTTACCAAGAACGTGACTATCAACAATTGCTTGTTTCATTTAGCCACTTTCACGTGAATTCAAATTCAAAAGTTGTGAATTTTTTTCAATAAAATTTGTTAGTTGTTACAGGGATAACCAAAATTAATTCCTTTTAAAAAAATTGTCTAGTGACTTGGAGGCAGTGGCGGACCTAGGATTTTCGTTGAGGAGGTTCGGAAATTAAAAATATAAACATCTAACTTAAAAAAAAAAAAAAAACTGAAACCAAAAAATGTAAAAATAAAATGCCAATGCACATTCGAACCCTGGACATCGTGCATAACTTTGAGCTCAGCTACCGCTGGGCAATCTCATCCATTTGTGATTTAAGGTGTTCAAAATATATATATCAATACAAATTCAGAAAATTCACCTTAGGTATACAGTGTATTTTTTTATCGAGGGTGTTCGGGTGAACACCCTGGAGATAACGTGGGTCCGCCCCTGCTTGGAGGTGTGTAACTATCAATGACTTACAAAGAGTGTAGCTATCAGTGACTTACAAAGAGCGTGACTACTAACGACTTATGGCTTTACTAGACAACTTTCACTTGAATTAATATTCAAAAGTTGTGAGCTTGTTCCCAATAAAATTTGTTAGTTTTCCACGTGATAACCTAGATTCAATAAAAAAATTATATACTGGTAAAATATTTTCATGTGAAATAAAATTCAGAAGTTGTGAGCTTGGTTAATAAGACTTGTTAATTTTACACGTGAATTTGAATTCAGAAGTTGTAAATTTATTTTCAATAAATCTTGTTAGTCTTTGCACGCGAATTCGAATTCAGAAGTTGTGAGCTTGTTCGTAGAAAACTTGTTAGTTTTTTCACGTGAAAAACTAGATTCTTTTTTTTTTAAATGAATAAGAATAAACCTTAGGTGAAAAAAAAATTAATTTCACCGAACACAAGTTACCTCTCATCAATATTATGTGTTGGTAAGTCGAAATAAGAACATGTTAGAAATTAAAAAATAAATAAATAAAATAATTATACCTATATCGACATGTGTTTGTCACCTCTACTACCTGAAAATGGATCTTGATTCTACTTCAGCACATGAAATGCACGAAAGTACAAAACAAATGAGTTTGAAAAGGTACTAGTGTCTTAAATTCATAAAACTATCAACGACTTACAAAGAGTGTAGATATCAGTGAGTTACAAAGAGCGTGACTGCTAACGACTTATCGATTTACTAGACAGCTTTCACGTGAATTCATATTCAGAAGTTGTGAGCTTGTTCCCAATAAAATTTGTTAGTTTTCCACGTGACAACCTAGATTCAATAAAAAAAATTATCTACTAGTGAAATAAAATTTAGAAGTTGTGAGCTTGTTTTCAATAAAGTTTGTTAATTTTTCACGTGAATTTGAATTCTGAAGTCGTGAGCTTATTTCCAATAAAGCTTGTTAGTCTTTGCACGTGAATTTGAATTCAGAAGTTGTGAGCTTGTTCGCAGAAAACTTGTTAGTTTTTTCACGTGAAAATCAAGATTCTTTTTTTTAAATGTATAAGAATAAACCTTAGGTGAAAAAAATAATTAATTTCACCGAATACAAGTTACTTCTCGTCAGAATTATGTGTTTGTAAGTTGAAATAAGAACATGTTAGAAATTAAAAAATAAATAAAAATAATAATTATACCTATAGCGACGTGTATTTGTCAACTCTACTACTTGAAATTGACTCTTGATTCTACTTCAGCACATGAAATGCACGAAAGTACAAAAAAATTAAATGATTTTGAAAAGGTACTTGTGTTTAATTGATAGATGGAGAAAATTGATTGTTGAAGTATTGAAAAAGAAATGAAAGTTTAATGGAGTAGTTTCAAACAATCAAGATCTTGAATAAATAGAATTGCGCACCAATAATGATTTGAGATTGCGTAATTATCAGCATGTACAAAAAATGTGACTGTCACCATTTACAAAAATTGTGAATGTTATGACTGTCAGCCACTTATGAGGAGCGTGACTATGAGCGACTTACCAAGAACGTGACAGTCAACAACTTGTCGCTTCATTAGGCCACTTTCATGTTAGAAATTAAAAAGAACTAAAAAATATTTATACCTGTGGAGATGTGTATCACCGCAATTACTTGAAATTAGGTCTTGATTCTACTTTAGCACAAAAAATGCACAGAAGTATAGAAAAAAATGAGTTTGAAAGGAAACTGCTGTCTTAAATAAATAAAATTGATAGATGGAGAAAGTTGAAATATTGAAAGAGGAATGAAAATTTAATGGAATAGTTTAAATCAATCAAGTTTTTGAACAAATAGAGTTGTGCACCAGTAATGACTTGGTCGTGTGTAACTCTCAGGATTTGCAATAAATCTGACTCTCAACAACTTATAAGGAATGTGTTTGTGAGCAACTTACCCAGAATGTGACTCTGAGCAACTTGCCAAAACATGACTTTGAGCAACTTACCAAGAACGTGACTTTGAGCACTTACCAAGAACGTTACTATCAACTACTTCTCATTTCATTAGACCACTTTCACGTGAATTCATATTCAAAAGTTGTAAAAAAAATTTAATAAAATTTGTTAGTTGTTTCAGGTGATAACCGAGATTAATTCTTTTTAAAAAATTGTCTCTAGTGACTTGAAGGTGCGTAATTGTCAGCTACTTACGAAGAGTTTAGCTATCAGTGACTTACAAAGAGCGTGACTGCTAACGACTTATCGCATTACTAGGCAGCTTTCATGTGAATTCATTTTCAGAAGTTGTGAGCTTGTTTCCAATATAATTTGTTAGTTTTCCACGTGACAATCTAGATTCAATAAGAAAATTAATCTACTAGTAAACTATTTTCACGTGAAATAAAATTCAGAAGTTGTGAGCTTGTATTCAATAAAGCTTGTTAGTTTTTCACGTGAATTTGAATTTAGATGTTGTGAGCTTATTTCCAATAAAGCTTGTTAGGTTTTGCATGTGAATTCGAATTCAGAAGTTGTGATGAGCTTGTTCGCAGAAAACTTTTAGTTTCCAATAATCTAATAGGATTTATGAATTAGATGTTTATCCTTCTATTTTATTTTATTTTTACTTTTTGTCAAAAAAAGGTCAAATAGCATATGTCACAAGATAATTGTTGAATGATCGTACTAGCAAATATTTTAATTGCTCACTACCCTTTTGAATTTCACCATGAAATTTGTTTTATTTTCCTTAGCTATCCTTGGCATATTGATTATATTATTTTCATTATCTTAATTTTGGATAAAGTTCTTTCATTAATTTGTTATTTGTTCCATGTTATTTGCCTTTGACTAATTCCTATTTCCTTTTTGTTGCATGTGAAAACCATCCGAGCCCCCCTTGGACTCCTATTTCCTTCTTCTTGCGTATCAGGAAGAGCCATAAAGGCTCAAACTCCTCTTTTCGAGTCAATCAACCACTACAAAAATCGACGTTCAAACCAAGGAGTTGGAGATTTTGGATCAAGAGTCAAAATTTATTTTAAATATTGTATTTTGTTATGTTGAGCATAAGCCCTCGTCGTTTTGTATTATTATTTTTGCTAGAGGTTTAGGACAGGTACAATTGAAGTGGGTCGAAAACCCAAAATAAAATGGGTCCAAATACCGGTCCAGGCGGACAGAAACCGGATTTGGACCCAACTCTCTCTCTCTCTTTCCTCTTTACTTTACTGCTTTTGTCTACTTGTTGTTAAATTTCTGTCATTAGTTTTAGGGTTAAAAGGGTCAAATCCCCTCAACGCGCTGTTTCGTTTTAATGATTCAAACTAAATCAACCAATTTTAAATGGACTTAAAATAAAATAAGTTTTGCAAATCAAATAACTCACTTAGATAATAGGTCGATTTTTCATCTTTTTAAGAACACTAAGTGAAATTTCAGTTCAAACTAAGTTAAGTTTTAGTCAAATAAGTTAGTTGCCTGATAATCGCGATTTAGCAAATATTTTAGGTGCCGTAAAAACCTTCCTAAAATATAACTAAGAATCCCCGAACCCCCCTTAAAAGTTTTCACTAGGTTTACTGTTTTAATCTTTTGAGAACCAAGTTTTCTTGATTTTTCTTAAAAATTAAGTGGCAACTCTAAACAAGTCTAAAACTTTATAAAAAATATTTCTTTCTGAATTAAAACACCAGAGACTTACAAAGAGTTTGACTGCTAGCGACATATCATTGCACTAGGCAACTTTTATATTAATTCAAATTCAAAAATTGTGAGCTTGTTCTTGATAAAATTTATTAGTTTTTTCACGTGAAAACCTAGTATCTCCAAAGAAAAATTGTGTATTAGCAAAATATTTCCATGTAAATTCGAATTCAAAAGTTTTGAGCTTGTTACCAATAAAACTTGTTATTTTTCACATGAATTAGAAGAAGTTGTAAGCTTGTTACCATAAAAACTTGTTAGTTTTCACTGGTGAAAACTTAAATTCTCTTATTAAAAAATTGTTTATAGTGACTTGGAAGTGTGTAACAGTCAGGGACTTGCAAAGGAGCATTACAACCAACAACTTACGGGGAGCAACTGCTAGCGAAGTTGTGAGCTGGTTCCCAATAAAATTTGTTAGTTTTTTCACTCGAACCCTAATTTTTTTTTAAAATTTTTTTATCTATTAGTGAACTATTTTCATGTGAATTCGAATTTATAAACTAAGGACTTGTTCCCATTAAAGCTTGTTAGATTTTGCACGTGAATTAGAATTCAGAAGTTGTGAGCTTGTTCCCAATAAAATTTGCTAGTTTTTTTCACATGAAAACCTAGATTTTTTTTAAAAATTGTCTACTAGTAAAATATTTTCATGTCAATTCGAATTCAAAAGTTGTGACTTGTTCCCTATAAAATTTGTTAGTTTTTCACGTGAATTCAAATTCAGAAGTTGTGAGCTTGTTACCAATAAAGCTTGTTATTTTGTTCACATGAATTTGAATTCAAATGTTGTGAGCTTGTTCCCAGTAAAACTTGTTAGTTTTTGCACGTGACAACTTAGATTCCTTAAGAAAAATTATCTATAGTAACTTGGCAATGCATAACTGTCATCGACTTACGAGGAGCATGGTTGTCAGCGACTTACAGGGAGTGTAACTGCTAGCGAAGTTTTGTTTCATTAGGAAACTTTCACGTTAATTCGAATTCAGATGTTTTGACCTTGTTCTCAATAAAATTTGTTAGTTTTTTCACGCGAAAATCAAGATTTTTCTAATAAAATTGTGTATTAGTAAAATATTTTCACGTGAATTTAATTTGTATTTCGAAGGTGTGAGCTTATTACGAATAAAACTTGTTTTTCATACAAATTTGAATTTAGAAGTTGTGAGCTTGTTCCCCATAAAACTTGTTAGTTTTTTCAGGTGAGAACCTAGATTCTTTAAAAATAATTTATCTATAGTGACTTGGAAGTACGTAACTAGTTTACAGGGAGCATGATAGCCAACAACTTATAGAAAGTGTGATTACTAGCGACTTGTCGCTTTATTAGGCAACTTTCACGTGAATTCAAATTTAGAAGTTGTGAGGTTGCTTCCAATAAAATTTGTTAGTTTTTTTTCCACATGAAACCTAGATTCTTTTAAACAAAAATAATTTTCTATTAGTAAAATATATATTCTGTGAATTCGAATTTAGAAGTTGTGAGCTTGTTTCCAATAAAGTTTGTTATGTTGGGCACGTGAACTCAAATTCAAAACTTGTGATCTTGTTCCAAATAAAACTTGTTAGTTTTTTCTAGTGAAAACCTAGAATTTTAAAAATTGTCTATTAGAAAATATTTTCATGTGAATTCAAATTCAAAAGTTGTGAGCTTGTACTCAATAAAATATGTCAGTTTTTCACGTGAATTCGAATTCAGAATTTGTGAGCTTTTAACAAATAAACCTTGTTATTCTTTTTAGATGAATTTGAATTCAGATGTTGTGAGCTTATCCCCAATAAAACTATTTAGTTTTTGCACATGAAAACCTAGATTCATTAAAATAAATTATCTATTAGTAAAATATTTTCACGTGAATTCAAATTCATAAGTTGTTAGCTTGTTTCCAATAAAGCTTGTTAGTTTTTTCACGTGAATTTGAATTTTAAGTTGTGAGCTTATTCCCAATAAAACATGTTAGTTCTTGCACGTGAATTTGAATTCAAAAATTGTGGGCTTGTTTCTAATAAAACTTGTTCGTTTTTTCACATGAAAACCTTAACTCCTTAAATGAAATTGTTTATTAGTAAAATATTTTCACGTGAATTTGAATTCAGAAGTAGTGAAGAGCGAAAATGACAGAAGGGAGAGAAGAAGTACATAAAAATGGTTGGAGTTAAAAGAATGCATTTTTGATAACTTAGGAATAAGAATATACCTTAGGTGAAAAAAATTAGTTTCACAGAATACAAGTTTCCTCTTACTAGCAATATTTATTGGTTAATTCTTAACAGAAGCTAAAACATATAGAAAGAAATTACTTAATTTTTATTTGAGATAAAATTTGGATCTAAGACCTCTTAGTGTTCAACTCACTTCATTTAATCATAATATAAATAAATGTAGGATCAAATTCCTAATGTTAAGGGTTTTTAAGTCACTTGTTCAAATCTACATGTTATGATTTTGTAAATTTCACGTTAGAAATTTTTAAATATATTTATACATGTGGTGATGTTTGTATCACCGCAATCACTTGAAATTGGGTCTTGATTCTACTTCAACACAAGAATACACAAAATGAGTTCGAAAGGTTACTTGTGTCTTAAATAAATAAAATTAATAGATGGAGAAAGTTGATTCTTGAAGTATTGAAAGAGGAATGAAAATTTAATGGAGTAATTTCAAACAATCAAGATTTTGAATAAATAGAGTAATTGCGTGCATCAGTAATGACTTGGCAGTGCGTAACTGTCAGTATTTACAAAAGACATAATACATATATTGGACCCTAATCTTGGTTTCAAATTTTAACTTTGACCTCCAACTTTGTTAATGCACAAACAGGCACTTTAACTATCCAACTTTTAAATAAATAAACACATGAGTCCTACATGGCACAATGCACGTAGGACACTACGTAGGACAAAAAGTGACATGTAGGATGATATGTAGGATATGTGTGTCTGTTTCTTCAACTTTATACAAGGTTAAGTGTCTACTTGTGCACATCCAAAGTTGAAGGACATAAATGTGATTCGAAACCAAGTTAAAAGGCATATTTATGTATTATGCCTTTACAAAAAATGTGAGCTATAAAATCATCCTACCTATAAAATTTATGTGAGCTCATTGTTGTTCAAAATCCCCCACCTATAAAATATATAAAAAAAAAATGAATATATTGTGTATAAAAATTATTACTTAATTTAATCGGAAAAAGTATCATTTCATTTATCTATCCATTGATTCTAATGAAAAATGACATTGTCTACCCGCTCTAATTCAAACTACGCAAGTGCATCGAACATTTCTAGATCCCTTCATATTGTAAGTATCACACTCTAGGCTAAATCATGATGTTGTGATTGTCTCCTATTTTCTGTCACTATTTGTTGTGGAACTGCACTCCTCGAAGAATCAATATTTATACTTGGCAAAATATGTAGTATCTTGATGATCAACTCATTATTGGTGGGCAACGCTCAATTGACACATACATGTTAAGCATCATTACATTAATTTGATTAGCAAAAATTTCAATACTAAGAAGAAATAAAGCCAAAGAGTCACCATTCCAGTTATATGGCTCACCACATATTAGAAGCCTAGTAAGGGTGTGTTTGGTATGAAGGAAAATGTTTTCCATGGATAATGTTTTATTGAAAAACAAGTAGATCTCTAACTTATTTTCTCATGTTTGATTGGTGAGTAGAAAATATTTTCTGAAAAATATTTTTTAATGTTTGATTGGTGAATGAAAAAATATATTTCAGAAAGTATCTTTTATTTTTGGCAATAAACTAAAAAATACTCATTAGAAAAATAATTTCTACTCCGAAAATCAACCCTGGCCGAATAATTGATCTAGGACCTGAGCCGAACACCCAAACTTGGACAAGACCACGATGACCGATCGAAAATCCGACCCTGACAAACCAAAAAAAAATTCAAAAGAAATTTTTTTGACGGGGTCGCAGGGGAGGAAGTGGGGGGGGGGGGCTAAAAAATGAAAATTTTAAATATTTTTCAAATTTCATTTCTAAAAAGAATTGATTAGGGCTGGGGGTTAGGGGGTAGGAGAGGCATAAAAATGAAGATCTTTTAAATTTGAAATATTTTCAAAAATAATTTTTTCTTAAATTTTAAATACTTTTCAATTTTTTTTTTAAAAAAAAAATTGACGGAGGGGATGGCCTGGGTGGGGTGGCCTTTTTTTGTGTGGGGGGGAGGGGTTTCTGATTTGGGGTCGGGATAAAAATATATTTGAAATTTTAAAAAAAATTAAAAAAATTAAAAATTTAATTTTTTTGAATGGAAAGGGTCGGCTACGGGGTTATGTGTAGGGTAAGAAAAAAAATTAAAGGATGAAGTAGAGTTTTGAAAAATGTGAAAGTTTTAAGAAAAATAAGTTAATTTGAGAAACATTTTCCAAACATGAGAAACTTGAATTATACCAAACACATCCTAAAAGTAAAGAACATTGGATATATCTAATAACAATTGCTACATTTTTCGAATCAATTTTACTCAATTTATTTCTTAATAAGCATTGCAAACATCATATTTAGAGGATACAACAACATTTGCATCATTACAAGACACCGATTATATTTTATAAAACCAACTTCATGCACAATATTACCACCCCAACAAGAATACAAAAGGATAAAATAACCAAAAAATTGAATTTTCTTATAATGAAGATAAATGAATCAATAAATGTATTACTACTATATAGAAGCATGAAGAGGAGGACGACCAAGGGTACATCAGTCATTTTACCTCAAAGAAAAGACAAAATAATGGAAAATTCGTCATTTTACTTAAAAACAAAAAATAGACAATTAATTTTTTCTCAAAGAAAAGACAAAATAACGGAATTATTTTTTATTTATTAATTCCGTTTTATTATCATTTCCATCCCTTTGATGAACTGAATTTCATTATCTGAAAATAAGTGTACTTATTTCTTCTCTACTCTGTTTTGGTTATTGTTTTCGTTTTGGTATCTGTATGTGTTTGTTAAAAATTATTACTTTCTTCCAGTTATTCTTTTGGAAAAAACTTAAGAAGTCATTTTCTTCAGTTACAAAAAATGAACAACATATTACTTTTGAATGGTTCAGCGGAGTTAAAAAACACCATTAATAATTTATTTATTTATTTTGACAAAAAATGAATTATTTTGGTTAATTCCTGTCCCCTTTTTTGGTTCATCCTTTCAATGTTATGTTTTATAGAATCCTCCATTTAGTAGTTTATTTCTTGAAATGTATTTAGCTTGAAACTATTACTTAAGATTTTATGATAAGTAAATTGTGGTAGGGGTCTTTTCCTGCAAAAATGTGTGATGATGGTGGCGGCGAATATAATTGACGATGCACGGGAGGAATGTAAGTTCCAAATTCTACTTTTATGAACTATAATATTGATTTCTAAAACAATCCCGTGACTATATCAAGTGTGTGTGTTCTTTATTCTTTAACTTGCTTCCATTCAATTGTTATTAGATTAAGTCCGCTGAATATTTGTCTCTTCAGTTCCATAAAGTAGTTGTTAGTTTTTTTATCTTTTCTCTTTGGAAACTATTTTAAATTTTTTCCCAGACTACTTGGTTGGATGAATAGGAAAGTTCTCGATCTACCAAGTCGAAACCAAATAAACTTTCTATTTAGACAGCTTTTACCGCAGGATGTAGAACTCCCAAATATTGGGAAAATGTAAGAGCAATCGGGTAGTTAGGCTTGTTACTACATGTTCATCAGTATTATCCATGCTCTTGAATAATTAAAAGCATAACATTTGCTCCTCTTTTTGGCCCAAAAATACTAAATTCATGTTGTAAAGTTGTTCTCTAATGTAGGACTATATAATTAGTTGGTGTACAAACAATCAATTTATGATCCATATTTTCAAGATGTCCATAAAGTTTCATCCCTTTATAATATTGAAGAAAAAATATATTGTTGAGATATTCATAAGAAAATCAAATAGTTTTAGAAATATCTTTAGTTATTGTTATTACTATTTATTTATTTTGTTATTACTTCACTTTTTTTTGTGAGTCATTGTAATATCTATTCATTACTCTATTTTACAATTACTTAATTTAACTCTTAATATTTTTTCTATTCATTATGCTTATTTAAAATCCCTACTTTAATATAAAGATACATTATAAATTAATTATTTTCACCTTTATTTTGACTTTAATTAATATACTTAAAATAATAAGTGTGACAAATTAATAATATATATTAGATTGAAATAAAAAAAAAAGATGTTAAAAAGAATATTACAAATAAAATGAATAGGGTGATATATTTGTATTTAAGACGACCACGAATAAAAATATAATTTCATTATAACAAAAATCTATTTAAAAAAATAGCAAGAACAATGAATAATTCTAGAAACATCTTTCTATTCACGCGAACAAAAATCTATCAAGAATGATAACAAGAAAACTATATAGTTTTAGAAATATTTTTAGTTATTATGATTATCATTAACTCATTTTGTTATTACTTCATTTTTTAAAAAACTTATTGTGATATTTACTCATTACTCTATTTTACTATCACTTTAATTTAATTATTGATATTTTTTCTATTCATTATGCTTACTACAAATGTCAGCTTTAATATAAAAATTCATTATTTAAAAAATATGGTTAATTACATTTAATTTTATTTTTGCTTTAATTAATATACCTAAAAGAAATAATTAAATGTAATGAATTAATAAAATATATTATATTGAAATTAAAGAATAAATAAAAGTAGTTGTGATATTAAAAAAATAATATTTTAAAAAATGTCAAAAAGTAACTTTACAAATAAAATGAATAGGATGATATATCTGCATTTACAGTAAACTAAAAATGTTTACTAGATTATAAATGAACATTCTTCATTAAAATATGTAATCAAATTTTTACTTTTATTTGATTTCATACATATTAACCTGAAGAGTGAATTAACGTAAGTATGATTTAAATTTAAAGTTGACGGATCAAAATTTGATATTTTTCTATTATATAAAGGAGGACAATCAAGGATAACATGGTCATTTCATATATATTTCATTTTAAAATTCTATAAATTCTATTTTTAAATTTGTCAAAATGTTTTTTCAAGTGGTTAAATTTCCTGCATAAGTTACATGATTATTCTAGAAACTATAAATTATAAAAAAAATCTAGAACTAAGTCTATGACTTAAGTAAATAGACACTAACATATTCTTCATTTCATTCACTTCTCAATTCTCTCCCCTCTCATGTCATATTCCAATAAATTAGTCACCCTTTATTTGTCATTTGCATCCTAAATAATACATGTTTCGGTATGGATCTCTTATTAGGAAGATCAATAATGCAGTTTATTTTTCAACATTAAGAACTTCATTTTTAATTGATTCCCTACATGATGGCCCTACTTTTATAAAACAATTATAAGACAAAAGTAAAATTTACTATTTTTTAGTGTAAACACGTCATTTTTGAAACTTGTCTATATAACAAATTTTAAACAAAATTCAATTGATTCACATTTTTCAAACATTCTTATGAATATGATAATGTATAAGTTAACATGTTAAATCCAATATCAATCACAATTGCAATTCTTAAAAGGCCTAATTCACAAGGAATGCATCCAGTGAGCAAGCTCTTCAAGAATAAAATTTTCAAAAAATTCAGAGCATGTTATGACCTTTTCTTTTGTTCTCTTTAGATTTTTAAATTTCATGTTGTTGCTTTTGTTTTTGGATTGTAAAATTAATTTTTGAAGTATCTAATTTATTTGATTTCTCTTTTTATGTATAATTCCAAAACATATATGTCATTATCTAATTAATTGAGAAACATATATTTAATTATTACTATTATTTTATCATCAGTTAAAATCATTTTAGGCAAGTTATATATATTATTATTTTAACTACCTTATGTTAAATTACTGCAATATATATGATATTAACTTTTGTTAATATTTTAAATTTCTCATTATTTGAGATAAAACATTCATCCATTATGTATATAAATTAGTTTTAAAAAAAGTTCTTTCTTTACTATACTAAATTGTTCTTTTAATTTTAATGATTATAAAGGAAAATGTAAAGTCATAATTTTTTTTTAATCCTTTTATCATGTTGTAAAGAATGAGATGATTCATTCTAATTTTTATCAAGTAGGTCATTGTTTTTGTTTGTTAAACACCTATAAAACAAATTTATAAGTGTACTCAAAATTAATCTACAGATTAATATATTGAGACTCATAATTTTAATCTATTTTCTTGAATGATTTTCAAATTAAATAAAAAAAGAATATCATTAAATTAATTATTTCATTCGAATATATATGTTTAACATGATGTTAAAATAATCACGGGAACATATGATATTTCATTATTATTACTTATCATGTTTACTTGAAAATGTCAAAAATGATTTTTATATTTGAACTTTTGAGAAAGAATTAAATTTTTGATGTATCCTTCGATTGTAGAAACAGTTTTGGCCTTTATTAACTTTGTGCCCTCCTCGATCCCTCTCTAAAGGAGTATAACTTGAAGTCTAGACTATTGGGTATAGTACTCATAAGTAGTTTTTTCTCTCTGTTTTGAAATGTTTAATCTCTTTTTTTCTTTTTGGAATAGGAAACAATTCTTTGAAAAGTACAAAGCAACGAAATATTCTGGCCATGGACAACATTTTCAATATCCTATGTGATTTATGTGTTCATAGTGCAAACTTCGAAGTACCAACACTGGTAGAAAAGTGATACGTTATGTTAATCATGTAGCATAGGATAATGGATGGTACAATGAGACAATGACACATACGCTTGGGTTTGATTTTGCAACTCTATTAAAGGAAGTAATAGGTAAGTGTGATATATATGATTGTATGTAGGGGTGTAAAAAGAATATCAAAGATCGACCGAACCAATCGAATAGAGTCGTTTCGAATCGATTTATTAAATAAATATTATCAATGTATTAAATAAATATTTAATAAAATTGTGGATTATTGTTTAAGTGTATACCGTGCCAAACAAGTAGGATGACTTTTATATATATATATATATATATATATATATATATATATATATTCTAACATTTTTTAAAAATAAATACAACTTAGGTCCTAGATCTCTGGTGACAGTTAAAATTAAACACAAAAAAAATGATATCATAATTTATGTTGTTGGGCCCGTGCATAACACGGGCAATACTCATCTAGTAAATTAAGACAAGTCGCTCAAAATTCAACAACTTGTCTATTTTTTATTAAATGAGAAAATAAATAAACATTACAAATTCACAATATCACCATATAATTTGAAAATTTTAAATTATTCCCAAGGTTATAAACTAGCCGTTGGAATGTGTTTCACCCTATTTGCGCCGTAACACCTTTATAACGTTCAAAAAAAAGGAAACTTTTCTATATAGTGTTGTCACAATCTCTTCATCTTCTTCATCAAAATCTCTCTTAACCCTTTTCTCTTCCGTAAAAACCCAAGAAGAAGAGAGGGGCGACTTCAAAAATCATCTGTTTTCTTATTTTTTTTATCTTCAAAAATCGAATCTTGATGGCGACAATGAACAGTGGAAACAACAGCAATACTACTGCAACTGCGGCTCCTGTTATGCCTTCACCAAAGCAGACACAGACTACTGTAAAGACGGTTGATACTCAGTCTGTTCTTAAAAGGTATCTTTTTTCTTACTCAAATCTTTGAATTTTGATGTTTTTGGCTGTTGGGTGAGTCTGTAATTTGATTTTGGGGTTTTGAATTTCATTTTCTTGATATGGGTTTTGATCTGTTTGTGGATTGAAGACTTGGGTTTTGGGTTTCTTGATCTGGGGTTTTGAGATGGTTTTATTAGGGTTGTAGATCTTTGATTTGATTTTCAAGATTGTTCTGATGATTTCCTAAAATGATGAAATTTTAGGTGTTTTCTCATATGGGTATGTGCTCAAATTAACACAAAGCATTGAAACATTATTTGACTATATAACTTGTATAGTTTACTGCCCCAAAAGGCCTTTGTTTAGCACCATTCAAATTGACTCCAAGAATCTGGCAATATCTCTTGTAAAACCTAATTATATTCTCCATATTTTGATTAGAACCTTGTCCACATTCTATTCCTCCATTAATGATGTTGGTGATTAAACCATAGCCAGAGACAGGACCTGCAGACGAATCAGCTCCCTGTTGGTCTCGACTTACTTGTAATAACATCATGGGCCGATGGCTTTGGTCGTTGGGCTGTCATCCAGAACCACAAGGCTGTCTTAAATGAAACTACTGGATCATTTGCAAACAGCATCTGGTTTTTGTAACAAATCAACTCATATGGCTTTTCCTGCTGGTCCATTGTTGTAGTTGCTGCATACCACAAAATTCATAGTTGAGTTGACTATTTAGCGAGGCGGATTCAGGATCTCAGCTCTATGTTTCAATCTTTAAAGAGATTTAAAGGTTTTGAATTTTCAAGATTGTTCTGATGATTTCTCATATTGAGTTTAGTGCTTATTATGCAAGATCATTTCTAGTTGAGTTTAAAATTATATCTACACATTTGTTTGCTATGTGTAAATTTTAGGTGTTATATAGTCATCCGGATATATTTTTGTGCGATATCTCTGTGCTTATGGATTATTCGGTTTTGGGAATGTTTAGATTTCAATACTATTCACTAATCTGATTGCGGTTTTTTGTTTGGTTGTATTATTTAGGTTGCAATCTGAGTTGATGGCTTTAATGGTAAGGAATCATAGAAATCTCTGTACTTTACATTTTCTATTTCTGTGAGAAGTTTTCTTCAACTTTAAAGTTGTTTTCATTATGTTTTTTAGATGAGTGGTGACTTGGGAATATCTGCATTTCCTGAAGAAGACAACATATTCTGCTGGAAAGGGACAATAACTGGCAGCAAAGATACAGTTTTTGACGGAACAGAATACAAGCTCTCTCTTTCATTCCCTGCTGATTACCCTTTTAAACCACCAAAGGTCAAGTTCGAGACCGGTTGCTTCCATCCCAATGTCGATGTGTATGGCAACATATGCTTAGATATTCTTCAGGTAACAGTCCCATCCCAGTCTTGTTTAGACTGCTTGGATATGCCTTACTATAAGTTGAGGCTCTATCGGGAACAGTCTCTCTATCTATTTCTACTCGTATTGTAGTTGGTTTGATTTAACATATTATCTGATGTGTGGAATAACCATGTCATTACAGGATAAGTGGTCATCTGCTTATGATGTGAGGACTATACTCATTTCGATTCAGAGTTTGCTTGGAGGTAAAAACTATAAGCAATCAAATGCCAACTGATCTTTATATTTTTAACCATTTGCTAATAATAACTTGTTCTTGTAATGTTAAACCAGAGCCAAACATAAGCTCACCTCTGAACACTCAAGCTGCTGCTCTTTGGTGCAATCAAGAAGGTGCTTTCTTGTAAATTGAACTTATGAGTATATCGACTTAGTGCGACTGTTTTTAACTAAGTCTTTTTTTCTTTCTTTGTGCAGAATACAGGAAGATGGTTGAGAAGCTATACAAGCCTAGTGTGTAGTTTGGTGTTAGTGTAGAATTGTTATTTTTTTTACAAATGTAGTTGGAATTGTTTTAGTTGCTATTTCCTCCTGTTGTTTGGAGAATCCTCTCTTCATATGTATGAGAAAGAGGAAAGGTTTGTTTGTGTACTCTCACAATAATATGAGAATATAGAGCACTTTCTAATTTTTTTAAATCATATCAAAATGCTACAAAAGAAGACTTTATAGTGTCTGTTCATGAGTTGCCATTACCAAATTTATTTTTGGGAGATATCCTCTCAGTAGCTATGTTCTTCTCTGTGAATCTTTAAAATTCTTATATGTCATGATTGGATAAGGTGTTGATTTAGTCTGGATCAGTTTCACTCATACTTCAATTCCATTAATGACATAGCTGTCTTTTTTGGCCACATATTTATGGTGTACAAGTTTGAGAACCATCATTGTAAAATTCGTCTTTTGACTTAGTGACACAATAGATGTATTTTACGATTTGTTTGTAATAAAATGAGAAGGCAAAATTACAAATCGGCCTCCAAGGTGTGTGTGGGGGGGGGGGGTAAGGGTCGGGGTGCCAGATCATAAAAAATTGAGAAATTTGGGAGATTCGTACAAA
Source organism: Solanum sitiens (assembly GCA_016801875.1). Taxonomy (NCBI): domain Eukaryota; kingdom Viridiplantae; phylum Streptophyta; class Magnoliopsida; order Solanales; family Solanaceae; genus Solanum; species Solanum sitiens. The sequence continues at coordinate 147,069 of JABWTJ010000478.1, read as the reverse complement.
ATTATTACGTGAAGTTTCCCAACTCAAAACGAAGGTCATATAGCTTTTTTGAGGAAAAAAAAATTGGGTGCTCCGGGCGCCAAGATTCATACGCAAAAATATTTGGGCGATCCATAAAAAGGGCTTCTAAATGCGAAAATGGACGTTAAAAAATTGGTGTGAGTATATACGTGAAGGTTCCCTGACTCACTAAGAACGTCCTCATAAAATTTTTTGAGAAAAAAAATTGTGGATGCTCTGTGCGCCAAATCCATGGGCTAGCTAACACATGAAAAATTGGAGAATGTGGACGATTCATAAAAAGGGCCTGTAAATGCAGAAATGTGGTTTAGAAAATGGTGTGGGTATACATGAAGGTTTTCCTAACTCATTACTGAGGTCCTCATAAAATTTTTTGAGAATTTTTTTTGAATGCTCCGAATTAGATCCATGGGCTATACGCACGAAAAATTAATGAATTTATTTCATAAAATAAAGTTAAATGGCTGTTAAGTGAAATTAACTCTCATTCATTCCTTTTTCCCCTTCTTTCAGTACTTGTTCAATAACCAAGTCAATTTCATTTGTTTTCCTCATAACTTTCTGCTTAAAAAAAAAATTATCGCATAAGTTTTTAAATAACTCCTATTATTTGTGACAGTTTAAAGTGCATTCATTATTTTCATTATTGCATAATATAACTTCATTTATATTATGCAGAAATCTGTTGGATTTGCCACCTATGTTGGCTTAAGATACAGTGTAGAGAATTGGTTAATTCAACTATATTGTCACTTGCCATTTGGAAACATGAAAACAAAAGCAATAGAGCAAAAGGCAACAGACACAAAGTTAAACTGTGTTACTTACTGCCAGAAGTTGAGCTGAAAACAAAATCAAATCTTTAACATAAAGTTTCCAGTAAAATTTCAAACTAACCTAAAACATTGATATAAACCTAACCTAAAACATGATCATTGAATGCATAACCTCTGTCAGAGGGTTCTCTCAGGAGTTCAAAACTCTATATCAGACATAGCAGATCTTAAAGCATCCAGCAGAGTTCTCTTTGATCCCGATGCTTTAACCGAACTCTGTATGATGTCGCGGTAGAATTAGTTTTCAGAGGTAAGCTGCCTCAAGTTATACTTGGACAACTCCTTGTACTTTTCAACAACTCCAAGCAAGCAAACGGTCTGCAAAATATGAAGAAAATAAATATCAGACATGTTTCTTTTGAACATTTCGATCTGTAAAGAGATGAGAACATATATGTTGAACATCAGGGGTGTGTCACAACCTTACTGGGATAAGAAGGTGAGATACAAACAGAAAAGAACAAATCAGTTTAAGCAAGGTCTCGCGACAGAATTCTTTGAAACTACACCTCACATTAATGAACTAAACCAAAATTGAGTCCTAAAATGCATCACATTTGATTCAGGTCCTTAAAGAAACAGCAGAAAAGCTCTAAATGGAGGGGTCTTTCAAACGTACTCCGTCCATTCTAACTTTGGAGTCTCATTTTTGTTTGAGCATAATGGACCTGATGTGGTCCAGGGGTTGACGCCATGGAAACAGACACTTACAGACATGCAACTTAAGATTGCATAAAGTAACTGCGGTCCAGCCCTTCACCTGAACCCATTGCATGGCATTAAGCTTACTCCAGCTGGTTTTTCCTTTATTTTGTTTGGGCACAACTATTAAGGTAAGAGTTGACGTTCCAATATATTCTAAATGGAAGTGGATAAAAAATTGTAAATTAGTATTGGAAGTTGGAGCAATCTGATTCTAACATCAAAGTATTACAGTTGAAAAGACTCTAGCAACTCAATCCACGAAATCGAGTTAAATTGTCTCCTTTCAAGCTATTATTTTTGGTATAAAGAGGAATTCACTGAAGATGTAGAATCAATTTTATAACTTCTAGAATCTTTGTGAGTAGAACAAGGATGGTTTTTGCTCTTCTTGAGAATGTAACGATGGCTCCCGGTGTAGCCTTCACACCGATATATAATAATATATGTTACCATCTCAAAAAAAAAAAAGACCTAGAAGAAAATATCTTGGATCAAATACTGTTGGAAACATTCCAAACTTGACAAATAAATAGTGACAAAGGAGACTATTTATTAAACTGCACGAGGCTACCTTGTTACTAGACTGCATATATTCTCAAAATGTTATTGCCGTTCCTGCATTGCTAGCTTCCCAGGAATGTTATTGCTATTCCTGCTCCCATTATGTTCTAATGACATATCCAATTATCTCCTATCAAAGATTCTTGATATGAATTAATCTTAGCATCTCTGAATTTGGACCTTGCTAATAGATTCTGCATGTGCTACAGGATCGATGACAGATTAACCACATAATGAGTGATGTATAATATTACTGCTGGAATTTGAATTATGCTGTTCTCTCCATCTTAAATGGCTACGGTAATGCCTAAAGTAAAACAGGTTCAACTTAGGACTTCATTACAGGGAAGGACGAGGGTTAGTATGCATTCCAGACGCTGCCTAAATCATGGAACACATGGACCTTGTGAAGAGAGTAAAATCTAGCTCTCAAGCACATCACTCGATTGCACAAAGTCAAACTGAACTCTCTTGGGAGATACACTGAGCATAGATTCTGTTTGACAGTTTCTTCCTCTTTTGCCCTGAGCTGACTAGTAGAGTATCTTTTGCATAATGCTCTGCATCAGCATTATCAAAAGCAAAAAGCACAAAAAAGGGGCCCATTGGGGCTTTAAGCACAAAGCGCAGTTAAAGTGAGGGCTTCAAGAAAAAAGTGCAAAGGGAGAAAAAATACAAATACATGTTAAATCCAAGACTAACAATTATAAGCATGAATGACAAACCTATGAACAAAGAAATTGAAAAAAATAAAGTGAAATATCAATTGCTTAGGCATTGCCTCTTCAGAAGAGGCCCATTGGCAAGAAAGAAGTATGCCTTAGAACCTTGATGACGACACTAAAGCCCACATTCAGCGAGGCAAAGCCCTCAACACATTTTGAGCCTCGCTTCAGGGCTTAAGCGCACATTTGACAACACTACTTTGCATACTAACAAAAAGAGAAGATGAAAGTAAAAATTCTGACCAATCCAGGGCACTCAGAACATGAGTAACTGTATGGCAGAGAAATTTGAAAAACAATAGAGCACATTTATAAGCATTAAGCAATGATATGTACCTTGACTATTTGAACCACTATGTTTATTTCAGGGTTGCTAAGATCAACTTTGTGAGGTGAAGGAACAGATTTAGCCACAGCATCAATGATTTTCATCTTATTGATTCCAGTATTTGCTCGGGATTCATAAAGCACTGCAAACTGTGACAAAAATTAATTAGGCTGGAAGCTTGATTCACCCTGCTACAAATAGCAAGTTAACTGCAACATATATGTGCACCACATATTTCCATCCTGTATTCACATCTCTGACACTTATATATCAGAAAAACATTGAAAACGGAACTCCAATATCTAAAGAATAGTGGTCATTGTGCAGCTGAAAGGTTCAGAATCAATTAAGTGCAAGGTCTCTTCTAAATGCATAGCAAATCCACAAAGGCAGTAATTTGTAAAGTTTCAATATCATTTGCAGGTATACGTGTCAAACATTAGACAAAGATTTTCAATTAATGGCAAGAGAAGATAATTAACAGTGAAAATAATGGTCCCCAGGAGGTATAAATAATACCTTCTTTGGAGTGTCGCTTTCAGCAGGTAGGTATTTTGTAATGAGAGGCGTTATAGCTTTTCCAATTTCCTCCTCTGATGCATAACATGTTACTTCAACTGGTAACACTCGCAATATGAACCTGTTGAAGGTTATGACATTCTTGAGTAATAGAGATTAAACAAAGTAGCCTATATGGCATATGGCATATTCCACATTTAGAATATATATGGAATAAACTCAAAAAGTAAATATACTTGCAGAGATCTACGAATAAATCTTAAGCAGATGAAAGAACCTTGATACATGTTTCTTTGTCAAGGCAAGTGAGGACAGCATATGTTGAACGATTTCCTTAGGGTTGGGATCTCCATCTTTCTTGCTCATGTGAACAAACACAACACCATTGCAACCTGTGTCTAGGTAGCTAAAACGCCTCTGTTTGCAGAAAGAAAGCAACATGTTACAAAGATATATGCTGAGACAAATTACGAAGATTTTTTTTTTTTTTTGAGAAGGTAACAATTTGTATTTCTGTTTCCAAACCTAATTACAGATTAAAGAGAGTACAACAGAAGATCTTCAATCCTATGACCAAATTAACAGGGATCCTAAGACATTCACAACTGATTCTAGATCTTCCATATACTCCTGTTTACATCAAAAATGAAACAACACAAGACAATTCATCTTCGTCTTCTGAATAGTGTTGCTCTTATTCTGATGACATCTAAGGTTCCTTTTTTTACACGTTGACCACCAAATACAAGCTGGGATGATTTTCCATCTCTCCCTATGTCCAGAGATGTTGGCATAACTACTCTGTATCTTCAGGGTTTGAGTTACTCTCCTTGGCATCACCCACTATGTTAACTGGCTCAGACAGTTATATCTGCCAGAGTTGGTGCTTTTAGTCTTAGATAAAATCAAATGAGAAACAACACAAACTCAGGGTAAAAGGAGTCACTCTCTTTTTTTGAGAAGCTAAATGATTGTAGGATTATTGTAAAAGATATATCAGCACGAAGATAGTGCAGTTTTGTACAAAAGTTTTAGTACAAGGGTATTCAGATATATATATATTTATATATATAAATATATATATATATATATATATATATATATAGAGAGAGAGAGAGAGAGAGAACTTTATTCCAGTAAATAAGACCATGTCAACCACGAAATCAAAGAAGAGGGAACAATCCCAGCCCCTTTCAGTGAGAGATTATAAAGGCATTGCATTCCATTGTGCTCAAACAGAGATGCCCTGGCCCTAACAATCATCTTCCATGAACTACCAAGGATAAGCAGAAGACGACACACATACACACATAAAGAAGCTAAGCCATAGTAATAGACTTACATAGCATAGGAATTAAAGTTGTAGGCCTGCAGCTTACTTGAAATAATAAGAAAAAAGTATATCCACTTACCTTGCTTTTGTCTCCCAACTCAGCAAGCTCAGCATCAATTAGTCTATCAATAGATTTCTCCTCCGTCTTACCAAATGCAATATTTCCAGCTTCTGCTGCTTCTTTTTCCACACATTGTTTCTTTGCAGGTGGCTCCCCAACTTCAATATCTTTCTGTTCAAGAGTATTCTCTAGCTCCTCCTTATTCTCAGTATTTCCTTGTATTAGTTCATCAGTAGAGGTGTTATCCTTGTTTTCAGGCTCGGATTCACCAGTTTTTAAGCTGTCAATCTCATCATCAGTTTTCTCCTGATGTTGCTCAATTTTTGAAGTCTCCTCCTTGGTCTGGTCCTCGTCATTCCCATTTTCTCCATCTTCATCATCATCATCACTACTAGAAGAATCAGAATATTTGAAAACAGTCTTTTTGTTTACAGGTTTTTCTGATAATTCTACCTGTCCTAAGTTTGAATTTGTCCCCTGCACCAGCTCTTCATAAAACTGCACAAAATGTAAGGAAAAAAAATCATGGGTCACATCTACACAACCAACAGTAAACCAATCAAAAAAAACAAGAAAGCAATCTCTCTGTTTTAAGTCTTCTCCACGAATCATACATCAGGCAAGCTTAAAATCAGAGCAAAGGCTTCAGAACTCATACTAAAGAGGCCAAAAATAGTTTGAAGACAATTTCTCTTACAGCTTTTAATTCTTGAATGATGAGTTCTCTGATTTGACATCAGTTAGATAATAGAAAGAGTATAGGAAGTCTCCTGAACAAAAAAGTTTCCAGTACAGAAGTGTTTTTTTAGACTCTTCCTAGGCTACCTTATGAGCTTGTCCTTTCTGGTATTCTAGGCATTGAAACTCGTCTTACTAACCAACATGGAACTATGGCAACTTATTGAAGCCCAAGGAAGTAATCATCATTATACAATAACTAACTTTGTCCATTCTTTCTTACTCAAGATTCACAGTTGAGTCTGTATTTGATCTTTGTCTAAGATAATTGTCAGCTTACAATTTTCAACTAAGCACTTCTTTGAGGACATGCATGAATAAAACTAACTACTTATTTTACCACGACGAGCTAAAGAAATATGGACAAATACAACTTTACAGTGATGTCCATACTATACACATTCATCAAGAGCCTTTAAACAGGTTCAAAGTGACACTTACCTCGCTTGTAAAGTCAGAAATATGGAATCAACTTTTACAGAAAATCAGTTGAGCAAAAGGAAAAATATACTAGATAGTATGGAAATATAAGTTAGACATCCTCATTCTTGATTTGTTTGGGTAAAATGTGGTTTCTTTGCCTTCTTTTTGGAGCAACATAGCAAATTTCGATGTTGAGGCCATGATTGACTTTACTAGACCTTTACACAACCTGTAAGAACTTCTTTCCATGTTCTCTTAGTACATGACAACATACTCTTCGATGCTGATCTATAAAACTACCTTAGTTATCAAAAAATATGTGGTACAGACAAACGTTAAAGATTTGGAAGACATTTGACCATTATGATGTCAAAAAAACATTAGAGAGCAGAAGTAGATTGCGAGAAAATGACAAAACGATCCTTATGTTTTCGGGTAGGTTTAAAATAGTCTCTTATATGTACACCTGAGGAACTTTGGTCCTTAAGTTTGTCAAACATAACACCTTTTATCACCAAATCAGTTAACAAACTTTAGTTGGTAGATTTAACGGGAACTAAGAAAACAAAAATTTTACTAGAAACACCAGTCCATCAAATCTCAAAAATTGTAACACCAAATAATTGCACAAGATACCATAGACGGACCAAAACAACAGAACTTGTGCCTCTAAATTGCACCAGAAACCAGAAGATAGACCAAAAATACCAGAAACTGCAACCAAAAAAAACTCCAAGTAGCTCTCATTAAGTACAACAATAAAAATTGTTAAATAATTGATTAAAAACTGAAATGCTGACTTCTGAGAAACTTAATGATGAAAACTGCTGAGAGATATGCTTAAAAGACTACTTTAAACCTATCTCAAACATCAGGGGGGCATTTTTGTCATTTTCTCATAAAATTGCGGAGACATGGAAAATTTCACACAATACCTAACTTGGACACTTGGATCTCCTGGTAGGAATTCAACCTGATAACTTTGAAAGGTACGGAACCTGAATTGGATGATCATCAAGAACCACAATATCCTTTTAGACAGTGACAGAGCCAGAATCCTAACAAGGGGATTCAAAAGAAGTGCAAGAATGCCATACTAAGGACATAACGCAATATTTGAACCACCTTTACTGCATTTAAAACTTCTGTTATGTCAAGGGGATACAAAAAAAGATGTTTGGTGAATCCTGCCCTATTTGCACCATCAAAATTTTGATGAAAGGGGATTCAACTGAACCCCTTTGTGAAACTTAGATCCGATGCTGCTTCTGGAGTCACTACCTATAGCAACAAACACGGTGATTTTTCTGGACATCACATTTTGGGCATGGATTTTTGCAAGACTAATTTTAACTTGTTTAGAATTAGTAGTAATGTTTGCCGAAACTGAATTCTAATCGGAGATCAAAACAAACAAATGTCTTTCTCAATCTCGTTACTTGTACTTTGTCCATAAAGGAGGGAACTGTGATGTTCAATCAAGTAAAATATTAACTTCTCTTCCATAGATATCTAAATTTCATTTCTACAAGTGAGGTCGGAGGAGGGTAGAGTATACACAAACCTTACCCCTACCTTGAGAGGGAGGGGTTGTTTCCAATAGACCTTGGCTAAAGGAAAAGATGGAAAAACAAGAAGACAAAGTATGCTCTAGATTCATTTCTGAACAACATAAATCACCACATCTTAATTATCTTCGAAAATTAGTCAAATTAAACCTCATAAGCAAAACAGAAAGACTGGAATGGAAGAAAGTAAATAAAGCACACATATTTAACTAGTGAATGCATAAATAAATATCTTCACACACACATTAAAGTAGTCAACATACAGTAATTTCAAGATAAGCATAAATAAAGCAACTTTAAAGGGGATTTTTAGTAGCTAACTAAAGAGTTCGATTCCCCAACTCTTAATTCCCTCCCCCATTTACTGCACCCCCAATTTTCATTATCAAAAAAGAAAGCAACTTTAAAACTATACATACAGAGTCAATAACATTAACAGCTTCTTGAGAGGCTTGTCGTTCCCTTCCACCATCACATGTTATATAAAACCCTTGAACTCCTGGACGTAAAGGGTATGCACCTTTCTTCACTGATTTCTATTTTATGCAACAAAAAAACCATAGTTAGTTATCAATTAACTTTGCCAAAAAAGACAGCTTTTTTACATCTATAGATCAAGAAAATAGAAAATTATTAACGAGGCTAACATTGTTTGGACGATATCGTTGCCTATTCTTGTTGTTACTCTTCGTTTTTTGCTTTGATTTGTTGTCTGTGGCCATTGGAGCAAAACAGTGGCTGCAGTGGGGAAGAAGATGGACTGTAGAGAAAGGAAGAATATTTTAGTATAAGCTATTTTTGAATTTTTGTTTAGAGAGGAAATGGATCAAAGCCCATTAGAAGAGAAAGGCCCAATTAATGTTTTTGAACCATTAGGGGTACAAAATCGAATCAAACTGTAATCGAGTCAAATCAAAAAAAGATCGACTAGTGGTTGGTTTGACTTGATTTGATATTGAAAAAAAATCTGACTATATTTGGGTTGATTTGATTTTAATTTTAAAAAAAAATCGAGACCAAATCAACACGACATTATATATGTCATTTTAAAATTTTATTTTATACATAAAAATATTTACTTTGATATCATTTTAAAATATTTCTTATATAATTTCATAGTTTTTTCTTTTAATATATTATTTCAAGTTTAAAACTTAGAATTTAGAATGGTCTAATAAAGATTATAGTTCATAGATGTTGATAATTATAATAAAATTTAAATCAAAATTAAATAATATTAATACAAAAAGAAAATTAATTCAACATTAAAATGACAATAATATTGAATATTTGTACTTTAGTTTTACATTGATTTAGACAATTAAAATATATAATCTAATTTAATTTTCCTTAAATATTTAGTAATGTAACTAATACTTATTAATTTATTTTAGCATGATTTAGTACTTTTAAATTATGATTATTTTCATTATGACTTTAAAATACTTATTTTATGTGATGATTTCTTTATTATTTTTTATTGAATATTTTTATGTCATCAATACTCATCTAATATTTTGTGTTATTTTTTTAAGAAAATCTTAGATAATTGTATTTTGGTTGGACTAAAGAAATATTTGGAACAAGTTAATAATATGTTTGTATGCAAGCTTTATCGAAAAAATCCAAAAATCTAAAAAAATCCGAAGTTTATTAGTTTGGTTTGATTCGTAAATTTAAAAATTCGACACAATGATTTGGTTTGGCATTTGAAAATCCGAACCAACCCGAGGTTGAAAACCCCGATAAAATCCAAACTTTATTGGTTTGGTTTGGTGTATAAATTTAAAAATTTTATACGAATGATTTGATTTGATATTTAAAAAACCTAAATCAACCCGGTCATGTACACCCCTAGTAAAGAGTATAAAAACGAAAAACCATACCATATACACATTTAAAGATAATATTAAGAGTTTTAAACGTACTCTTAAATATTTTTACTTATAATAATTTATTTACGGATTATAACATATAAGAAAAAAGCACAAGTACCCCCCTAGACTATGACCAAATTTCAAGAGACACACTTTAACTAAACTAAGATCCTATTACTCCCCTGAACGTTGCACCTTTTTGACTTACGTGACATTTAAATATCTCTCACGCGCCTCAGTTGCGTGAAATCACGCAATGTGCCACATAATTTTAAAGATAGTAATCTAATACATATATGAGGAGAGAGAAAAGTGAATTTACTTTTTTTGAAGGGCAATTTGGTAAACATTTCAAAGTCTTCATTGTTTCTAAACTCCGTGCCCAATCAAATGTTGCCACATAAAATGAGACGGAGGGAGTAGTTAATTACTTTGATTGCAGTTCCTTTTTTAAAAAAATCAGAATTATCAATTATACAAATTTAGGGATTTACATCGATTACCGTTACACTCTAAACCACCCATTCACGTTAATCCCTCCCACACCCACACCCACACTAATACTACACATCGTCACCCCTCTAACCCACATTCACAATCCTCCTTTCCATCTCTCTCGCCACCCCACTATCCCACCTTCACAATCCTCCTTCCCATCTCTCTCGCCACCCTAGTATCCCACCTTCACAATCATCCCTCCCGTTTTGTTTCTCATCATCATCATGTCCAAGAAAACAATTGTAACGCTTCGAAAGAGTCCTCTTTGTTACCTAAAAGAACCCATCTACCACCATGTTTAATTATTATAGATAAGAATTCGTCCATCACAACAAAATGATGAAAATGGATAAAATCAATTTTTTTAATTAATTTTAACAGACAAGAGTGAATTAAGAAAAATAATTATTCCTTATTAGTTTGAATCTCTTAAATTATGCTAATTAACAATTATCATCAATGAATTCAAAATTAATTAATACATTTATTTTATGTTTTTTTTTTCTTTGAAATCGATTTATTTCCTTTTTATCTTTTATTTTTTTCAAAACATATTTTTACAATTACTTAAAAGATCTTTTTTTTAAAAAAAATAAAATGTTACAAGCTGAATTTTTTTACCATTACAACTTGAAAGTTTTGTTCAACCGCTATAACTTGAAAATATTAGTCTAATAAATTTCATTTATAAAATTCACTTTTTTTCAAAATTAATATTAAGAGAAGGTTGATGCCCATTTATTCAAATAAACTCGGTCAATATTTAGAAATTAAGCCTAATCCAATGACCCGGCCCAAAACGAACGAATAAAAAGGAAACAAAATAGATCAGCCAAACAAAAGTTAGATAAAATCTAGACCAACATAGAAATAAACGCCTCTTTCAGTTTCGTCTGAATTTCACTCGTCTGCAATGTTGGCCATGGCGATCTCGCAAAAGGGAAGAGACACTAAATTTCAATCAAAAACATTCAGAGAAATTGAAAGAACTTGAAAAAAATCCAGCTTAGACATTACAAACTTTCAAAAATTACCATGAACTCTTATTCCAATAAATAAAATTCACCTCAAACGTTGTGTCTGGTACTTTCTCTTTTAGATCTTAGTATCCTCAATGACAAATCTAAAGAAATTGAATTTTAAGTCGATGCATCATGAATAGTAAATCATCTTAAATATCTAGATAAAGGTAAATTGCTAGAGTAGCTTCTGATTACTAGTGTGATGAATTAATTTGTTGCCCTAAAATCTTTAATTTGATATCTTCTAATTCATACATTAGGAATTTGGGCCTTCTCCATTTTCAATATAGTTTTAGCTTATGTTGGTAGATCTTGTTTTGAATACTTATATATATATATGATGTGATCAATGTGTGTTCCACTCTGACTACATCAGCAAATAACAACATTATATGTTTTATCCCTTGTACTTCCACTGACCATCACCCAAGGTACCTTCCAAATGCCATTAAGAACCTTAGTTAGGGTAAGGAATCAATTTCTAAAATCACTGATATATCAATGTATCTTTAATGTTCTAGTGTATCTATGCATATATATACATCTATTTGGTATCAAATTTGTGATATACATCCAATATATGCATAGAGACATAGAAAAAGATACATGTGATTGTCCATACATACACATGTCTGGTGTAATTATGCCTTCACAAATACCCATTCAATGACTATCCGGTATCGATAACCTAGCAGAAAAAGGAAAAAGAGAGAGGGAGAGGGAGAGACAAGGATGTTGAAGGCATACAAAGAGCTGCCAGAGAACACTAGGCTCAATGAGGGTATTGCTAATTTGGATGAAGAAGATGAGAATGTAGCTGATGTTTACATTGAGTTTGAAGACGAAAACATCGACAAGATCTCAAATGAAACAAAGAAAGAACTCATCTTCAAAGCATTCCCTTAGAGGAGGAGGAGAAGAACAAACTGGATAAAATTGTCAATACATGTTTGTCTTGACAGAAGATTAAAAAGAATCTAAAACTCAATGCCATAGGCTTAGAATTGACAGGCAAGTCCAAAAACAGAAAAACAATCTCAAAAACATTTCTCCTAAAGTAGCCTCACACCTGTGTGTGACAGTTACCCATCATAGGAGCCAAACCAACACCTAAACAACGCATCGCGTCTCATCAGCACATAGCTGGGATATGGTGGTGGCAGTAAGATTTTAGAGACAAAGTTTTAGCTGCAGACAACTCCAAGGAAGGAGAAATGTTTTCCTCTTTCTGGAAAAACAGGAAACCTCTAATATTGCAAGTGAGAAAAACTCACCTCAAAAGGCAGCAATGACTCTAAAGAAGGAAGACTTCTTTGTATTTCAATGTCTTTACATCCCATGTGAATGTAAAGGGGTATGTATACAAGTTAAACCTAACTAAGCAAGCAAGGAAAGACGATTAATTTCAAAAAAGATAAAATATTCTATTCCTATAATTACGCTACGAAAAGGCAAAGTGAAGTTTTTCTAAATCAGGTTGATTAATTACCACAATCAACACTAATCTAACTTCCCCCCTCCAATTACACCTACAAATTGATCTGAAACTAAAATTTCCTCCGACAACAATTCAATTCCGTCAACAATAGCTCTATCTACCACAGATGGGAACAACCATTGCTTTACCATTCCTCCCTCTGTTGATCATTTGTTAATAAAGATAATCCTGTTTCTGTCAAATCCATTCCAGACTTGGATAATGTACATCCTGTCACAATGATTGTATTTACTCCATGTCTTCCCTCGGATTCAACTCTATAGCGTCATCATTCAGCAAGGAGCTGTCATTAGATGTCAACAACTCATTCGACACTCTCTGATCCTCCTCCTTGATAGCATTGACATTGTCAGTCAATAAGCCCGGCTCCTCTGGAAGTACAATGTCCATCTCGCTACAGCTATCAGTAGTTTCTCTCTGCTCTGAACTAATAATAGGCAAACTTCCATTCTCTGCATGGCATGAGTCAAGAGGAGTCCCTTGCGGACACTTTTCACCATTATCACCAGTAAAACAAGATCCTGATTCATCATTCAAATGAGATTTCTGTTCTAGTGGTCCCTTACTTGAGAGAGATTCAATGTCACATGTTTCATCTGCAGATTTACACTCTGTACTCTCCAACATAACCTGCTTACCCTTGCTATTGGTCGCATGCAAATGAGCACAAAAAGGAGGGGTCCTTCGCCGACATTCGTGGCACTTGAATCCAATTAGCTTAGGAATTCTTTCAGCTGTAAGACCGAAAGCATCTCCATGGAACCAGTCTGCAGAATGGAGTAATCAGAAAGGAAAAAGGTAAGCTACAAGGTATAAAGACAGAAAAGAAGAAAACATGGAAAATATGTAAATGCACCCAATAACAGAATTCCATAAGTGCAATGAAGATATATGAGTCTCCTGACTAAGACATACTTGAAAGGTTAAAATGTCTTTTTCAAGCAACTCAACACAAATTAAATAATGTAACACGTGTAAAAAGAAAGGGAGCTTAACCAAAAAGGGATTAAACAGAAACAACTATTGATAGCTTGTCCTGTGCAGTACTTCCGATAAAATCTCTCGTCACAACATAAGTTGCAAAGACTCTTCATTTTTGAAGCCGCACCCGCGTCGACATGAGACGGGTGCGGATGCAGGATACGTGTGAGATTCGGTCTACCCACATCAGATACTTTGACCAAAATTGATGGACAAATTTTGGGGAACATTGAGATTTTGATAAAAGATAAAATAGAATTAAGACGTGTGAAAAGGCAGACCTTAAATATTATAGTCCCTTTGTCTCGCTTTTTAGCTTTTCCTCTTGGTCAATATTTATTGCTTCATGTTTCAAGCCAAACAGAGAGAAACTAAGAATTCAAGCGGTCGTGTTCTGACTTTTGGTAGGCAGTAGCAACGATGTAAGGAGATTTGGTGGAAGGCCTTGAATGACTTTCTTTTTCTTTTTCTTTTTTTGAGGGGAAGAACTAGAGAGCTTGAAAGAAGAAATTGGGGGTCTTGGGAAAGACGACCTAGAAGATCTTCCAAAATTTGGAATATCTTTTTTATAGCTCTATTTTATAATTTTGGATTGTTTAGCCGAATCCCAGCACCCCTATCCATATCTGGATCCATACCCCCGAATCTTAAAATTTAGTTTTTGCCGAATCCAACCCTTGGATTCACATACGCGGATACCCGTCCCCGAGTCCAAACAACTTAGGTCACAACCACACTCCAGTTCAACTGTTTATAAAATACGTAATAAGTTCAACTGTTCATAAAATAAGTATTCACATTATCCCTTATCAATTCTTGTTTAAAACTACAAACCGAGACAGCAGGCTCAGAGGAGACCAGACCGAAGAGCAACAATGTTATACTAGATAATGTCGCATCATTTGTTAAGCATGAAGTACAACAGAAAATACATGAAATGCATTGTTGCAGGGAAACAATTCAAGATATAGGAGAGACAAAAACCAACTCAAGATATATAGTACAGAGTCGCCAACAAGATAACCATAGGGATTGCGTACAGAAGCACTGAATAAAATCCTCCTTACCTCCACAAACTTCACATGCAATGTAATTTGAAGTAGGTGTATATTCTAGTTCACCACAAAGACTGCATTTCGGCTGATCAGCTGCTCCGCCCAACTCTCCAGAAAGAACAAGAAGCTTTTTACTCCTGAAGAGTGTCACTCTTTCATCTTTTGGCTTTTGTGAGAGCAATAGACCATTCAGCCAGTAAATCCGACATAACTGCATTCTCTTCCTCTGCCAAGCAACTTCTGCTGGTTTCTTTTTCTCTGATATGTCAACTTTTGCATGTTTCCTAGGCCTACCCCTCCCCCTTCCAGATTTTGTTTGTTTACCTTTCTTGCGTCCTATTTTTTTGTTTTGCACAACTACAACTTTAGCCCTCCTTGCAGAACGTCTGAGGGGTATAACCACAGGCTTCTTTTTGCTACTCGGCGACTGTGCTGGCTGTTTATTTTTAATGCCTCCAGATATAACCTTTAAGTGCAGCGGCCTCAAGGCTTTTGATGCTTCCTCACTCTTCTGCATCTCTATCCTCCCCCTCTTCACATTCTTCCTCACATTATTCACATCCATACACTTGTGACATGTATGCTTAAACTCAGCAGCAACAACTCCAGTGGACTTTCTAACATGTCGTTTATGGAAGAAACCTGAAGAAATGACAAATACCAAATCAGTTGCAAATGATGTGGACAAAAGGCAAGGGATGTGTGGAAGCGCCGAAGCGGGGATGAAACTAGTGAACTATTTAATTTTGAAGTATTTGAATCAAAATATGTAAAAAGGAAGCAAATAAACAAAATCTACATGAAACTGCATAACAAAAACGATGGAAAGGATACAGGAAACTCAAGGCAGAAATAACTCTTACCATCAAAAAAAAAAAAAAGTATTGAAGCCTTGACACTAATTGAAGGGATGACCTTTTACCTAAATCAAACCAACAATAAAATTTTGTGTTCCTCCAACTTATTAGTGTTGAATTATGTGACCATCTCATCCAGCACTTTAATAGCTTCAACTATTAGAGGAATACCTTAACAGTGCCCATCATGTGTGGACTGAGATTTCAGCTATCATGTGGATATTCAATGATAATTTATTTTAAATGCCCCAATACCTATCGAATTATGTAATGTTCGATACTGATAAAAGTTTTTTAGAGATGGAAAACTTTTTATTTATAGAGATGTACACATCAAACAAAGAAAAGACAGATAGGAAATCATAATCTGAACACAATTACAATGCTATGACATCAAGTAGTTCTGTCAAAACTAAGAGCAGAAACTAAAACAACATCATTCCAACTGGTGAACAGCAGTCCTGAAATCTGACAGGTGGTCTTATGAAGCACCTGTTGTACCCTGTAGGGTTTCAGCTGTTCACGTTGTCAGATTTGAATCATACTCCCTAACACTTGAGATTTCGGGACTGCTGGGGAGTATGATTCAAATATGACAATGTGAAGATCAGAAACCCTGCAGGGTATAAAGGTGCTACATAAGACGACCACCCAAAACCAATTCCCTGGCCTTGAAAAAAATCAACCATTTAAAAGCATATATTTTTTCTTATTTTGATAGAGTATACCATGAAGATACCAATAGGGTTACCAAGGATCAATTCTATCAGTATGTCATGTTACTCCCCCAATATTTAACATGACATTGAATGGCATTAGTTACTTGATGGATTTTAACATATTTATAAAATGATCACTAGACAGTTCACAAGCAGGTAGAGCAGTAAGAAAGTTCTATTAGGAGAAATTTTTAAGTGCTCACCTTTGCAGTACTGACAGCTTACAGCTTCCCTGCAAATTATAAAAGAAAATTAATCTTACAAATATTTCAGAGGTAAAACATCCAGCAAAAATGGAAGTCCAAAATACTTATCATTATTGACTGTAGACAGAAGATAATACATCATTTACCTAGTTAGGCCTCATAACAGAACAAAGAGACCCAGCCAGTGATAACAAATAACATGCCCATGCACAGGACGCAATCAAAAAGAAATTCGGGAACTTCGGGAAGAATGAGAAGGAAAGAAGAGAAGTAACACAACAATTGTGTTGAAACTCGCAAGGTTATTCAAAATTTAGTTCACCAGCGTGTTCCTCATAACCAACTATTCTCTTTCCTTTTCAGCATAAAATCCCTATCTATATTTATAGAAATAGCAGAAGCAGCGTTTTAATAACTCAGATAATGAAAGAAGTGTTAATTCATTTATAAAAGCGCTAAGATATTTTGTGCATGCTATTAATTGACTGGAGCTTACTCACAAATATCAAGTAGAAGCATACCTAATTAGGACATCTTTGTTACAATGCCCACACAGATAATACTCTGATCTCTCTGCTTTAAGGAAAAGGTATGCAAATCCCTTTTCCTTAAGAGGCTTTTTCATTATTCTCTTGGTTTCACGATGTTTCCCAACAGTTATCTTGCTAGATTTGCGAGCAATTCTTTTCTCCTCAAATCCTTTCACAAGATGCAAGGGCATGTGAGCTTCTTCTAACCAATATCTCTTTCTTTCAGTTGAGGCCTCTTCTGGTACGGTTCCACATCGAACAACAATGTCCGGCAAGAATCTTCTTTTACCAAAATCAAGAAGATACTTAACTACAGATCCTTCCGAGCTTTTCTTGCGTACAGTAGCTTTCTTGAATGATCTGACAGCTTTTTGAAATTCCTTGTCTATAAAAGCAAGGATATTGGTGTTTCCAATATCATCCCATCTAATATGAGCATCAAGATCTCTAACCTGAAAAGTGAAGAGAAATGATGAACCAAGATCTCAATAAATAACTATACACTCCGGCATGCATCTTAGTCAACAACAACAAAGACAACTAAGATCTCCTTTCAATACAAACCACAAGGAGAAGCGCTACTGTAATTAACGCTTTTAGTAGCAACCTATGTCCCATGGAATCAATTTGGATACTACCCACAGGGCCATATCTGTATCATCTGGACCGCTGAAGTGCCACATTAAGGTAGAAGATCCAGGAAGACCATTTCTCTCCGGTTAACGTTAGAAGACGAAACTGAATTGCATGGAAAGCATACCTGGAGAGCAAGTTGCTCCACAGTTCTTGAAGTTTCAACAGCAGCCCTCCAAGCTATGCACTTATTTCTCTTGGCAAAGTCTGAATTGTCCGGATATAACATGTCTGGTATCTTCTTACATCCACCTGCACATGACGATTCTAGGTAAATGACTTACCAAGAAAAGAAATCTATGTAAATGAAGCTCAACTGTTCAGTTGACCAGAAACGGAAGCTGCATTTAAAACAAAAAGAAAGCCCATACCTTGTCGGGCAGCTTTGCGCGCCAATGACTGAGGCAATAGCTTCCAGTTGAATAGTCGACGAGATAGACTTCCCCCCCTCCACCAAAACAAGCTCAAACCACTTCCAGCATTTGAAGATGGATTCACCTCCGGCTCCAAATGTCTAGCCTTCTTTTTGCCAATTCCGTGTCTAACGCGTGATGAATTGATAATGATATGATGCCCAGATCCCATTTTGGCTAAAGAATCCACATGCTTCAGCCAATCAGGGGTAAGTGCTAGAGGCCGCAAGTTCGACTCTAACTGGCATCAAAAGCATCAATCAAAAATACATACAGGTAAGAAAAGGGTAAAGAAATCTATACAGATATGTAATCCATAACAACTACTACAACTGCTATTACATCTCAATTCAAAGCTAGTAAGGTTGGATATATGAATCCTCA
This sequence comes from Solanum sitiens, assembly GCA_016801875.1. NCBI lineage: Eukaryota > Viridiplantae > Streptophyta > Magnoliopsida > Solanales > Solanaceae > Solanum > Solanum sitiens. The sequence goes on along the minus strand of JABWTJ010000478.1, from coordinate 128,578 downwards.
CCATCCATTTAGACCCATTTCATACCAACATTCATTAATTTGTGGTTCTCTGGCATTTCAGATTCTTGCAATTTATATTGACGCACGCACCTCTAAACAGGCTAAAAAGATTCTTGAGAGAAATTGAACCTAACATAAGCATGCTGTTATGACTTATGACTAAGCCTTCATCCCAACAAGAAGACTTTTGAGACCGCGTAAAGAGCTTCATCTTTATGTTGGTTCATGTTCACTATGTTCTTATACTAAGGTCGCATTTGTTTGCATTAAGATTAAGACATCTGAATACAAATGATTAAGATGTTGACTTTAGATCTTAACACTAAATGAGATTGTTTGTTTTCAACATCCAAATGTACAGAGAACTATATATGTTAAACATAATACATGTACAATTCAAATAAAAAGTAGTAAGCTATTAGAAAAAATATAAATTTAATATATAAGACTTCAAAATAAATACAAGTAATGTTATTTCATATATACAAATAACTAGACCGGTCATGGCCCATGCTTAGCACGGGCCCAACATGCTTGGTTTCGATGTTGATTTACACGGTAACAATACAACTTAATTAGTAGAATCACTTTTTACTAATATGGATAAGAAAGTAACATTCTCATGTCCATGTGAGAAAGAACTAAGCTCTCTCATATATATATACAATTTGATAATATCATTATTTGACTAAAAAAACCATCTCTGTTGCTAGTGATGGTGGCGGTGGTGATGGTTGGTGCTAGTGGATAGTGAGTGGAGGTGGTTGGTGTTGTAGTTACTGGCACAATAGTGTCGGTTGATAGTGGTGTGGAGTTGGTTGATGTTAGCAGTCGACGGCGGTGGTGGTGGTTGTGATGGTGTTGGTGGTAGTTGGTTGTGGTTCTGACGGTGGAGGTGGTTGGTAGTAAGGATTGACCGCAATGGTAATGAATGATAGTGATGGCGGCGGTGGTAGTAAATGTGGTAGTGACTAACAGTAATGGTTGGCTTACTTGCGCGGAATCTTCACTTTTGATGCCGCACCCGTCTCAGATTCTTCAAAAATACACTACTTTTGGCAAATCCGACACGCACCCGTTGGCATTTTTGAAGAGTCCGAGTAACATAGATGGTTGGTAGCGGTGGTAGTTGTGATGTCAAAGGTGGTATGTGGTGGTGACGACGGGTGGTTGTGGACGGTGGTGGTGAAAATTCTTCACATAAAAATATCCCTAAAAAATATTAAGACTTTATTAAATATCTTACCTATTCAGACCAAATAAGTGCTTAAATCTTGATGTAAACAAATGCACTTAATGGCCTAATATTTGAACCATTCAAATCCAAACCTCCATAAGTGCAAACAAATGAGGCCTAAGCAAACTTCATATAAGGAAGGAATCCCAAATACTAGACTATATTTAACAAACTCTGTCATATATAATTGTAATGAGGATTGTATTGGCACTTTATTTTTCCCAATGATTGTACGGTGTGCCATAGAATCATACTAGGATGTCATGAATTGTCATTCACAAGACCGTCCTCAAAAAGAAAAAAACATTTTGCAGTCCAAATACATCCAGTTTAGTAAAATCTGACCAAGTTTCTGTTATTACAGGCATGTGGAAACTCTAAAGACACAAAACAACTATGATAATGGCACCTTGTAAAGAAGTTAAACATCCAAAACTGCATCTCATCATTCACAACTTCAAGAAAAAATATACAATTGTGCTCGAGTTTAAGCATAGAATCTTCTTTATGATGTGTTGCTTCTTCACTTCCAAATTGCCAGTAGAATAGCTGCACAAATTGTGTTCCATTAAGAGTAAGAAGCCTTCATGAGTGTTCATCAAGATTAGATAAGTTTCTCTTGCCTCGGAATGGGATGAAGAATTTAATAACATAAAACAAACTTTGTTTCCTAAAATTGCATCTGATCACTGTCCTGTCCTTTTAGAGTGTGGAGAATGGGCTTTTACTAAGTCCTATTTCAAGTTTGAAAATTGGTGGATGGAGGCAGAAGGATTTAAGGAGGGAGTGGAGGGGTGGTGGAAATCTTTTGAAATATCAGGAAGGACTGATTTTATCTTGTCAGGCAAACTTAAGTTGTTGAAATCCAAGCTGAAGGAGTGGAACATTGCTTATGGAGGGAATTTGAATAATAAGACTATTCTTCTAAATCAAATTAACAGTTTTGATGTTTTGCAGGAACTAAGACCACTAAATGAAATTGAGTTCATGGAAAGGGCATCATTACATATGGAATTCCAGGATATAGCAAAAAATGAAGAGATCTCCTGGAGGAAGAGGTCTAGAACTTTATGGTTGAAGCAAGGAGATAAAAAGATTAAAAACACCAAGTTCTTCCAGAAAATGGCAAATTCCCATAGAAGATTCATTCATATAGATAAGCTGGAGGTACAGGGGAACCTAATCACTGATCCAGTAGGGATTAGGAATGAGATCGTGTCCTTTATCAAAATCTCATCTCAGAAACAGAAAGATCAAGGTGGCCCTAGAATTTCAAAAGAAAAAAAGAACTCCAGTGAGAATTTGAAGAACAAGAGGTGGTGGAGAGTTTGAGACTTTGTGAAGCAGACAAGGCACCGAGCCCAGATGATTCTCTACGGGCTTCTTACATAAGAGCTGGAAGATTGTGAAAGAAGATGTCATGAATACCATCAGGAACTTTCATTGCAATGAGTACCTAAAGAAGAGTTTAAATGCTTCCTATATTGCTCTCATCCGTAAAAAAGGTATTGCCAAGGAACTCAAGGACTTCAAACCTATTAGTTTATATTTAGTCTGTACAAGATTATTTCAAAACTATTGACAGAGAGATTGAAGAAGGTGGCACGGCATATAAGCTGGTAAATGGGCATCAGTTAAGCTTTTTTAAGAGGCAGACACACCATGAATGCTTATTTGATTGCCAATGAATGTGTGGATACTAGAGTAAAGGGCAAGAATCTGGTATTCTTTGTAAGCTTCATATTAAGAAGGCCTATGATCATGTTAACTGGAGTTTCCTTCTCAATGTGCTTGAAGATATGGGTTTTGGCATGAAGTGCCAAGGTATTTTTCTCAGCAAAGTCTGCTTATCACGCATTATGTAATTTGGATCAGCAAATACCACAGTGGCCCTGGAGATATATTTGGAAAGTTAAGGTTCCTAGAAAAGTTTTGCACTTTTCCTAGTTAGTGGCAAGAGAGGCTTGCCTGACTCAAGAGAATATAAGGAGAAGGGGATTCCAATTATGCTCTAGATGTACTTTTTGTGGTTTAGAAACAGAATCCAATAGTCATTTGTTTCTTCATTGTTTTGTTACTGGTCTTCTGTAGCTTTTCTTAACATTGCGAGCCTCCAGTGGTGTATGCCTTCCAACACTAGTGACCTGCTAAAAAGTTGGAATTGCATCGGGAGTGTAGTCAGACAGAAGAAATGGTGGAGATTGATTCCTGCTTGTATATGATGTACAGTTTGGAAAGAAAGAAATTTAAGAATGTTTGAAGGAAGAAGTAGCTCTTTACAGAGTTTTAAGATGAAGTGCTTATCTTTTTCATCTTTGGTGTAAAAAACATTTTGTAGAGGAGGCAGTATCCTTAGTAGATCTGATAAGTGCTCTGTAACTGTCAGGATTTCATAGTTGGATCTGCATTCCTTTCTCTCTGTATTGATGGTTTTGGTACCATCTAGTGCCTTTTTCTTTAATGCTCAACCTCATTTATACTGTTACTGGGCCTTAGTATGTGAAACATTAAGATCACATGGTACATGTAACTGGAAATAGCTTGTCAAGCTGACCTTTCCGCCCTCCAAAAAGAACTAGGGACTGAGAAGGGATATAACTTCCTATTTAATCTATCACAGAAACAAATAACTGCCTATAAGTATATTCTCCTCAATATGAAGCATTAAGAACAGTCAGGAAGATTAAGCTCCCATAAAGTAAGATGTTAGATGGATAAAGAGCAAATGAAACAAAGGTGCGCATCATTTACAAAATCAAAGTAGAAGGCATTTTGCAAATGAAACAAAGGCGCACATCATATTACAAAATCAAAGTAGAAGGAGTTTTGCAATTGAAAAATGGCAAAATAATAGTGAAAATGAAGTAGAGAACACTAAAATCTTTTTTATTTCACTTGTATTTTGGGTGTGAGGGGAGAACGCCATGCCGAATGGGTAGCAAGTTAAACTAGGTGGAAGACAATGGATGTGGAGTTACATGCACCTCCTCTACATATTTTCAACCACCCAGTGTCTGTTTATTAATGAAAATCTTTTTGACTTATCCCAAAAAGCAAAAATAATAAGAGATGGTATCCCAAAAAGTTAAAAAGAGAGGGATGATCATACTTACTGTAAGCAAAAAAGCTCTCAGTGTATCTATCTCATGTGCTTCAGTAACATCTTTGCGCCAATTTTGGGAGTGGTGTGGATTCAACCAAGGACCCGACAGAAGTCCATGAAGACGATCCTCAGTGCTCAATATATAGCAAAGGACATTAACAAGGTGGCTTTCCCTGTTCCTCCTGGAATGAACACCCAATGCATCACTAGAAAAACTTTCTGAAGCAGGTCCTGTGCTATTCTGGATGAACAAGCAGTCCTTTTCACACTCCGGAACTTTGCAAGAGATGCACCACCCACAATCTTCTTTCCTAGCATCAATCTTCATATTCTGAACGTTGGGCCAGCAAAAATCGATAGATTTGCTAGAAATGGCCTTCAGCTGCGCTGAAATTATTTCATCCACCGTTTTTTTAGCATCTTCACCAGTCTTACCAGGTGATTTCTTTGTTAACTCTTCAACAACTGATGATGCTATTCGAGCAAAGCTATAAAAGTTTACATAACTTTCTACATACTGCTCTTCTGACATGATTTCTTTATTGCTCGTTGTTGACGGCCCCAAGTCCACATACTCATTGCCCTTTCTTTCCCTGAGAGGTCTTCTAGTCTCCATAATTTTGGCGGTAAGATTAGAATCTTCAAAAGTTCCACCCTCCTTGTAATTTTGATTGTCTGCAACAACCTGAGATATTTCAGCTGATCCTTCCGACCCTGGCAGTATATTTCCCATTTTCATTGATGGGTCAACTGTCTCTGATTCATCATATCCCACATCATCAGAACATGATGAGAGCTTTTCCGCTTGCTTTCCTTCATTTACCTTCTCTTCATGCTGCGACAGAATTAATGACAGAAAATTTGAGGGCATAGTTTTCTGCTGGGTATCCAGATCACATTTTGCACCCGCAGCCATACAGTTTATATCCCAAAGCTTCATAATCGCACTTAACACAGTTCCATAAACCTTTTGTGATGACTTCATCATCCCAATAACCAGAGCCAAATCATTTCTATGGTAATACTTAGGTGAGAACTCATCTTCGCATGGATCTGACCTGCAAGAACAACACCACAAGCTCAAGTCAGAGAGAAAATGATTAAGTACTATTTTACACCAAGAAACTGCGAGAAAATGGTAAAGAGTGTTAATAAAAACATACCCAGTGTATCCCACAAGTGGGTCTGGGGAGGGTAGGATGTACACAAACCTTACCCTTACCTTTTCTCAGTAGAGAATGTCTGGAACAAAACATAACAAGAAAACACAAGTCTATGTGCCAGACTAAAAATAACTATCATATTTTAGCAGTCGATACAGATGATGCAGTGTCCGAACATTAGGTAGAACTTACAAACTAAAATGTGGGGAATCCCATATACAAAGAGTACTACCAAAAAGTAGATATCATACCATGAAAGATGGTATTCTATAAATGTCCACCAATCTTCAATGTAAACATGAACCATGTGGGTGCACCAAAAGAAGAAAACATACATGAGACTATTCCTCAATAGGACAAAAACAAAATCATTTTTTATCCCATCAACAACTCTCCTATTCCTCTCCTTCCATATAAACATAAGAGGGCCAGAGGTGCAACATATCACGCCCTCGTCTTCTCTTCCTCCTACCGGTGGTAAAAACAACCCACTGTAAAGCAAGAGTCATGCATTAATCCTCCAAGCGACCAACAAATGAAATATATACCATTTGATCCCTCTATCAGCCAAAATATATTAATTGTGATAAAAATGTCATCAGGGGATTTTACTTTTGTCATGAATCCATTGATTCAATATGACTTATTAGTTATTACTACTTTGTTCGCACATGGAGTGGGATGTGGTTGAAGGGAACTGCAAGTTCATTTTTATTTCACAAATAGCATGCTAGATTATATAGCATCCAATTGTGAAGACACCTAAGTCACTTCTTCAGTCAGATTGTCGAATCTTGCAACTGAGAGTTATAGAATTCTGTTATTCTCCCAATCTCCCAATCATTCAGATATCTCCTGATACAGCTTCTAGTTTGGAAAGAAATTTAAATATGACCAATGGACCTGCTAACCTAGAGACCTCGAGGCTAACCAGCATTCTCACTCCATGATTCTTCTGATGGAAGCAACATGGCAATTGAAGAGACCAACAAAGAGACATCAGCAATGATACTACTAACCTAGAGACCTTGAGGACAGCAATAACCTTCCGCCACCTAGCCGTCCACAACTTGGCAGTCAAAGAGACCAATAAAGCACATCTCCAGAAGCTGATTTCATCTTTTACCTTTCTCTCTTGATCATATAAAAACTCCATTAGCCAGCTTATAACTTCATTCTCCTTTAAGCACTAACTGGTCATGCATCTAACTCCCTTGTAATTCCTCGCAGTCATTGATAAACTGAGACATGTCTATCATAGAATTCTCTGTCATACACTAAGTTTGTGTTGCTTGGTGTATTCAGTCTAATCTAGAAGGTCAGAGATGGGTTTGTCATTCAAACTGGAGAATCAAAGACCTACCATCTGAGATTTGATCGAGTCAAGGTTGGGGAGAAGTGGGAGTTCCTCTCACTAAAAACTAGTGTTTTTTATGTAAAAGACATCCACCATATTCATTCACGATTCTATACTTCTATGAAGACATTCAAATTAGAAAAAGGTAATAGTACTCTACAACAACCTGTATCTGCACAACACTATATTACTAAATGGAAGGGAAAGATTTTGTCGGTCATTGTTGTTCATGTTTCAGTTTATTTAAAACAAAACGGTGATCTTTAATAATACGAAGAATAAAACACTCAAGCTTGAGAGGAAGACAAATATGATAATAAACTTGTCATGACATCAGATGGATACCAAAATCACAACATCGATGGCAATCTACCACAATTTAGTCCTAAAGAGTGATGGAGTTGGCTATATGGAATTCCTTGCAATTATTTGACCATTCGACCACAAACATTCCAATTCTACTTCGCTTATGAATTTTGCATTTTACACATCACAACGTCAAGTGAAAATGTTAATGTCAATAGCAACCTAGACCATATAGGCATAGGCATATACCGAATATCTAATACAAACTGTCCCAAACATTACAAATAGTTGTGTCGAAAGATGATTATTGAAACACAAACAGAATGATTAAATTTTCAGGTAGCAACCAGACTGTCAGGGAAGGTATAATCACTTACTAACTTTAAGCCAAGGGTGATGGAACTTACACCAATAGGTAATCACAGCAACTATAGTATAGCCGGCCGTACAGATCAGTTGCCAATACCTCTGCCCCTCGAATTGATTTTGCCAAATTTAACCACGGATTCTTTTTGTCAATCAGACATTCAGGGCAATACCAATCACCCTCAGGCAAGAGACTACTAGCAACACCAACACACTTGGAATGGAATGCAGAAGGGCAGCCATCACAGCATATTAAGCTACCATCCATTTTGCAGAGGCAGCATTCGTCACTATTCCAGTCTGTTGACTCATTGACTGCTTCACTAAAGCATGAACCTACAGCAACATACATGGACGCCCTCCTCTTCTTGGAACTGTCGGACTTCGAATTCCGATCAAAATCCATGTTCTCTGCTGCAACAATTCTTCTGTTAAGCTCTGATTGTATGGACTCCACTTCAATCACGTCATCACAAAGACACCTAAGCATTTCAATCTTCAATGAAGCTGGTTGCTTGTAGTAATCCCTCTCGAATAGTTTAAAATGACGGAGATCAAAACTTGGTTTCAGTTCAGATCCATGTAGTAGTAGGTATTCAACCATAAAGATAGGCCATGTGATCAGGTCCAGCAAATCCCAGTTAAGAGACCTACTTCCACAATTTGTAAATGCACAGATAAATTTGAGTATCAAAGAAATTCAAGCAAAAAACAATGTATACTCAACTTTATGAGAGTTAAAAACTTTACCTGAGACAAGCAGATGCAGATTCAGAACTTTCATCTGAAAGAGATTTCAAATGCTTCCTCAGTATTTGCAATAGAGAGAAATGAATAGAGTCAAACAACAAAGTAGGAGCATTAGCCTTTATGCATGCTACAAAGTCTTCCAACTCAAAGGGGCTCAAGAATAATAAAGTACTAAACGATCTCAAAAATGAATAGACAGAAAAGACATCAAGCACAGGAATAGCATCCAAATCTAAACTACTGGAAGAAGGAGGCAAATCCATCTTTGGAGGAATAATATCAGATTTTTCAGACTCTTCATGACCTGATACAATAATTTTCTCCTCTGATACCACACTAACTGCAGGAGACAACAGTGGATCACTCGCTGCATCAGACACTACTGCACAAGAAACACGATCTTCAGCAGAAGAGGATTCTATTTTCGCTCTGCGAGCACTTCTTCTCAACACTGTCTCTGTAACACCTTTGCCAGCATCCAAGAGCTTCCTCTTCTTCCTACCCCTTTTCCCCTTCTGCAAGCTCTCCAAAACACCATTTTGCACTTCCAACCCATCAGTACCCTTATCAGGTGTTGTCAACTGAACCTCAACTTCCCGCAGAGTGCCATTTGCTGACTCATTCTCGGTCAAACATGTCTCCAAATTCATTGGGACCTTCTCTTCATCTCTGCCATCAATTCTCTCAGTATCTCTACTACCCTCTTTCTCCTTGGTTCCTCCTTCTCCGAAACAGCAAGTCATTTCCTTTGACGTCTCATCACCACCAACAACATTTATGTTCTTACTTACTTCATCTAGCCCTAAATTCAAGTCAAAACAGTTCTTTATCCCTACATCCTCCAAGACATGACCTACATCCCCATTTGCATCCACATTCAAATCAATCACATTGCTTCTATTCAAGCTTCCCTCCAAATTTTCCAACTTAACATCATTTACACCCATATTCTCCTCAATATTCAAATCCAATATTAACCCTTGACTCCTATTCAAATCAACTACCCCATCAACATCATCCTCATTCAAATTAACTGTCACATCATAATTCAAATCCAAATTCAACCCATTACTTAAATTACCACCACCTTTTCCTAAATTTAAGTTCAACTCACTAGAATTTTCATAATTCATTTCATCAGCAAAATCGTCATTACCTGAATGACTTTTCTCCTTATCCTCCTGAACCTGCTGTTTAGCAAGACGTTGCCTTTTTTTGGGTTTTCGACCAACAGTAGAAGAAGGAACAGGCTCCTGCTGCTGCTGATGCTCATGTGGGTGTGATCCATTCAACAAACAATTGAGTTGGGACAAATCAAGAACCTCGGAATCACCGGAATCATATACGATCTCAAAAAGCCCAGTTCCAGAATTGTATGATTTGACAGTACCATTCAATGTTCCAACCCCTTGAACTTCTTTGCTGACTGTTCTTCCTACATAGTCCCCCATTTTCCCCCAAATTCTAGGGTTTTAGGTTAATTGTCCGCCAGAAGCGATCTTCTCTAGGACAAAACCCCAGCTTTATTTATAGTGAGAAGAGAGAAAAAGGGGGCTCTGTTTCTCTCTCTATATATGTGGATTACGTATATATTATATATGTGTATATTTAGAGAGAGAAAACTGGTTGAACTGTGTTTCTCTCTCTGGAAAATGCAAAGAAGTTTGAATGTATTGGCATTTGGGCAGCCTTCTCTCTCGCGCAGCACGTGAGTGACTGACTAGCTGGGGTGGGTGGGTGGGTCGTGGGTGGTAGAAAAGGATTTCATAAATAACATATTATTTTGTTATACACCTAATATATATTTATATATATATATATATATATATATATATATATATATATATATATATATATATAAATATAATATGATTAATTATAGAAATTTCACCTTTTAATTTACTTATTACAATTATTTCCCATAAGTTTTACAAATTTTCAAAATTTCTCATTTTTCCCTTGAGTCAAAAATGTTATTAATGTATCTGATCCTTTTTTTAATGTATCCGACATTCTCTTTAATGTATCAGCGCTTTGATTTTTTGGTCATTAATGTATCCGATCCTCTTTTTAATGTATTAGTGTTTATATTATTGTATTCGTTTGAGGGATTTCTGTAAGTATAAACTTTTAAGGGATATATTGTAATTTTATCTTAAAAGTATGTGATTTCTGTAATTTATGTGTGTTGTGTATGTAAATTAGTTACTACTTTTAACATCAAAGGAACAATAATATATTCATTGAAATTAATCAAATAAAGTTTAGAGAGAATAAAGTATGTATTATTATCATTGACAACAATAACAATAACATATTCACTGAAATTCTACAAATAAGGTTTATAGAGACTAGAGTACGTATCATTATTTCGAGGGAGGTAAAGCGTTTGTTAGCTCAAATGCAACAATTTTATATATAAAAAGAAGAAAAAAAGTTGTGCAAAGTTATAAGAAAAAATATGAATAAAAATAAAATAATGTGGTAGTTGAAACACAATAAGCAAATGATGATAGATATTGCAATAAGCAGATGATTCTAGATATTAAAAACCAGAATTACATGATTATGGTAACATTCCCAGCATACGTGATCTTCACACTCTTCTATCTAAGGTGATGTTCTCAGTATTTTAATATATGTCATCTCTAATCAGACATCTCTCCCAAATATATTTTTTTGGGATACATCTACCTCTTTTTGTGCTCATCACATCCAACTTGTAACACTTCCTAAATGGGTGAGCTGTTTGTGCATCCTATTTCACACCTACAATATGTTTGACCAAGTTTATCAAAAAATGAATTTTTTGAAGAAAAAAAAGAAGTAGAATTTATCTTTATACTATTGAAAATAAGTTTATTTATCATTGGTTATACTTTTTCAACAAAACCTTATCTTTGTCATTCAACTTTAAGTACTATCTACCCTCATTATTGGTTCCTCTCATCTTCACATGTCTTTGTCATGTCTTTTTGATTTCGGGCATAGATTGGATATTTGTGCATAGATTGGGGGATACCCTGATTACACAATAAATTCATTTCAAAAATTTTGAAACCCTAATCACAAGTAATAGCATAGTATTTCAATTTCATTTTAAATTAACAATTTAATAGGTGGAGATTTGTACTTCACTTTCAGATACATACATGATTTAATTACTTAATAAATTCTAATACAAATTTTCGAACATCCATAATATATTTCAGTGAAATGAAATTGCATTCCTAATATTGAAAAAAATTGATTGGCTTCACATTAAGTTTGATTTTTTTAGGAAGACGTCTATGAGATTATAGTACCATTCAATTTCTTTTTGGATTTGATTTCCACGTTCCATTTGTGTTCTGTGAGTGTTACGTGCAAATTAAGAAGTAGACGGTAATAAAAATAACTTTAATAAAGAGTTTAAGAAACAAAAATCTTATCTTTTGGACAGATTTTGAAGTCTCGCTTAGTATATGAAGAAAAGCAAAGAACCCTAATTTAGTAAATATTTTTTGTGCCTAAGAAGAATCAATAGTTTAGGGTCTTTTGGATGAATTTATTTTAACCCTAATCCTAAACCCTAAATCCTATACCCTAAAACCCAAAACCCTAAACCCTAAACCCTAAATCAGGTCGAATAAGTCTTATCTTCTGGATATATAGATTTTGAAGTCTCGATCAACACATGAAGAAAAGCAAAGAACCCTAATTCAGTAGACATTTTTTGTGTATGAGAAGAATCAATAGTTTGAGATCTTTTGGGGTAAATTTCTTCTGTAAGTTAGGTCGAGGACCGGGTTAAAATAGTTTAAATTAGGAATAGATTTAAATTAGGGAAAATAAGATCCAACGTGAACGCCACTGTAATTGTTTGCATCAAGACAATAGATATAAGATATGTGTTCACCAACACATTTGTCAACACTTATAACATGTTTGGTTTCTCTCGTGCTATAAATGTATTTTTTTTCAAAACATTATATGCTCATTTGAATGCATATATCACACGATTGCTCAAAATTTTCTTACATAATCTTTGAGTTTGTTTAAATAAATATTAAAATAACTTGACTAACTTTATACACGGACTTTTATCGTAAGGTAAATATGTGATTGTTAGCGGAAATGTGAAATTAAAGAACAAGGAAGAACAACAATATTTAACGTAGTTCGGATCAAAATGATCCTACGTCCACCAAAGAACAACTGCACCAATATTTATTTCACTCTACAAAGAATACAAGTGAAATACTACAAGAGAGAGAACACAAATGCCTTAGAAGGTGAGAAGGCAAGTGAGAGGATGATTTGAAAATGAATTAAGAGCTACCTATTTATAGGAATAAATTCATCCTATTGATGTCATCCATGACATCACTATGTGTCAAAATTGTCAAGGTTAAGAATATGAAACCATTTTATGGTTTGCCTAAATTTCACCTACCAAGATACAATCTTTGACTTTTATTCTTCCTACCAAATATTCATATTAATTCATCTTCCATTTAGTTTGATTCCACAAGAACCAAAACCAACTCTTTCAATCTCCACCTTGGTTTGTGTTCCAAGCATGCGTATAAACAACTCCGGTCAAAACTTCTAAGCTTACTGGACAATCTCATTATAAGAAACAAGAAGAATCAAACCTTTGTTGAACATACCTGCTCCACCTAGCAGTTGTTCTCTTAGAGTTGCATCAATTGATGCATACTCCCGCCAAGTCTTTGCAGTGTGCAAACTTGGCAAGCGGGACTATTTTTGTAACGACCTGCTTAGTCGTTTTGAGCAGCAGATTTTATTTCTGGAAAAACTGTCTGAGACGACGTATCCAACGATGGACCGTCATGGGCACGACGGACCGTCGAGGGTGTCTCGTTCCAAACACTTGGAATTCTTATATTTGAGTGCTGAAATCGACTCTCTGAACTCTGTGACGGACCTGCAGGACGGACCGTCACAGACATGACGGACCGTTGTGAGTTTCCGTTTCAAAACACTTCAACTCTTGAGAATTGGGTACTGAGAGCAATTCTCTGAAGTCTTTGACGGACATGCAGGACGGACCGTCACAGACATGACGGACCGTTGTGAGGTTCCGTTTCAAAACACTTCAACTCTTGAGAATTGGGTACTGAGAGCAATTCTCTGTCCGTCGTGACGGAAGTGCAGGACGGACCGTCGTAGGCACGACGGACCGTCTCAGACTCATCAAGGAAATTGAGTCTCTGAAGGTTGTGACGAACCTGCACGACGGGCCGTCACAGGTTGCGTAATCCCAGTCTGGGTCGGATTTCTGGGTAAGTTTTAAAGGGGCGTTTTGGACTATTCCTGCTATAATTATGAACTTCGTGGGTTAATGTTAATAACTCAAATTCTTGGGGGTGTAAAGGAGATGACCTTGAGTTACTTATTGGGTTATTTCCTCATCTTTTATACCTAATTATTTGCTAATTAGGGAAAAGAGAGAGGAAGTTTGGAAGAAGAAAAAATAGAGAGAAGAAGGAGAGAAAGAAAACGATTCTATAGAGAGAGACAACAAAGAGGAAACAAAAAGCTTTGAGAGATTGCTTGCTTGATCAAGAATCCTTGGTGAAGGTAGGTTATGGTTTTGATACTATTCGTAGTAAACTCTTAATAGCGAATGATATGTATTGGTAGTATTGTAAACCCTTCTATTTGCTTAATTGTATGCTTGCATGAATGTGATTATGTGATTGTGATAAAATAAGCATAATGAAGCTTTTTGAATCCAAAATCTTGAAGAAACCCTAATTCACCTTGTTATTGATTGATGCCTTGGTATAAAAGAAGGCTTGATGAACTAAAGTAATGAGATTGATGATGCCTTGGTATAAGAGAACGCTTGATGAATTGATAGAATGATGTTAGTGGATCGGAGTGTCACGTTCCGACACATAGTATTAGGGGATCGGGTGTCACGAACCGACACGTAGAAGTAGGGATCGGAGTGTCACGTACCGACACATAGTATTAGGGGATCGGGTGTCACGAACCGACACGTAGAATTAGGGGATCGGAGTGTCACGTACCGACACATAGTAGTAGGGGATCGGATGTCACGAACCGACACGTAGAATTAGGGGATCGGAGTGTCACGTACCGACACATAGTAGTAGGGGATCGGAGTGTCACGTACCGACACAAGAGGAAGAAAGATAATGAATCTGAGAGATGTTAATATACTCAATGTAATGAACCTAATTTCCCAAATGAGTGTGGTATTGAGGCTTGAGTCCTCATGGATGAACTTGGTAGTACTTATTGATGATTATAGTACTTGTTGCTACATGTTGAGTATTGTAGTTGATTTATGATATGAACTGATATATACTGTTTTCTATTTTGAGTTGGCCGATGATACCTACTCAGTACTTGTGTTTTGTACTGACCCCCTACTTGTTGTTTCTTTCTTTGTTATTTGGGGAATGCAGCAAACGTACCGTCATCTTCAACTCAGCAGCAATTCTAGCCAGTCTTCACTACACCGGATTTCAGGGTGAGCTAATGCTTCTAGCTTGGACTGGATCTTCTCTTCAATGTCTTGATGCCTTGAACTTCCGGCATGGACTAGCCTTTTATTTATTTTAGCTTCTTAGATACTTTTAGATTAGTAACTTGAAGATAGATGTTCTTGTGATGATGACTTCCAGATTTTGGGGATAATGAGTTTTAAGTCTTCCGCTTTGTATTTTGTTCAATATGTTGGGGTTTTAGATTGGTTGGTTCGCTCACATAGTAGGATAAGTGTGGGTGCCACTCGCGGCTCGATTTTGGGTCGTGACAATTTTGGTCAACATGTCTGCAGCGTTATCGTCTGTGATAACCTTCTCAACCTTGATAGCTCCCTTTTCTACAACATCTCGAATAAAATAAAATCTGACATCAATGTGTTTGGTGCGCTCATGAAATCTTTGATTTTTAATCAAATGAATAGCACTTTGACTATCACATTTTAGAATTAATTCAAGCTGAACCGAACTCAATTCTGCCACCAAACCTTTCAACCAGATAGCTTCTTTCACTGCCTCTGTTGCTGCCATATATTCTGCTTCTGTTGTAGACAAAGCGACAATCGACTGTAAAGTCGATTTCCAACTAACGGCACTACCGACGAGAGTAAAGATGTATCCAGTTGTGGACCTCCTTCGATCAAGATCCCCTGCATAGTCAGAATCTACATAACCGAGAATTGAAATACCTTCACTTTTTTGGAAGGTTAGGCCAACATCAGGAGCTCCTTTGAGATATCTCAATATCCACTTGACAGCTTCCCCGTGCCTTTTTCCTAGATTTGCCATGTACTTGCTTACCACACTTACAGATTGGACAATATCTGGACATGTGCATACCATAGCATACATAATGCTACCAACTGCACTCGCATAAGGAACCTTTGACATATGCTCCACCTCATCCATAGATTGAGGCATTTGTAACTCTGAAAGCTTGAAATGAGAAGCTAACGGTGTACTTACAGGCTTGCTCATATGCATATTGAATCTTTCAAGAACTTTTCCGATGTACCTCTTCTGAGAAAGATGTACAACACCATTTTCTCTTGAAATTTCCATTCCAAGGATTTTCTTTGCAACTCCTAGATCCTTCATGTCAAATTCCTTGCTCAACAGTTTCTTTAAAATATTTATCTCTGTGATGTTGTTAGCAGCAATAAGTATATCATCAACATACAACAATAGATAAATCATAGAGTTACCAGACATCTTCTTGTGATACACACAACTATCAAATGCACTCCTCGAAAATCCATGTGTAGTCATGAATGCATCAAACCTCTTGTACCACTGTCTAGGGGATTGCTTCAAACCATACAAAGACTTCTTCAGTTGGCATACATGGTCTTCTTTTCCTTCAGCTAGGAAACCTTCAGGCTGATCCATATAGATTGTCTCTTCTAGATCACCATGTAAGAAAGCAGTTTTGACATCAAGCTGTTGAAGCTCTAAATCAAATTGTGCAACCAATGCTAGTAACACGCGAATTGAGTTATGTTTCACGACTGGAGAAAAGATCTCATTGTAGTTAATTCCCTCCTTCTGACTGAAATCCTTTGCAACCAATCTCGCCTTGAACCTAGTAGCTTCCACTTCTGGAATACCTTCTTTCTTTCTGTAGACCCATTTGCATCCAACTGTCCTCATCCCCTTTGGCCTTTTAACTAAGATCCATGTCTCATTTTTGTGAAGAGACTCCATCTCTTCCATCATGGCTAACTGCCATTGTGCAGCATCTTTGCAAGAAGTTGCTTCAACATACGAAGAGGGCTCGAGATCCTTAATCTCTTTTTCTGGAGCTACGAACGCATGTGCAATCAGATTTTCTTGCTCTATAAAACGTTCCGGTTTTCGTATATGCCTTTTGTCCCTTCCCTTCGCAATTGTGTATGATTCATTGAAATCAAGTTCTTTAAGATCTGCATCTTTTGACTCATCAATTTGAGTCTCTTGATCCCGTTCCTTGGTAAGCTCCACCGGTAGCTCCACCTGCTCGTTGTTCTCATTTCTAGATAACTCCACAAAAACTTTACGAGGATCAAGTATAGAGGATTCATCAAAGGTAACATCTCTACTAACTATAAATTTGAGTAAAGACAAACACCATAGTTTGTACCCTTTTACTCCATCTACATACCCTACGAATATGGCCTTTTTAGCCCTTGGTTCAAGCTTACCTTCATTAACATGATAATAAGCTGGACACCCAAATATTCGCAAGTATGAATAGTTAGAGGGTTCACCTGACCAGACCTCATTCGGAGTCTTAAAGTCAATCGCTGATGCTGGAGACCGATTGACAATATGAGAAGCAATATGAACTGCTTCAGCCCAAAATACTTTGGACATCTTAGCTTGTAAGAGCATACAACGAGCCTTCTCAAGAAGAGTTCTGTTCATTCTCTCGGCAACTCCATTCTGCTGTGGTGTGTGCCTGACCATCTTATGCCTTGCGATCTCATGAACCTTGCAGAAATCATTGAACTCTTCACTGCAAAACTCCAAGCCATTGTCCGTGCGAAGATACTTGATTTTCCTCTCCATTTGATTTTCAACCAAAATCTTCCACTCTTTAAATGCTTCAAAAACATCACCTTTTGTCTTCAGAAACGCACCCAAATCTTTCGTGAAAAATCATCAATGAATGTGAGAAGATACCTCTTTCCTCCCTTCGATGGAAGCTTAGAGGGACCCCATAAATCTGAATGGATGTAGTCTAGCACCCCTCCCGTCTTGTGCTTGCCAGTGCTGAAGTTGACCTTTTTCTGCTTCCCTAAGACGCAGTGCTCACAAAATTCAAGTGTGCTGATCTTCTCACCATTCAAAAGGTTGCGGTTGCTCAACATCTCCAATCCTCGTGCGCTCATATGGCTAGTCTCATGTGACATAATTTTGCCTTGTCATCATTAGATAACTGCACTGTAGATGTATTTACAGAGCCAATAATGGTGCTTTCCGCAAGTGTGTAGAGGCCATCCTCCAGCTTGGCCTTCAACATGACTAAAGACCCTTTAGTCACTTTCATAGTTCCTCTTTCACTCATGTACTTATAGCCTTGTTTATCTAAAGTACCCAGGGAGATCAAATTCTTCTTTAGATCAGGAACATGACGGACTTCTGTAATAGTCCTCACGATTCGATCATGGCAGCGAACATGAACTGAACCAATGCCAACTATTTTACAAGTTGCATTATTGCCCATTAATACAGTTCCTCTGCTTGTTTCATAGCTGCTGAACTAATCTTTT
This sequence comes from Solanum sitiens, assembly GCA_016801875.1. Classification (NCBI taxonomy): domain Eukaryota; kingdom Viridiplantae; phylum Streptophyta; class Magnoliopsida; order Solanales; family Solanaceae; genus Solanum; species Solanum sitiens. The sequence goes on along the minus strand of JABWTJ010000478.1, from coordinate 110,524 downwards.
CGGAATGTCATATGCAGAGTACAACCAGAGTCTAAGACCCATTTGTTGTCATAGACTCCACTATTGCATGATGTTGTTAGTACATAATCATCATCATTATCATGTACTTGCTCAATAATGGATGCGCTCGCCTTTTCTTTGGACTTCGACATAGGGCAATCTCGTTCAAAGTGCCCCTTCTTGTGACAGCCCCAACATTCCGCATTCTTTTTGTTAACACGATACTTTGATCTGTACTTCGATTTGCTCCTTCCCTGTTGGCTAGTACGACCTCTTACAAAGAGTCCACTAGCTTCGTCACTTTTGTCTCCTTCAAAATGCATCCGCACATCACAAGAGTTTAGTGCTTGCCGCACTTGCTCAAGTTTAATAGGTTGTTTGCTATACATCATTGAATTCTCAATATCACGATATTTTGAAGTCAATGAAAATAGCAAAGAACATGCAAGCGTCTCCTCGTCCTTTTTAATTCCAGCAGCTTGTAAGTCCATCACAAGTTTATTGAACGCATCTAGATGGTCTTGCAACAAAGTACCTGAATCCATCTTAAATATATGAAGACGCCGTTGTAACAACATCCTTGTTGTCACTGACTGGTCCTGGTAAAGCCCTTCCAGCTTTTCCCATAACTCTTTGGCCGTCTCTTCGGTACTTGTACTCACTTCACAAAGTACGTTAGGTGCAAGGGACAGTTTGATTGCACTCAATGCATCTCCTTCAATCTTTTCCTTGTCGGAATCCGATATCTTATCGGGGTACTTTTCGTCAATAGCATGGATTGAACCTTCCCTCCGTAGTAACGCTATCATCTGGATTTTCCAGATATTGAAGTTGTTGCGCCCACTAAATGTATCAATTTCAAACTTCATGGAACTCATTTTTTTTTACTTGTTTTTCCTTTTCTACTACAATGTATTTGGAACTACAGAAAACCAAAGTAATCCTTTTCTGATGTGGAAGTTCAGACTGTGCTGCAACCACAGAGCATACTCAGACAGAACCTTGGCTCTGATACCAATTGTTAGCGGAAATGTGAAATTAAAGAACAAGGAAGAACAACAATATTTAACGTGGTTCGGATCAAAATGATCCTACGTCTACCAAAGAACAACTGCACCAATATTTATTTCACTCTACAAAGAATACAAGTGAAATACTAAAGAGAGAGAACACAAATGCCTTAGAAGGTGAGAAGGCAAGTGAGAGGATGATTTGAAAATGAATTAAGAGCTACCTATTTATAGGAATAAATTCATCCTATTGATGTCATCCATGACATCACTATGTGTCAAAATTGTCAAGGTTAAGAATATGAAACCATTTTATGGTTTGCCTAAATTTCACCTACCAAGATACAATCTTTGACTTTTATTCTTCCTACCAAATATTCATATTAATTCATCTTTCATTTAGTTTGATTCCACAAGAACCAAAACCAACTCTTTCAGTGATTGTTATAGTGTTTAATTCTTTTTGAATTTGATTTCATGTTATATTGCGTGCAAGTTAAGAAGTAAAACATAACAGAAATAGGTTCAATAAAGAGCTTGAGCAATAAAAAAATTACTTTTTGGACAAATTCTGATGCCTCGATTGACATATAAAGAATTGCAAAAAAATCTAGCGTGGACTATGTTTTTTCTCTCCACTATGAAAGAATTAGAAGTCTGTAAATCGTTGGAATGAGCTTAATGGTAAGTCGAATAATTTATTATAACAATAGGTTTAAATTGAGAGATTCTTGCAAAGATGAAAGAACACGCAGAACACCATAAAAAAGTTCCTAACATGCTCATTATAAATCACAACAACTCGAAGAAGAAGTGACACTACCAAGAAAGATGGACCAAAAATAGAAAGTTCTAGACCTTAGAATCAAACAATTATGTTAGATTTTTGTTGTTTTTTAGTTTTCTTTTACTTTCGTTTTATATATTATTTTGATAAGATCTTTTAATATTACTAGTTTTTATGAATGTGTGTTGCACATTACTGCATTGCACATTTTTTCCATTACATAGTTTATGTAAAAAAATTATATAAAAGCTCATTATTGTAGACTTTTGAAAGAAAAATTCACTATAACATAGATATTATAAAATATATTTTGCAGTTATTATAGTGTTTGAATAACTAAATTCAAAAGTAGAAGTATATTAATTTTTCCCCATAAATCGAATATTTTTATTCACAAATGTATTGTATATTTGATTTCATCCTTATTCATTTTCTTGGATGGGTTGATAAATTTTTTTCCATACATTGTCACTGAAAGAAATGAAGTAAATTAGAAATTCAATCAAATATTGCTGGTGAATTTTTCTCCCCTCTCATGATCCGCATCGAAACAATACTTTACCCTTAGATGCCTAGCCAATGCAACGCCTTAACACATTTTAGGAAGAACACAATATTTGTAAATCTAAAAAGGTCTTTTACAGCTACACAAAATGAAAATAAGTTCACTAATGAATTTATATTTAAAGAACAAAATTAACCTGTTGTGAACCTAAATGATATTTTTAGTTAAAACTTGAAAAAAACTTACCCGCACCACACCCAATTAAGTAATTTTAATTATTATGTGATTTAATAAAGTAAAACACATGTTAATTAATTAAGGTTAAATAAATTGAACTATACATTTAAACACATAACATGCATGTATTGAATCGGTATCGACACCCGATACGTATAAGAATAAATTCTCCAAAAAAAAAGGAAGCCATCATGAAAAATATTTCACGTTTTCCTCAAAGTTAAATTTTGATTAACACGTTAAGCCACAAAAAATTTAAACTCAACTTAAATTTAATTTTTTTTAAAAACAACAAAAGATTATTCTTACTTTCTTTCTTTTCACTCCAATTTACTTATATAAATTCTTCAGAAAAAAAAGAATTGATCATGAAAATATTTCCCTTTTTTTCTAAAGTTAAATTAAATTTCGATCAACACGTTAAATCATAAAAAATTGAATCTCAAACTTAAATTTTAAAATTTTAAAAAACAACAAAGATTATTCTTACTTTTTATCTTTTTACTCCAATTTACTTATATAAATTCAAAAATTATTTTAAAACAACTTACACTTTATAAAATATAAATTTTCCTTCTCAAATTTTACCAAATATAGACAAATTGAGAATTGTAATCCAAGTTAATAAGGTTTTACATATATTTGTTGCGGCTCTGCAAAACGCCTCATTTGAGAAGAGAGAAAAATATGGCAAGAGATAGTTGTCTAGCGAGAGTAACTGCTGGTGTTGCTATTGGTGGTGCAGTTGGTGGCGCTGTTGGTAACCCTAAAACCCCTTTTCCTTTTTTTTTTTTTTGAAGTTTATTTGTTGATATTCCTAAAAATTTGTGCTTATTAGGAGTTTTGTTTGATGGGTTGTGTCTATAATTTGTTAGGCGAATAATGAATGAGAACTCTATAAGTTAGGTTCTTTCAAGTGAAAAGATCATTTCTTTATAAGTTATTTGGTGAGTTTAGTAAGTGTTGTTTGTAGTAGAGACCCTTTTGGCTTCAGCTGAAAAGGGGTGGAGAGATAAGCTCTGATTCTTGATTAACTGGGGTTTTTCACCATGTTATGATTGAGGCATTTTAAGAGTTAAGTTTGATTTTTTTGACTCAAGCATGGTATAGTTGGAAAACAAGCTCTGATTCTTGATTAGGTGTGTGTGGGGGGGGGGGGGGGTTGGGGGGTTGGTTAAGTGGGCTGATGCTATGGTTGAGGCATTTTTAGAGGGGAATTCGAGTTGTTGGACTCGGGCATGATATAGTTGTAGTTGGAAAACTAGCTATAATTCTTGATTACATGAGTTTTTTTCGTGGGGACGATGCAATGGTTGAGGCATTTTTAAGAATTAAGTTCAATTTTTTTGGACTCAAGCATGAAATAGTTGGAAAACAAGATCTAGTTCTTGATTATCTGGGTGAATGTTGTGGTAGACACACAATAAGTGTATTATATGGACTCTGCGATGGTTATGTCACAAGTCTATTAGAATATTTTTAAGCCTTAATTACTGATGGAAAAGGTCAGATTTGATAGATGTTTGAGTAATTTATTTATTTATTCCATGCTGTGTTTTTGAGTAAGTATCCAAGCCGAGGGTTTATCGGTAACAACCTCTCTACCTTTCAAGGTAGGTGTAAGCTTTGCATACACACTACGCTTTTTTCCAGAATGCTTTGACATACTCTCTATTGTATTTTGTCATGACTTCTTCAATCCTCTTTGGTCTATCGGAAACAGCCTCTCTACCAACCAAGGTAGGGGTAAGGTCTGCGTACACTCTACCGTCCTCAGATCCCACTTGTAGGATTACATTGAATATGTTGTTGTTTGCTTTGAGTTGTATCAAAATTCCAAGCTCCTTAGTAGCCCAATACCCCAATCTTTCTTAACAGAGTTAACAGTATACAATTGCTTAGAAGTGACAGTACTTTTTTTTTTTTTTTGATGAAGTAAGTAGATCCATTTCAAGGCATCAAGAAGATGCAAGCTTTACAAGGATAGATCATTTAACAGTACTGATTTGTTTTCCTACGATTAATTTATCTCTTCATTTTGTCTGATTGGTAATCGGTAATCCTGTTATAGGGAAGTTTGAGGCTTTAAAACTTGGAATTTGTTCTTACTGGGTCATGTTTGAATAACCATCTCGACTTTGTGATGCCATCAGTGACAGATTCTTTGTTGTTTACTTTGTCATGTCTTCACTCTCAGCACATTTGTCTCAAGTTAGAAATAATAGTAATAACTTTTGACACTGATGGTTTTAATCTGAAAAATAATAAGATCTGACATTAATTACTAGATTGAATGTTCCTATGCATTTAATAAATTGTCAGTGCATCTGATGCATGTGTTTATTTATAGGTGCTGTATATGGGACTTATGAGGCTGTTAGGTTCAAGGTAAAGCTATTTTCTCTGTCTCTAGTTTTCTGATATTGTTGTCTTTGTTCTTTCATTATTGAATTTATAGCAGCATAGAGACAGATATATGCATCTTGCGGGCAGTGGTTAGCTAGTTTGACCTTTGTTATCTGATCTCAATGCATGATATTGTTTGGCTGCACGTTGCAACCTGTAAATAACGTGAAGGTCTCGGCTCTCTGAACACTTCCCAGCAAATCTTGATCTTAAATGCTTTTTTTGGTTTACTGATTACCCCTAGATATTAGAGTCCATACCCAAAATGAGCTTCATAATGACCTGCACTCCACCATTTTTTTTGGTCCATTTATGGGCAGTTTGCCTATAAAATTAGCGATTTAAAGGTTAATAGTAATTCCCGTCTCCGTCAAAAAGTTAGCTTCCAATAGGGTCTATTTAACAGCAGGTGCTGTGTTATTACGTGACCTATCTTAGAATTTTTGCCTTGAACGCCTGTTAACTCAGAGACATATTAAGAATTTATCGAAGAGTTGTAGCTTGCTTTCATACTTTCGACGCAGTGCAAGATGTTGACGGGCTATGATGTCATTGCCTAGTTGTTTTGTTGATGCTAGTCTTTAACATTTGTCGGAAGACAAGTTGGTCTCTTTCATTTAATTTTCCAACAAAATTGTCGAGTTTTATGCAAAGTTCTAGTTGCCTTACCCTTTTTTATCCAAAGCTCATCTCCATTTACCAACACGTTGTCAGTTTGAATAATAAATTTAAATTTTTCTTTGAATATAAGCCTCGTTCTTATCTGATGTCAACCTGTAAACAACCAATAATAGGTGGTAGCAGATAACTGGATGATGCCAGAGCTAGCTCTTCTAGATTTTACTATTTAGAGGCTGAAGACAAGCTTACAGACTTGTAATTTTTGTTTCATTGGGGTCTATCCATAATTTCCAGTGATGTTAGTTCCTTTCTGGAAAGTTGGGCTTTTTTAACACATCACTGAAAGATCAGAAGTAATTCTGGTAAATGAGGGAGAGGTCTGTGATGGACATTCAGCATGTGTAAGTTATAGAAAAAAATTTGAGGGCACTGAGAATCCTATTTATACGATGGCCTTTCCCTTTTCTTTTTATGGTCCATTTTGGTCTAAAGAAGAACCTCTCAATGCATTGATACTTGAAAAATTCTTTCTTTTGCTTTTGGTTCACTTTCCCTTTCTTTTGGGTAAGGGGAGTGGGGAGTAGACGTAAGATCAAGCAGTCTCATACCATGGTTGCATAATATAGACTTATTACCGTGGGTGCAAACATTGGAGACTAGAGTTCAAATCTTCGTAAAGACAAAAAAGGTTTAAGTGATGTCTTCCATCAGCGTAAGCTGCTAGTGCGTTGGTGGATATAGATACCAGTTACGTATGCTGGTGGGAGGTATAACAGATATCCAATGCAATGTGCAGGGATACGAATAAACATATATGGACTTAGAGAATTTCATTGAAGTATTGCTGAATGAAGTCAGATGGAAATTTGCAGGTGCCTGGACTTCTGAAAATCAGATACATTGGACAAACAACTTTGGGAAGTGCAGCCATTTTTGGACTCTTCTTGGGTGCTGGGAGCTTGATACACTGTGGAAAATCTTACTGAGCATATATTTGCTAGCTGTGTGAAATTGAATTGTTGTTATCAGAATAATGTGCTTCTGCAATTCCCAATATATTTGAGTTTAGTGATGTTAATTGGTGATTCAAACATTGACCTTTTCTCTTACTTTTCAGTTGCTGTTTATGATTTACGTGTTGATCGATTTAAAATAACATTTTTGAGTAACAACTAGTATTTGGTCAAGCCTCAATTTATTACACTCTTGGTACATCATTTCATATTATTTTATCCATCGTACTTCAATTTAATTCATTTATTTTCAATTCACAACTACTTTGGTATTTGAAAAACAACTTCTGCTACTTGACAAAGCACTAAATTTCTTTCGAAAATTTAGTCGTACTCTAATAAAAAGAAATGAGCATTTTTTTTTATCTCCGACCAACTTAGCTATTGAGCTTTTTAGCATTTTCAAATGGTGAACTCTATGATTAAGTTGAACACTATTGAAACTTGGGGCAAGGTGGATTTTGCATTTATAACCGATTTTAAAATTTATCATTTTTATCTAAAAGTTTCAAAATTTGATATGAATAATTTTAAACTTTCAGGCATTCATATATGAAATTTAGTTTGATAAGTCACAAAATTTTAAATATTTTTGGATGGACTTCTGTTTGACAATTCAAACTCCATGCATCAAAATCATCACATTTCACTCCTAGCATCTCGATTGATGGTACTTTTTTTTAGTTCATTCATTTTCAATCAATAATTGCTAGAAATAAATAATTAAATTATATACTTTAATTGCTATAATAAATTTGAAAAATATCATTATACACCATTAGGAGGGGGGTGGGGGGCATGATAATCATCTACGTATGTTTAGAGAAAACTTCAACTTCCCACATTTTAACTTTTGCTTAGAATTTACAACCTTCATCAATATTCATGTTCAAGCAACAATTTAAATAAAACTACTAATTATTTGGAATTTCTCAGTTCTAAATAATGCATTATGAACTCAATATAGATTATCCTGTCAATTTTAGGTTGACTTAACCGTTAAAATCAACAAAGTGAAAATTCAGACCTTAGAACTCTGCATGATGTGTAGGTTAGACACATGGTAAGTGTTCGAATCTACTATCAATAAAAATTTGGTTTACTGAGTTTCGAACCATGCGCCAATTGGCCCTCGGGGATTTCGGGGTTACCAAGGAAGTAAAACATACATTGCATGCCTCAACTAGTTGACAGGAGAAAAAAGATAAACAAGTACTCACTAAACTTCAACTTCATTTTCATATGATTTCATATCACGATTTCATCTTATATGGCCAAACGAACCTCTGAGTAATTGTACACTTGCAGCAGAAAGGGTTAGGGATTTGAAATCTGAAGATGCATTTACTTTAGAAATTTACAAGGAAGCTATACTCCCAATAAGAGCAAGCAAGCAAGCCAACTAAAACTTTACATCTCTCACTTTCAATTCCCCACAAACATCATTAGTCATTAGAAGAAAAAGAAAAATCTAATGAAAACTTACAGAGCAAATCTCTACTCCTACATCTTTTTATGGCAACCCTTGCTAGCACCTCACAAATTTGAGAAGCCAAACTAAGCGAAGAATTATGAGCTTCTTCCCCTAAAGCAGAGATTTTCCGGCAGGGAAGAAGAAAAAGAAGAGGTCAAAGAAAAGAAAATTTCCATTTATAAATTTATTACCATGTTTCAATGCGGTAAGTCTTCGCTTACAGTGCCAATACTTGACTTGTCTCCCATCCGCACGTTATACTGCTCATAAACTCTTGCACGGTTCTCTGCCCACCATTGTTCAGCCTGTTTCTCGCTGAATCGTTTTCGACTGCATTTTAAAACACATCAGTCTTTTGCTTTCCAAGGGAAAAGCATTCAAACACAATGTTACAGCAATCACACACCAATTGTTTCAAAGCACACAAACATAACTTTTCTTTTTGTAGGATTGTAGAAATGAATTCTCAATCCTAAACTAGGTGGGTCGGCTATATGAATCTGTATGCATTCTACTTAACTATTATTGCTCCGATGCTAAATGGATTGTCTTTTAAGGAAAATTAGTGATCATCTAGAACTACAATGTCTCTAACATCTCAGGCTTATTCCTACATGCCACATGGGCAGACAAAAATCTCTACCAGAGATGAATTCATTGTACAACCACCACCTAAGTCCCCAAGCAAGTTGAGATTGGCTACAAGAATCCTTATTGACCATGCAGCTGCATTTATGATATCTAAATTTCACAACGAAGTTTTGATAATGTCGAGTAGCAGAAATGGGAGATCCAGAGATAACCAACATAGAAGCATATAGTTAACAGCTTAATGCAAAAGAACTGAATACATGAAGGATCTTGGAAGCAAACTAAAATAAGATCTTTGTGTAAAACTAAAAATAATATTTTGAAAAATAAGGAACCGGTCCAAGGATAGGAGCCATTCCTAGCCAGAATATTCTTAAAGAGAGATAGATCACTTCAACAGAGCCATAGCCAAACCATAATCCTTAAAATGTGCTCAACACAAATTGACAAGTAATTGACAGCACAAATAATATATACGAGGAGAACATTTACTTCAACAAGAATAATGCAGAGAGGATAAAATTCCATCAAATGTAATGACCTAAAGCCACAGTTAACGCACCTGAAGCGAACACGTTTAAGATCTTTGACACCTGCAGGTAAGGAGGTAAGTGTAATGTATACACCTGGCTCATCTTGTTCAACCCATTCGTTCTCATTACGAGAATCACCTTCTTTTGTTCTACCTCCGTTTCTTGTCGTTGGTTCTGGAAACCCTTGTCTGTTTTGAACAGCATTGCGATTACTGACATTGCTTGATCCGTTAGAAAGTAGTTGACTGTTAGATACATTTGGCTCCACATCTTGGAAAGTTAGTTGACTATGAACTCGGTCAATACATCCATTCGGTATGTCACTGGCAGTGAGATTGGAACCCGAGGAAAAAGATGTAGGAGATTTGATGTTCCGGGAAGCACCTACCGGCAACCTCTCAGCCATTTCCTTCAGCTATGAAAGATAAAGACAACAAAATAAACTATCAGCAAGAGAAGCTAATGAAAGACAGGTCAACAGAAAATTGTGTGTTCAATACTTCACAAAGCATCTCTATATTCATCAAAAAAGGGGCAGCAAAAAGACTACACTAAAAGGATACTGACGAACATTGGCACATAACCTGACCACTATGGAAAACAAGCTTAAATATGAAAAGCTCACGAATCCTTTTTTTTTTTAACTGGTAAGATTGCTCACGAATCCAAAACAAAAACAAGCAAATCATAGAGAAACTCTCTTTTTCCCGCTATTGTTTTCCTGACCGAGTACCTTCATACTTTAAACTCAAGCTACATTCTATGTGAACTTAAAAGGTTAACTCCTAACAGTAAAAGTAAAATTTGTAATCATAAAATTTTGGTCCACTTAACTTTTGCAGGTATACAAAACATTTTGGAACTCGGATTTCATGAAGCTAGACATTGGTGTGATACAAATGTCAATTTATTTCGGGAGAGAAACAAATGATATTCTATTTGAAATAGATGAAGTAGATTGTTCTCAAATATGATTATTGAACCAAAAACACATGAAGTTACTTTGTTATAACAAGTAGACTATCCGAAGATTCAAATTTTGAGAAACGCCGTAAGATTAAAGTAGTCATTTAAGATAAAGAAGAGCAGCCATTTGCTGTGAACTCAGAAGATGGCAGAGATATTGGGATGCATAGCTGAATGGTCTCCTACCACACACATCGGAAAAAATAAACACCTGTTTCTTAATGGAAGGTTGGTCAAGCTACTAAGCCACGCTATGAAAGTCTGGGAGACGATGGTCGAGATGGGATGAGGAAGGATGTATTTATCTCTGAGAACGAATTTGGTTTCATGCCGGGGCAATTGACTACAGAAGCCATTCATCTTGTAAGGAGATTGTTGGAGGAGTATAAGGACAAGAAAGGAGACTTACACATGGTGTTCATTGACCTAGAAAAGACATAAGATGAAGTCCCAAGGGAGATCCTTTGGAGATGTCTGGTATCCATAAGTGTAGCTGTGGCTTACTTTAAGGGTAGTAAGGACATGTCGGATGGAGCCAAGACCCGAGTTAGGACAAGGGATGTGACTTGGAACACTTTCTGATCGTGATGGGGTTGCACCCGGGATTAGTCATTGGCCCATTTCTATATGCCTTAGTGATAGACGAATTGAGATGGCATATTCACCGGGAGGCATCCTGGTGTTTGTTATTCGCACATGACACAGTAATAGACGAGATGTGCGGTGGAGTTAACGATAGAATGGAAGGTTAGGGAAAGGCCCTAGAATCGAAAAGTCTCAGGTTAAGCACGACTAAAACAAAGTACTTGGAGTGCAAGTTTAGTGTCGTAATGTATGAGTAGAGGTGAAAGTGAAGATTGAGGCACTAGTCATACCCAAGACGGGAAGCTTCAAGTATCTCGGGTCCATTATCCAAGCATAAGGATAGATGATGATGATGTCAAACATCGTATTGGACCGAGGTAGGTTAAATGGAGGCTTGCCTCTAAGATAGAAAAGCATCGCCAAGGCTTAATAGTAAGTTCACAAAATGGTGGATAGACCAACATTGTTGAATAGGGTAGTGTGTTGGCCAAGTAAGAATGCACACATTCAGAATATCAATGTAGATGAGATGAGATAAATGTGTAATGTGTGGGCATACTCATAGAGACATGATTAGGAATGAAGTATGGGAAAAAGTTAGAGTGGTATCACTGGCGGACAAGATGGTGGAAACGAAATTGCGATGGTTCGTACATGTGAACATGAGGTGTGAGGATGTGTCAGTAAGGTGTGGGAGGTTGGCTGTTGTAGGAGTTAGGAGAGGTAGAGGTAAGGCCAAAAAGAACTGGAAAGGTGATTAGACAGGACAGGACAGGACAAAAATTAAGCTGACTGACAGGACCTTAGATTGGAAGGTGTGGAAGTTGAGGATTAGGGTAGAAGGTAGCTGAGTGATGTCGCACTTTGTGTGGGAGAGGAGGGGGGATAATCTCCTCTCTTCTTCTCCATTTTAAGTAGTATTATTTAGTTATCGCCTAGTTTCCTATTCTTCAATGTGTATTACTATCCGTTGTTGCACTTGTTTTGTATCTTGCTATTTATTGTCTTATTGTTATTGTAATCCTGCATCAAGTACTTCTATTTTGAGTTGAGGGTCAATTAGAAACAACATCTCTACCTCACAAAGGCAGGGCTAAAGTTTGCGTACATTCTACCTCCCCAGACTCACTTGTGGGATCACACTGGTATGTTGTTGGGATTTTTTTCAAAAAACAGTCAATTATTACAGCTGAAGGCTAATGGTAGGCAGGAGGTTTGGAGACAAATCCTCGAGTCTAAAGGATTCAAGTTGAGGACTGAGACAAAGTACTCGGAGTGCAAGTTCAGTGCAGTAACTCATAAGGTAGATATGGAACTACGAATTGATACACAAGTCATCTCCAAGAGAAATAGTTCCAGGTAGTTGGGGTCAAATATCCTAGGTAATGAGGAAATTGACGATGATGTTACACATTGTATTGGAGAGGCGCGGATGAAATGGATGCTTACTTTTGGTGTCTTGTGTGATAAGAATGTGCAGCTAAGACTTAAAAGGTAACTTTTATAAAGCAGTTGTCAGATCAATTGTGTTGTATGTGCCGCTAAGACTTAAAAGGTAACTTTTATAATACGGTTGTCAGATCAATTGTGTTGTATGGGGTTTAGTATTTGGCCGATCAAGAATTCACATATCTAGAAGATGAAAGTAGCAAAAATGAGGATGTTGCGATGGATGTGTGGGCATACTAAGAGAGATAGAATTAGGAACGAAGACATCCGAGACAAGATAGGTGTGACCTTCGTGGTGGACAAAATGAGAAAAGCAAGACTGAGACGGTTCGGGCACGTGAAGAAGAGATCCACAGATGCCCATGTGAGAAGGTATGAGAGGTTGACTATGGGGAGTCTCGAAGAAATAGAGGTAGGCCAAAGAAGCATACGGGAGAGGTGATACTTGGGGTAAATTGGACAATGCCAAAAACCACTTTTGAGGTCCTAACACACTGGCAAGGAATTGGAAAGAGAGGATCAATGGAAGATTGGTGGAAAAATATCCCTGCTTGCATCTGGTGGATACTACTATGGAAAGAAAGAAATGAGAGACGTTACGAAGATGAGATCAAAGATGAGACGTCTTAGTCTTTTGATTTTTTGGTGTAAGCAAGATTAGAGGGGAAAGTAGATAGTTTGGTGAAGTTTATAAGCCAATTGAAAAAATTTTAAAGCTTGTTTTTGGATTTTGAGTATGATGGCATGGCACCCCCTGGGGGTTTGTAAATCCCTCCTCATCAGTTTCTTGATGAAATCTTTTGTGTGAATACAAAGTTCCCTATTTTTAAAAAAAAACATTTGGGAGAGGTGACCATACTAGACATGACACACTTGCAGCTTACCGAGGACATGACCATAGAAGAGGATATGAAGGTCAAGGATTAGGGTGGAAGGCTAGTAGGCTGTTGGGTAGATCCTTATTAGTATTATACTATTAATATTGGCAGTCTCCTATTACCTCATTCTTTGATTTTTTTAAATTTTTATCTGGTGTTTCTTCCACTTTGTTCATTTCATCGTACGGTTTGTTGTTTCTATGGTTCTTTTCTCCATTATTTTCTATATTGTTTCTTCATTACTGTATTTGCTTTTCTTACTATTTTCCTCTCTACCTTCACAAAGGTAGATGCAAGGCTGGTACACACCACCCTCCCACACCCAACTTGTGGGATTTCACGGGTATGTTGTTGTAGTCAATCATTACAGCTCTTAGAATCTATACAGCTGGGTGTTAGGTAGAAAGATAAACAAGTATGGCTCGCCAGCATGAAAGGAATATTAACTGTAAGCAGCTATCATAAAATGTTATGGTTGGAGTTGGCAATTGGAAGGAGAACTGCCATGGAAAATGCTATGGAAAACAAAAGCACCAACAAAAGTAGCTTGTTTTGGTTTGTGGCTGCAAGAAATGCCTGCTAAACTCAAAAAATTCTCCAGGAAAGTGGCCTTTCGATATGCAGTAGGTGTTTTTTGTGTGAAAGGCTGTAGAGTCAATAATTGTCATCTTGCATGGAGTGCTCCAAGATGAACAAAAACTTTGTTTTGAGATACTAATAAAAAGTAAAAAAAGTTTTTGTTCATCGTGGACAATTCCAGCTTATACACATTGTCAGAATAAAGAATTTGCTTGTCCCAAACAGTAAAGAAAAACGCAGATGTTCGACAATTATATGAACAAAAACTAATAACCCGAAGACACAAGAAAAATTTGCATTATTAAGGTTTTTTTAGCACAACTGAGAATTCACAATGACAAAAGAAAATACAAACTCTCATATCTACCAAAAATATATATATTTTGAATAACAAGAAACACAGACTTAGTTGGACAGAAATTAATTTGTTTATGAATCAAATGACTACAAACTCTCATATTGACCAAAAAAGAGAAATCTTCTGAATAATGAGAACCACATTCTTAGTTGGACTGAAATTAATTTTTTATACATCAAACGACTGTATAAAAATCATAGGCCCATGCATACACGTATCTATGTTAGACCATACTACTTGAAAGAATAACTTAACAAGTAAGCAGTTGGAATTTATTAGAGTAAATGAAAGCTATATTTTCTCAATCCACTTTTAAAAGTTTAAGTAGAATGCATTCTTATTTGTAGTAATAGTTGCAGCATCTCATTAAGTTTTTGATAAGGAGCATTTCATTAAGTCAAAACCGAAACGATTTGCTCTGAGATACTCATTTCTAAGATAGACATGTCTTTCATTATAAATGTGAGCAATTTCTCTACCAAAGATTTGAAGCACCATACCTGAGAAGTAAGTGACTTGATCACTTCTTTTGCTGCTTTGCATTTGGCAGTCTCTTCTCCAGCAATGGCTATTGCCTCCTTTAGCTGCTTATTAGTTCTTTCCAGTTCTATCTCCTGAAGTTGAGCCTTGCGCGTGAGATTTTCCACCTATGATGAAGATCATTAAACACAATGCTTTTTCCATGAAATTAATAGTACATTCATTTAAGTCTCACAAATCAATTACAACAAAATCGTGATGCATAAATACAGACAGTTTAGATGCTAGATTCAGACTTCCATGAGAATGGCGTTATAGAAAAAGATGTAGCACAGAACTAAAAAAGGCGCTGGAAACAGGAAGTGATTACTAAAATGCTATGATAAGAAGATAACAAATAAATTTTACAGGATGGTTGACAGACCAAGGCATTACAAAGGAGTAAAAATTTAGACTTAAAGCCCAATATGGATGAATGTCATAAAAATGCAAGATAATACGATGAATATGGACAAGATTACAATGACCATATCTGATCGAGGGGATAAGTAGCACAATTGAATGACAATACAAATAAAGGTCCAGAAAAGTTTTGGTCATTGTCCTATGTAAGCTTCCTGATGTACTGGTTTCTAGGCAGGGGCGGACCCACACTGAAGGTTCCGGGTGCTCGAGCACCCATTAATCTCATATCTAACTATATATATTTATAAGAAATTTGAACGAATGGTATAAAATTAAACAGTGAGCACCCAGGCAACAAGTAGTTGCTTGGTGTAGTGGTCGTTTGTGGGGTGCTCAAAGTTGTACATTGCATCTCCTGTGGCCAGGTTCGATTCCCACTATGGTATTTTCAAAATTTTTAAAGACCAACTCTTCTTGGAGAACCCACAACCTTAAACTCCTGGATTTGCCACTGTTTCTAGGAGTGATAATTGGATGATTGAAAGTCACATAATGGAGAAAAGTAGACCTAAAATCATGCCAAGGAAGGTTCTCCCAGAAGACCTAAATTCTTTCAGAATAAATGCATTCTAGTTCTAAACATCATAAAATGGAGAAAGAGGATACATATAAGTGATACTAACTAGTAGGTATAAAACTAAAATGTATGCCGGGTTAAAAGTGTGCTAGAAGAGAACACTGCTGATTTTCCTAAAAAGACACATTACACCGTGTTGGAATGTAATATACCTGAATAGAACACAATGGATATAGAAGATATTCTAGCCGACACCACTTGATATATAATATTCTCTAGCCGACTCCATTCAAGACTTTAAAATCAATTACAACTTTGTAAACTTAAAGCATTCCTTTCTTTTTTTGACAAAGCATACCTTTCTTTATTAAACTAACTAATTATCTATCACAATTTTTCAACACACAATACGAGGAAAAAATTAAAGAGTGTAACTTCATTTTGCATTAATACGTTGAATTCCTCCTCCTCTTAAGCTTGTATAATCGAAAACGGAAAAGAAAATATTTAAATACTACATACTTTAAGTTGTTTCAATTATAGAGTATTCTAATTTTTAAGTTGTTTCAATTAATCGAGTATTCTAGTTATTCACTCTCTTTAGTTAAATCCACCATATTTCTTCTGTTTCAATTTATGTGAAGGTATTTAACTAGACACACATATTAAGAGAAATATTATTTTTTTTTGAGCTGAAATCATCTCATAGGAGGTAAAATGAAAAGTTTTAAAACAAAGTAAGGAACTCGTAGCAAAATGTCATTCACCTTATTACCTTTTTAAAATGGAGTTCACACTTGACAAAATAGTCATTTAATTATTTTTCTAATGTTTAAGATTCAACTCAACTTTATGTATTAAATTCCTCCTTATTTGAAATATATAGAAAATTTTAGTATTTAGAAATTTAAAAGCGATTAAGATTTTACCTTTTAAAAATAATTACAGGTTGGATAAAATTATACTAGTAAGAAATGTATCTTGGCCAAACTCAACCCCAAAAGCTAGCTCATGAGGTGAGGATTGCCCAACTCCATATAAGGAGTTCAACTTTTCCTCACCCCGCCGATGTGGGACTTAACACCCCGCCTCACGCCCAAAACTAGTCATCTGGTGCGTGGAGGCCCCAACATGGATAATTGTAAATTGGATGAGTTTGACCCTGATAGCACATATAATTAAAATGAGGGACACGAACAAGGTGTGTATGCTATGACTAGTACTATTGTAAAAAGGAAGCTCTACACGAAATGTTGATAGCCACTTTTACCCTGTAAGTGCATTCCATGTTGGATGAACTTGCTCATAGAATTCATTTGTAGAAACTTCATTATTTCCTTGTGTTCATTATTTGACTTTTCTAACAAGTAAAACAAAAACTTCATGCTTTAGACATTGTGAACCCATTATCATCCTAAGCACGATATTCTTGAAGGTCGAATTTAGTTCTAATGACAAATTCATTATTGAGACATCACAACCCTTTCATCATGCATAACAAGTTTTTTTATAAGCATGCTTAGCACAAATTTTCCAAGGTCTAGTTGAGTTCTAGTGCCAAATTAATTCAATTGTTACATGGTGTTGGCCTAGAGACCCTAGTTTTTCTCTTTCCTGGAGTTCCTTTTCTTGTTCTTTCGTCCAAATAAAAGTTGAAATTAGTTTTGTGGTTACATGATGTTGACCCAAAGACCCCACATTTGCTCTCTGTGGAGATCTTATTTCCATTCTTTCTTCGAGAAAGTAAAATAAACAATTAATAAAGTGAAATAAAGAAACTTGAATTGAATTCACCTAAAAGTAAAGTAAAATTTTAAATTAAAATTAACGCAAGTAATTTCCTTCTAAAGCAAACCTAAACTTCAGTTGGTACACAGATCCTTCAACAAATTTAAAAAATAAAAAACAAGAAAATGAATGTAAAAAAAATTTTAATAAATAAAAACTTCACTATTTCCTTGTATGGCGATATAATAAAGGCAGTACACTTGTTTCAAATTCAAAATTTTATTTTCTAATTTCTCAAGTTCACATTGTAAACGAGAAACATTTTAAAATTGTAACACCTCGGAAATGGAAATTTGAGTTTGGAAGGGAAAAATTCATTTTGGCATTGATGCGGTGATCTAAGAGTCCGACCTACGGACCATATGAAGTCCTACGGGCCGTAGGAAGGAAGTCATAGGTCTTGGTTTGAGATAAGAAAAAATGTTAAATTGACCTATGAAAGAATAGGACAGATCGTAAGGCAGTCTACGGGTCGTAGGAAGGAAGTCGTAGGTCTTGGTTTGAGATTTGGTAAAATGTTAAACCTAGTAAATTGACCTATGAAAGAACAAGATGGATCATAGGCAGATTACGGGCCGTAGGAAGTGCCTGTAGGGTGATTCAAAGAATTGATCTGATACCTCAGGTCTACGAAAGGATTTGACGAGTCGTAATGTGGTCTACGGATCTTAGGTGGGGTCAGTAGAAGTGATCGAGACTTGGTGAAATTCTGGACTTGAACTTGGATTCTACGAGCCGTAGAATGTTGGAGGGGCCGTAGGAAGGTCTCGTGGAATTGATCAGAAATTTTGAGTCCCAGTAATTGATTCTACAACTGACCAGACTTCCACAGACCATAGGTCGAAGTCGTAGGGTCTTCAGGGAGTTTTTAATTAAGGGTGTTTGGTCTTTTCGTATCCAATTAACCCCTAAACTACGTCGTTTTGTCCATATAACTATCCTATAACCGTTTTTACCCTTAAGACTCAGCCTAATTTCTTTCATTCACTCAAAATCTCCTAAATTCTCTCAAGTCTTCTTCTCCCAAATTATCTCTTAAGCTCCAAGGTGAGGAGCTAGGGTTTCAAGCGTCAAGGTCTCATCCTCATTGCACTCTTAGGGTTTTGATTATCAAGGTATGTGGGAGTTTACCAATGGAGTCCTTTCATCGATTGGGTCCCAAAAGAATCTCAATCTCCTAAGTTGATTCACCCGATTCTCTAAGAGTTTCATGCAAATCTCCATGGGTTCTATTTATTATGATTCAATTGTTGATATTCAATCTTATTACGTATGTTTTGATACAATTACAAGGTTTTGAATTGATTTCCTTTGAACCCATGCTTATGCCTATTTTATGAATATGAATTATGCTTATGAACTATTAATTATGATTTATGAATCTATGCATTTTTAAGAAAAGAATGATTTATGATTAAAGGGTGCTTTTAAGGTAAAGTGTCAATGATTTCTCACAATAGAATGAAATAAATGTTTAGAAAGGTAAGTGTCTACTATGAAAGTTTTATGAAATCATGATTTGAAAGGAGTTACTCTAATATGAACTTATGATAGGATTGTTAGTCCTAATTGTGTCTTTCCAAGTATTTTAATATGATTATGATTATGTCTTTTCCGTTAGGATTCACTTAGCACCAAGAGGACTTTGAGATGGAGGCTCTCCCGTTGGTAGATGTCGGTTCTCTAGAAGAAACCTCCTTGTCCCTTAACTATGTGCCGTCTTAAATGACCTAAGCTAGTGGATCCACTTAAGCAAAGAATGAATGATAGAGTTCGACCTTGACAAGTAGATTCCCCTTTTCGATAAAAGGGCCATGTCAGATTTCATGTTATATCCCACAATGAACTATGTTTCTATCGAAGGTTTTATGGAAATTTCTCAAATGGTTATAACTTTTAAGCATGCATTGACCTTGTGTATGATTTATGATTACTTTATAAAGGCTTTTATCACATTTTACTTGGTCTAGCATATCATGTTTAAGTTCATCACGCTATCATGCTTTACGTGTTTATGCATTTCCCCATACTTAGTACATTCACCGTACTAATGCATATTTGTGCATATATTGTCTTATAATATAGGGCCCGACACTCCTCCCTCTCGTGGTTAACTTGAATTGCTTTGCTAGTACCTTGGATTGGTGAGTCCTCATGCTTCGAGGACAAAACCATCGATGCTTTATTTCTTTTATTGTCTTTTCGTTTCAGACTTGTACATGGTGAATGGGTTACGTCCCAACCACTCTTATGGTGTTTAGAAAGGCTATGTCAGACACAGTTTAGATTTCACACTTGTGTATAGATTCCTTATATCATATGAGACTTTTATTGCCTATTCTCTCTTTTTGTATTTCTATTGCGTCATGCTTATGTCAAGTGACTTGTCTAGGGCCTCTCGGGGTTCTATTCGCCATATACACCTAGGGGGTACTTTGGGTCATGACAAAAATATACAGTTCCTTGTTTTTCTAGATCTTTATAATAATTTGTACTAATTATCATATGGGATAACCGTGCAATGCATGTAAATAAAGACTAGTAAGATCAAAATGCATCTCTTTGACGTTGTAAATGATGTATTTGAGTAATCATCTTAAGATCTTGATGCAAGATATTGTACCTCTTTCCATTTTAGAATAGGAGAGATACATGTTCTTTTTATTTTACTTCTTTATGTTTTAATACATACAGGAACGAGATACACTTTCTTTTATTTCTTCTTAGTTCAATTTTTTCTATTACCAGTTTTCTTTTAGTTAAATTATTATTGGGTCAAGAAATATTTTCTTTAAAATAAGTAAAATGAATACAACAACATAAGTGTAACCCTACAAGGGAGTCTGGAAAATAAGTTAAATGAATGAGCCACATTTCGATACAAGCTAGAAACAGATTGGCTTTATACTAACTGTGTATAGCTAAGAGAGAATGAAATTCAACCATCTTCACCACAGTTTGCATTTACCAAATAAAGCTACTTGCCAAATACAAGGATATGAAATACATTTTTCTCTCTCTTTTTCTCCCCACGGACTACAATCACGAGTCCTAAAATGTATTTTCTATGAAAACTTTACTCTTTATGTCCAGTTAATCTGTGCAAATATATCTGACACTTGACATAAAAGAACCAGAGACCTGGAGTTGGGTAAGGATGCTACAGATATGCCCTCCTAGACATTTTTGGAAAATGATAGGATGACAGATGCCTAAGGATAATCTTAGCTCAATGCTGTTACAGAGAAGACAAGCTTTGACAGTCACTTAAGTTTCAGGTCCAAATGTAGATACTACTACTATGCAGGTGTAAAACTTCTAAAAGTCAATCCACCACAATCTACAATGAAGTAGACTAGCATAGTCATTATAGGAGTAAACGGCTCCAACTTCCAGTCATGCACTCTTGCAAGCAAAACTTTCTTTTGATCTCTTGGCTGATTACAATCAGTTGATTGTCCTTTAGGTTATGATTTTAGCATGTCAGATTCATTGAACAGTACAAAGCAGCACAAGCATATCATTCCACAAGATAGTACCTAACAGAAGATAGCAGTGACCTGGAGGCTCAAGAAATTATTAAAACTCAGTATTAGAAATAGATAACTCACTGATTTTAGCTCTCAAAAAGTAATTTGATTTTCTCCATTTAATCATACTATCACGTGTTATCCTTTCAAAGTAATACTTATGAACTTGGACAAAGTTTTTCACCACTATTAGAAAAGATTATGCATAACCATTCACCCTTGACCACAAGTACCAAAACACTATTTGACAAGTTTACTCAAGCCCCAGTGAACTCTGACTCCATGAATATGGTGTTCCCTAGAAATTCTAGAGGATTTCTTGCCCCAAGTCCAATGTTTGACACTCTACATAACTACATTATAGAGAATGTCCAAAAACACTTAGATTCATAGAGAAACTCAAATCTTTATTTTCTAATTCACATCAGCAAAAAGGATATGGTGTTGAAGCAAAGAGAGGAAAATGCATCAGAAGTCGAGAACAGTTCATTAGACAAATGACATACCTGTGCTCTTAATTTGATAACCTCTTGGCTAAGGCCATCATTTGTCCTTTTAGCATCGTCCAAAACAATCTTTGGAGATGTAAGTCCACCCAATGTTGGAGTTGGTGTAGTAGAACGAGGTGGACTGGCCCGTCTAGATATTGGTGATGTTGCTCGAGAAACAATTCTTGATCCAGGAACTGAAGCTGAAAAGAATTTCTTGGACGAGCCAAATACAGGGTTAAAAGACTTGGAAATGTTGAGAGCTCCCCACTGAGAGGTACCATTTGGAATAGGTGACACGCGACTGCTGTTGAATTCAAGTTTTTTCTTCTGTTTGGAAGAACGGGTTTCAACTTGTTTGAAGGATTCCATTGTAGAAAATCTAGCAAGTTGAGGTCGAGACCTTGTATCCAACTTAGTATCCTTGTCTGTTATATCAGTTAGTGACTGATTCATGCTTCCTCGTCGACTCATAGAAGACTGAGAAGAAGCATCGGTTTCCATAGCTTTTTTCAATTTACTGAAGCAGTTGTCACAGACACGATAGGGTTTATTGGGATTAGGTGCCATTGATGCCCTCAGTGATTTTCTGCTGCTACATGAATGACAAAAGACAAGCCCACAGTTATAACAGTTGTGGCGTTTTCTTTTAAAGTTAAAAGGAAGACGACAGCCAGAACACATGGATTGGTCGACCCCAGATACCCATTTGTGAAGGCAAATAGCAGCAGTAAAATTAGTGCCACAAGCAATACTTTTGACTTGCTTATCTTTTAAAGCTTCCACTAAAGTGGGAGAATTTCTGTCATCCGTATCACCATGACCCAATCTACCATTTGCCCCCTTTCCCCATGTGTAAACTTCAGTTCGGGAAGTCAAGACAGCAACATGATATGCTCCACAGGCGATCTCCTCCACAAAACTCTTTGCCAGCTTGCCTTCAACACGACGGGGTAACTTCCCATCAGCTTGGTGATGACCTAATTGGCCATACACAGGACTTCCCATTGTATACACATGACCAGAAGTCGTCAATGCAACTGTCAAGCTGTGTCCACAAGCAACTTGGCAAAAGTTTGGTTCGACAAGAGCTGCAACACAGGTAGGTACAAGTTTTGACTCCTTGTCACCATGCCCTAGTCTACCTTTATCACCATCTCCCCAAGTAAAAAGTTTCCCTGATGAACAATTACTTGAACTTGAGCTTCCCACCATGACTTCGACGACCGCTGCAGTATGCCAAACCCCACAAGCTGCTCGTACAGTTCGAAGCCCCTTTAAAGACTCCACTTCCCTAGGTTTAGAGACACTTTTTCTGTCTCCATGTCCAAGAACACCAAAAGTACCATCGCCAAAAGTAAATAGTTGACCAGCAGAGGTCACCACAGCAGTATGCCAGGGACCACACGAGATATATGAAACGTGTATGCCCTCTAAGGGTCCATTTACTCTTTTGGGGACCCAATGACTAACTTCATTTCCATGCCCAAGAAGACCAAAATCACCATCACCCCATGTGTACAAGTCTCCAGAGAGTGTTACAGCACAAGTATGATTTTCACCACATGCAACAAGCTCAATGTTTGAATGGCTGAGCGAATCTATAAGCTTTGGATGCAGAACATCAGAATCGATACCATGCCCAAGCCTACCTCCCGATTCCTCACCCCAGGAGAAAATCTCACCCTGCTTTGTCACCAGTGCTGCATGTCGGCCACCACAAGCTATATTTTGAACATCCAATACCACTGCAGACTCTAAAGCTTTAGGAAACAAAGAATCTAATTTGGCACCAAAAGAACTGCTAACTCTATGAGGTCCACCACCTAGGACACCATCCCCAGTGCCTTCCCCCCAGATAAAAACATCCCCCAAGGCATCACCATCATCATGACCAGAACCTTGACTTGATGAGCTAACTGCACTTGAAAGGCTTACTCTAAAATTATCCATTCCTATTCCCTTCATCTGACCATGCATGCTATCTGAACCTCCAGAAGATATGGAATGAACAGAAGCGCTAGCAGAATCTGAAGGGAAAAAACCCTTTGGAGGTACAGCATACATAATTACATCAGCAAATGCCTTATCTAGCCCGTTTTTTGGAGGACTTTCATATGGACTATGAAGGCGAAGCTGATCACCGCCATCCTGAAGGACATGTACAATCTCATCATTCGACATCCCGAAGAGACAAATAGAACCAAAATTTTTTACTCTATCAACATGAATAAATTAAAGGAGATATTTAATCTGCATATGCATGAGTAGACATGTGGATGCTATAGTACCTTCTGCAAGCTGTCACCACTACTAAATGGAGAATGCAGAGGAGAGCTTCTTCGTGTATATGTTCTAGGACTAGTAGCACCGGAAGAAATTCCATCGCTCCTTGATTCTGTTCTCCATTTTCTCTGGTGCCCACGAGATATTAGAGCCTTCAAACCACTAAACCAAACCTCCGCTTCATCTTTATCTTTACATATCTAAGAAGAGGGAAAGAATGATAAAGGTGGGATGATTTTGGTGCATGGACCAATTTCTCAAAAAATGGAATAATACAGAGCAAAAAATCACAATAATTTTTTCTTTAAAGGAAAGACACAGCAGTTATTAATAAAACTCTTACCAAATCCAGCGATCTATCATTGTATATAAGTGAAAATGACTGATACTCTTTCTCAGGTCGTGGGTACCTTTGAAAAATTGGCTGGAAATAGAACAGCAGCAATTATTCAGATCTGTGAAAACCTACTAACAAGTTTTGCCTTGTTATGCTTGACAGTTATAGCAAGATATGTGTGTGTATATATGTGTGGTGAGAAGGCAAGAAAGACAAAGACTGAAAGAGTCATACAGAACAACTAATCAAACCAATTAAGGCTTGTGGACAACCTTCCTTTTGCAGTGTTTGGACCTTGGTCCTATTCATTCTCCACCCATCTACTACTTCATCTTCTTTCATCTACTCGCTAGTTTATTGTTTATACAAAAATTATATTATCACATCGAATAGAAGAGATAAATACATTTGATGAGACTAGCCTACCTAGCACAAAACCAAATCAAGTTCATAACTATTCACGACCAATACTCAAGTTCTCCGTGACTTTATCAGATATCACCTCAAGTCCCCTTCTAGTCGAACCCCCCGACCCTCTCTATTAAAGCTATGCATGTCACTATACAAGCCTAAACCAGGATGGCAGTAACTCCTACCTTCTTTTCTTTGGGATCACTAATGGAAAGGAAACAGGATGCTTGCACCAGGATAACAGAAAAACCTAAGGTTTATTTGCCTAAATAGAAGCCTATTAAGTCCCAAGAAAAGGTGACACTACCATCTGAAAAAATGAACTACATATCTGTTTTCTATTGACAGGTTTGAGATCGGAATGCTGAAACATTCTCTCACCTCTGTACCTATACCACACAAAAATATATATACAGATGGATTCATTCGAATGACGGAGATACCAATAAAAAAAAGTTGTACGACAGAAATAGGCCTTTCGTCATGGGGAGAACTTACAGTGCGCTGCCCAGATATTATTCTTGACACATGACTTAGCTTCAGGTGTTTCTCCTCTTTACCTGAAAACCATATTAAAGCAGACTCATCCTGCAACCAGAATCAGAGTAAAATTATAGACTGCATTGACAATTAGCAATACATATCAAAGGACACAAAGTAGTCCAGACTTCACACTAACTTTTTTTCTGATAGCTAACAGACAAAGAAACAGCCAGAATAAAGCACTAAACTATAACTATGGGACAACAAGGAAACAAAGAAAAAATGCATTCGATGATGTTGAACTACACCCTGCGGTTAAACAGTAAGAAGCACAGTTCTCAAAATGGTCATTTCTCTTTCTGTTGTGAAAAAATCAGCAAACCTGAATAAAGAACTACTTTAGGTGCATATGTTTATGGAAAATTATATATTTTATTTCAAGCATAAATGAATGATTTCTAAGTTTAGGTTGTTGGATAACATGATAAGGGTACGACTTTGAAGACATTCTGATTACCAACTTTTGCGGCATTTTGCTTGTAACTCGACTTCAAATATTTTCCTGCCTGGGACACAGTGCTATTTTTACTTTTTTGGGGTGTAAGGCAATTCAGATATCACGATTCTTTCATGTTAGCAGATATATTAATGAGCCTGAACTATCTGAGGCATATTTTTCATGCTTGATAATGTATTCTATGTCATGTAGTATTTTTATTGTTTAAATGATACTCCTCTAATATCAAACACAAAAAATCATACAGACACACAAAGTACACCAACCCTGATCAAATAGAAAGGCCACGGAACTGATGTGGTAAGCATTTTTTTAAATAGAGGAGAAGGTATGATATGGTAAGCATTTGTAAACTGATTATTAGGTAACTCGGAACAGAACCTAAAAGGGTTTCTCAAATAGATAGGCTGCAACACACATTTTGGGTGACCTATGTACAGTAAGACATAAAGCTGAAGATTCCACAAACTTCAGAGCAGCTGTAAAATAAAAGGAGAATGTAGATGGAAATTACAACAAGAGATGTGTAGCCTGCTAACCCATTGTATGGAATTAAGTTTCTCTCTCTTACTGCTTATACTTTTACACAAGACAACCCCATCTCTTGCCCTTGATCCAAAAAAAAAATCAGCAGTACCAGACATAATATGAGCTCCTGAAACCGATTATCCACTAGGGCATTTCACAAAAGGCCACACCAAGCACCATAAATCCAATAATTAGGCTAATATAACACATCTCCCACAAAGCCTGATAGACTACTAGCTTCTGCTTGATAGAATCTAGAAGTTTTTGTTCTTGCCGTAAAAATTATAGAACAAAGTAGTTACACGTCAAACAAAAAATTAAACAATTAAAAGAAAAACTCCAACTCTCAAACATCAGGTTTTGCAGCCTAATTGACAAAAGTAAAGACCAGCATAGATATTAAACTACACAACTGGAAAAAAAGGAAAAAGTATATAGTATCTTAAACCTCATGCTAAACTCAATAAATATGAGAGAAATCTTTTTTTCTTTTTTGTTTCGATAAGTACAAATGACAGAGAAATCTTACAAGAATATGCACAGATGATGCAGAGAAAAATCAGGGTAAGAACACAAAATTACAAAGTAAATTACATAGGCTAAAGAAAGATGAACTGATACTTACATTTGACAACCGAAAGGGACAAAACTTTGGTTTCCCCCTTCTTCCATACTTGAGCAAGTATGCACCCTTCTTTAAAGCAGTTATGGCCTGATGTAAATCATAAGAAAGTAATTATAAGCTGAAATGAAACTACAGAAGTCCAGAAATTCAAACCTAACAAATAAACAATGGAACAAGAACCGAAAGTGAAGAGTCCATGCAACTTAGACAGAAAATACTTGATTAGACTTGATTGTTCTTGCTATCCAACATCAATCCTTTATATTACTTGGCACATCAATAGCAGAAACAACATTCCTAGCGATTTAAATTTTTTTTAAAAAAACAACAATCCTAGCAAAAAAAAAAAAAAATTGAAAAATAAACATTCCTAGCAATTCTTTTATTTATTTATTTTACAAAAATAACATTCCTAGCAACTTATGACTCTTACTGTTTGTCAAAAATGCTATCCTAGTATTATTACTTTAATTGCCATTCCTCTTCCATGTATCAGATGAGCATTACAGAATTACTGTCGCAATTATACAAGCTTTCTTTTATCACTCATGCTATCTGAGTATTATTACCTTAATTGCTGTTCCTATTCTAGGTATCAAATGAGCATTACAGATTTTGTCTCAGTTAAACAGGCTTTCTTTATCAGTTATCTGCTTTACACCCCATAAAGAGGAAACTGATTACGAATTATCAATACAGAATGCGAAAAGCTACTTCTAAACACTAAAAAACGAAACCAAAAAGTAGTCATATATATTAAAAATAATAGGAAATTCTCCAAGTTTCCAGAGCTTATCAACACCGAAAAACAATCTAACTACCCTCATTTCCAAACTAATTAGGGTCAGCTTATCAATAACGAAATACAAATCAATCAACTGCACTTCCTCTCCAAATTAGCTGGAGCCAACTTATCAATAACTAAATCCAATTGAATCAACTACTCCTCAATCCAAAACCAACTGGGACCAGCTGATCAATAATGAAATACAATTCAATCAACTACTCCTCAATCTGAAACTATAGTATACAAAACACAACTGAATCAACTACCCTTCTATCCCAAACTCGTTGCTCTCAACTTATAAGTAGCAAAAAAACACTAGTACCGATAACCCAAACAAAAAACAATAATGCTCAACAAACATCAATCTACTAAGTAATGGTTAAAAATGCATCAATTTACCTGCTCAATATCCCTTTCTACTTGTCCACCAGCACGGTTAGCATCTGAATTCATTTTATCAGCAATTGATATACAAAAACCAGTTCTTCCAAAACTAGCCCTAGAATCTCTACACCCCAATACTGAAAAACACCATTCTCAACTCCAACCCCTCCCATTCATTCATTCATCTACAACAAAAATTCAATTCCAATCACCTCAACAAAAATTATTCATAAAAAATTCATCAAAATGTCCCAAGAAAGAACTTAAAAATCAATTCTTGATAGCCCCCACAACTTGCACCAGTTGCTTTTAATTTTGCAACTTGCTCAAAAAATATTAAAACCCTTTTTGGGTGTGAAGTGAATAATCAAGAACTGAACTGGGTCTTCAAAAAATAGAAAAAAAAAACACCCCCAGATAGCTAAAACTTTGAAAACGACTGAAAATGAAAGTTTTCAGTTAAAAAAATCCAAACTTTGACTGATTTCAATGATTTTGGAGGCTTTTTCCTTTCTGATTTGTAAAATTGATAGAAAAAAATGGGATTTGAAAAAGATCAGGTGAAAAAGTGAAGCTGTAGAATCTAATGTTTGATCTGAATTTTTCTCCAAAAATTGTGCAGAAGCAACACACACAAAAGTGCAACAGATGAAAGGAGAGAGAAGAGAACTAAGGTGGACTATTGAGAATTAAAAATTAATTTTTTTAAACTTTTTCCCTTTTTTTGTTTTGGGTTGGAAAAAAAAAATTACTTGTTGGACTTTTACCTCATTAATTACATATTTAATTTTTCAATTTACCGTTGAATAACTCATATTATTTATATAAAAAAATTCATGTTTAAATTATGATGTGTCTCTAAAAAAGAAAATCTTGATAACAAAAGCGTTAAAAAGAATTTTAAACAAAAATTCATCAATTGTTATCATATTTCTCTATTAATATTCATTTAAAATATTTCCCTACTTTGTGGGAGTCAGAAAAAAAAAATCTTATGTTTTAACATGTAGTTTAAGGTTTTAGCTTAACTTAATTTAAATTTGGATGCCTAATTTATTATTAAAAAATAAATATTTTCTAAATAAAAAATGATTCTCAAAATCTCTAGGGAAGAGGAATATTTTTTTATTGTAGTTATACTATTTGATGGCAAGTAAATTTAAGTATGTGTGATGCTATATCTAGAATAAAAAAATATAAAAAATAAGCACAAATGAAAAATATAAATAAACATAACTTTATAGAATTAAAAAAATCATTTAACTACCAACAGGCTCTTACAGGAAAGGAGCTGTTGCTCTGCTCTCATTCCTCTCTTTCTTTCTCTTATTTTAAAAAAATATTTATATATATATATATATATATATATATATATATATATATATATATAAATAAATAAAATAAGAAACTATTAATTAATACTACTAATACCTATTTGCAACTAAGACTTTGTTCGAACAATTATTATGTGTTGTTTCATAATATATTATATCATATTGTATTGTATTGTATTGTTTTAATGACTATAATATTTGAACAGATTGTGTCATTCTCTGTCGTTACATAATGTCACACATTTATAATTTAAATGATAAACCTACAAGAAATTGTAAGTTATGGGACAGAGCTACTATATGTGAAAATGTAGGGTAAATGACAAAATCATATTATTAAATAATATGTAAAGATAAAATAACAAGAAATATTGAAACAACGACATGATAATATCAAATCGATCGTTTTACACAAAATAGATCAATAAATGATACAATATAATCGAATTTAATTATTAATCAAAACAAATATAATATTAAAATTAACAATACAACAAACAACCATCCAAACAAGGCATAAGTGATAGTAGCCAAATAATATTGTTTAAAAGCAAATACATTATAAAATAGGTTGAACTAGTCATTAACCTTTCAAAAGGTTCACCATTGAGTTTCCAATTTTAGATATTAATCATATTTTAATAATAGGTCATATTGTTAGAGATATATTATGCTTATTAGTTCTTTGTGTAATATTTCATTTTTTTTCTAGCTCTAATTTAATTCATAAGTTTATATATATAAAAAAAAATGCTTCATTATATACAGGTTAGGGATATCGATAAAGCCTAACATTATGTTTGGATCATTGTTATCCATTGTATTGTATTGTATCATTATTATACCTACAATGTTTGTTTTAATTGTTACTTAAAATATTTTGTACTATATTGTTAAATTTTGTTGTTACTTAACAATGAAAATCCCTATTTTATGGAACAACCAATTTGGTGTGTTTCCATTGTTACTTAATTTCTTTTTTCAATTATATCTTTACATAATATTTCAAAATAATATTTTACCCTTTACCTTAATTATTTAAATCTAGTCAAACCTCATATCCTAGAATAATTAAGGATATTTAAGTAAATTTATAAATTATAATACAGTACGATACAATTAAACCAAACAATTAAAATGTTACTAAACAATAACAAACAATACAATCTAGTCAAACAGTGTGTCTACCATACAATAGAGTACAATAGAGTACAATACAATACAATACGTTATGAAACAATGGATAACAATGATCCAAACAAAGTGTAATGATATAAGTTTTCTTTATTTAAATTTAGTATATGTATAATATACATAAGTTTATATATTTCAACCATATTGTATCTATCATATATACTTTTATGAAAAAGCGTAATAACCCTACATTAGAAAATTAAAAAATTGAATTATATTAAACGATAGTTTTATCCTTTACTTAAAAACACTATTCATATTAATCATATCATATCATACTATTCTAAAAATAAAAAGACTTACATTGAAAAATTAAATTATCAAATATCCATAAAATATTACACAATCATTTTATCATTCACTTAAACACTACTTGTATTACTAATCAATATATATATATAAAGGAGGATCATAGAAGAGCTGATGTGGCACCTCTCTATGGCCTCCATTTCAATTTCTTTTTTTCCTCCTTTTTTGATTTTTTTTTTATTTCTTTTCATTAAATAATTTGTTTGTTAATTAAAAAATTCATTCATATTTAATATTCTAATTATACCTAATAAGTTACAATAAAACCTCCATCTATTTACATTCCCTACTTAAATAATATGTCTCTTCAACTTATTTTTAATTATTCTTATGGTTTACACAAACTATAAATAACAACTATCTATGTTCAATGATCATTCTCATTTTCTCATTCTTTCTTTTTATTAGTATAGTTTTTTCCTCTTTTACATTTTTTTTCTTCATCTTTTTCATCAATCATGTACTTAATAAGTTCACCATATGATCTTCATATTGATAAAGATCATAGATATATTCTTCAAGATTCATCAAATTGATGTTTGCATTAGTTTGGTACAAGTTTATCAAAATGAAGAAGGAATCTTAATTATTTTAAGATTTCATCAAGAAGATGGTCATATTAGTAAAAAAAATTGAATGATTTCCAAATATTTTGAAGATTCATTCATTCATGTATTGTTTTGATTATATTTTTTTTATTAGATATATAATTTCATGTTATTCAACAAAAAATAAATTATGAAACTCTACTAATCAATACATTAGAAAGCTCAATTAACATTATTTTCTTCATTTTACTTTGCTCTTTTTCTTCTTCTTCTTATTATTATGTGAATGAATGAAGATGAAAAGTTATACAGTTTTATTTTTATGTAATTTTTTCGTCAAGTTCTAATTAATATTTTAATTTTTATCACAGTTGAAAGATATAATATTGCACATGATACATTTCTTATAGCTATTGCATATTGATGCCCCTAAAAAATATATGATGTAGTTTATCATATTAAAAAAGTCATAGACTAAACAAAAAATAAATTAATCATTTTTTAGTACTTTTAAAAAATTTAATGAATAAATAAATTATTTAATGAAAAGAATGAAGAAAAAATTTCCCCTTAGTCACATTAATTATATTAAAACAAAAAAGTGTAATTTATTTAACTTCTCTTAATTATTGAAAATGAGACACATAAAAAAAAGTGATGTGACATTTATCTTCTCTTTTTTGACCTTTTTTCTTATTTAAATTAATTGATTTTTTGTAAAAGTAGTTTACTCAATTAATTAAAAATAATTTTTATTAATAGAGGAACATTTACAACAAAAAGTTTTCACATACTACTTTATAAGGAGTAAATAATAATCATCCATAACTCACATTTTTCTAATTTCCACTCCTAATAGATTAATTTTCCACTTTCTTTTCCTTTTTTTTTTTTTACCTTCTTCTGATTATAATTTCAGAATAATAATCTTAAAACAATATTTTAAGTTATTTTCTCTTTATTATTTACTTACAACCAATATATCTATTTACATATAAAGTTAGAGTGTTAGAAATAAATAAGATGATGTGGTACATTTCTATCACCTCCGATCACATTTATCTTTTCTCTAAATTTTTTAGCATGTTTTTTATTTTTCTTTACTAGTGTGATATTGTAAAATATATTTTCAAAATTTCCTCTTCAAATAATTACTTAATAGTATTATTCTGCATAATTGACATTTTTTTTCATATATGTAACTTTTATTTTTAATTGTTAATTAATAATATTCAATGACTTCAAAACCTTTCATGTGGATAACCCCCTAAAGTAATTAATGTGCAAGTTATATAGTTTTTCTTATCTTACTTAGTCGCTACAAGTAACAATTTTAAAGAGATTTTCTATAGAGTTTTTGTATCTTATTAGTATTTTTAATTTTTTTTATATATTATATATATTTATAAGTGTTTATTAATAGTTTTGGTATATTGCAACTGTTGCTTTTTTTTTCGTTCTGTAATAATAATTATTGTGTTGCTATTTTTTTTTTTAATATTGAATGTTTGCTTTTCATATTAGATTTATGTTAAATTAAAAAAATTAAGTAGAGTATATTGTTAGTTGAATAATGCAAATATGATACTCCTATTGAATTGCTTATGTAGTGTTGACATGATTTCTCAATATACCGAAGATGATTTTCACCAAAATAAAAGTCAACCTTTTATTATTTTACAAGCAATAGATTCTAAAAGATGTAATTATTTTAGATAAAATAATATGATAAGCATGACTTGAAATTAGTTGTATATGTCCACTCTAGGAATTTTATATATATATATATATATATATATATATATATATATATATATATATATAATATGTTTTCTAATTTATTAAATTATTGTTTATCTATTTATTTAGAGTAATTTTTTTCATTATATTTTTTTTATGAACACTGTATAATTTAACTCCCTCCTAAAATATAATTTAGAATTTATTACAGCCGCAGAAACAAAAAAAAATTTCCATGAAATTATTTTTCTTTCTTTACACGTTTCTAAAGATAACATACCAAATAGATTATACGAAATCAACTATATTTAAAATACTAAAAGCATAGATAGTGAACAATAAGTTGAAATATAATTTATTGGGATCAATGATAATAATATTTGACTCAAAATATTTAAACAAAAAAAAATTATTCATAAATCTAATGAGGTCCGCGCGAAGCGCGGATATGTTTACTAGTTTTGTATATAATTAAGTTTTAAATACTTATGAAAGACATGTTGATAAGTTTTTGGTCAAAAACATATTAAACTTTATTCCAAATTTAAGCTACATCCTCAATATACTTTTTTGGGCATAAAAACATTCTCTAAATATTTGAAAATCAACAAATTTCATCCTTCTGTTAAATATTGTCAAAAAAACTAATAAAAACTAATGGTTGCAAAAATATATGAAGTTAACGTGACTATCAATAAAAGTTTTCTTGCATAATTTTATTATCTGCTATAAAAAAACTTCTTAAAAAAGAATATTAAAAATCTTTCACACCATTGCTTGCTGAAACAAAAAATGTGGTGTGAGGATACATGATCTGTCTTTTTCTCAATTACAAAGGAACATGAGGTGGATCTTAATTATTTTCAATTTTTTCAAAGGGTAGCGATTACGGATTTTTCTTGTCATAAAAAAAATCATCTTCACCTTTTTTAAAGGCAAATTGTAATTAGATCAATAATTTTTGAGGCAATCTGATAGTGAGGTGATCAAAATTCTGATTATGTCTCATATTCGAGTTTGCTTCTCCATTATTGGAAGTCTCTAACAAACACCACTTCTATCATATTCAATTGAGAAGAAACATATTTCAACTGATAATTTTTTTAATATTAAATCACATGAAAAATAAATGGAAAAGCTAGGCAAATTAAAATATTTGCATAATGCTAAACTCAATTGTTGAAAAAGTTCACGATAATATTTTTAGAATATCTAAGAACAATAAATACGGATGACTTGATTTTTGTGTGATCGGTTAGTTTTCTAACAAATTCTAACAGAAGGATGAAAATTGTTAACTTTTAAATATTTGAAAATGTCTAAAAATATATATATATATATATATATATATATATATATATATATTTCAAATATGTAATTTAAATTTACACTATAATATAAAAATGATTTTTGCCAAAAACTCGACAAGTTACCTAGGCCTAAGTTCAAACCATCTGAAATTTGAAAGCAATTGAAGGGACTACCATTATAATATCATTATTTATATTGAATAAATAGGAGTTACAAAGAGTCGTATTATCATAATTGTGTTAAATTAATAGCAAATACCTCTTAGTGACTTAAATACCTTGTCTATATACTTTAATTTTGTCTTTCACCTCTTATTTTCTAGTAACAAAAAAAAACCAAAAGTCACGATTGTTGTAATAATATAATAATATGAATTATACACCTCTTCATCTTCTCCAATAAGCAAAAAATATTTAATCATAATTAATAGGGATCTCTAATTAATATTAATTATTTCTCTTCGACCATCATTTATCATATATATATATATATATGTAAGAACTTTAGGCCTGTCTACGTGGCGCCACTACAAACAATAATTCCCTTTTTATTTTATTTATTTACAAAACTAGCATTTCTCTTTTATGAAAATTGTGATTTTTATGAAAAATTACGACTTTAATGAAAAGTTGTGAATTTAATGAAGAGTTGAGACTTTTATGAAAAGTTGTGACTTTTATGAAAGGTTGTGACTTTTATGAAAGGTTGTGATCTTTCCGTAGGGTTGCAACTTTTTTAAATAGTTGTAACATTTTCGATAAGGCACAATAGACATTTGTTCACACTACCCTTTGTTGTCTATAAATAGAAGGATTCTCTCTCATTTTAAAACAACAAAAATTTTGAACCTCTTCTTCTTCTTCGCAATTAAATATTTGTGTACTTTGCTCATGTTGAGTGACTTATTGACACCATTGCTTATGTTACAGATTCTGATTTGTATTTTTACAGTCACTAATTTATGCTTATGTAATTAAGGTTAAATGATAAGATGTAATAATTTTCATTTTACTTTATATTATTAATGTTTGTTACTACGATAACTTGTATGTCGGATAATATGGTATTTTAGTTTTAATGACTGATGAGTTTTAAGTATTATATTATAAATTGCATGAATATACTTTTTTGGGCATAAAAACATTCTCTAAATATTTGAAAATCAACAAATTTCATCCTTCTGTTAAATATTGTCAAAAAAACTAATAAAAACTAATGGTTGCAAAAATATATGAAGTTAACGTGACTATCAATAAAAGTTTTCTTGCATAATTTTATTATCTGCTATAAAAAAACTTCTTAAAAAAGAATATTAAAAATCTTTCACACCATTGCTTGCTGAAACAAAAAATGTGGTGTGAGGATACATGATCTGTCTTTTTCTCAATTACAAAGGAACATGAGGTGGATCTTAATTATTTTCAATTTTTTCAAAGGGTAGCGATTACGGATTTTTCTTGTCATAAAAAAAATCATCTTCACCTTTTTTAAAGGCAAATTGTAATTAGATCAATAATTTTTGAGGCAATCTGATAGTGAGGTGATCAAAATTCTGATTATGTCTCATATTCGAGTTTGCTTCTCCATTATTGGAAGTCTCTAACAAACACCACTTCTATCATATTCAATTGAGAAGAAACATATTTCAACTGATAATTTTTTTAATATTAAATCACATGAAAAATAAATGGAAAAGCTAGGCAAATTAAAATATTTGCATAATGCTAAACTCAATTGTTGAAAAAGTTCACGATAATATTTTTAGAATATCTAAGAACAATAAATACGGATGACTTGATTTTTGTGTGATCGGTTAGTTTTCTAACAAATTCTAACAGAAGGATGAAAATTGTTAACTTTTAAATATTTGAAAATGTCTAAAAATATATATATATATATATATATATATATATATATATATATTTCAAATATGTAATTTAAATTTACACTATAATATAAAAATGATTTTTGCCAAAAACTCGACAAGTTACCTAGGCCTAAGTTCAAACCATCTGAAATTTGAAAGCAATTGAAGGGACTACCATTATAATATCATTATTTATATTGAATAAATAGGAGTTACAAAGAGTCGTATTATCATAATTGTGTTAAATTAATAGCAAATACCTCTTAGTGACTTAAATACCTTGTCTATATACTTTAATTTTGTCTTTCACCTCTTATTTTCTAGTAACAAAAAAAAACCAAAAGTCACGATTGTTGTAATAATATAATAATATGAATTATACACCTCTTCATCTTCTCCAATAAGCAAAAAATATTTAATCATAATTAATAGGGATCTCTAATTAATATTAATTATTTCTCTTCGACCATCATTTATCATATATATATATATATATATATATATGTAAGAACTTTAGGCCTGTCTACGTGGCGCCACTACAAACAATAATTCCCTTTTTATTTTATTTATTTACAAAACTAGCATTTCTCTTTTATGAAAATTGTGATTTTTATGAAAAATTACGACTTTAATGAAAAGTTGTGACTTTGATGAAAAGTTGTGAATTTAATGAAGAGTTGAGACTTTTATGAAAAGTTGTGACTTTTATGAAAAGTTGTGACTTTTATGAAAGGTTGTGACTTTTATGAAAGGTTGTGATCTTTCCGTAGGGTTGCAACTTTTTTAAATAGTTGTAACATTTTCGATAAGGCACAATAAACATTTGTTCACACTACCCTTTGTTGTCTATAAATAGAAGGATTCTCTCTCATTTTAAAACAACGAAAATTTTGAACCTCTTCTTCTTCTTCGCAATTAAATATTTGTGTACTTTGCTCATGTTGAGTGACTTATTGACACCATTGCTTATGTTACAGATTCTGATTTGTATTTTTACAGTCACTAATTTATGCTTATGTAATTAAGGTTAAATGATAAGATGTAATAATTTTCATTTTACTTTATATTATTAATGTTTGTTACTACGATAACTTGTATGTCGGATAATATGGTATTTTAGTTTTAATGACTGATGAGTTTTAAGTATTATATTATAAATTGCATGATATTAGATGGGTAATTTTACGAGTATATATTTATAAAAGAGAATCATAGGACCGCATACGTGGTGTCACCACAAACAAGGATTCTCTTTTAATTTATTTATTTTCAAAACTAAACTTTTTTTTATGAAACGTTGTGACTTCTAGGAAGAGTTGTGATTTTTATGAAAAGTTATGACTTTTATAAAGAGTTGTGACTTTTACAAAAGGTTGTGACGTTTATGAAAAGTTGTGACCTTCATAAAGGATTGTGACTTTTTCAAAGAGTTGTGACATTTTCGATAAGACATAGTAAACATTTATTCACACTACCCTGTGTTGTCTATAAATAGAGGATTTTCTCTCATTTTAAAATAATGAAACTTCTGAACTACTTCTTCTTCTTCTGCACAATTAAATATTAGTTTACTTTACTCCTATTGAGTGGCTTACTGACACTATTGTTTTTGTATCAATACGCCGGTGAATAAAACCGTTTCATCCTAAGAGGATCTAATTCTTTAAATCTCATAGAGGGGAGTAATTTTCTTAAGGGATTCTACTTTTACATATCCTTTGTTTTTACAATCATTAATTTATATTTATGATATTAATTGTTATTTTTGCGTACATGTTTTAAACTCTGTTGTTTATGTTTCTGCAAAGTTATTGTCTTCACAATTATATTGAACATATACACATATAGTAGATATATTCATTACGCAAAAAATAATTATTGTACTCAGTTCCAAAAAATCATGTTTTGACATTCTATAACTTAAAACTACTATATATAAGCTTACAATTATATTATTTTAGTTGTAAGATCTATTATATAATAGCCTAATGTCACGGGCTTAGACTTCAACTAACACTCCATTCGGCACTTAACAATTCACTCACAATTTTCACGATCTTGTAAGCTCAAGTAAGTATTTTCAAACTTAGATCACTAAGAGAATGAAAAAAGACACAAGAGTGTTTATAAGGAAGCTTTTATATTGCATGATGTTTTGCAAATGGGTGTCGCTCTACTTTAATACTTATTTAGGGGTTAATATGTAAAATAATAATTGTTAAACAAATCCTTACATAATTACAAGTAGGTTCTTTTTTAGAATATTTCACACAACTAGAATATTTCAAAGACCTTCCATGAAATTTTAGGGTTTTTCCTGGAAATTCTCCGTGTATTTCTAGAACCTTCCACTTTGAACGATCATTTTTCCTATGTAAGTCATCCACATGACAAATTTGTGTTATGGGCCACCTATTTGGTGTGATGACATGACGAATCGTCACTCTCCTCTACCTGATATTGCAATGGCCACGACGTATTGCTGCTACATAAACTCTCAGATCTTATATTTGAATAGCCACAAGTCCTCATATCATTCTCATGTAGCTTCTTCCGATGATTTCCCCTTCCAAAAAATGTGGAACACGAATGACATTTTGTCTTTGTTTGCCCCAAAACTTATAGTGGTTTTGCAGAACACCCCTCATTTTTTACCCTTTCACGAGCTGTATAGCCAAAAATTGTGTTTTTCCTTCCGTCTTAACTAAGTTAACCAAGGAAAACATACATGATCCTTCTTGATCCATCACCAACAATCGTTGGAGGTAAGGGGAAGAACTCTTGCCCAAAAATTATGTCAAAGATGTCTAAAGGAGATACAATAAAACTGATTTTACCTTGCCACTTGCCTAACGTGATGCTTACTCCATAAGCGACTCTGCACATGGAAGTCGACGTTGCATTGTCTGTCTTGAGTTAGGTATTTCTTAGATTGTAACTCAATCCTAACTTTGTTATTGCGGTCTTGGATAAGAAGTTGACCTCTGCACTAGTGTCGACCATAGCACCAGTGAATCGTTCATTCGTTGATTGTGATGTTTACATATTGTGCACTGTATTCTTTAACTTCTCTGATTGCTTTGTGATAACTCCATATAGTCTAATAAGGCCCAACTATTTAGTGCCCCAACTTTATGGTGATTCTTATGCATCTTTCTCTTTCCATTCCCGTAATATGACACCAAGGTTCTTTAGTTCCGAGCAACTTACACAATTATATGGCCCATCACAAATGATAAATCGTTTCTCTTTGTAGTTTGTGCCTACTTATCAACATCATTTCGACGTCCAAACTTTTTGCCATCGAACTTATAGGTGTCGTGGTTATTTCTCCTTTTTTTGCAACGATTTCCTCTACCTTTGTTATGACTATTTCTCATCTCATTTTCCTCTTTATCTATCACATTTTTCATGCTTAAAGTCTATCAAAGTTTTAGCATACATGATGGTTTTATCAATAGTCCTAACATGTCGGCTCTCCAACTTTGTTCTGACCCAATTTTGCAACCAATCTATTATGTGGAACAATATATCTTCATCCGTGAGGTTGGAAATCTGAAGCGTGAAGATGGTGAACTCCTTCACATATGCTCGTATGCTGTCTGTTTATTTCAACTCCCTAAATTTATGTTTTTCCTCATAGATGACGTTGTTGGGGAAAAAGTCTTCTTGAACTCTACTCAGAATCTCTCTCATGTGTTGATGGTGTAAATCCCCTTCCCTATCTCGAACTCATTTCGCTTTCACTAGAGCATGACCATTTCCGAAAGGTACAACACAACAATGTTGATTTTGTTCTCACCTCTTTTAACTTTGTTACACGTGAAGTAATTCTCAGAGTGCCAAAGAAAATTCTTCACTTCTTATGCGTCACGAGAACCTTTGAACATTGATGGCTTGTGAGCCTGAATCTTGGACTCCCTATTTTTGTCGAATGACGCTGATCCTTCAACTTCAATCCCCTCTTTAAGTGTTTTCATCTCGACTCTCATTGCTCTAATTGTGCTTAACACATTCACGAGCCAAAACTCCAAGGAAGTGATGACTTCCATCTCATATTCAGAATGTTGTCACCACTCCAACTCTTTGCGGATGTTGTCATTATTCCCAATGGTGAAATCCCCGAGAGTATTGAACTTGTTATCGACCTTATTCAAGCTTGTCTAAGATCTCCATGTCGACCATCACGATCCACTCTACTCCGAACGTGACTTTGATGGGCTCATCTCCACGTTCATCGTCACTCGTCTCAGTGGTCAAAAATGAGTGAGATGTCAAAGCTTCACTTGGTGTATGTTCGAGTAACAATCCCTTGTTACTCCTAGGGTGTGTTTGGTATGGAGGAAAATGTTATTTTCATGGAAAACAAGTAGATTTTGGACTTATTTTCTCATGTTTGGTTGGTGAGTAGAAAATATTTCTCGGAAATGATTTTCTGCTTGATTTATGAATAGAAAATATTTTTGAGAGACATCTTTTATTTTTACTAGAGTAAAAAATAATTTATGAAATTAAAAATATTAAAAACAATTTTTTTTGGGGTGGGGTGGGGGTGGGGGTGGGGTGAAGGGGGGTAGTTTGGTGGAGGCAGGGGGAGGGGGTAGGAGTGAAAAAATTAAAAATGGAAGTTGATAGTATCTTCAAAAAATAATTATTATTTTTTTTTGGGGGGGGTTGGGGGGCTGGTAGAGGGGCTGGCCGGGGGGAGGGGGGTAGGAGTTTAAAAATAAAAATTTGAAGTTGAAAATATTTTTAAAAAAATAAAATTAATTTTTTGGGGAGAGGGTGGGGTTGAGGGGGGGGGTCAGGGATCGGGTGAAAACAAATATTTGAAATTGAAAATATTTTCTTTTAAAATTAATGTTTTCCCAAAAAAATGTAATTTGAAATTGGAAGAGAGTTTTGGAAAATGTTTTCCTTAATTTTTGAAGGGAAGTCATTTTCCTTAATTTTGAGGTAAATGAGTTGATTTGGAAAACATTTTCCAAAACTTTTGTCCCAACCAAACATGGGAAAATTGGAAAACATTTTCCAGAAAATATTTTCCCTCATACCAAACACACTCTTAAGGTTCTTTTTTTTCCTTTCGGTGCTTTGTTCCACCATTCTGCCTCACTTTGGTAGTGCTAGCAGTGTTGATGTCTCCCACGTTAGTCATTCTCTTAGTATCAACTGGCTCTGCTATCACTTTGTCACAGCCTTAAACTTTTACTAAGTGCTCTGTGCCGCACTCGACAACTTACTCACGATCTTACAAGCTCAAGTAATCCTTCTTAAATTAGATCGCTAAGAGAATGAAGAAAGATACAAGAGAATTTCTAAGAAGGCTTTGGAGGATAGCTTGATTCTTGCTTGATGTTTTTACAAATGGATGCCCCTTTATTTATACTATTTATTTAGGAGTTAATATGTAAATAATAATTGTTAAACAAGTTTCTACATAATTACAAGTAAGTCCCTTCTCCAGAATAGCTAAATGACAAAATTGAAGAATATATCCGAGCTTTTTTTCCTAAAAAGAATAATGGTTATAAATTTTTATGATTAAAAAAAAGAGTTAATAATTGTAACAAATGAAAACTCTCTAAGAATATATTCACAATCAATGTAGAAGGATACATTTTCTTATCTTGACAAAACATTTTGTGAATCGCAACTACAATTTACATTAATAATACAAAAAGAAATTTATACTTTATTTTTTATGTATAATTATTTACTCAAAACTTATTTTAATAATATTGATGCTAGTTATTTATTATATCATATGTCATAATATTGGATATACACATGCAATGCACATGCTAAGAGATAATTAATAAATTTGACCAAATATTAATGATAGTTATTATAAGTTTGATTGACCTCAACTTTTATATATATATATATATATATATATATAACTTAATTTTTTCAAGAAACGTCTTAATTATATTATTCTTACACCTTACAATTTAGAAATATTTAAAAGAAAGTACAAATAATTTTATTTGTTAGTCAATCATCGATAAAGTAGTCAAAGATTCAATATCTAAGTCTTTGTACTAATATTATTCCATATATTTATCAGTATTTTAATTTTATATACAACTTTTTACTTTAAAACAATATTCAATATTTTGACATATTTTCAATAAGTATCAAATATCATATATTTTAAAAATGCATAGCAAGTATCATAATATTAAAATTTTTAATTTTAATATGATATTAAATATATACCGTACCATGTCCACTTTTACTTGATACCCTTATTACTTATAGAGTTTAAAAAGGAAAGAAATTGTAGTTTTTTTTTGTGAAAATTTGGACATCAATTTCTCAAAAAATTTTAAAATTTTATAAAGACATTACTTAAAAAAAAAAAACAGTCATATTATTTATAAA
Organism: Solanum sitiens; assembly: GCA_016801875.1. NCBI lineage: Eukaryota > Viridiplantae > Streptophyta > Magnoliopsida > Solanales > Solanaceae > Solanum > Solanum sitiens. The sequence continues at coordinate 68,216 of JABWTJ010000478.1, read as the reverse complement.
AAATATATTTTTAAAAATTATAGTAAATAATTTTTTTTTTACTCATGTATTAAAAATAAATATCCTATAGTCCACTAGTTCTTTCCCCCATTTTCAAACTTATATCACCTTTTCTACTTTTTCTCTTCATTTCCTACCTTCCAAGCATAAGGCCATATGGGAATCAAATTCTCTCCAATATAAAAATTCCCTTTCACAATTTCAAAGTTGAAAATAAATTCTTATTCTCTTATAAATAATCAAAATAATATTTCATAAATAGTCGAGTATTGTCTTCCTTATTCTTTTTTATTATTAGTCATATTAAATAATTGTATTACTTTTGTAGTTTCTTGTTTTTTGAGCTCGGTTATTATTTAAAGGCTTTTTATATTTGGATTATCGTTATATCTTGTTATGACTAGTATTTAGGATCCGAAATGAGTACCTTTAAGGTTTACGTACACTTTTACCTTCTCAAATCTTACTCATAGGATTATACTAGATATGTTATTGTTGAGTACTAAAATTTCAATGTTCTATATTCTAAGTTTCAAATGAACTATATTTCAAAAGTACTAGCATAACATCTATAGGCAACTCTATCTTTTTCCAAATAAAATTATACTCAATACATTACAATTCTTCCAATGCATAATCAATATTATTAGGGTTTTTCTCTGATTTTTATTTATTTTCCTCTGAAGAAAATATAAAGTATTACCATAATTGCTTTTACTTTTCCTGAAAGAAAATATAAATCTCTTCCGTATTTGATTTATTCTTTTCTCTGAAAAATAGTTTGGAGATCTATAAATTGAAGACCCCTATTGTCATAGCACATCTCGATAGCATCCACAATGTAGACGTTTAAGAATTTTGTTTGTAGGGAGATTAAATCTTCCAATATTAGAGTTTATGTTTTTTTAATATTAGTTTTCGATCGTTTGACCAAACCATATTAATAATATGTTTTTAATATGATTTTACTTGTCGTCTGATTTATCAACCATATGATTTGCAATTATAAGCTTCCACATGACACCCTAATCACTTTCGAACCCAACACAAACACGTGGACAAAAAAAAAAGAGAAAGACCAAACTAGCTTCCTAAAACAAATTGCAATATCACCAAAAATATCCTTGACAAGAACACTTGTCTTTCCAACCCATTGATAATAACTATCACCACAAGTTCATGCACTTTTTTTTTAGGAAAAAAAAGAAGAAAGAAGGATCCACAAGGAAGAATTATGCAAATTACAATGGTCCCCTAGTCCCTTTTTTACAAAATTATGTTTGGGTAATGTGCTTGTCAATTATAAAGTCAACAACCATTTCCCACATGCAAATGAAAAGATTTTCAAGCAAAGTATCCTCCACTTTCAAATAAGTTACACCTTTTTTTTCCTTCCATAATGGTTCTTTTTTTTTTTACGTCGTTATCTTCAAATATTGGATTTGTATTTATAAAAAAAACCATTTAACATTATTTGAGTAATTAGTGATTAATGTTACATGTTATGATATGTTTATTTTCTTACTTTAATTGGTTGATGTTAATATTAGTCCATATAGCTAGAAAATTAACGTCTCTTTAATTAGAGACTTAGAATATGTGACTCATCTATTAGATAATTAATTATTTATCTTATTTCCAAGTAAGTATTCTCCACTTTCAAATAAGTTACACCTTTTTTTCCCTTTCATAATGGAAAGTTTTTTTTTGATGCGTTCGTTATCTTCAAATTTTGAATTTGTCTCTATTAATGGAGGAAAAAAACTATTTAACATTATTTGAGTTATTAGTGATTAGTATTAAGACAAAACATGTTATGATATGTTTATTTTCTTACTTTAATTGGTTGATGTTAATATTAATCCATATAGCTAGAAAATTAACGTCTCTTTAATTAGAGACGTTGAATGTGACTCGTTTATTAGATAATTAATTATTTATCTTATTTTTCAAGTAAGTAAATAATCACACAAAATCTAAAATTATATGAATATATGATTTTGGTAAGAGTCTTTAGGGCAATCAAAATTTATTTTAGGATAAAAGTATTTTGTTAAGGGATTTCGATAATGAAAATTAATCTATTACATACGAGCTATTGATCTTTCAGCCATGTTATACCCCTAAAATGTGTGTTGCTTTCATTGTTCAAATAAGTTCGCAAACTAACATGTTTTTATGTTTTTTTTTTTTGGAAAATTATGTATAATGGTAAACTAATAAATCAAATTTAATGTTATAATCACACTTTGATTTAATTGTGCCATGTAGCAAACTGTTTGTCAGTCACTCTCTCCCTCAAACTCCCGCTCGCCACTTTCCCTCTCTCGCTCGCCTCTCTCGCTTTTATATAAATATAAATGTATAAAATGCGTTTTTGTTAGTATAAAGCGAGAAAAAATTGTACATATACATATATATTTTCGCTTCCATCTCCAAATCTCGCTCGCCACTCTCTCAGATTTCGCTCGCCACCCTCGCTTCTCTCGCTTATACAAACAGAAATGAAATGTATAAATTGTGTTTCAGTTTATATAAAACGAGAGAAAATTGTATATACACACACAAATACATATATATTCGTCTTATACACCTATAATTATACAATACAAATATTTCATTACCCAATTTTCTTTTGTCTTTCTTTTTTTCTCGTTTTATACATACACAATATACAATTGATCTTTTGTATACAACTGCTTTCTTTTGTATATGTATAGCGAATCATACAATTGTTTCTTTGTATATGTATTGTGAATTATACAACTTTTTTTTTGTATATGTATAGCGAAATATACATATTATGTTTGGTATGGAGCGCAATTATGCAAAGTATAGTTATAGCATACAAATATGATTTTTATGTTTGCCATATGTGAAAGTAACTCTTTTTTTTTTGTATAATTTATACAAATCCTATAGCGTCAAGAGCTAATTATATTGTTTTCCTACTCTTTTTAAATTACAAAAATCCCTTTAAATTTATGAATTTCGTATACCTTACTAGACTTCCTAATACATCACTGGACATTCGAATACATAGTTGATGGATATATTCGAGAGATGAGGAATGTATCGAAGAGGAGATAGAATATGAATACATTACTGGACTTTCGGATACATCCAGATACATAGGTGAGGGATGCATCAGAAAGGAGAGGGATAGACATATCCGAGAGTGGATAAAGATGTATGAGAGAGAGGGATCTTTATATCATGTTTTACCCCTCTAATGCCAAATATAACAAATGTTAAACTCAATTCAATTACCATAGCTAATCAACATATTTTCGTTTTAAAAACAAAAAATCGATCATGATAGGAGATAAAAAGAAATGTGATAAAATGCAACAATTTAAGTAGTAATTATTTAGCAACTTAGTAAAGTTATGAACACAAGTTAAATTTTATCTGTATTTCATCCAAAATATGTAAAAGCTGTCCAACAACTCCAATAGTTGTTGCATTCATTGTAGTGGTCATTGCAAACTATATAACAACAACTCACAATTGTTTGCAACAATTAGGCCAACTGTTGGAGCAACTATAATAATTATTGCAACTTCTCTATTAGTTGCTAAAATTCACAATCTTTTTATACAACAGGTCAGCTTACTCAGTTGTTGCAACAAAATGATCGAAAAATTACCTCCAAAGTAATGTCCAGTGCTATAAGAAGCAGCAACAGCTAAACAACGAAAGGATAGTTCCGGGATGACAATCTCTGTATATACTGTATAAAACTACCTCAACTTGTTGCCTCCAAAAACTGATAGCATATCAGTTCCCAGAACAACTACTTGACCAGAGAAGAACACTGGTGCAATCAGTTTCATGATCACTTTGAAAAGTAATACATTCATATGATAACTCTGATCTTCGGTATATGTCCCTTTGGCATGGTACCGAGTGGATAAAGCATGGCACCATGCACATATCGCGAAAAGATCATCTTCTGTATAACGGAAGTGTCTTACTTTTAAGCTAAAAGACAACATATATTAATCACAGTATTACGATTTCAGCATCAAGCTAACAAAACGATGTACAAATATTTTGAACTATACAAGCACCAAAAGATCTCCTCACATGTTGGGAGTACAGACAAGTCAATTTAAGTTATCTTGAACTGTAGGAATTGTATCAACACAGAAATCCAACGAAATATCCCTAAAACTAATGGACCTGTTTCTTTTCATCAGTCAAAAGAAATTTTTTTAACCCTCGAACGAACTGGTGTCTTCTGTTTCTTCATCTTCACTAAAGCTAGGTGGCTTCTCAGCAGCAGTACTGCAGAAAACACAATCAGAGTCGTTACTAACCATAATGAATAACATACTAACTCAGCTTTAATATGACGAGGACAACCGAAGAATGCGTTGCTCTTTAAATTTTTCATAGCAGGTAGAAAGCCTCAGATAACATGACATCATATAGTAACTACCCAAGGAAATAATGCACATGGTACTAGAAAATATTAATATGTGCTTTCTTTTATGATCAACCTTCTAGTGATGGAGCAAAATTAACCAATTAAGGTCTTACATCAGTTCTAATAGAAGTCATTCAAGGGATAAATATGATTCTCAAAAGTCATGACATTTAGTCACATGATCATCTCAAAGTAAAGCCATATTCCAAAAATCCTATTAAATAATCATGTTAAAATACATAGGCAGATTAACAAATACTAGGTTGTGTAAAATCAAGTTCTTTAAGTTGGCCAAACCTTATCTGATGATTTGTCTGCAGCGGCATTCCTGTCATAGATGCTCTCCTCAAGTACTCTTGATGGTCAGGAACTTCATTCGGTGCTCGTTGAACAACCTTTAATAAAAGTTGGATTTATGGAATTCATAACCATGTATAAAACCAAAAGGAAGTTGCATGTATTAACAAAAAGCAAAAAAACTTACTGTTATCTCATTGTGCCGGGGAACCTGAACCTTCACACGAACTAGATTAGAGTTCTCATCAACTACAGGCCTCTTTCCGCTGATGTGGTCCTATATATCATTTCAAGAAAATGTATCAGGATTTGGCGGGACCGCAGAACAACATAGGATAAAACGAAACTGGTACTATACCTTTTCAACAATTTTGTGAAGCTCTCTCTCCCTGAAATTAGGATACCTGCTTCTGTTAAAATCAGAAGGCTTGCGATCTAAATGTTCCTTCTCCAAAGCCGTAAGACTCACTTCACTACGGCTACTAAACCGTGGTTTAACTTGCTCTCGATCAACTTTTCCAACATAGGGACTTCGAAGATCATTGCCTGAACCAGCACTAGTTCTAATCTCTCCACGTCCATGTTTTGCCATAAACTTACAGCTGTCTCTGCTATCAACTGTCATTTTTCTTGCAGAATCTTCAAACATGTCCAATGATGAGTTCCATTCAGGATATTCGTTATGCTCAGAGGACTTCAGCTTAGGCTTTGGGTTAAAGCGATATTCAGGATGAGTAGAATTGGATTTTCTTTTGAAGCTCAAACCATCCAGATCAGAGTCGTGAGAGTTGGAATTGGAATTGGGTCCGAATCCCTGATGGGGCAATGCAAAAGCAAAATATGTATAATTCAAGAAACAAGACATCAAGAGTGTTTTGGTTCAGATAGTAAGATGTAATATATGGGAACTTAATAAGATGAGCGGCCACGAAAAGCAAGTAAAGCAGTCCATCCTAATCTGGGCCTTTGTACATAAAGATGTATCACATTAGAAAAATTAAACAAAATACATATAGAACTACCAATTTTTGTTCCCAAGACAGAGGTTACTCTAGACTTAATTTTTGATCTCCAAGGAAGGTACTAATGTGATCAATGAAATCGCTGGTGTAATCACAGAACACCTTTCTATAGGAATTCTCTTGATTAGTGAAAACAACCTTTCGAACCCCAAATGTGTTGATTCTCGTGACAGAGAGCTGCTTCAAAACTAATCAACAGAACTCAAGCAGGCTACCAAACCTTACTTTACTTTTGGTAAAGTTTGTGTTAATTACTAATTTTTATTGTAGGACAGTAATTTCCACCATCTTTGGAGATGGTTAGTCATAGGAGTGTCAAATGGGTGGGTTGGGCTGATTCTTGGTGGGTCAAAATGGGCTGAGTTAATAAATGGGGTGGTAAAAAATTGTATGGGCTGAGATGAGCTAATATCTGGGCCATAGCCCAACCCACCCAATTCTAACTAAGTCTTAATTTATTTATTTGTTTCCTTAAGAATTGTTCAATTACCGAATAAGACTTTTGCTTTTGTTAGGGTCATTAGCTATACATAATATATAAAACAAAAGAAGTGTTTGTATTTCAAACTTTAGACAACGTCACTCATGAGTCAATTTGAGCTAAAAATCAGCCCAGCTTTATATGGGGTGAATTGGGCAGGTCAATATGGGCTAAGGTAAACAAATGAGTGCGCCAATTTTGACTCCTCTAGTTAGTCATGATATAAAAACCTAAGCTGGTAATTTAGACAGAGAACTGGTAAGTCCCTCAAAAAGCATCATTATTCTAAGAGAGTGACTAGTCTTGTTATTTCTTCAGAAATGTACTTACTACTTATCAGAAAGAGCATAATTATAACATCTAAAAGAAATCAATACAATGAAACAGCCTTTAGAAACTCCATTCCTTTGAAAATTTCTGTTGCTATAACAATCCTTAAATTGATAAGTTCGCTGTTATCGCCATCTTTAACTGAAGATATTAATCCCTGTGAACTTAGAAAAGTTTTACCGTGAAAAAAAAGATTCAATATGGTATCTCATAATCCAGTTGAAACAAGTCTTCATGGACAAAAGGAAGAAAAATTCTAGAAATTCCAACAAAATGAAGGAATATTGAGGAGTATTATTTAATGAAGCAACTGTTCTTTTGGTAACCTTTTTTTTTGGATGAAGGAAGATACTTCATTAATAAGCATTCAGAGATGCATATACATACAAGAGATAGTTAGCTCCTGTACATTGTATGCACACTTTTTAGGATATTTTCTTTTGGTAAAGTTAGAAACTTTGGGCCAATAATCAAACCATAATGCACTGTAATTCAACAAAGACACAAGGCAAGAAAATATAATTGAATTTGAACAAGATTTTTTGAGATAATAAGAAATCAGTAATTTTTCCCTCCATATCAGTAAACAAAAGGGCACTCTAATCAATCTAAGATAAGGTCTTTTTTTTAAAGAAAGGTTACTGTGGATTGCACAGTTTCAAGATTTACCAAAGAAGTCTACAAACTTCAAATAAGTTTCAAAATTCCATATCACACAATGGTTTGAAGTACAAACATTAATATATACCAATTTCTGCAGTTTCGCTATTGCACAGTTCTAAACATAGCACTTCCTTAGTTCCTTCGCCTTGATGGCAGGTAGGGAAGGGTCAAAATATCTTCTAAATTCTAGCTTTGATCTAGTTGCAGAAAACTTAAGCATTCTTGTGCAATATGCATGGTTTTGCAATTACGAATCAAGGTTTACCAAACCGATAAAGAGGAATGTGGCAAGATCCACTTACATTTGACCGCCTGTAGACGTTGGACATATCTGGTGAGCAAGCTGGAACAGGTTCTGGAGAGTAATAAGTGTCTGCAGAACATCCATATGACAATACCAGTGAGCAAAACTTTGTATCAGGAAACTAAGTTACACTTTGAGAATCCATTTTTCAGACGTACAAAAAAGTAATGTAACACCAAAGAACATAAACTTGCAGATATATAACCCAGAATTGAGGTGATACTGGACATACTAATAAGAGTTTGACATTCAGCATGAAAATCCCTCATAACTCTTATTATAAATACAGAATCAAGGTTGACTACTGCGTCAATGTCATACACCACTGTAATATTTTATTTGTGAGGTTATGTCCGTTTTGTATACCACTTGTAAGTTTTAATGGTAATTGTTGCCCATTGGTGATAAAATGTTATTACTTGATGGAAAAAAAGAACAGGCAAGTGTTTTGGATAGCGAAAGGGGACAAAGGTCTGCCTCGCCACGAGGCAAGGCGCTCGCCTTTTTGAAGTGCGGCACCAATTAATACCAAAAAATTAAAATACTTAATTGCATTTATAAATAATCAAGATCTCAATTCAAAAACTGAAAATAGATAGTACATACTAAAAGTCTAGAACTTGGAAAAAAACAGAACAAAAGTCAAAACCATGAGGAAAAAAACAGATGTAGAAGTAACTCTGAAGAAGGAAAAAGAAACACGTATTGGTTGGAGAAGTCTAGTCGAGTCGACTGGTAGGAGCCATAGTCGCTATCTAAGAGTGCAACTGTGTAAATTTGAAAAGGAAACCCTAAAATTACCTTTTAACTTTTAGAATCCTAAATTGGTCGCCTTTTTAAAAAAAAAATACAAAAGACAACGCCTTTCTCACCATTATCACTGTGGCGTCGCCTTTTGAAAATAGCCTCACCACAAAGCTAAAAGGCAATGAAGGGTTGCCTTGCTCTAGCAATTGGCAACGAGGCAATTCACAACACTGGTTGAGTCACAATGTTGTGAAAGGCGATCGCCTCGTCGACAATGGCAAGAGGCAAGGGGACCCTACCTTACCTATTAGCTTTGTGGCGAGGTGATCTTCAAAGGCGACGCCATGGCGATAAAGGTGTCGCCTTTTGTATTTTCTTTAAAAAAAGGTGACCAGTTTAGGATTTTATAAAAGGTAATTTTAGGGTTTCTTTTCAAATTTGCACAGTTGCACTCTCAGACTCCAACAAGTTGACTCGGCTAGACTTTTCCAGTGAACCGCTAGACTTCTCTGGCGACTCCAAAGTCCAACCAATCTGTATTTCTTTTTTTTCTTCTTCAGAACTTCAAAGTTTCCTACTTTGTACAATTTAACAATTGACAAAAACTGTTTATGTAATGATTGTTTTGCAAGAAATTGATGGAAGCTGAATTTTAAAGACATTTCGATGACTTGGGAAAGTAATGAAGTCAGCCAGTTGCAAAATTCATTGGAATCGTATACTTTGGATGACATCAAGTAAGCTTCCCCAAGATGGAATACAGAAAAGGTTATGGCATGCTGCTGGAAAAGAGTGACTATTGGGAAGTGGAATGGCCACGGAAGATGCTTTGGAAGATCAAGGCACCTACAGAAGGTTGCTTGTTTTGGATGGGTGGCTGTAAAAATTGCATGTCTAACACAAGAATTATTGCAGAAGGCGGGATTTCATCTGTGCTGCATATGTTTTTTTCTGTAAAAGAGCAGAGAGTCTCCTAACCACATATGCTTCTTCACTGTGAGTTTACCTGGAAGATCTAGACAATGTTTTTGAAGATTTTAGGGGTACAGTGGGATATGCCATATGAGATGAAGAGTTTACTACTCAGTTGGCAGGATGAAAATATGAATAGCATATGTACAAAGACCTGGAGCACTGTCCCTTTCTGCAATATTTGGCTTGAAATAAATAAGATGCTTCAATGGTGAAAAACAACATATATCTTTTGTAAAATATAGGTGCTTACAAAATTTATATTTTTGGTGCAAGGAACAGATTGTGGTGGAGGTTTCTGAGCTTGTTGATCTCATAAAACTATGACCTGAAACTTTGTATTGAGAATGTAATCCTTTTGTTGTACTTTTGCAGTACCCCTTGCTTTAATAGAGCATCATCTTACCGAGAAAAGAAAAAGTATCCAGGAACCATGTCATATTTTTCTGTGATAAAGCTTTGGTAAGACAAACAACTGTAAAGGGGCTACCTTTTTCTTCATCTCAGTTTTTCTTTGTCAATTTTTCTTTCATTGTTAGATGTAACTACTATGCATCTTCTTGATGCCCTTTTGTGAATGAAATACCTTACTTTATCAAAAAAAAAAGATGAGAAGAAGGTTGTGTAGTCATGTAAAGTATGATACAAGTCAACAAGTAAGCAGTTAGGATGAATACGAACTGAGCATAACAAAGAAGGAAAAAAAAACATCTTAACAAGAGCAGTTTCAGACAGGCATATCATGGAGATAAATAATAGGACAATCAAAAAAAAAAAATTGACTCTCACCATTGACAAGATTTGGCGTTGATGATTCAAAGGCACCAGGAGGAAGAGGATCGAACTCAATACCAAGTGGTGGACCATCCAGTCGGTAGTGCCTCCCCAATTGCCTCTTCACAGCAGTAATTGCAGCATTCTCTACCTGACCCTTTACTTTCAAGTACCCAGATGGACCATTCTTTGGTCTTACTGCCTTAAAATCAGTAGGTAAATTCTGCGATATGTATCTTGAAGTTGCTTTATCATATGGTTCTGCATTCTGCGAAAAACATGCATTCCGTAATGAAGAACTGCTTCTTGAAGAGTCATCATCCATGCAATTAGATTTTCCTCTAAAATGAGTTCCACCCTCATATGCCACATCTGCAGTTGAGAATTCCGCGCCAGTTAATCTTCTACTCTCAACTTCCCGATGATCAAATTTCTTATCGTCTGCTTGCTTGGTGCTACCACAAGAATCCTGCCTAAATCCGCTACCATGATCTTGAATAACACCACTCGAACGATCTTGTCTTCCATTTATATATATTTCCCCATTCGACAGCCTCTTGTCTTTCAACCGCCTGTGACAAAACCATCCAGAAATTTGTTTCTCTGTTAACCCTGATGACTCTGCCAGATCAGCTTTCAGCTCGTCGGTAGGGTACTTGTGTTCTGAAAATTTACATGTTTTCTCTTATTTCCAAGTCTGTAACAATTGATCTGATGATCTAGCTCATTGCAAAACAAAAAAAAAATGTATCTACGGTCAATTACCTTCATAAAGTTTCTCTAGAGCTTCAATCTGAGCACGTGTCTTGATTATTCTTTTGTGATTTTTCTCGGGCTGACCTTTATCATCCTTAGAATGCACTTCGCTTAAATCTGCAAAAGATTAATAGCGTCAACAACTTAACTATTATCCATGCTGGAAATAAAGACTATCAACAGTTCCAAAAATAACGGCTTCTACTTCAAAATGAACTTTTTGTTGTTAAGAAAGCCATATAATGGACAGAACAAGAGTACTCCTCCCTATCTCATCTGAATTGACCATAGTCATACTTTCCCCTTCCTATCAGGACAAGTAATTCAAAATGATCCTTTTTCTTCAAAAGACCATCATAACATGAAGGTACACCATATTTCCATCACAGAATATCATTAAATGATTGCCACAACTGCCAGCTGTTGCAAACAGTTCTACATCCCACGAAGAACAAATGAGACCTGTTGAAATCGGATTCTCCATGTACAATAAATAAACTCTACTTGGCCACCGCTGCCTAACCTAGAGATTCATTTCATTAGAGGCAACAAAAACGGCAACTAAAGAACGTGGGATAAAAGAACTGGTGGAAAAGGAATAACATAGATTTCGTAGTTGAACTGACTATATACCCTTCCTTTCTTTTATTGCATATTTAGAGACTATAGTAGGAAAATCAATTTTCACTCCAGTGATGGATAATGAACAGAAAAAAGGTATTTCCGAATGCAAATATGCTGCAAATCGATACCCAATGATCTTCATGCACCTAGCATACGAAGAAATAAAAATGTAATCTTGGCCATCACCATCTCAAGTTTCAACCACTTAAAGTTCTCCGAATGCCATCCTGCTATGCATGTACCGTTGTAGTGGAACATCACAAATCATTTTTATATACATAAATCTTAGTTATCTCCAAAGTCCAAATTCAATCATTCCACATCATCATAATCAATTAACACTTCCATAATCAGGATTGCAAACATCATATTACAGATAAGTTAATCCATATAAAAGGGAAACTCTCCAATTCGATACACACACCCAATCCCGCAAAACACACACAAAGATAAAAACACAAAACACCTACATTGCACATAAATCTCAAAGTATTCAATCTAGCACATTACACAATCCACTTGATCCTCTGGAACAATTAGTAATCAACAATCCCAAATCAGTTGAGTTTGGTTAATGAGTCCCCTATGCCCATTCAGATCAGTAACATCATAACTAATTCTATTATTTTCTTCAGTCATGAACCATGATTAACAATATTTATACACCATCAACTAATAGCTACCAACATTATCTACCACACACAACCAAAAAGAACATCAAAGCTTAATTACTCACAAAAAATGCACAAACCCCCACCCCCCCACCCCACCCACCCACCCACACACACACCCACACACCACAACAACACCTGATCACACAAAACATAACATCTAAACCCATAATCACAAAACTGAAACCTACAGAAGCAGCAGAATCGTTAAAACTCACAACAATGCAGAAACTGACTTAAAACAGCACATAAAACCAAAAATTTCTAAAACCCATCTCCAACAGAGTGGTGAAAAACACACAGAAATTACATCTGATTTTTGATCTGTAACAGAAATAAGGTAAAAGTATAATTTGTACCTTCCATCATTTTTTCTCACCAGAACTTTTCTGGGGTTTTCCCTGTTTCCTCTATCCTTGCTCTAACACCTTAAAAATCCAATCTTGGTGCCATACCAGGCGGAGAATGCAAGAATTGAAGCATCCTTTTGTGCACAAAAAGATGGAAAATAAGATTTATACACTCAAAAACCAAAAAAAAAGTTCAATAAAATTGAAATTTAACACACATCTAGATTGGAGAGGCAAAATTATCAAAAGGGTAAGAGAATTCTTGAGCAAAAGAATGGAGAAAATGGAATTGGAAGAAGTTATGGTTTTGCTTTGCTTGTTCGCTTCTGTTCTTCTCTTCTTTATTACAAGTTCCTCTTCTCTCTATATATATATTTCAATTAATTTTGTGAATTTGATATCACTTTGATAATGAGGACAAAAAAACAATACATTTAGTTGAGAAAAAAAAAATCATGAAGAAATATTTTCTTATTTGCTTGATAATATTAAACTTTTCATTATTTTATAAATTATGAAGTTTATATTATTTGATTTATGATGGTTGATTAAAAGATCACCGAGAAGGGAAATCATTTTTTCCTCTTAAATTATCGTAAGATTCTGTGTTGTTAGTCATTATGCTTAATTTATCATTTTTTTCATTGTATAATTGCTTGCAGTAAGTGGTACGTAGGATGGTTAAGCCAGAAGCATTTTACGAGTTTCTTTGATTTACCTCAGTACAAAGCAAGCGTGGGAAAGGATGCACAATCAAAACTAGGCGATAAGATTCGTGTTTCTCTTGATATTAAGTTATTTTCACTATTACATTCATATTTCTTGTGATTTGTGAATAATTCAAAGTATTTATTTTTTATTCAGTTAAGATTTAGTGACAGAGAGCCAGAGAATATGGTTATTAGAGAAGAAACGGCCTATTATATAAATCGTTATTTATTGCAAATAATTTGACAATTCGATTCATTGACCTGGAGAAGATATTGAATGAGATTTTTGAAAAAATATCTTGAGAGATTGTATCGACTGGCAATAACGTGAACAAATTGAGAAGAAGAGATAATGATACAACGGAACTTGAACACAAATTGAGAAGATGAGGCAATAATACAATAGAGCATATATACAAAGAAAGTAATGTGATGATAGATTTTTAACTAATCTAACTTTTGAATTTGCAGATAAATTGCACGTTTCTTCATTTCAGAAGTTACCATCTGAACAAAGGAAGATTCTTAATATGGAGAAAGCTCAAATTTCAAGTTTAAGAATCAGGAGACGATTCAAATAACACAAATAATATATGAATTATGATGAATAGCTGAAACTTCAAAAATGTGCGTTAGTCACTCAATAAAAGTTATAAATCAAGTTAATAACCAACTTATACTTTTCTAGAGATTGAACTAAGGAGGATCAAATTGGAAAGCTTTTTGATGTGCGGTATCAACATTATTAAATGTTCTTTCTATTGAGAGAATACGTAACAATCCGAGATTAGCTCCTAATCGTAACTTAAAGTAATAATTGATCTCAAGTTACTATGGTCCGGCATAACATTGATTAGAGGTGTCAATTTCAACCCATATAAGTGAAATGAAATCATATTGCCCAAGTTAAATTAAATGGATCACTCATATTTTCTTTTATTTTTGTAAATGGGTTAATATGGTCTTCAACCTATTTAAGCTCATACAAATATGGACAAAATGAGTTAACATAAAAATCCATATCGAACCCTTATAAGTGAAATGAAATAATTTTATTTTTTTATTTTTGAAAGGTGGAGGCCGGAGGGGTGTGTGTGTGGAGGGGGTCAATTTTTTTTTTTGGAAAACACATTATTTTTTAATTTTTGAAAAATAAAATAAATTAGGGTTAGGTTGGTAGAAGGGGGGGGGGAGGGGGTAAATTATTTTTTTTCGAATAAAATAAAATTTTTCTTGTTTGTGGAAAACAAAAAAATATAGGGTAGGTTAGTGGAAGGTGGGTGCCCAGGGAGAGGGGGTAAATTCTTTTTTTGGAACACAAAATTTTTTTAGGGGTAGGTGGGTGGAAGGTGGGTGGGGCAGAGGATGCCCGGAGGGAGGGGGTAATTTTTTTTTTGAAAAAAAAAAACAAAATCTCTTTTGTTTTTAGAAAACATAAATTGTTTAGGGTTAGGTTGGTGGTGTAACATTTTGAAATATCGAGGTCATGTGATAAGACTTAAATGAACTCCTTAGGATCTAAACCAGTGTTCCTAGCCAATTAGGCATATTTAGAGTCTTTGAAGTGGTGTTGGAACCGAAACTCTTAAACGTCCGGCAAATTGGCTCATAATAGGGCTAGAGTGTCCTTTTGATTTAACCTAGTTAAAGAGTCGGAATTTGGTAAACAGTTGTAACTATAGGTGTAAAATATTGTGTGGGATGGTATCATGTTGGAAAATTCAGGGGACGACTCCCCAAGGACCAAACAAGGACCCTCGAGGAGGACCCTTGAAGCAGCAGGGCATGACGGACCCCATGACGGGGCGTCACAGGCGCGACGGGGCATCGAGGCCTCCGTCGTGCCAGCCTTAGCGCTTGGACTTTTCCTCCGCCTGCACAAGTCTCTGACCAGCGTGACGGATGTGCAGGACGGAGGGAAGCCAGTCCGTCACGGCCATGACGGTTCGTCGTCGTGGAACCATCGTGCGCTTGGGGAGAAAGCCTCCGCCTGCACAAGTCTCTGACCAACGTGACGGATGTGCAGGACGGAGGGATGTCAGTCCGTCACGCCCACGACGGACCGTCGTCGGGGATCCGTCGTGGAAGGTCTGTGGCAGTTTTGGAAAAGTTACTTTTTAGTTAGTTAATTAATTAAGTGTCTTAGGGGTAATTAGGGGTTTAAGAGAGACTAATTAAGTGACTTAAGACCCCACTATAAATACCCAACCCTCATTAGCCTAATCATTCTCTCAAAAACAAAACTCTCTTCCTTCTCTCTACTTTCTCTCTCTATTGGAAGACTCCATTGGAGATCAACTTGGGGAGATCATTGGGGGCTGGATTAGCACGAAATTCACCATCAAAACGTCATCAAACCTTAAGGTATGGGATCTAATTCACCTTTGAGATTCTTTCCTCAAAGGGTTCCTTCAAAGCTTTTTCCAAAAAGTTGAGTTTCTTATGGATTTCATCCAAATTCGAATTTGATCATGTGAATTGAGTTAATTAGGTATTCCTTGGGTTAGAATGAATAGATTATCATGAATTTTAACTTGACTATGGCGAATTGATGTAGTTTGATCTAGATTGTGGGTGATGTCCCCTAACCCTTAACCCTAAATGTAGAATTGATATGGATTAGGTTGAGTTTGATAGAATTGATCTCCTAATTAGTTAAATGGTCTTTAATGATTGTCATTGCATTGATTATGGGTCTATTATGATGAATTGAAGTTCTTCACACCTATGTTCTTGAATATTGAATCTAAGTTAAGAAGATACACTTGAGATCATGTTACTAAGCTTTGATGTAGTATTGCTTCATAGTATAGTGCTTCTCCTTGATTAGTTCTTGTGATTTATTATTGAATTACATTGACGTGATGATCTAAGATTGGTTGATCTATGGGTTAATGGTATGGTCCTTTATTGATGGACTAGGGAGGAGTATTGGTAAGTCTTGATGATCCTAGCCTTTACTTCAAATTATGGTTAATTGTCATCAAGTGATAATGTTATGTTGAAGTAAGCTTTGATTGATGTGATAAGTTGATATGATACATGAACTTATATGCTTAGGTTGGTTGTGAGGTTGCTAGGTGTAATGTAACATAGGGAAGTTGTACGATGTGCCCTATTATGATAAGATGTACGAGGGTTGACTTCACCTATATGAATTGTTAATGAAAGGACTAATTCTCATACAATTCTTATTGAGCTACAATGATGGTTATGCAAAGGGCTTGACCCTACTATCTAACTGAGTTAAGATGGTTAATAAAGGTTAAAGACTCGTCTATAAAAGGGAACTTAGCTTAGTACCGAGTGAGCTTGTATGTGAGGGGTGACACTTTCTTGTAAAAAGGAAGGCAGGGTTCATTACGGTCCTCACGGGGTGGATAGCCTCATGACCCGAGTAGGGTGTAGAGTTGATATGTCCGTGGTTCTTTCCCCCAAGCTCCATTAACTATGTTGCCACCACAGGATACTAGCTAGTGGATCCACCTAGATAGCTATGTTCACGTAAGGTTCTACCTTGGCCGGTAGACCACCTTCCATCGGTGTAAGGTTTCATGACACCGGATTCCACATTCGATTATGTGGTCTATGTCGGTTAAGGCAAACGTTCCCTAAACTAAATGAA
The DNA here is from genome assembly GCA_016801875.1 of Solanum sitiens. Lineage (NCBI taxonomy): Eukaryota > Viridiplantae > Streptophyta > Magnoliopsida > Solanales > Solanaceae > Solanum > Solanum sitiens. The sequence continues at coordinate 51,458 of JABWTJ010000478.1, read as the reverse complement.
TGAATAAGGTATAGGCTAATCAAAGTAACTTGAGAGGTTGGCTATAGCTTAGGTAGGGGTATGGGACTCTACCTACGCCTTGCACTAGTTTGCCTTGATAGGAACTTTGAGAGGTCAATATTATACATGTAAAGCGATGGTATGATGTAAATGGTTTGTATGTTGAGTAACATGCTTATGAATATAATGTTGTTGTCTTTGCTTGAAGAAGGATGTATCATGACATGAAGAGTATGTTGGTAAGTAAATTGCTAATTGTAGTCTTGGTAGGTTACTTGATTGAGTAGGAGATATGGTAATTTTACTTGATCATTGCACTTGTGACTTATTGAAGGTTATCATTAGTATGCTTTGCTTTGCTATGGTTTACTTGCATATGTAGTCTATTATGTTTTCATAAATGTCCCTTTTTAAATATATTTGATTGGTAATTGTATATGAGATTCCATACTTAGTACATGTGGAGTACTAATCCCTTTTCTTTCCCTTTTCCCAAACATTTTAGGTTCGGGTCGTTGAGCTTGATCCAAATTGCTAGGAAGGAAGACTTGGGTATTTTGCCATCCAAGTGGTAGGTCCTCACTCTCTCGAGGACGTGGCCGATATCTCTCTTTTATGATGTGTAGTTACTATGATTCTATGTTGACTCTATTATTCTCTTGAGACGATGTAGTAGACAGCCTATATGCGGCTTCTTTCATTTGATGTAGGGCTATGCCCAAGACTTATTGTAATCGATAGATGGTTTATGAGATGAGACGGTTTTATGACTATTATTTTCTAAATATATAAGTGTATGAAATAAAAGTAGAAGACTAAGTAATCTTCGTATATGAACAAGTCTATGTATACTTGATATATATAATTATGTGTATGTAGAGGTCTATGTAAACCTCCGAGTAGTTTTAGATAAAAAGTTTTAATTCTTTCTGATTTTTAGTCGATGAATGCTATGACGAAGCTAAGAGGCTTGTCTTAGTCCTCCGAGAGGACGACGACGCCGGTTACGTCTTGGGGGTAAACCCGGATGTGACAAACTTGGTATCAGAGCATGAGGTTGAATATCCTTGATGTTAACGTCTCTCTCTCAACCACGTTATTTAAGTTTGTATTCATAATTGTGAAGCACGCCACACTTATGAATAGGAACTTATTTGATGATTAGGAATCATTCTCATTGTTGGAAATCCATATCGTGCCCCTAGAATGTACGTCGTATATGCTTTCGCCTGAACCTTGTGTTTTGGTTATAGGAGATGAATACTAGAAGAAACGCGGCTCGAAGACTTGAGGAAGAGATGTCTGCTGCGGGAATACCTCGTGATGAACCTGCTCCTCCTCTTGAAGAGGTTGCTATTGATGATCAGGTTCCTACTGATCCTCCACCGATGACAGAAGCTCAGATGAGAGCTATTATTGCTCAAATGGCTCAAGCCATGACTACTCAAGCTCAAGCCGCAACCGTGCAAGCCCAAGCTATGACTGCTCAAGCCAATAGGGATTTGGCACCTAGAGTCCATGAACAGACTATGGCCTCCAGACTTAGGGATTTCACTCGAATGAATCCTCCTGTCTTTTATGGGTCGAAGGTTGATGAAGACCCTCAGGAATTTATTGATGAGGTTCACAAGATTTTGTGTGCTATGGGGCTGTCATCTAGCGAGAATGCCGAGTTGGCCTCATACCAACTCAAGGAAGTCGCTCAGATATGGTATGCGCAATGGAAGGACAACAGGCCACTTGGAAGTGGGTTAGTGACGTGGGAGTTATTCAAAGGGGCCTTCATTGATCGGTTCTTCCCTAGAGAGATGAGGGAAACGAAGGTGGTGGAATTCATCAATCTCCGCCAAGGAACGATGGGTGTTCATGAGTATTCTCTGAAATTTACTCAATTGGCCAAATATGCTCCGTCTTTGGTCTCCGATCCTAGAGATGAAATGAGTCGATATGTGACAGGTATATCGGACGACTTACAAGAGGAGTGTCAATCGGCTATGCTACATGATAACATGAATATTGGTCGTCTCATGGTGCATGCAAGAAGGGTGGAGGAGGCTAGAGCAAAAAGGAAGGATAAGGATAAGGACTCAAGAAGGACAAGGTCTTATGAGAGTGAAACTGCTAAAGATAGGTTGGGAATTCAAGACAGGCCTAGATTCAAGAAGCGGTTCTCAAACCACGTTCCATCCAAATTTCCCAAGGTTAGGGATGGGAAGGTTCCTAGGCCAAGAGCTCAAAAAGGAAAAAGTGGAAATTCGCCCAATAAGAATCCAACTTGTAAGGAATGTGGGAAGAAGCATTTAGGAGTCTGCCTCCTAGGTTCGGACAAGTGCTTTGGTTGTGGAAAGATTGATCACAAGGTGCGGGATTGTCCAAATGCTAAGGGACAAGAGAGGGGTGGTCAGTCAAGTGGTTCAAATGATGTTCCCAAAAAGAACCGTTTTTATGCTCTTCGTTCGAGAGATGACCAAGAGGCCTCTCCCGATGTGGTGACTGGTATGTTACAAATCTTTGCCATTGATGTGTATGCATTACTTGATCCGGGTGCTACTTTGTCTTTCGTTACTCCATTAGTAGCTAAGAAGTTTAGTACATTACCCGATGTTTTGCATGAACCTATTTTGGTGTCTACTTCGGTTGGTGAATCAGTGGTAGCAGAAAGGGTCTATCGAAATTGTCCTATTTCAATGCCTCATAGAGTTTCTCATATTGATCTAGTTGAGCTAGACATGTTTGATTTTGATGTCATATTAGGTATGGACTGGTTGCATGCTAGTTTCGCTTCCATCGATTGTAGGACCAAAAATTGTGAGGTTTTGTTTCCCAAATGAACCCGTTATTGAGTGGAAGGGTGGAAATTCTCTTCCTAGAGGTCGTTTCATAACATGCCTAAAGGCGTGTAAAATGATCTCGAAGGGGTGTCTCTACCATATTGTGAGAGTCCAAGAAGTGGATTCCGAAGTTCCTCCTATAGAGTCAGTCCCCGTGGTGAGTGAATTTACGGAGGTCTTTCCTGATGACCTTCCTGGCATTCCTCCCGAACGGGAAATCGATTTCGGTATCGATTTGCTACCGGAAACAAATCCTATCTCTATTCCTCCTTATAGAATGGCTCCGGCCGAGTTAAAGGAATTGAAGGTACAACTTAAAGATTTGCTAGACAAGGGCTTTATAAGGCCTAGCATTTCTCCATGGGGTGCTCCGGTCTTGTTCGTGAAAAAGAAGGATGGGTCCTTGAGAATGTGTATTGACTACCGACAACTCAACAAGGTTACTATCAAGAACAAGTATCCTCTTCCTCGGATTGATGATTTATTTGATCAACTCCAAGGAGCGAGTTACTTCTCAAAGATTGATTTGAGGTCAGGGTACCACCAGCTTAGGGTGAGAAATGAAGATATTCCAAAGACAGCTTTTCGGACTCGATATGGGCATTATGAGTTCGTGGTTATGTCCTTTGGTCTCACAAATGCTCCGGCGGCGTTTATGGATCTGATGAACAGAGTGTTTCGAAATTTCCTTGATTCATTCGTTATTGTATTTATCGATGATATCTTGGTGTATTCGAAAAATGAGGTTGACCACAGGGATCATCTAAGGGTAGTATTGCAAACCCTTAGAGAACATAAATTGTTCGCCAAGTATAGCAAGTGCGAGTTTTGGCTGAGGTCGGTGGCATTTCTTGGGCACATTATCTCTAGTGAGGGAGTTGAGGTAGACCCAAGGAAGACAGATGCAGTAAGAAACTGGCCTAGACCCTTGACCCCAACTGACATTAGGAGTTTCTTGGGTCTAGCGGGTTATTATCGAAGGTTCGTAGAAGGCTTTTCATCCATTGCATCTCCTTTGACTTCATTGACTCAAAAAGGTAAAAAGTTTGAATGGTCAGAGGCATGCGAGAGGAGTTTTCAATTATTGAAGGATAGGCTTACTTCCGCTCCGGTGTTAACTTTACCGGAAGGATCTAAAGGGTTCATTGTGTATTGTGATGCATCCCGCGTAGGTTTGGGGTGTGTGCTTATGCAAAATGGGAAGGTGATTGCCTATGCTTCGCGGCAACTTAAGGTGCATGAGAGAAATTATCCTACTCATGACCTTGAGTTAGCGGCCGTGGTGTTTGCTTTAAAAATATGGAGACACTACTTGTATGGTGTTCATGTGGATGTTTTCACTGATCATAAGAGCCTTCAATATGTGTTTACCCAAAAAGATTTGAATCTTCGACAAAGAAGGTGGTTAGAGTTGTTGAAAGATTATGATATGAGTGTCCTATATCATCCCGGCAAGGCAAATGTGGTGGCGGATGCTTTAAGTCGTATGACTATGGGTAGTGTGTCTCATATCGAAGAAGACAAGAAAGATCTAGTAAAAGATGTTCATCGTTTGACTAGATTGGGAGTGCGATTGGTGAGTTCGCTAAATGGAGGTGCCACGGTTCATCATAGCTCCGAGTCATCATTGGTGGTTGAGGTGAAGTCCAAACAACACCTTGATCAACTATTGATGGAGTTAAAGGAATCGGTTCTTGGCAAGACGAACGAGTCATTCTCCTTAGGAGAAGACAGTGTATTGAGGTATCAAGGGAGGTTGTGTGTTCCTGATGTGGATGGATTGAGGGATCGGATCCTTGATGAAGCCCATGGATCCCACTATTCCATCCATCCCGGTTCTACAAAGATGTATCATGACCTTCGAGAAATATATTGGTGGGAAGGTTTGAAGAAGGATATAGCGGAATTTGTTGCTAAATGTCCGAATTGTCAACAAGTGAAGGCGGAACATCAAAAGCCGGGTGGCTTACTACAGGAAATCCAAATTCCTACTTGGAAGTGGGAAGACATTAATATGGATTTCGTAGTAGGGTTGCCTCGGACTCAAAAGTCATTTGATTCTATATGGGTGATTGTTGATAGATTGACTAAGTCCGCTCACTTTATCCCCGTCAAATCTACGTATTCGGCGGAAGATTATGCGAAGATTTTCATAGATGAGATTGTGTGTCGTCATGGTATTCCGTTATCCATCATTTCGGATAGAGGTGCACAATTCACATCTAGATTTTGGAAGTCGTTTCAAAAAGGTTTGGGTACTAAAGTGAAATTAAGTACCGCCTTCCATCCTCAAACGGATGGTCAAGCGGAACGCACGATTCAGACTCTTGAGGATATGCTTAGAGCTTGCATCATTGATTTTAAAGGGAGTTGGGATAAGCATTTGCCGTTGGTGGAGTTTGCATATAATAATAGTTTCCATTCGTCCATCTCCATGGCTCCCTATGAAGCCTTGTATGGAAGGAGGTGTAGGTCTCCTATAGGATGGTTTGAAGTAGGTGAGTCATCGATATTCGGTCCCGACTTGATTTACAAGACATTGGAGAATGTACATATCATAAGAAATAGGTTGCAAACAGCCTATAGTCGACAAAAGTCCTATGCCGATAATAGAAGAAGGGACTTGGAGTTTGAAGAGGGTGATAAGGTGTATTTAAAAATCTCACCTATGAAGGGAGTGGTAAGATTTGGCAAGAAAGGGAAGTTGAGCCCTCGATATGTAGGCCCTTATGAGATTTTGGAAAGGGTTGGTAAAGTTGCCTATCGTTTAAGATTACCTGATGAGCTAGCTTTGGTTCATCCGGTTTTCCATGTCTCCATGTTAAAGAAGTGTGTCGGGAATCCCGAGTCAATTCTTCCTCTTGAAGGCCTCGGAGTCAAGGATAACCTCTCTTATGAGGAGGTTCCGGTTCAAATCCTTGATAGGCAAGTGAAAAAGTTGAGGAACAAAGAGGTAGCTTCCGTAAAGGTGTTATGGAGGAACCACCTAGTAGAGGGTGCAACATGGGAGGCGGAGGCCGACATGAAAACCCGTTATCCTCATCTTTTTGATGTTTAAGGTTAGTATCTCTCTCTAATGATATAAATGCGTTAGATATTGTGAATCTCTGTTGTTTTTGTGAAACTTAGCAAAACTCCTAGTTTTGGAGACTTCTAAAAATGGAGTCACTTTAAGGTGACCTTAGACAAATTGGAAGTTGTCTTGTTTCTTGCATATTTGAGTCAAGTTTTGTGATTTAGGTATGGTTAATCCTTGCTGATATTGTATTGAGCATATTGATAAAATGAACTTTGTACTATTTGAATTGAGTGATAAATGATTGAGCTCATGCCTGTATGAAAAGGAGAAAAACCTCATGAGGAAATGTTGAGATCATGTATGGTAAATTGATGTTTTGAAGTATTTTTATGAAATAATATAGTTCATGCTACGGAATATTGTGAATTGGTTGAGCTGCTAGTCTTGAGTCTACTCCCTCTTTTTAAGAGTGTTTGGTGTCATTCGGGGACGAATGTTCCTAAGGGGGGGATAATGTAACATTTTGAAATATCGAGGTCATGTGATAAGACTTAAATGAACTCCTTAGGATCTAAACCAGTGTTCCTAGCCAATTAGGCATATTTAGAGTCTTTGAAGTGGTGTTGGAACCGAAACTCTTAAACGTCCGGCAAATTGGTTCATAAGAGGGCTAGAGTGTCCTTTTGATTTAACCTAGTTAAAGAGTCGGAATTTGGTAAACGGTTGTAACTATAGGTGTAAAATATTGTGTGGGATGGTATCATGTTGGAAAAGTCAGGGGACGACTCCCCAAGGACCAAACAAGGACCCTCGAGGAGGACCCTTGAAGCAGCAGGGCATGACGGACCCCATGACGGGGCGTCACAGGCGCGACGGGGCGTCGAGGCCTCCGTCGTGCCAGCCTTAGCGCTTGGACTTTTCCTCCGCCTGCACAAGTCTCTGACCAGCGTGACGGATGTGCAGGACGGAGGGAAGCCAGTCCGTCACGGTCACGACGGTTCGTCGTCGTGGAACCGTCGTGCGCTTGGGGAGAAAACCTCCGCCTGCACAAGTCTCTGACCAACATGACGGATGTGCAGGACGGAGGGATGTCAGTCCGTCATGCCCACGACGGACCGTCGTCGGGGATCCGTCGTGGAAGGTCTGTGGCAGTTTTGGAAAAGTTAGTTTTTAGTTAGTTAATTAATTAAGTGTCTTAGGGGTAATTAGGGGTTTAAGAGAGACTAATTAAGTGACTTAAGACCCCACTATAAATACCCAACCCTCATTAGCCTAATCATTCTCTCAAAAACAAAACTCTCTTGCTTCTCTCTACTTTCTCTCTCTATTGGAAGACTCCATTGGAGATCAACTTGGGGAGATCATTGGGGGCTGGATTAGCACGAAATTCACCATCAAAACGTCATCAAACCTTAAGGTATGGGATCTAATTCACCTTTGAGATTCTTTCCTCAAAGGGTTTCTTCAAAGCTTTTTCCAAAAAGTTGAGTTTCTTATGGGTTTCATCCAAATCCGAATTTGATCATGTGAATTGAGTTAATTATGTATTCTTTGGGTTAGAATGAATAGATTATCATGAATTGTAACTTGATTATGGTGAATTGAAGTAGTTTGATCTAGATTGTGGGTGATGACCCCTAACCCTTAACCCTAAATGTTGAATTGATATGGATTAGGTTGAGTTTGATAGAATTGATCTCATAATTAGTTAAATGGTCTTTAATGATTGTTATTGCATTGATTATGGATCTATCATGATGAATTGAAGTTCTTCACACCTATGTTCTTGAATATTGAATCCAAGTTAAGAAGATACACTTGAGATCACGTTACTAAGCTTTGATGTAGTATTGCTTCATAGTATAGTGCTTCTCCTTGATTAGTTCTTGTGATTTATTATTGAATTACATTGACGTGATGATCTAAGATTGGTTGATCTATGGGTTAATGGTATGGTCCTTTATTGATGGACTAGGGAGGAGTATTGGTAAGTCTTGATGATCCTAGCCTTACTTCAAATTATGGTTAATTGTCATCAAGTGATAATGTTATGTTGAAGTATGCTTTGATTGATGTGATAAGTTGATATGATACATGAACTTGTATGCTTAGGTTGGTTGTGAGGTTGCTAGGTGTAATGTAACATAGGGAAGTTGTACGATGTACCCTATTATGATGAGATGTACGAGGGTTGACTTCACCTATATGAATTGTTAATGAAAGGACTAATTCTCATACAATTCTTATTGAGCTACAATGATGGTTATACAAAGGGCTTAACCCTACTATCTAACTAAGTTAAGATGGGTAATAAAGGTTAAAGACTCGTCTATAAAAAGGGTACTTCGCTTAGCACCGAGTGAGCTTGTATGTGAGGGGTGACACTTTCTTGTAAAAAGGAAGGCAGGGTTCGTTATGGTCCTCACGGGGTGGATAGCCTCATGACCCGAGTAGGGTGTAGAGTTGATATGTCCGTGGTTCTTTCCCCCAAGCTCTATTAACTATGTTGCCACCATAGGATACTAGTTAGTGGATCCACCTAGATAGCTATGTTCACGTTAGGTTCTACCTTGGCCGGTAGACCACCTTCCATCGGTGTAAGGTTTCATGACACCGGATTCCACATTCGATTATGTGGTCTATGTCGGTTAAGGCAAATGTTCCCTAAACTAAAATGAATGAATAAGATATAGGCTAATTAAAGTAACTTGAGAGGTTGGCTATAGCTTAGGTAGGGGTATGGGACTCTACCTACGCCTTGCACTAGTTTGCCTTGATAGGAACTTTGAGAGGTCAATATTATACATGTAAAGCGATGGTATGATGTAAATGGTTTGTATGTTGAGTAACATGCTTATGAATATAATGTTGTTGTCTTTGCTTGAAGAAGGATGTATCATGACATGAAGAGTATGTTGGTAAGTAAATTGCTAATTGTAGTCTTGGTAGGTTACTTGATTGAGTAGAAGATATGGTAATTTTACTTGATCATTGCACTTGTGACTTATTGAAGGTTATCATTAGTATGCTTTGCTTTGCTATGGTTTAATTGCATATGTAGTCTATTATGTTTTCATAAATGTCCCTTTTTAAATATATTTGATTGGTAATTGTATATGAGATTCCATACTTAGTACATGTGGAGTACTAATCCCTTTTCTTTCCCTTTTCCCAAACATTTTAGGTTCGGGTCGTTGAGCTTGATCCAAATTGCTAGGAAGGAAGACTTGGGTATTTGGCCATCCAAGTGGTAGGTCCTCACTCTCTCGAGGACGTGGCTGACATCTCTCTTTTATGATGTGTAGTTACTATGATTCTATGTTGACTCTGTTATTCTCTTGAGACGATGTAGTAGACAGCCTATATGCGGTTTCTTTCATTTAATGTAGGGCTATGCCCAAGACTTATTGTAATCGATAGATGGTTTATGAGATGAGACGGTTTTATGACTATTATTTTCTAAATATATAAGTGTATGAAATAAAAGTAGAAGACTAAGTAATCTTCGTATATGAACAAGTCTATGTATACTTGATATATATAATGATGTGTATGTAGAGGTCTATGTAAACCTCCGAGTAGTTTTAGATAAAAAGTTTTTAATTCTTTCTTATTTTTAGTCGATGAATGCTATGACGAAGCTAAGAGGCTTGTCTTAGTCCTCCGAGAGGACGACGACGCCGGTTACGTCTTGGGGGTAAACCCGGATGTGACAAACTTGGTATCAGAGCATGAGGTTGAATATCCTTGATGTTAACGTCTCTCTCTCAACCACGTTATTTAAGTTTGTATTCATAATTGTGAAGCGCGCCACACTTATGAATAGGAACTTATTTGATGATTAGGAATCATTCTCATTGTTGGAAATCCATATCGTGCCCCTAGAATATACGTCGTATATGCTTTCGCCTGAACCTTGTGTTTTGGTTATAGGAGATGAATACTAGAAGAAATGCGGCTCGAAGACTTGAGGAAGAGATGGCTGCTGCGGGAATTCCTCGTGACGAACCTGCTCCTCCTCTTGAAGAGGTTGCTGTTGATGACCAGGTTCCTGTTGATCCTCCAACGATGACAGAAGCTCAGATGAGAGCTATTATTGCTCAAATGGCTCAAGCCATGACTACTCAAGCTCAAGCCGCAACAGTGCAAGCACAAGCTATGACTACCCAAGCCAATAGGGATTTGGCACCTAGAGTCCATGAACAGACTATGGCCTCCAGACTTAGGGATTTCACTCGAATGAATCCTCCTGTCTTTTATGGGTCGAAGGTTGATGAAGACCCTCAGGAATTTATTGATGAGGTTCACAAGATTTTGTGTGCTATGGGGCTGTCATCTAGCGAGAATGCCGAGTTGGCCTCATACCAACTCAAGGATGTCGCTCAGATATGGTATGCGCAATGGAAGGACAACAGGCCACTTGGAAGTGGGTTAGTGACGTGGGAGTTATTCAAAGGGGCCTTCATTGATCGGTTCTTCCCTAGAGAGATGAGGGAAACGAAGGTGGTGGAATTCATCAATCTCCGCCAAGGAACGATGGGTGTTCATGAGTATTCTCTGAAATTTACTCAATTGGCCAAATATGCTCCGTCTTTGGTCTCCGATCCTAGAGACGAAATGAGTCGATATGTGACAGGTATATCGGACGACTTACAAGAGGAGTGTCAATCGGCTATGCTACATGATAACATGAATATTGGTCGTCTCATGGTGCATGCAAGAAGGGTGGAGGAGGCTAGAGCAAAAAGGAAGGATAAGGATAAGGACTCAAGAAGGACAAGGTCTTATGAGAGTGAAACTGCTAAAGATAGGTTGGGAATTCAAGACAGGCCTAGATTCAAGAAGCGGTTCTCAAACCACGTTCCATCCAAATTTCCCAAGGTTAGGGATGGGAAGGTTCCTAGGCCAAGAGCTCAAAAAGGAAAAAGTGGAAATTCGCCCAATAAGAATCCAACTTGTAAGGAATGTGGGAAGAAGCATTTAGGAGTTTGCCTCCTAGGTTCGGACAAGTGCTTTGGTTGTGGAAAGATTGGTCACAAGGTGCGGGATTGTCCAAATGCTAAGGGACAAGAGAGGGGTGGTAAGTCAAGTGGTTCAAATGGTGTTCCCAAAAAGAACCGTTTTTATGCTCTTCGTTCGAGAGATGACCAAGAGGCCTCTCCCGATGTGGTGACTGGTATGTTACAAATCTTTGCCATTGATGTGTATGCATTACTTGATCCGGGTGCTACTTTGTCTTTCGTTACTCCATTAGTAGCTAAGAAGTTTAGTACATTACCCGATGTTTTGCATGAACCTATTTTGGTGTCTACTCCGGTTGGTGAATCAGTGGTAGCAAAAAGGGTCTATCGAAATTGTCCTATTTCAATGCCTCATAGAGTTTCTCATATTGATCTAGTTGAGCTAGACATGTTTGATTTTGATGTCATATTAGGTATGGACTGGTTGCATGCTAGTTTCGCTTCCATCGATTGTAGGACCAAAATTGTGAGGTTTTGTTTCCCAAATGAAACCGTTATTAAGTGGAAGGGTGGAAATTCTCTTCCTAGAGGTCGTTTCATAACATGCCTAAAGGCGTGTAAAATGATCTCGAAGGGGTGTCTCTACCATATTGTGAGAGTCCAAGAAGTGGATTCCGAAGTTCCTCCTATAGAGTCAGTCCCCGTGGTGAGTGAATTTACGGAGGTCTTTCCTGATAACCTTCCTGGCATTCCTCCCGAACGGGAAATCGATTTCGGTATCGATTTGCTATCGGAAACAAATCCTATCTCTATTCCTCCTTATAGAATGGCTCCGGCCGAGTTAAAGGAATTGAAGGCACAACTTAAAGATTTGCTAGACAAGGGCTTTATAAGGCCTAGCATTTCTCCATGGGGTGCTCCGGTCTTGTTCGTGAAAAAGAAGGATGGGTCCTTGAGAATGTGTATTGACTACCGACAACTCAACAAGGTTACTATCAAGAACAAGTATCCTCTTCCTCGGATTGATGATTTATTTGATCAACTCCAAGGAGCGAGTTACTTCTCAAAGATTGATTTGAGGTTAGGGTACCACCAGCTTAGGGTGAGAAATGAAGATATTCCAAAGACAGCTTTTCGGACTCGATATGGGCATTATGAGTTCGTGGTTATGTCTTTTGGTCTCACAAATGCTCCGGCGGCGTTTATGGATCTGATGAACAGAGTGTTTCGAAATTTCCTTGATTCATTCGTTATTGTATTTATCGATGATATCTTGGTGTATTCGAAAAATGAGGTTGACCACAGGGATCATCTAAGGGTAGTATTGCAAACCCTTAGAGAACATAAATTGTTCGCCAAGTATAGCAAGTGCGAGTTTTGGCTGAGGTCGGTGGCATTTCTTGGGCACATTATCTCTAGTGAGGGAGTTGAGGTAGACCCAAGGAAGACAGATGCAGTAAGAAACTGGCCTAGACCCTTGACCCCAACTGACATATATATAATGATGTGTATGTAGAGGTCTATGTAAACCTCCGAGTAGTTTTAGATAAAAAGTTTTTAATTCTTTCTTATTTTTAGTCGATGAATGCTATGACGAAGCTAAGAGGCTTGTCTTAGTCCTCCGAGAGGACGACGACGCCGGTTACGTCTTGGGGGTAAACCCGGATGTGACAGTAGGTCTCAACCCTACCTTTCATCTGGTCCAAGTGTTTCGGGTGCGAATCCACCAATGCAAATTAGGTTTTGTGCTCTCCAAGCTAGAGGTGAACAAGAGTGTCCTCCAAATGATTCTCCATGTATTTGTTTTATGCTTATTTACATTCTGGTGTAACTTGTCTTTTGTGACTTAACGGAGTTGGTGTGATATACTTTGATGTTGCCTTTCATTTGGATGGGTTGTGTTAGGGTTAGGTTATTTGATGGTAAAACTTGACTTAGTCATGATGAGTTTCGGGGAATGTAGGTAGATTTGATGAATAGGGTGTTTAAGTAATTCCTAGATATGTTGAGTGAGTAGACTCCCCTAAGAAGAGTAATATAATTCAACTTGGTTTGGAATCCTCTTGTGTGAAGGATGTGAAATTTTAGTGATAACTTGTTTCGACCTTAGAATTGAATGTAATGGTGCTTAGAAAGTCCACCTAGGCTACTCCCAAGGTGGAGATGATGTGCTTAGATATCAAGGTAGTTGAGTGTTCTTGATGTTCATGATTTAGGCTGGCTTGAAATCTCACCTTGAGAGGTGAAGTGAGTTTGGGAAGTTTAGTCCTGGTTTTGTAGGCTCATATGAGATCTTAAAACGTGATTGGTAAGGTTGCTTGTGAAGTAAAATTGCTTAATGAGCGGAACCGGTGTGTCCGGTTTTCCATGTCGCTTGGGTATATAAGGGTGTTGGAGATCCGACATTCATAGATTCCTTAATAAGAGTTGGGAGTTCATGAGAACTTCTCTTATTTAGAAATATTGGTACGGATCTTAGATCGGCAAGTTGAGAAATAGAAAAACAAGAAAACTGTTCCTATTGAAATATTGAGTAGTGGTCTTTTAGTAACAGTTTTAGTTGATAGTGCTTCTTGGGAGGCCAAGGTCCAATAAGAAGTCCCAATATCCACAACATTTTCCTTATATTCCTCCTTTAGTTCCTCATGATTTGTCATTTACAAGAAGACATGTGTGTTTTAGATGTTTGGATGATTTTCTTATGTTGTGCATGTTCATGAAAACTTGTGTTTAGAAAGAAAATGAGTTTGCATAATTGTTTTCCTCATGCTGTAGTGCATTGAGTAGAAGTTGCCTATAGACTTCATGATATAAATTAATGAGCATGCCTTAGTTCAGAGTTGAGAGATTATTCCAAGAATAGATGATTTTGAGAATAAAATTGCATATGAGCTCTATGAGTGTACACTAAGAATGTTTTAGTTCAGAGATGGTAGTTCCTTCTTGAACATGACTAGTTATGAGAATTTCATGCATTTTGGGTTGTTAGATGATATTCCCACTACCTTGTGGTGCATTGCTTATATTTGATTTTGGAATTGATGTTTCCTCATTCAGATGGTGCATTATTTTGATGTTGTATGCATGATAAGCTACTAGTCTTGAATCTTTACTTCCGTAAGGTGTCTAGATCATCATTCGAGGATGAATGTTCCCAAGGGGAGATATTGTAACACCCTGAAAACTAGTAGGCTAAGATAGAGATTGACGTGATGATTAGAGTCGTGAATGACTCCCATACATAAAATGAAGGGTTTGGGGATAGAAAGTCAATGTACGACTCCTCAAAGACCAACCAATGGTCCTTGAGGAAGAACTTAGCAAACTGGACTAAGAAAGTAGCCTAGGGCATTGCACCCATGAAGGGATACAAGCCCCGTAGGGGGGTCCACGCCACGTGGATGGCTTCATAGGCCAAGGTCCAAAAGACACTACCTCAGACCACCACCCACGATTGACCAACACGCCCCATGAGTCCACCCACGGCCCGTGGGCGTGATTTTGTGGGTGAGGCAATATTGGTCATTAGGCGGCTAAGTAATGTCTTTATGGAACTTTCTGGAATCAATTAAGTATTCGGTGACATCATGTAACCCTAGTTTTATATCACATATATAAACATTTTAGACCCTTTAAGTCATTCTAATTCATCATTTCAAGACCCAAAAAAAAAACAATTCCCTCTCAAAAATCCTCTCTCTAAGAAGAAGTAGAAGAAGAAGAGGGTCAAGCTAGGTCAAGACTCCATTATTTCAAGCTTAATAGGCTTTATAATAAACCTATGATGGCTTATTCATTCATGGATCCCTTTCAGCTATGAAGATTTATGTTTCCTCCAATTGTGAAGATGAATCCTCAATTCTTGTTAGGGTTTCTTTCTATATTGTGGGAATTATTGTATTTTGATCCAATTGAGTGGATATTGGTTGTGTATGAATGTTTATGATGCAATTACATGATTTTATCATGATTATACAGGTATTCTTGATAAACCTAAGAGTCTAGGGAGAATTTCATATAGTTTGGTTTGATGCCATAAAAGGAGAAATTGAGAGCTTAGATGTGACCTTCTAAGATTGATGAATTACTTTATGAATTGCTTGAGATTAGAGTACCTTGATATGAATTTCTTAAAGGTAAAGCTTGTACACATGAATTGATTATATTAGGGTTTATTTGACAACACATGTTTAGTAGTGTTGAGATTGAGATTATATGATACATATGATTTGAATTGCTTAAGGATGAAGCATGTGGTAAGATTGCCTTGAGAGTAGGCATATATGATGACCATGTGAAGTATTTATTAAGAGTAAGGCTTGTAGTATGAATGTGATTTCTAGGGCCTTGAGGGTAAAAGCTAATATGTTAAATTATTAATGTTAAGGCATTGATAGTGAAGGTTATATGATGATGCTAAACTATTAGATAGAATTGTTGTGGAAGGACCTTACCCACCTAATCTACCTCATGAACATTTAAATGCATGAAGTGATAGAATCACATGAGTTTGGATGATATTCATTTCGAGTGCTTGAAACCTAAGTGTGGTCATTGAAAGTAAGTATGAACCTCAAGGAGGTGAAGTATGAGATTGTGCTTGTAGTAATTGAACTACTTGAATTATGATTATATCTATGTCTAATGTAGTAATTCTAGATTTGTTTGATTGAATATGATCCTTGATCCTTGAAGGGCAAAGTATGAGAATTATGCATGATTATGAGATTTATGTATATGTTTTATGAACACTTTGAGAGTAAAGTGATTATGATTATGATCTATTTGTTGTGTTATTGGAAGGTTATACTCATATACATACCTATGTATGAATCTGGTATGATGTGAAAGGTTTTTCACAATATGATGATTCTAAGGTTGGAAGAATAGTCTCACCTAATGAATCTATATGAATACATAGACGGTGAAAGGTTATTCTCATGCATGATCTAACGAGCTATAGTATAAGTTATGTTGGATTGAGTGTCAAGACACTCTTCCATAAATATGAACTTAAGTCAAGACTTAATAAAAACTCTATGGGAATTATGCTTAGCACCAAGTGGATATTGAATATGAGATGGAAACTTTTACGCTAGCGAGTTCGGCTTCCCAATGAAAGCTCTTACACTAGTTAGGTCCGCCATTCCAAATGGGTTCCTTCTGCTATAGTTGAGTCCAGGTTCCAAAAGTTTGTATCTCAAGAGATGGAGACCATTCTAATAGCAATCTCCTTATCCTTAAACTATGTGCCCTCATAGGTTACTTTGTTATTGGATCAACCTACGCTAAGAGTATGGTTCTACCTTAGTCAAGTAGGACAACCCTTTTTTGGTGTGGGGTAGACACTAATGTACCATGAGTTTACGGTACTTTTGATACAATTCACTTAAGAGTTGTGTGTGTCTAGAGCCTTTTTGTCTTGGTTTTTATGGTTTTTAATCATATTTTGCAGGAAAAATGTTGAGGCGCAGAAATAAAGAAGCAATTAAGAAAAATACAGAAAAGGACAGCTACAGAGGTGATCAACGGACAGTAGGTCCAATGACGCTCTGTAGTTGGTGATCGTAGATTAGTAGGCAAGGCATGAGAGGAGGATCATGGAAATCTGAGTAAGTGTCAAACCACGGTGACCATTGACGGTCCACAGTTGGAAATATGGACCGTACTGTTGCATCAACGTGATTGCGAGGGTTTCAGTACCTAATTCTTGGAAAAGTATAAGTATGTTGCTACGAAGAGGAGTGACAAACCGTTGAGGGGTTACGGTCCGTACTAGCATTACGTCGTTTGATTTAGAGAAGCCAATTTTTTGAGGTTGAAATATTTTCTAAGTCCTGGATGATGGAAGGGACTTACGGACTGTAGATCCTTTGACGATCCGTAAGTCAGTCTCGTGGAATGAAAATGCGTGCATAAACAGACTTTCCTTATTTAGTTTTCCTTTAAGTTTAAGACTTGTTTTCTATAGATAAAAACCTCGATTTTGGAGGTTAGATATTATTATTATTGTTTTAGTTTATGCTTTTGGTGATTAGCTTGCAAACTCTTAGAAATTTGTGATTCTGGAAAAGCATCATTGAAGATTTTGGCGTTGAAATTCAAGTTGAGATTTTGATTATATTCTTATTCCTACGTAAGTTCATGATTCTTTCATCAATTAATATGAATTTTGTTCTTGCTAATATGGGTAATTAAATCTGCAACTAGGGTTATGGGAACCATGAGCGATTAACAATGTATGAATAGTAACTAAGGTTGGCAATTGAACAAGATTTTGTCCGGTCCTGTCTCGTTCTGGTCCGGTCCTGTACCGGTAAGTCTGGTACCGGTTGAACCGATAAGTAACCGGTCTTATAGGGTACTAAAACGGAACCCTGTCTTTTATCCGGTTCAATGGTCACTTCCATTTTAATTTTTTTAAAAGGTGAACGTTAATATATCCGTTGGGCTGGGAGCCAAAACGGCTCCAAACAACCCCCACCCCTCTCTAACCCAAACACTATAAATATACCCATATTCTTTCATTTAAATCACAAATTCACAAACTATTTCATTAAATTTTATAAAATCTCTCAATTTTAAATCTCTCATAAATTCATAATTATTATTATGTGATATTGACTTGGAGTTTGGATTTAGGATATTTATTTGAAGTAAAATGGAAGCTTCAATTGGCATCTCTCAATTCTGACTTTGGTTATACGTCTACTTTTACGTAGACGTCAATTTTAAACTTTAAAGTTGAAACTTAAATTCAATTGAAACTGTAAAATTTACTTTAAAGTTAAAAGTTTTACATTGAAGTTTTTTAATAATATAATATTACTAATTAATAATATAATATTATATAATAATTAAAGTTAATAAAAAAATAAAAAAAATTACCGGTACACAAGGATCTGGTAAGAACCGGTTCCGGTCCAGTCCAACCCGATTACTATCCGGTAACTAATGGACCGGGCGGATGCTTTAGGAATTTCTGGTAAAATCTATTCTGGTAAGACCCTATTCGGATAAATAAATCCGATAACGAGGACCCATTCCGGTGAAACTGCTTCGGTTGATCTGGTCCTGTCCAATTGCTAGCCTTAATAGTAACTAACCAATTCTTGAATAGTGTTATTTCATGCATTCATAATTGTTTTGTTTAGAAATCTTTTTAACGATGGTCAACGTTCCAACTCACTTTTTTCTACTTTTTGGACCAAGGAGGTAGTTAATAAGAAAAGAATTATCAACACATATTTAGTGTGATACTATCTAATAGTCTAATGTCGATTGGTGCGAGGGTGAAAACTAAGTCATATATTGAGGTGATGTCTAATATGAGGTAAATGTAAGGGTTAGTAAATTATACATACGTAGCCAGATCAAGATGCTGGGTGAAATTCTCTAGATATTGTACCAAGGATTGATTAATACCTAAACTTATCACTTTGCATGTAATACACCAGGAGAGGGTTACTATTACTCGGATTACCGCATTATGAGCTTGTGGGGAACACATATGCCCTAGTTCTTATCTCATCTTGATAACAACTAAAGTTTGAAATTTGCTCACTAGTTACTTACAAAAGTTTCCAAATTTGTTACACAACCCCCCCCCCCTTAATTACTTGTTTCTGAAAATATATTAGCTAAACGAATATAATTGTTAGTTAAACCTAAGTCTTAACCATTTTCTCGTGGGATCGACCCCAATCTAAAAGTTGAGTTCTTTACTTGATAACGATCGCTAATGCTTCTTTAGGGAGTTGTAATTTGAGTGTATTAATTATGGTGCCGCTGTTGGGGAAAGTTTTGCTTTTTGATTAAGTTTAACAGCATTATTGAACTTTATTCAATTATTTCCTAATTTTAATTTTTCTTTTTCATTTTCTTTTTGTGTATCTCAGGTTCCAACTCTAGTGTCTGCCAAGTACACGGAGTGAAGGAGAACCACTCACTCCCTACGATCCAGAACTCAACTGAATACTGTGAAAAATGAATAATCAGGGAGTACAAGTTAACCCCATCGGAGGAGAATTAGAAGATAGTGTTGGAATGCAACCTCCAAATGTGGGTACTGAAAATAATCAGGCTCCAGTTGAAAATTGATTAGTATGCACTGAGGATGTAGGAGCCACGGGATCCACAACCCCAAAACAATGTTTCCTAACTATCATTTTTCTCTCAAACAATGATAGATACAGGCTAACTCTAATGCATGCACTCATCAAAATACATGAATAACAAAAACTAAACTACAGTTTGTAACCACAAATTGTCCATCACTCGTTTAATTAAATCATAATTAGAATTACGTCATGGATCCCACAATCCTAGTTATTGTGTTTAGCTACTCATTATTTCACATAAGTATTCAGAAATATCAAATGAAAACATGTTAGAAAGTACTTATGAGAATAAGCAATCACCTACCACTTTGATAATTCAAGAATCGAAAATCCGAACTTCAGACTTAATTCAATATTCAAGTCCAAAATTACAAACTAAGAATAAAAGAAACTTGTTCTTCCTTCAAGGTTAGATGATATAAAAACATAAAAAAAATGACCTAATTAATTCTACTAAGTATTTTAAAAAGGAGTCCTACTCAAACTAAGACTGAAATGCGGGTAGTGTCACTAACAACTTGATGGTCCGACATAAGCTTCACAGCCCGTGAAGCCTCCTGTGGTCTATACTTGGCGTTCCCCAAACTTGGGTCTTCAATGCTAGTACACTGGATCATTATCACATGCAATACCACAAATTGTTTTAGTGACTACGGCTCGTATAGATACCCGTGGTATTCACTTGGTCAATTCAATCTTCAACTTCTTAGACTTGTTCACTGGATAGCCTTAATGATCACAACCATGGGCCATTAAAGAGACCATGGCTAGTGAGGCCTTATGTTCCATCGACAATTCAAACGTACCTACCATGGGTCTCAAGAACAGCTACTGCCCCAAAAAAATTGAAGTTTAATATTTTTTTATAAATTTTTTTTGTTTGTTTGTTTTTGTTTCTTTAAATACTAATAAGTCCCTTACATGTGGTATGGCCCCCAAAAATATTCATAGGTACCGACAACAAGGTAAACAAAGTCTATGGCTCCGTTAAGTGGGCTGAATGAGGATTTGCCTGGTAAGGAGTATGCATGTCACGACCCTCAAGTACACCCTAGAAGTTAGAGTATCCTTGATTTTGTCACACGGCAAATGAGACTTCAAGAAGTCTTATCTAAGCCACTCGTATCATTCATTGCATAATAAACATTCTAAAATGAGTAAGAATTTAAGACTTTCTTCATACACGAAGAGCTCTTTCTATAAACAATATGCAAAAGGAACACTTTCATTTAAAATATTAAACCTTTACAAGATCCCTTTGAACCATCTAAACTTTAGAATATACAACACTTGGGACTAATCCCAAACAAGTCATAAAATAAAGACTTAAGCATAAATGAACATGTGGATGTTGTCCTCGAATCGATAAGGACTCACCAATACTTCATCTTCAACCCTTAGAAATCTATCCGTCCTTCATGGCACATCAAGACTTCCAATTCCCTACACTTTAGTCAAAAAGGGAAAAGAAGGGGTTGGGACATTAGATGTACTAAGTATGGAAGCCATGCAAAAACTATGAAAAAAGGACATTTAGTCAATAACATGTTTTTCATGAATTTTGATTAAAATATCATACTCTAAGCATAAGAACAACATTTATCAACTTAGAAATACATAAGAAATCATCCAAGAAATTATTCACATTTTTATGCCCACTTTCCAGTGAACTACTTCACTGTACAGTGATGTTCCTTCACTGTACAGTGATGTTCCTTCACTGTTACAGTGAAGTGCTTAACCTTCACATTTGATATCTCCTAGCATGTAGTCAACCCACTAAAAGCTATCATAAGACTCACTTAAGTCACACAAAGAGAGACTGCCCATACACCCTCTCAAAGCATGCCTAAACGATCCTTAAGACTACTTAGAATGAGACACATACACACTTACAATATATCAAACACATAAACATGAGATCCTCCTACCAAAGGTGATTCCAAGGTTCACTTGGGTGAGTGTGGAGCGACTGCCCATACAATCCCTTTCACACACACACAAGGGATCCTATACACTACCTAAGATAGAATCATTCTCACTTAATACCATGACATACATCAAACATGACATTCTCCTTTCAAAGGTTATCCAAAGACCTACTCAAGTAACTCAAGAAGAGAATGTCCATAATTGACCTCTTCAAGATTACTTAAGTAGTCCTGAAGACTTACCTAAGTTTGGATCATGTCTACATGACCAATCCATTTCCTTAACTAGAATCATTACTAAGACTTATCTAAGTAAGAGATGAAGTGACCATTCCCTTGCCCCCTTCATACCTTAACTAGACAACCCTTAACTACTCTAGATAAGTACTTATTCATTTAACATTCTTTCTTAACTTAAGTCATTACATTCCTTAGTTCATTTAAGAGACATCCATCACATAAGGACATTCAAGTAGTGGTCTTGGAGAAGACTAGGGACTCCCACCAAAACCTTCAAAGCCTATTGTGCAATGTCTAGATAGCATCTCATACCACCACCTAAACTTCATAGAACTTCTCTAATGCTAATAAGTATCCCACATGATAAGAATAGGCAATAACCGACATAGACCATGTTAGCAAATCATGGAATCCGGAGTTCTATCCTACTCCGATGAGGTTGTTCTACTTGCCAAGGGTAGAACGTGGACAGATCCCATGTAGGCACATGGTTAAGGAATATGAAGGGCTTACTTTGTACTCTAGTCTCATTCTTCACTAGAACTACTTCACTTACCATACTTACTCGGTGCTATCCTTAGTTCTCATAGATTACATCACATTAAGGTTCATACAAAGGGGTTTACATCATGTTCATAACTCAATCACATTTACCCTACCAAAGAGGTCCTCTAGGGGCTGCCTTCCAATGGCGACAAGAAGCTCCTCATGAATTTCCTAAGTATTGATATGATGTCGTTCCAGCCAATCAACCTTAAGTCCATCATTACATTACATGAAGGATACCATTACATCTTTCGACTTCAAGTTTCATGACCTTACCTTCTAGGTTCAAGGTTTCACATAAAGGACCCTCTTATCATCATTCAAGGTCTCACATCATTCATACATTTAAGACTAAGACGCTTTACCTTCCTAAGTCAAGACATCGCATATTCATATTCATATATGCATCAAGTAAGGGACACAAGTCTACCTAAACAAGACACAACATTACTTCACTTTATCACATATTACATATTATTCTAGAAACACATACTTTCACATTACTTCACATATAAGTAGATATGATCATACATCACATAATCAACTACACACATCAAAATAATACTTCAAGTAGTGCCGACAAGGTCATGATCATCATAATACTTAAAATAACGTCGACAAGGCCACATCAATCACATAACACCGCCACCATAAGTGGACCATACCAATAACACATAATTCAATATCTAAATTACAATAGCTATACATAATAATAAGAGAGTTAGGGCAGCATACCACCCACTTGATCTCACCACTTCAATCCAAAGCTAAATCATCCAATTCAATATCATAGGCCCTTACCCATGACCATGAACATCAATCAAAAGCATAAATCATAATACTTAATGAATCTAAGTCAATTGAATATATATTAACCAATCTAAGACCAATTATATATCTATTGAATACAATTCTTACATCATTAGAAAGCCCATAGAAATCTACACTAGAATCTATAAGCATTAAGTTCATATCAATTCAATAAGCTTAACATTCAATACATCTAAGAGTATTCATTACTCAATTTATCAAATTAAAACAGCCTATACACCATACATACATAATCTATACATGAATAAAAGCCCATATCAATCTACACTTGAATTCATTAATCTCAAAGCAAAATCAATTCACCCATATTTTAGTGAAATTTAGAGATTTGAGAAGGTCAAGGATTCATGGAGAATTTCATTAGAAAACATCAATTATACATCAGTAACATCATATCTTAAGCTTTGAAAACGTTTCATGCAAGAACCCAAGACTTAGAGTAAAAATTGGACTTTTTCATCTTTTTGAAATCTTTGAAAATCATCTTTGAAATTGGCTCTAAGGTGATAGAAGCATTAGCTGAAGAACTCGCATACCTTATTTAAAGAATCCAATTCTAATTGAAGAAGAAACTCTATTGAAGACCCATCTTCAAGCTTCATCTTCACTTTGAACTCTCATGGAGGTTTTTGGAGAAACTTTAGGAGGGAAAGGGTTTTGATCTTAGTGTTAGGGTTTAAATAAGAGTTTAATCACTTATTTACTCTTAAAATAAACTTAAACACCTAAAACAACCCTCCCCGTGTTTTATAAGACTTGGGGTGAATTTCCCAAAAACCCCAAGTCATAATACAAAAACTGGCAGCAACTCACAGCACCATCGACGCCCCACCATCGACGGTCCGTGGGTGAGACCACGCCCCGTCGATGGGGTATCGTGGTTTGATATTGCTGCTCCTCAACCTTCAAACTTTCAGGCTCCATTGACGAGACCCATCGACGGGCCGTCGCCTGGTCGACTGGCTGTCGTTTGGGTCGTCGTTTGGCACTGCCTGGCAGTGTTGAGCTCCAAGTTGGGGTCCTCCTCTAGGGCCCCTTGTGGGTCCTACATGGAGTCCTACCCGGACGTTTCCAACCCAAACATGTTTGTATACGAGTTTAGGACCTCCCACACGAGTTTCATCAAAAACGAACACGTAAAACTTTACGAAACATGCTTAGACACACAAGGTCATTTCAAGGCACATCTTTCAAACGTCATGGACGTTTTTGAGGGTTTGACCTCCAAACTTCACGAAACTTGACAAACTTCCTATATACACCATATAAACTCATTTAAAGACCATATAATATCATGCATCACACATAAACACATACAACCACATATGAGGCACTTAGGTGACTTAGTCATCGAATGTCTTGGTCGTCCCTTGACATTTGACTTCCAATGCACCTAAACTCTTAGCTACTGCATCAATAAAACTTTATAGACCATTTTAGGACCTTAGACCATCATGACAACCTCGTTAGGCTCTAGCTTCACCTAATCCATTTTTAGGACATTACAATGGACTTGATCATACTAGAGGCTCCTCCACTGTGTGTTTGTCCACGAGGCTCTGAAATAGACAGGTTGTGGTATCTGATAAGGAGAATGCCCCAGTATAATGAGGGGACTGATCTTTAGGAGATGAAAGTTAGAAGTTGAAATTAAGCTCAAGTTCCATCTTAACACTAGCCTTACCCTAGACGCCACTAGTTCTGGTTAGGCTCATGACCTCCCTAGTATACCATGATGCATGTACATTTCTTTATATATCCGAACATGTGGTGTGTTGCTAGTTCAAAATATACTATGATGGGAAATACCTAAATGAACAAAAAAAGAATGCCCGGATCATTATTGAGGAGCATCGGGTGCTTACTGGGAGCCTCCACATTGTTCTTACTATTGATCAGATTATCAAGAAGCACGATGTGACTGGTTGGTAGAGAGTGTGGGCAAGTATATCGAGGAGATGGTATAGGAGTTCTATGCTTCCTATGCAGCCTCAGTGCAAATGATATGCCACAATGAGCCAAACAATTGGCTCAAACTCCATTGCTGACTACCTTGGTGATGGTTGTACCATTGACATCTCAGAGACTACCATCTCTTGTTTTATTTATGTCCCCACACATGTTCAGTCTATTAATACAACTGAGTATGAATACAAGATGGGTAGAGTGCAGGGTGTAGCTTTCTGTAACTTGGGGAAAAAGGAGCAGTTATTATGTTGGATGGCTCACCATATTGAAGATGAAGGAAAGAGTACTGAGTGGGTGTATGAAACTACAGAGCCTAACTGAAAGGCGACATTAAGCTTTACAGAAAATGGTTGGTCCATTGTACGACATAGACTGTCCCCCACATAAGCGGATAATGTTGTCACTCCGGATCATGCGGTGATACTTGTAGAACTGATGGAAGGGCTCAAGTAGACTTCTTCAGGATCATTACTGCGGACATTCATGAGAGGCCTTCCAGAAGAGCACTACAATGCCTTTCACATGTTTGATCTTCCATCTCTACAAGAAGGCTAGAGTCTCTCTTTGGCACTGTGATAGACTTGTTGAAGCAGTCAACACTGTTGATGTGGGTCTGATCAAGGATGATGCAACCTAGCGGCTCTAATAAAAGGTACACATGTTGACTTGCCCCCCTAGAGTGATGACGTGTTCGTTGATAGTGAGCAGGTTGGGGTTAAGCACATAATTGATGACACTATATCTACCTTTACAATGGAGGTCTATGTATATGCTCCCCCTTTTACTTCTTTTGGTTATACTGCTAGTACACCATATTTTCGTACCCCTTCAGTGTCCGTTCTGATACATGTAGCTCGAGTCCAAAAATTAGAGACTTAGATGGATACCTTGTTATAACATTTAAGGCCATGGATACAAAAATCTGTGGAGGATTCAGAGGCTCACATGGAAAAGATGATAGATGAAAAGATCAAGGCAATGCACAAGCGGTTAGATGCTTTTGAGATTTGGGTGCTTGACAGTGTGCTCGTAAAGGTGAGCACGTTCATCTTTCAGGTTAACTTCGTAATTGTGAATTTGAAAGTAGATTTTGACATTTCCAGTATTTTGGGAAGACCATTTCTGGACATGGGACGAGCATTGGTAGATGTTCAGCGATGAAAACTGAAATTCAGAATCAACAAAGAGGAGTTTACTATTTTAATATACATAAAGCAACCATGGGGCATAAATGTGGTGTCTGCAATAGATGTCATTGATGAAGAAGAAATGGGAGAAACAATTGAAGAGAGGTTTTTTGTTGAAACCTTCGTCGCAGTGCTGATGAATATTGAAAATGATTTCTGGTCTAACTATGTGGAGACCGTGAATATTTTGTAGGGTATGAGAGCTCACTTTTATGCTCCAAAGAAATTGAACCTGGACTTGAAAAACATGCTGAGTCCTCCAGCAAAACCATCCATGAGGAGCCACTGGTGGTGGAACAGAAAAAATTAACCCAGTGACCTGAGGTATATATTTTTTGGGAGCTAACAACATTTTCTCTGTTATTTTGGCTGCAGATTTGAATGATGAACAGGTTCAAGTTGTAATCAAAGTGTTTATTAAGTACAAAAGGCCCATTGGGTGGACCATTGCTGACATCATTGGGATACCTCAAGGTATATGCACCCATAAAATTCAACTTGAAGAGTACTAGAGCCCAAGCATTGAACACCAGTGAAGGCTAAACCCACCTATGCAAAAGGTGGTCAAAAAGGAGATCATCAAGTAGTTAGGTGTTGGGGTGGTGTACCCTACTTTTGACAGTCACTTGGTTAATCCAGTGCAATGTGTGCCCAAAAAGGACGATATGACTAGGGTTGCGAATGCCAAAAATAATTTCGTGTTATAAAGGCCGCTCACTGGATAGCGAGTGTGCATGAGTCATAGGAAGCTAAACAAGTGGAATTTGAAGGATCATTTCCCAATGCCTTTCATGGACCAAATGCTTTAAAGGTTGGGTAGGAAAGGGTGGTTTTGCTTCTTTGGTGGATACTCTTGCTACAACCAGATATCAATTGCTCCTGAAAATCACGAAAAAGACTACATTTACATGTCCTTATAGTTCCTTCACGTTTGAATGCATTCCATGTGGACTATGTAATGCACCAACTTTGCAGAGGTGTATGATGTCTATCTTTTCAGACATGCTGGAGGACACTCTAGAAATCTTCATGGATAACTTTTTAGTGGTAGGTGAATACCTTTAATGATTGTTTTCTTAATCTTAGCAGGGCCCTACAGGGATGTGAGCAATCCAACCTAGTGCTGAATTGGGAGAAGTGTTATTTCATGGTCAAGGAGGGGATAGTCCTTAGGTACAAGGAGTCAAAAAGGGGTATAGAGGTCGACATGCCAAAATTGAGGTGATTGAAAAGTTGCATCCACTTATTTGTGTGAAGGGTGTTCGGAGTTTCTTAGGACATGTTGTATTTTATAGGCGTTTCATCAAGGACTTCTCGAAAACTACACACCCAATGTGCAAGCTTTGGAGAAAAAGGTGAAATTCGTTCTTGATGAGGCATGTCATAGAGACTTTGAATGCCTAAAGGAGAGTTGATCTCTACTCCCGGGATCATTGGCCCAGATTGGGTTGAGCCATTTGAGGTAATGTGTGATTCCAAGGTACTGCCTTAGGAGTTGTGTAGGGGAAGAAACGTAACAAGATGTTCCATCCAATTTACTATGCAAGTAAGTCACTAACTGGAGCACAACGAAACTATGTTGTTACTCAACAGGAACTGGTTCTGTTTTATACATTCAAGAAATTCATAGCTTACTTGTTTGTTACAAGAGTGATAGTCCATACTGACTATGTACCTCTGATATACCTCATGGAAAAACATATGCCAAGCCAAGGTTAATTAGATGGGTATTACTTCTTCAAGAGTTTGATTTTGAGGTTAAGTATAGGAAAGGTTCTGAGAACCACGTAGCTGATCACCTAACTAGGTTGGAGGCTAAAAAGAAAGAGTAACTTGAGCTCGAAATCAATGATTTGTTTCTGGAAGAACAAGTATTAGCTGCTACTCTTGATCTTATTCCTTGGCTTGCTAATTATGCTAACTTTATTGTTAGAAACTTGATGCCTGAGGTGCTAACATTTCTGCAGAAAAAAAGGTTCATGCATGACGTAGGTAAGTATTTTTGGGATGAACCTTACTTGTATAGAGTTTTTCTGACAAATCACCAGGCAATGCATCCTTGAATATGAGATGATGAAAATTCTGGAGGGCTATCACTCATCTCCAATAGGTGTCCATCAGAGAGGTGCCCGGAAAGCCAACAAGATACTTTAGAGTTGGAACTATTGGCCAATAATTCATCAGGATGCAATGGACATAGTAAAGAGTTGTGATGTATGCCAACGAAAAGGAGCCTTATCTCGACGCCATGAGCTACCTAGGACCCAGATTCTGGAGGTGGATCCATTTGACGTATGGGGAGTCGAATTCATGGGACCATTTGTGAGCTCTTATGGTAAGAAATACATATTGGTGGTAGTGGACTCTGTGTCCAAATGGATGGAGGTTGTTGCTTTGCATGAGAATGATGGTAACAATTTTATTTTATTTTTTGAAGAAGAATATCTTCTCAAGATTCGGCACACCCAGAGCTATTATCTGTGATGGCGGATCTTACTTTTGCAACAAGGTATGTATTTGACTTCTGTCGAAATAGGTGTTAAATAGCACAAGGTGGCAACACCTTATCATCCACAGACTAGTGGCCAAGTGGAAGTCTCCAACAGAGAAATTAAAGTAATTCTGGCAAAAATGGTAAACTCCGGACAGATTGAAGGACCTAAAGTGACTTGCTTAGCATGGGTGTGTTCATTGGGGTCTTATCCATGCATTGCACAAGCTTGCCTTGAGGTGACTTATGAAGTATTTCTCATATTTTATGTTAAACAAGATGTGTTTCGTATGCCTATGACTATGTTGTTATTTCTTATGCTTATAGCCTATGTCTTATGATGATGTATCTTATGTTCTGTACTTATGTTATTGTCTCTTTTGATTATGGTATATGCCTTGTGTTGACTAATGCCTATTATATGCTTATGTCGATGATTTATGCTAGCCATCATATTTAGTACATTATTGTACTAACGTGTACTTTTACCTACATTCTTATCAAACCAAACGCTCCAAAACCAAATGCAAAAATCAATTAATTGCTAAAGTTGCAAAAATTAATCTCCAATACATAAACTAGGACAAAAGTAGTATTAGCTAACCCCAACAATGATGTTTAATACTTTATTTATAGAAAAAAAATTCAAATAAGGAAGGTTTTGTTCACGTACGCGATTTCAATTGACGAGACAACTGATGGACCATTGATCAATTGACAGTCCGTGGTTTGATTCCATCAGTCAGGACTTAGAAAATATTTTGCTCTCCGGATGGTACCCTCTTTGAATCACATGATGGACCAACAGTACGGTCTGTTGATCCATCTATGGTCCGTCGATGCTCCTCCGTAGCTCCATACTTAGAATCTTCAAATATCAGGTACTGAAACCCTCTCTAAATCAAACGAGGATTCACCAGTAAGGTCCATCGATCAATCGACGGACCGTCAATGGTTCCACACTTAGTCAGACTTCCCTGATTTTCCTCCAATGCCTTAGTTGCTCATCTACGATCACCACCTATAGTCTCTCGATTGAACGACGGACCGTCGATTGCCTCCGTAGGACTGTCTTCTTCTATTTCTGCCTGAATATCTTTCCTGCAAAACAAGACATACAAATTGTTAAAACCAATCTAACAATGCTCTATACACACACAACTCTTAAGTGAAATGCCTTAGAAATACCGTGAAATCACGGTACATCAACACCCTCAACTTAAATTTGTTGTTTGTCCTCAAGTGACGCACTATGACCCTAAACGACACTTGTATAGAAGCAGTCACTTTAAGATCCAGCAATCACATGGCTATATATCCCGACTCTTTCTTGATTCAGCGCAGGTTTGTGCCTCAATCTCGATCAGCTAACTCATGCGGATCACATCATGACACGAACTCACCATGCAACAGACACCTCTACTGTTTTTTCTCTCACCAAGGTACCAATTCTCTCATAATGTAACTACTGCCCTCACTTCAAAAAAAATCCTTTTCACACAGTGATTATGATTTTAGGTACAAGTATCTTTTTTTCAACACTCGCGCTTAGGAATGAGTTCAAATACAGTTAATGCTCCATGCCATAGGCTTGTCTTTATCTTCGCTGCTTAGGTTCACCATACTAGACTCTAGGATCACGGTAGGATTTTCTTGGCTTGTAACATAGACTCAAGGTCATGTATGGTACATTTGGGTACATTTAGTGACTTCTTCCCTCCTTGATATTACCGCTAAGCTTTCTACCTCTTTTTATTGCTTTTGATCCCCTATTTCTCTTCTCTTCTTTCCTTTGCCTTATTTCCCTTTTAGACTTGACTTTCACTTTTTTGTATCTTTTTCTTAGAAAACTCTCTCTTTTTTATATATATATTTCTTTCATTTTTTTCTAAGTCACATCCATCTCTTGCTTATTCTTTTCTTTTCAACATCCAACTCTTTTCGTACCCATTTTTGGGTCTTCTCTCATGATAATCACCCTCAACTCATGGCTTTTCCACGAGTCAAGGTGCACAATACCCAATGTCTAGTCAAGGCCAAGAGAAGGTCACTTTTTGCATTATACGCCCTCAACTTAGGCTTTGGCCTAAGTTGAGGTGCACCTGTCCAAGGAGGGACTGGGGCCAAAACATTAGACCCTGGGAAGGTGAGTTGGTGAATCAAAAAAAATTTTGTCTATTACAGGCTCAACATATTTGGATCAAAAAGGATAGTTATTTAATTTGGTCAACTTCTCTTAGGCTAGATATGGGTTATTTCAAACAAGGTCCTATGATCACTTCCTATCTTCTAGAGTAGATTCCCTTCACAGGACTAATTGGGCAAGTTCTAGTTAGGCACCAACTGTTGAACACTCAAATATCCTCACACTCTCTTGGCACATCGTTGCACGATCAGATTATTAGAATTCCTAGTTTAGGTTTTTTAGTTGAAGGTCATATAGTGGGTGCCTTTTCATATCATGTTTAGAGCCAACACATTCAACTTATTTAAACCTATATATACAAGCACTACAATGGATGATTTCATTTTTTTATTAGCCATCATGCTTCCATCTTACATGCTTCTACACTTATACTCACGAATACATGTCGGTTCAACAGAAATTTCAGTCTCTTGGGGAAAAGAACACAGGCAAGAAACCCCAAGAATGGATTGTGAGTTGGGCTACTCAGACTTCACCCTATCACTCACAATCCATTTACCCCACCCAAAAAAAATTGCTATTGTCCCCAATGCATAATAAATCAAAAACATAGGCTGGTAGGTGAAGCAAACCTGTGGCGCATAGCGCCAAAGATCTCTCAACAAGCGGGTGGTCCAGTTTTCTAGAGCCCGCATGTTCAGGATTTGGGTCAACAATAGTGGTGCCCACATCGCTAGGGATGACACTATCAGTAGTGCCATCCCCCTCAATCTCTACACCATCAGTAGTGCTCTGTGCTCTACTCACAGGCACAGAACTGGATGCCCCCGCTGCTAATTCTTGCACCCTCCTCTAGAGTATCTCCTCATCCACTAATGAGGCCCTTCTAGCCTGTTCCATCTATGTCCTCTCCTTTTTTCTTACATAGGCCTCATCACCGGCCTCAGCGGTGCAACTAGAATGGTGCCTCTTGCCACGAACACGGGGTTCAGGCTGTATCTCAGCAAGAAGCTTGGACAATGCCCCAGAGCAGTATCTTAAGCTAGCTCAATGGAGGAAAGCTATGGCTCAGCCCCCCAAATCTCTAAGATGGCATCAACATCAGCTTGCAGGCTGGCTAGCTCAGTCTGGATGGAAGTGAGGTCAGTGGCGGGGGCTTGTCGTGCTAGAACATGCAGCTCAAATACATCAAGACGTTTGTGAACCGCCTGAATTTTCTACTCCGCTTGCTCGGCCACCCGCTTCTCTATGCGGTCCTCATCCTCTACTATGGACTTCTGCATCCACGGCTAAATATGATGGAGTAGTGTTTCCATCTGCGACTCTAGCTATTGTACTCTAGCTGGAGGGATCAGTGATGCAGCTGGTGATGTGGATCAGGACGAGCTAGGGGCCCCGCTGGCTACATGTAAGGCGGAAGACGGGGTGGATTTGGCATGATTTGGTACAGCAGGATTTGTCCCCTGAGCTAGCTCCATCGTATGTGCAAGGTTTTATCCCAATGGTGGGACCTCAACCCGTGGCCCTCTGCGGGGTGACGCTACATTAGCCTCATCTTTGATGAGGCCTATAACCATTGTCTCGGTTGGTCGACGGAGTCTATCATAGTGCCAGATTGTCACTCAGTTGTCCCTGCACATCTGAAAGATAAGACACGGAAAGGGGTAAGTAGTGGAGGTCTTGAACGCCCTCTTGTGTATCACCGCTAAAACCATCCGTACAAAGTCTATCTCCAACCAAGCTACCAGTGTTGCCACCATAACCGCCCTATCCCGTATAATTACTTTATCTGCATTTGTGGGCGATACTCGGTGTCGGACTAACATCCAGAAAAAATTGGCAACAAAAGTAAGTGTAGCCTTCTTGATAAGACCTCGGGTTTTATAACCCAATCATCCCTCTCCCCATCTGCTGCAATACCGAGCGAGACATAGTTTCACCGCCTCCCTCTTCTCAGCACTTTTTTGAAAATCGCCTCCCCGGACTATGTCCCCCAGTAATCAAACTCTGCGGTGTTTAGGCTCCATGTTGTACTAGTGGTGGAATTGTATAGGAATCAACGCATGGTGTCTTGTGAGATGTCCACCCGGCAACCTCAAACCATTGTGGGGGTGAGGGGGTCCTTTTTGATTTTTTTTTCCTGCTTGTGTATAGACCCTCGAAGAGCGGCAACATAGGAGTCATAAAACTCCCGAACAACCTCCTCACTATATGAGTCCAAGTCCTGATCCATCCAGTTGCACTTGTGGAGATTAAAGAGTTGGTGCACCTCTGGAAATGTATGTTAACTCCTTGTGAGGACTCAACGCTCTGCAGTAACCAGTCGGTTCATCACCCCTTTCTCATTGAACATGTTGGCATCTCTATGCACCTGCCATTGCCCCTCCACGCACCACCTATTTGGTTCATCTGCAACCAAAGTGGGGTAATCTGTTCGGGGTGAAGGTGCATCTTCCAAACTAGTGGCCTCATCAAACGAGGCTTGTTGTTCTTGATCCCCTGATCTGGTGGATCCCTCAGAGTTGGAACCAGATGAAATGGCCGCTGGGACCCTGAAGACTGGGCCAACCCTGATCCTGAAGTTGTGGCGGACTCGGATCCAGATGTTAAGCCTCCTTCTGAATTAGAAGCAGCCCCGGTTAGTGAGCCGATCACTGTGCGCTCCTCATCAAACTAGAAGGCAGTGACTACATTGGGTTTCACCTTCCGTGGTTTCCCCTAGTGGCTTGGGAGGATGTCGCTGGTGTTTTAGTACCTAGAGGAACATAGACTGGGTCCTGCTCTGTGTCAGTGTCTTCATTGATCAGCCGATAAGACGGGGTGAGCGACTTGAATTTGCCCCTCTTTGAGTAGACCGCTTGCTTCTTTGGGGCCATTTTACTTGTGGAGCAATTGTTAGTATCCTAGAAGCTTAATGACAAACTCGAAGAACAACAGAAGGAAGAAGACATGAAAATAAAAATAAAACTTTTGACTGTAGAATCAGGTCGACGAGACTCATCGACGGTCCGTAGAATGATGGTCCATGGAACCCGTCTGTAGTTTTGGATAGGTAAAAATAGACTCTATGACGGAAACGAAGGATGTACAGAATGGTCTGTTGATCAATCGATGGACC
Source organism: Solanum sitiens (assembly GCA_016801875.1). Taxonomy (NCBI): domain Eukaryota; kingdom Viridiplantae; phylum Streptophyta; class Magnoliopsida; order Solanales; family Solanaceae; genus Solanum; species Solanum sitiens. The sequence goes on along the minus strand of JABWTJ010000478.1, from coordinate 18,069 downwards.
GTAGTCTACATCCGTTATTTGCCACTTAATATTATTGTTTAGCATGGCAAATAACAGACCCAATCAACGGCCCGTCGACTGAACGACGGTCCGTAGACGGGGTCTCGTACTTAGAGGCCTGTGAGAGATTTCAGGCCTCTTTCAATTTCAAGTCTGAGTTTCTTTTAGCGAACCATTTTACAAAAATCAATTCTAAACCTTCTTTTTAAGACATCATATGCTATTTTTTTGTTCCTAGGGTTTCGATTTCGTACAAATATCTATCCTAATTTGTATAAGGTGTGGAACCCTAGGCTAGAACTTACATGGAGACTTACATACACAACGTTTTGTGTGGTTAAATTGCTATACAACCACTGTCTATCATCCCAAGAGAAGTAACTACGCGACTTTTAGCATGCAAAGTTAATTAATTTAGTCCCAAGGTCAAGACCCCGCTCCCGACTTCCTATATCCATCAATGAATGCAAATTCAAAGTGAGGGAAAGTCAAATTACCTTACAAGCGATGAAGAGTGTTGTGGTTGTGTGCCTACAATGATGTACAACCCAAAGAAGTAGTCGACGCTTTCCGAACCTGATCACCGGACTTTGGAATAGGATCACCGGACTTTGGAAGAGGATTGATGAGAGAATTTGGGAGATAAATGGATGGGATTTGGGGAAAGTGAGGAGGCAGATGATTTTGGAGATGTGATGTTGAATAGGGAGTGATTTAGGGAGGATATTTAATAAATGGAAACGGTTATGGCAAGAGTTTTGAAAGAAAATGGAAAGAGGGAATGAATTTCAAAGATGGGGTTTCATAATGTAAATGTATGGTTTGGGTCGGTTCACTGGCATACTGGATCAACGATACCCCGTCGACAGTTCGTGGATCAACTAATGGTCTATAGATTGGGACCGTCGATCATTCTTAGACATAGAAAAATTTTGAGGCTTACCTGGGATCTACGAACGCCATTGACGGTCCGTCGATTAGAGGACGGACCATCGATGGGGTCCGTAGACCTCAGCACCAGACCATTTTCTGCAGATTTCTAATTTAGCCTCCTCCATATTTAACACCAATTAGGCCATTCTTCTTGTCTTTTTCTAGAAACGTTTTAGACACGGACCCTATTCAAATCTCTAGCAAACACTAACACACAGAGAAAAGAAAAAAATAAAACGCTTAGAGCAATTAAACAAAACAATGACTCTTTCTACATGGAAAACAAAACCTATTGTTGGCTAGAGGGTACACCTGGAGTTGCCTCCCAAGCAGCGCTTGATTCAACTTCGCGGCACGACGCAGGCCCCTTGATTACTCAGACTTCATCAAGATGGTAGGTCTCAACCACTTCGTGAACACTCTCCTCATGCCCCATATAGATCTTTATCCTTTGTCCATTGACTATAAACCTTGTGACTTCCTTGTTCTCTAGCTCAACTGCTCCATGTGAGAACACTTTGGTGATGAGGAATGTCCCTGTCCATTCGGACTTGAGTTTTCCTGGAGATAAGTGCAGCCTAGATTTAAATAGAAGCACAAGATCATCAACCGCAAATTCTCGCTATTCAATTCTTTGGTCATGATACTTCTTCATATTCTCTTTGTAGATGGCTGAACTTTCATAGGCTTTTAGGCGAAACTCATAAAGTACATTCAACTCATTTAATTTAGCCTCTGTTCTGATGCTCCGGTCCAGTCCAAGTTCAATCTTTTCATTGCCCACATCGCCTTGTGCTCTAGTTCGACTGGTAAGTGACAAGCCTTCCCATATACAAGTTAGTATGGATACATACCAATGAGGTCTTATATGCAGTGAGGTGGGCCCAAAAAGCATCATCTAGCCTCCTTGCCCAATCCATTCTATTGGCATTTCCAATTTTAGCCAGAATCTATTTGATCTCCCGATTGGACACTTCAACCTGCCCGCTAGTCTATCGATGGTAAGGAGTTGCCACATTGTGGCGAACACCATACTTCTACAGCAGCCTTTTGAACAGTTTATTACAAAAGTGAGAGTCGTCATCGCTAATAATGGTCCTAGGTGTACCAAATATGGAGAAGATATTCTTCTTCAAGAATGCAGTGACACTCTTCCCTTCATTGTTGGGGAGAGCAATTGCTTCCACCCATTTCGACACATAGTCAACCTCCACAAGAATATACTTCATCCCATGAGAACTCATAAACGGGCCCATGAACCCCATACATTGAATAGCTCAATCACAAGAATGGGATTCATGGGAAGCTCTTACCTCCTTTAAATCTTTCTGTCTCGTTGTCATCGATCACATGACTTTTCAAATTCATGTGCAACTTGGTGGATGGTGGGCCAATAGTACCCACACTACAAGATCTTATGCGCAGTTCGAATACCACTATGGTGCCCACCAAAGGTGATGAATGACACGCCTCCAGAACACTCAGCATTTCAAGTTCAGATACACTGCAACAAATAATTTCATCGACACAACTCCGATATAAGTAAGGCTCATCCCAAAAGATTTCTTCACATCATGCATGAACTTCTTCCTTTGGTGGAAAGTCAAATCCGATGGGACCAAATCACTTGCGAGATAGTTCACAACGTCTGCGAAACTTGGGATCAGATCCTAAGAAGCAGCCCATATATGCTCATCTGGGAACACATCATCGATTTCAGCCTTTTCCCCAATTCAAACATAGATTCCTCCTCCAATCTAGACAAGTAGTCGGCCACTTGATTTTTAGTCCCCTTTCTATCCATCACCTCAAAATCAAATTCTTGGAGCAATATTACCCATATGATCAACCTTGGCTTCACATCCTTCTTTGCCATCAAATACCTATAGGTAGAATGGTCGGTATGCACTATGACCCTCGTGCCAAGCAAATAGGAGCAAAATTTCTCGAACGCAAACACCACTGCTAGAAGTTCTTGTTCAGTTACAGTGTAGTTTGTTTGGTCTTCATCATGGTTTTACTCGCATAATAGATGGGGTGAAGGATTTTATCCCTTCTCTGTCCCAATACCACACCAAGTGCAACCCCACTCGCATCACATGTCACCTCAAATGGCTCACTCCAGTTTGGTGAAATAATAATGGGCGCGGACATTAACTACCCTTTCAACTCTCAAAATGCTTTAAGACGAGATTCATCGAAATATAACTTACAGTCCTTCTCGAGTAGTTTGCACAAAAGATGTGCAATTTTCAAAAGATCCTTGAGAAACCTCTGATAAAAAGCATCATTGTGGTGGTGGAAGCTTCTCTATCACCTCAACTTTGGCCCGATCAACCTCTATCCCCTTTTCTAAGATTCGATGGCCCAACACTATACCTTCTTTCACCATAAATTGGCATTTCTCCCAATTTAGAACCTAACTGCAATCTTCACATCTCTTGAGCACCTCAGCCAAATTATTCAAGCACCGACCAAAGGAGTCCCCAACCGTAGTAAAATCATCCATGAACACCACGATAGTGTCCTCCACCATATCAAAGAATATACACATCATACATCACTGGAAGGTAGCCGATGCATTACATAATCCAAATGGCATCCTTTTGAATGCAAAAGTCTCATAAGGACAAGTGAATGTGGTATTTTCTTGCTCTTTTGGGGCGATAGAGATCTGGTTGCAGGCTGAATGGCCATCAATAAAGCAATACTAACCCTTGTCTGCAAGTCTGTCTAACATCTAGTCCATGAAGGGCATGGGAAAATGGTCCATTTCAGTCCAAGCATTCAACTTCAGGTAGTCCATGCAAACTCTCCAACCGGTCATAGGCCGCATCGAAACAAGTTCGTTCCTTTCATTAGGTACCACAGTCATTCCACCATGTTTAGGCATGCACTATACAGGACACACCAAACTGTTTTCCGCAATAGGATTAATGACCCCAGCATCCAATTACTTAATGATCTCCTTTTTCACTACTTGTTGCATTGGTGGATTCAACCTTCTTTGGTGCTCGATACTCGGTTTGTGATCTGGCATGAGTTGGATTTTGTGGGAACAAATACCAGGAGGGATCCCAATAATATCTGTAATATTCCATCCAATGGCTCACTAGAACCTCTTTAACACCGCAACTAAGCACTATACTTGTTGCCCATTTAAATCTACTGCAATAATCACCCGCGAAGTGTCATCTGCACCCAAAAATACATACCTAAAATGGGGTGGTAGAGCCTTAAGCTCTAATTTCAGGGCCTCCACAATATATGGTCTCGCAGGTGAAGACTCGCGATGCTTCATCTCCAATTCCAACTTCTTCGACTTTGACCGATATTCATTTCGTTCAAGTGCGGCCACCAAAGCATCATACTCTTCAATACCATCACTGTCAAAATTCATGATGACCGCTGCTAGTGCCTCAACACCTAGTCGGTCTTCAATTTGCACTTTGGATACATTCTCAACTCTATAGGATATAATTGATACCGTTTGGAGCTTACCACTCTGCTTCATGGACCTACAGATATTGAAAGTTTCTTCTTCATTGTTCAGCCTAAACTTTATCTGCCCTTTTTCCATATCGACTAGTGCACGCGCGGTGGAAAAGAATGGTCTCCCTAGAATAATAGGGACCTCAAAATCAATCTCACAGTTAAGAATCACCAAGTCGGCTGGAAAGATGAACGAATCCACTTTCACAAGCACATCATGGACTACACCTATGGGCCTCTTCACAGTTCGATCGTCCATTAGTAACCGCATTGTAGTATGCTTTATATCCCCCAAGCCTAACTTCTTATAAATGGACAGTGGCATGAGATTTATGCTCGCACCAAGATCATACAGTGCCTTATCAAAGCGTAGCAGCCCTATAGTACATGGAATAGTGAAGGCACCGGAATCCTCCTTCTTATGCACCAGAGACTTTGTAGCAATAGCACTATAATGATGCATTCTGTCATCATCTTAAAAACTCACCAACCTCTTCAGTGTCACCATATCCTTTGTAAAATTAGCATATCTGGACATTTGCTCTAAACCTTCTATCAACGGTACATTAATGAAAGTTGCTTCAACAAAGTGATAAATCAGTGATATTTACCATCTTCCTTTTTATTCACTAATCTCTGTGGAAATGGTGGTGGAGGTCAAGGCATGGGGACCAATTTCTGAGATAAATCTGCTTCTTTCATTATTGCATCACCCAACTCTCCACTAGTTTCTGCTACATCATATTTCTTACTCATACCCTCTTCTACTACAGACGGCATAGGTGGATTAATGTTCTGCTTACCTCCTCGAGTAGTGACTGCAATGCAATGCCCATCATTCTTTGGTTTCTGGATAGTGTTGCTTGGAACAGTGTCAGGTTGGCGTGGATTCAGTGTAGCAGCCAATTGAGTCATATGTAACTCAAGATGCTTTATCAAGACCGCATGTGCATCCACCTTTTGTCTAATGCGAGATATGTCGCTTCTCATCTTTTTGACATTCTCATCAGTTGCCTCAAACCTCCTCATCATCTTCTGCATCATATCCTCAATCCGCGCCATACTACCTCCACCTTTCCTAGGGGCAGCTTCTCGATTTTGAGGGGGAACATATAGCCCAACCCGATCATTCATGTTACCATAGTTGTTCTGGTTGAAGTTGTTATTGCGGTTTTAGTTCCCATCTCAGACATATTGACCCTCTCGGTTGTAATTAACACAGTTCCAACCTTGGTTTCCTTGACCTTGGCGCCAATTATCCGGATTGGAACCTTGAGCATTTGGTCAGAAACCCCCCGTCTGATCATTAATTGCATATGCATCCTTTTCATAGTAATACTCATCTGCCGCTAGTGGGGTTTAGTCAGATAGTTCATCGCATTCACCTTCTTTGTGCCTACGCGCACATGCTTCAAGACCAGCCCCAACTCAAGTATCATCTACGCTATCTCTTTACGAATCTCATCTGCGGCTGGATTGTTTGTAGCCTGAACAGCGAAGGAGTTTTGCCCAGTGTCCGGTTTTCTAGTTCTCCAAGCTTTGTTGTTATTAGATATCTTCTCCAACTTTTCTACAATCTCAGCATATGTGCATTCCCCATAGGAGCCACCAGTAATAGTATTAAGCACCGCTTTATTGTTGTCATCTTAACCTCGATAGAAATACTCCTTCAATGACTCATCATCAATGCAATGATTCGGGATGCCCCTGATGAACACAGTGAATACTTCCCATGAGCTACTCGCCGACTCTCCAGGTAATTCCACAGAGTTGTTCACCGTATCCTTATAGTTGAACTTCTTGGATACTGGATAGTACTTCGCTAATAACACATCTCTCAATTGACCCAAGGTATAGATTGATTTGTAAGGAAGCTCGGTGAACCATATAGCAACCTATCCTGTCAATGATAGAGGGAATACTTGCAACCCTAGGGTTTCATGAAAATTTCCTTATTATGATTCAATTATTTGTATTTAATCTTATTATTCATGATTTAATTAAATTACATTATTTTCAATCAATTTCATAGGACTTATGCCTATGTCTACTTTATGAACAATGCTTTTGAACTTACGAATTAGGATCACAAATTTGATCAAGGATTTATGCATGTTTTATGAAAAGAATAATTTATTGTTAAAGGATGGCTTTAAGGTGGAGTATCAATGATTTGTGAAAGTCATATTTGAATGAAATAATGATCTAGAAATTTATAAGGGTTAGTGTCTACTATGAAGGAGCTACTTTATTATGAACTTACATTTGGATTGATAGTCATGATTGTTTCCTTTCCAACTATTTTGATATGATTATGTATTTTATGTTGGGATTTACTTAGAATCAAGAGGAATTTGGATTGTAGGCTTTATTGTTAGTAGATGTTTGGTCTTTAGTAGCAATTCTCTTGTCCCATACTACGTGTCATCGTAGGGTTGCCTTAAATGACATACCTAGTGGATCCACCTTAGCAATTATGAATGCAAATAGTTCTACCTTGGCAAAGAGATTCTCCTTTTTAATGTGAAGGATCCTACCGAATTCCATGTTATAGCTCCCATGGTCTTATTATCAATAAACGATAAATATCCAACAAATGAACTATGTTTTCTTACAAGGTTTTATGAAAGCTTACTTATGATTTTAAGTATGCATTGAACTTATTTATGATTTAAAGTTTCTCTTTAAAGGCTCTTTGAGTATGTTTTACTTAAAATTCAAGAGGGGGGGTGAATTAAAATTCCCTTAGTTGACTACTTATGTTGGCCAGTCGACTCACATGCATGTCAGTAGAATAGATAAATAACAGTAGTACTATGCAGTAAGTAAATAATATACAGAAATTTTTACTGGTTCAGATCACTAAAGCAGTGCCGAGTTCGATCCCCTTGGGTTATAAGGGTTTCCTTAAGAACTTTGAATAGATATTTTGGTAGTACAGGGATTATGCAATTTGGTCCTGTCTGATAAGCAAATCAGATCTCTATCTTGACACTACCTCTACTTATAAACCTACACTTAAATTCTTTCTTTTCTTTTTTTTTCAATTGTATCACTCACGTGTTCACAAATCTTTATGAAAGATAAAAGAAAACTATTCTATAAGCTCAAGTGAAGTTGTATAATCACACTTAAGTCTAAGGGTCATTTATATAGTCATAGACCCGTGCTCTTTGTAAGGAATACCCGAGGGGTAATTTTCTCAGTCAAGGATGATTGGGATGTTCCTTGATTGAGTCGATTTGTGGATCCATGTCCATATTAGATATGTGCATAGTAAATCGCTTTTCCATTCTTCTTGGTGGCTGGATTAATTCTTTGACAGGACATCAGATCATCGAATCTTTGATTGATTTTCGTCTTCTTCTTCCTTGACAGCTTGATGTTATTTGAGACCTCGATTTGCTAATCCCTTAATTTGATTATGTCAATCAGTGATCTCCTTAATTTAGTTGCTAGCTGATTTTGGGCCATCTGTATATTGGATTTGATTCCTTTCATAGCAATACGCAGCTTACATACATCAGTGCTAGTATTCTTTTGGAGACGAAAGACCTTCTCAACAGCATCGTGAAGAGTCTCCAACCCACGTTCCACTGCTAGAACATGAGTCTTAATTTCATCATTCTCCAGCATAAGGATTGTTGCTGAGTCTGCAGAGATTTTTGTGGGCTTGGGGTTCTCATTCCTGGCCCTGATAGAGTCCTTTTAAACCCATTTTCCCCAACCTGCACATACCACATACTAGAAAAAGTAAAAGAGACGTAAGTAGTATTAATAACAGTAGGGGTAAACATAGAGAGATCCACAAGTCGGTCTACTATAATCTGTGATACAAGTAATTCATATGGCAGACTAGCAGATGCATAAGTGTCTTCAACACTTTCCCACATATACTCCCTGAACCAAACCACCTAATTGATGCGGTATTTATGAAGAAAGTAGTAAAGAAAAAACAAATCCCAAGTAGAGGATACGATGTCCAAAGCACAAAGACAAAGGTCCAAAATCAGAGATGTCCGAATCCGGTTCAGCCACAACTCTCTTAGCGCCTTCTAATGACACTTCAAAATCATTAGGCCATGTTCCATTTATGTACAGAAGCACACTAGAGAATTTTGTACCAAACACATCTTAAAAAAGTTGTTCATTAACAGTGATGCGATTTCCCAAAACTAACATTTCTAACCCACCACTGTCATGAGATATGTGAAAATTCACATAAAAGAGACGAACAACCTCTTCAAAGAGTTCAAGACTACAAAGGGTGAAACATAGTGTTTTTTAACCTTGAGATAGGAAATTACCGTTCATAGAGAATCCTTTAGTTGACTCAAATTAACGACACGGATGGGAACAATCGGTTGATTTTTGAAGTTGTCATATATGTGTTTCTGCTCAATTCCCTAGAACCTTTGCATATCTTCTTGATAGAGAGATCCTGAAGCAAGGAGGCGAGGTTTCTTCGAGGCCTTCTGTTTGGAGAAGGACGCTCTTTTTTAGAGGGCACAGAAGGGGAAGCCATGGATTCTTTGGAGGAAACTGAAGACAAGGACAAAACATCTACATTAAAAGAGCTCGAAGGAGAATAGGGTTTTCGAGAAGCCATAGAGTGAGTTCTAGTCATGATAAGTAGAGAGAGAGAAGAGAGAAGGGAACTGAAAGAAGGAGGATAGAAACTAAATAGAGAGAAGAAGAAAAAAAGTCTTAAGAAAAGAAAGGAGAGGTCAGAAAGGAAAAGAAAGGATGGGGGTATGCGGAACTGGAAAGGGTGGAGTCAGACCGTAATAAGAGAAAAACACGTTAAATAATTAGTTATAAATGGAAAATTAATCAATCTAAACAAGTAATACCACGACAGTTTCTAAGGAAACAAAATCACTCAAGTAAAGGTTAGTAAAAATATCAATCAATTGATTTTCAGAATCTACAAATTCCAAAAAAAATTATCATTTTCCACATGATCATGAATAAAATGATGCTTAATATCGATATGATTCGCCCTAGAACGATGCACACTTTATTTAGATAGACTAATGGCACTAGTATTATCACAAAAAATAGGAACTGCTTCATAAGAAAGATCATAATCAAGTAATTGATGCATCTTCCATAAAATTTGAGTACCACAACTTCCAACGTCTAGATATTCAGATTTAGTAGTAGATAAGGCAACCGAGGTTTGTTTCTTCCTATGCCATGAAACAAGGGATTTTCCCAATATTTGGCATGTTTCACTTGTGCTTTTTCTGATCATTTTTGTCACCTGTAAATTCAACATCTAAGTAACCAATTAAATCAAAATGAGATGAATAAGGATACCAGGGTCCTAAAATTTGTGGTGCCAATCAAGTTGCGAATAATTTGTTTCACTACCGTAAGATGTAATTCCTTCAGGGCAGCCTGAAATCTTGCACATTTGCGCATGCTATAAATACTGCCTGGTTGACTAGCACTGAGATGTAGTAGTGAACCAGCCATTCCTCTATGTATTTTATCATCCACATCTTTCCCGAGTGCATCCATTTCAAGACATGTGGAGAGACTCATGGGTCCCGAAAGCTTTTCTTTTTCAAGTCCAAATTTCTTGATTATCTCATCTATATACTTAGTTTGACTAATGATTATTCCATTAGTTTACTGCTTGATTTGTAGTCCGAGGAAGAATGTGAGTTCTCCCATTAGACTCATTTCAAACTCACCCTTCATTAAATTTACAAAATTCTCTCACAAAGAAGGATTAGGGCTTCCAAAGATAATATCAACAACATAAATTTGAACTATAAGAATATACAACCCGAATCTTTGAATGAAGAGAGTTGTGTCAATTTTCCCTATTTGGAAATTATTTGAAATAAGAAAGAGCTTAATCTTTCATACCAAGCCTTTGGAGTTTGTTTGAGACCATAAAGATCTTTAGACAATTTGTAAACAAAATCGGGACAAGAAGGATTTTCAAACCGGGGGGTTGTTTGACGAGGACTTATTTTTTTGAAACCATTTAAAGAGGAACTTTTTACATCCATTTGGAAAAGTTTAAAGCGTTTAAAGGATGCATAAGCGAGCCAAATTCGAATAAATTCTAACCTTGCTACCAGAGCAAAAGTTTCATCATAATCAATACCTTCTTGTTGCGAGTATCCTTGGGCTACTGGTCTAGCTTTGTTTCGAATAACTTTTCCAGTTAAATCCAGCTTATTCCGAAATACCCATTTTGTGCAAATGATTGAGCAGTTCTTTTGGTTTTCGATAAGAGTACACACTCGATTTCTTTCAAATTGGTCAAGTTCTTCTCTCATTGCTTTTACCCATGATTCATCTTTCATAGCTTCATTTATTTGTTTGGGTTCCATTTGAGATATTATGGAAACAAAATCTTGTTTTCTAAGAGAAGATCGCATTTGGATTCTATCATCAGGTTTCCCGAGAATGAAATTTTCAGGATTGCTAAAATTGTGTCTCGATTCTCTTGGAATATTGGTTTTGTCAGCTGGAGTAGTCGACTCCTCCTTTGTGATAGTTGACTCGTCATATTTATTTTCAGAGTTAATGGCTGATGTATTCTCATCTGTTTTGAGAGAGGTGATTTCATTGTCACCGGCTTCGACTTCCTGCACTCTTGGGTTAGTGTAAACAAATACATGTATAGATTCTTTAACACTTAGGGTTCTTTTATTAAAAATATGAAAAGATCTACGGATAGGAGCATAGCCTACGAAGATACCTTTGTCACTTCTTGAATCACACTTACCAAGATTATTCTTACCGTTATTGTGCATGAAACACTTGCATCCAAAAAAATGAAAGTAGCTTATATTTGGTTTCTTACCTCTCCATAGCTCATAGGTAGTTTTCTTTAGGATTGGTATGATTAGACATCTGTTAAGAATATGGAAAGTAGTGCTTACAACTTCTGCCCAAAAATGATCAGGTAAGCTTCTACCTAGAAGAATTTTTCTTATTGTATCTTGTAACGACCTGTTTTTCGTTCCACTACTCTATTTTGTGAGGAGATTTGGGTGAAGAGAAGTTTTGAGTGATCAGTTTTGACCAAACAATTCCTCAAAGGCCTTATTTTGAAATTCTCCACCATGATCACTATGAATAATTGTAATGAAGTATCATGCCTCTCTTTGAACTCTTCTACAAAAAGCTTCAAAGTTAGCAAAAGCTTCATTTTTATGAGTTAAGAAAATTACCCCCGTGAACCCTTAAAAATCGTCAACAATTACGAAAGCATATCTTTTACCTCCAATGCTAGCAGTTTGAGCGAGACCAAATAGGTCCATATGAAGGAGTTGTAGAGGTTTAGAAGTACTTACAATATCTTTTCCTTTGAAGGATGAACAATTTTGCTTACCCATTTTACATGCGTCACAAATGTGATGTTTTTCAAACTTTAGTTTTGGCAGCCCAATGACTAGTTCAAGTCTAGAAAGTTTTCAAGGGTGTGCATACTTACGTGTCCAAGCTTTCGATGTCATAGCGATAGATCGCTTGTGAAAATGCAGTAAGACAGGTGAGAGATGAAAAATCCACATTATTTAAAATATATATATTATTTACTTGATCACCAATAAGACTCAACCTTCTCTCAATGTTTTACAATGCAGCTGGCTATATTGAAAGTGATTTGAAATCCAGTATCACATAGTTGACTAATGTTGAGAAGGTTATGTTTAAGTTCTTCAACCAAATATACTTTGACTAGATCACATGATGAACTGAGTGTAATGGTTCTGACTCCAGATACTTACCCTTTAGCATTATCTCCAAATCTAACACATCCTCCATCTATTCTTTTTATAGTTTTGAAATATTCTTTCTTCCCGCACATATGTCTGGAGCATCCACTGTCAAGTACCCACATTCATTTTCTGTAAGTTTTCTTGGATTGCTCCTGCAAGATAATAAGATTAGTTTATTTTAGGTACCCAAGTATTTTTGGGTCCTTGATGATTAGCAACTTTTGGTCCCTAAATCCACTTTCCAGAAGAATATTTTCTACAATTAAAAGATATATATATGAACAACATCATCACAAGTGAAACAAATAATTTTAGCAGATGAATCAGGAGAATAAAAGTTAAATATAGATCTGTTTGAACTATGATTTTGGAGAATTTCTTCTGTACAGTATAGTTCTATTAGATCGAACAGAACTGTGACTTGGAGATTTTTTGATACTGTTCAAATATATCTTTACTTCCTCTACTTCTTCCTTTTGTAAGTCGATCTCAATCTGGTTTTCTTCGAGAAGAATCTACAAGTCTTTCTTTTTTTGAGCAAGTTTATTGTATTTATCAATAACTTTTTGCAATTCATCAGTGACCATATCCAAGGAATTTTGTAAATCATTACAATTTTGACAATTAAAAGATCTTACCTCACTTGTTTCACCTAGTTCCATGAAACATAAGTTTGTCATTTCATCATAGTCATCATCAGTTGTTTCTCTTTGTTCCCATGCTTCGAGACTTTTTGGATCTTCATTTCTTCGATTGTTTCTTCTTTTTTTTTCATTTTAGACAATTCTGTTTAATGTGTCCTGGTTCTCCACAGTAATAACATCGATCATCGTTTCTTTTAAAGTCATTGTTCTTAAATCCTATTGAGGTCTCTGTCTTCTTTTTATAAGCATTTGTCTTACTCCACGATTTATGAGTGCCCTTCCTTCGTCTTGATTTTCATCGACTTCTTCTCCAATTTCAGATGTCTTAGTCATAAATGTCAGTCTTCTTTTTGTTGACTTTGTTGTACTTATTAATATGATTTTGTTCATAGGCCATTAAGTTACCTCAAAGCTCATCGTATGTCATTTTCTGCAGATTTCCATCTTCAAGAATGACAACTTTAGTTTCCCAAACTTTAGGAAGACTTCTAACGAGTTTCTTGACTTGTAATGCATTTGCATACACCATTCCAAGAGTTTTGAGTTCGCAAACAATTTTGCTCTTGGAATGGTGTATTCAAATGCATTAGTTTGGATTACCTCTTGTTGTTTTTTAGTGATGTCAAATGATTAAGGATCAAATGGCTTTTCAGTGCCGTCTTTCTCAGTTAGTCTAGGAATAAGCTTTGGACCTTTCTTGATCACTATCCATGCTTGATGATCAGCTGAGGAGACAAAGATTCTGAATCTATTTTTCCATTGTGAGTTATGTTGTCCATTGAAGTATTGTGGTTGGTGTGAAGAGTGTTCATCTTGAAGTAAGGCTCCAGAATTTTGATAGTGTGTCATGTTGGATATTTGCTCACGTGTGGTTAAACACTTGATATAGTGAGACCTTCTCTGATACCAATTGAAATCAAGAGGGGGGATGAGTTAAAATTCCTTTAATCGACTACCTATGTTGGTCAGTCGACTCACCTGCACGTTAGAAGAATGGATAAACAGAAGTAGTAATATGCAGTAAGTAAATAACACACAGAAATTTATACTGGTTTAGATCACCAAAGTGGTCCCTAGTCCAGTCTCCTTGGGTTACAAGGGTTTTCATTAAGAACTTCGAAGAGAGATTTTGGTAGTACAGTGATTCTGCAATTCGGTCATGTCTAATATGAAAATTATATCTCTATCTTGACACTACCTCTATTTGTGAACCTACACTCAGTTTTTTTTTTTTTTCTTTTGAATTGTATCAGTCACGAGTTACAAAACTTTATGAAAGATAAAAGAAAATTGTTCTATAAGCTCAAGTGAAGTTGCGTACAACACACTTAAGTCTGAGGGTCGTTTATATAGTCATAGACGCGTGATATTTGTAAGGAAAACACAAGGGGTAATTTTCTCAATCAAGGATGATTGGATATTCCTTGATTGAGGAGATTTGTTTACCCATGTCCATATCAGGTATGTGCATGGTAAATCGATTTTCCATTCTTCTTGGCTTGGCTGACTGGATTCTTTAGCAGGACATCAGATCTTCGAATCTTTTTCTTGATTCTCGTCTTCTTCTTTCCTTGACAGCTTGATGTTATTTGAGACCTTGATTTTCTTATCCCTTAATTTGATCTTGTTAATCAGTCATCTCCTTAATTTAGTTGCTAGCTGATTCTGGGCCATCTATATACTGGATTTGATTCCTTAGATTTACGCTTTCCTTTCTATCAGGTTCTGTAAGAATCAATCATGTATTTCCTTCCATCTTGGTGATGTCTTTGTGCGTTCAATCCCTTTTGATTTCGTTGCCCGCGAGAAGTGTAAGTAATGTGTTAGGTGTCTATTATCAAAATTAACTAACTATAAGGAGTTAACATTACTTGGTCATGTATATCATGTTTAAAGTTCCTCTTATTATCATGCCTGCGTTTTATGCATTTCTCATACTTCTTACATGAATATGTACTAGTACATATTTGTGCCTATAATGTCTGCTAATATAGGGTTCAATGCTCTTTCACCCAAACATACTTAGATCGGGATTGTTCAGCCTTGTTCACTTGATTGGTGAGTCCTCATGATTCGAGGGCAAAACCATGAATACTTTTGCTGCTTTTATGGTCATTTTTGTTTCAGACTTGTACATGGTGTATAGGTTACGTTCTAACTGTTTTATCGAAAAAAGGGGTATTTTTAAAGAATTTCGACTTTTTTAGAGTCGCCACTTAATTTTTGAAGAAAAATCAAGAAAACTAGTTTTCAAATAACTTAACAGAGAAAATTGTTTGAAAACATTTAAAGGGGTTTGGGGATTCCTATTAACGTCTTAGGAAGGTTTAAAGCACCTAAGACGTCCGCTAACTTGCGGTTTTCCGACAACTAACTATTTGGCTAAAAATTGTTTCTAACTTGACTTAAAAAATATTTAGAAATAGAGAGTTAAAATACCAACTTAGTTTTTTAGATCTCTTCGTTTTGCAAAATTATTTTTAATTTTTAAGTCGATAAAACATCCACGGCATTTTCGGGGATTCGGATTTTTTCTAACTTTTAAACTAAACGACAGTTAAAGCAATTAAATATTTGAAGGCAAATAAAGAGAGAGGGAAAGAGACTTGGGTCCAAATCCGGGTTTCTGTCCGCCTTGACCGAAATTTTGGACCCACCTGTATCGGGTTTTTGACCCATTTTTCTTTTGGGTTTCGACCCATCTTGTACCTGTCCTAAACTAAGCAAATAGTAATACAAAGTAAATGCAAAAAAAAAAAAAAAAAAAAAAAAAAAAAAAAAAAAAAAAAAAAAAAAAAAAAAAAAAGACAAAGGCTTAAGCCCATTACAAATCAAAACACAAAAATATAAAAATAAAAGGTTTTCTAATCCCGCTTCTTCGACTTTCTTCAATTCTTTAAGCTTCAAACCGGTACGTCAATTTTGGGTGGGAGACTCGATGAAAAGAAATTGAATCTTAATGACTCTCTCGATGAAGTAAAGAGAGGGGAAGTGGGAGTTCATAGCGAACTCGATACCGAATTTTACATGCAATGAAAGAAAATAAGGATTAATATGTGAAATAAACAATTAACCAATAGACAACAAAATTAGAAGGCCTTAACCAAACATGAAATTTATCTTCCTACAGGAGCATGAACAGCAAGTAACTCTATTGATCCATAAAAGGGAAAGGAAAATTTCTTTGCCAATTTAAACCGTAACATAGTGAAAGATGACTGGCCACAATCAATTTTGGCATAAAATCAACTTTAATAAAATGAGGATGATATCACCTAATCATATTTGAAGAAAACTTACCATAAATCTGCGGAAGATCTAAAGCAGGGAACAATTTCCTATTTTAACAAACTAAAACAAAGAAATCTCACATAATAAGCCAGGCCACAATTAATTTTTCATGCCTAAATGGTGAGATAATGATCTAAACGAAAACACGTAGACTAACACTTACCCACGGCATTATATTTCAACAGTAGATCGCAAATGGCATTTTTTCTATTGAGATTTTTGGCAACACTAAAGATAAACAAGAAGTCAAAATGTAACTAGACATAGTATGGGTGATGGTCAACGAATGTCAAGTTAACATGAAACGAAGCCAAATTAATTTAACCATGTTATGGCCTAAATGGGTAATAAAATCATAAGAATTTTCAACATTAAAGCTATCACATACTTGACCGAATCAAAGCACTACTCGTTGGAATAGACAGACCAAAACATCTTATTTAGAAGCTATATCAAATACCATACTGGCGAAAGCAAAGCAACCAAACATAAGAAATAACATGGTGTTCGATAATTTGAATATTGGCTTAAAAAGGGAGCAAATAATCTTAATCATGGAAGCAAATATACACCAAACTCTAGACAGGCAGTAACATGGTCATTAAATAAAATAAACAATTGAACAAATAACGCTTGAATGATGATAACGAAATACCTTAGGATAAACACACAAAAAAAAAAAACATTTCAAAACAAATATGAGACAAATGACAAACTCATACAAAAGCAAAACCCCAAGATAAGCCTCATGACCCCGACAAATTCTAAGGCAGCGCATGAGACCGAGATGATGAAAGGAATAGTAGGTGAAAACATGTCACGAAGCTAGCGTTAGGATCCCAATCAGTGAACAGCCTGTTACTATTGTCATTGTTATTATTTAATATCAGTTTTACCTTAACAAAGAAACAACATAAACTTAAGGTACTATAAGCCAAACAGTAAAAGGAAAACGAAATCAGAATGAAAGAAAGAAGTATCAAAATATTAGCAACTCAAAACCAACAGGGAGACGCAACTGAAGCTTTCAGATTGAGATTAAGTCAGTAAACTTTAGACGAAACAAAGAACGATTATTGTCACTAGTGTATAGATAAACAGTGGCATATAAAGAAACCGCAACAATGAGCACTTTGGTTAATCCCAAAAATATATACTAACAGAAGCTATTGATTAACCCAAGTTTAGAAGAAAAGGAAGCGTACATTCTATGAACACAACTTTAAACGGAACCTTTGAACAAAATGATGTCAAATACCAATTTATTCTAAAAAATGAGAACATTCACGAATGATTTAGGTAACCACGTATGAGTCAAACCCAACCTCCATTCACACGTATCCTTTAATCGAAATAAAAGGGAACAAGATAAACCCCAAGCAACCTCATAAAAAAAAATGATTCGATAACTATAATACAAACTGAGTGACGAAGGGGAAGGGGTATTACCGTTTCCTGGGCAGCGAAACAGAGACAAGGACGAGCAGCACCTTGGATACGACTTCCGATGAAGAAAAAAAATCACAGAGACAAAGAATTGGACCAGAAACAAGTGCAAAACGTAATTCTCATTATCTCCTTCTTGGTGTCTTAATCTCTACTATTATAGCTAGATATATTTTTATGCTAATAGTTCTGTATTTTGGCTTTCAAATTTCAAGCGATGTCCTCTAGCTAATGGAAAAAGCTAAAAAAAAGGAATCCCCCCAGCGATAGAAGGCAAAGAGAGTATATATAGGAGGAAGATTAGGGTTTCACACTTTGGGAAAACCCGGATAAGAATTGGATTCACGGCCCATGAGTTTCCAATTCAAAATCTCTTTCCAAAAATGGGCAAACCTCATCTCTGCCAATTTGTCTTTATCCCAGAGGAGGAAAGGCGAAATCGACGCACCGGATCAATTTGATGTCCTCCTTGTGCAACGTGGTTCCATCTCGGGTCACCAAGGACGAAAACGCGT